>CM060377.1:85974697-86574697 GCA_030545235.1 Helianthus tuberosus | reverse complement strand
GGTTTAACCTCTTTGTATGATTAACCACTACACAAATCATCACAAGGATGATTCGGAGGGACATGAATAACAAGAATTAAAAACTAACTAATGCATGCTCAAGTGACCAAGTAAATCCTAACCTGGGTGAACCAACACGACATGGAAAGGCAATCCTAAGTGTCTGAGGCTAGGCAGGGCTATGTTACTTTGATACTAGGAAGTCACTTGACTGTTTATACACAAATTCATAAGTGAAGGAGTGGAACTAGATTGGAAAGCCCAAGCTCCCATGGTTCACACTTCACAAGTCACAAGTTCATCATATGAAAGATGATGAATCATGCTTGCTTTCAACACTTGGATTATGATATGTATAAACTGAATATAAAGAGTTTTTGAACTCATAACTTGATGGAAATCACCTCAACACAAACTCACAATTATAGACTAAGTTGTGAGCTTGGTGGGTACAAGATTCCACCAAGTTTTAGCAAATAAAAAAAGCACATGAACATTGAACAAAACAGAAAGTTTAGAGGTGTTTGCACCTTTTAAACTCATAAGAATCTATTCCTAACAAGTCTCATAACCTTAGATAGGTTCAAGAACAAGTAGGCACAAGATAACATCAAGAAAACATAGTTTTATGAAAGCATAACAACTATTCTTCCAAAACGGAAAGTTTGGACCTCAAAATGGTGTTGTTCCACCTTAGTTTACTATGGTAAACCTGTGGAAACATTCCTAGAGGTTCCAAGCCTTGTGGAAGAAGAACTGATGAAGAAAAGTTGAAGAAAATGAAGTTACAATAAGTTTATATAAATCAGAAAATAAATATGACTTTGGAGCCTTATATAAGTGATGTATCTCGTGATTACACCTTGGTGAATCTTGGATAGCATCCCTGAAGGTCATCCAAGTAGATTGGTACAAGAAACATGAAGAAAAGTAGAGAAAAAGTGCTCAAAACTCACTGTTTTGAGCAAAGGTATGAATCTGCCATAACTTGGAGATTCGGATGAATTGTGGGAATTTGAGAGTGAATTGGGAGAGTGTGTAAGGCTTGAATTTATAATGTGGTGTTAGGGTTTGGGCATTAAAGCAAGTTAGTTGGGTGTTTAAGATAGTTAGGTGGGAGTTTAGTGTTATAAAAGGCCCAATCAGCGCGTAGATCATCATTGGCTGTGGATTACACCTTGCCACGTGTTGCGCAAGATGTAGGTGTCTGTTGCGCATATCGCGGGGGATATCCTCCAGACATTTTCCAGTTTTGGCAACTTTAGTCCCTGATGTTTAGTATACTAAGTGTTTTAATGCATAATTCATATGAATAACATATAATTAAGTGGAGATTATGTATGAAAGTCGAGGTTATGTATTGTGGATGTATAATGAAGTGTTTAAACATATAATAAGTATCAAAATCGCGTATTTTCGATTTTTTGTACGGGAATTAAGTACGTGTATACGAGGGTGGTATAACAACCCTCCAAAATTATTTCCAACATCCCTAATATATTTAGAATGTCCCTATACGTCTTGAAATACACCCCGTATACGATATTTGGCCCTAAATACCTTTAATTTCATAAAAATAAAATAAACAAGAATTTAGTGTCGCTCGCGGGCCGCGAAGGCTTTGCCTTCAGGCTACGCGGGGCGCGACAGATAGTCACCAGGGCGACACCCTGAGCTGCCACGTGTCAACAACGTGTTGGAGCTAGTAAGCTGAATCGCCCAAGCTAGGGCCTACTACCCCTATGTCGCGGGGAGCGTAAGCCCTCCGTGTGGCCTTCGTGGGGCGCGACAAACCCGAAATAAGGCCCTATATAAGGAGGACATCGGCCTTCAGTCCCAACTCGCTCACAACTTTCTTTCTCTCTCGAATTTCTACATAGTAATTATAGTTCACGGGCATTATACCCCCTAAATAACGAAGTTCTGCCTCATTGTAAGTATTTTAACCCCCGATTACGTATTAGATACGCTGCCCGATTGATCTAGGGTTCCGTAACGGCTGTCGTGGTTCTGCCCGATGTAGTCGTTGGAATTCTGTCTCGGGGAGGGTATTACTAATGTAATTATTGGGTTATTATACTAACGCGCGTGCATTGTGTAATTAAAAGATAATCACCAGGAAATCACAAAGGAAAACCCTAAGATAGCAATGTGAGTAATCCTCCTTTTTGCAAACTGATTTTACAAAACCTCAAATGTTTTACATTATATTAAACAATGATTGAGTATTTGTATTCTACAATTATCGTCGGTATGTTGGGGTTTTGTATACAAAATTTGTTACTACAATGTGAGTAGTAACATGACCACAAGTCGGGTCGACAGTACCGTGGGTGGTAATTAAGGTAGAAAAATAAACAAATGTAATTGCGCGACCGCCCTCAATGCTGTAAACGGTTTTACTTGTCTTGATTAAACTGGGATTCACTCACCAGTATTTCCCGCTAACAAAATGTTTTTAAACGCGTTTCAGGTAACAAAATGTGAAAGCCAAATAGAAGCCAGCTGGACAGCACTGAAGGCTTGGAAAAGTGGCTATAAAAGTTACCTAAGTAAAGAGTTGTTTTTATTTAAATAAAATAGGGTTTATCCCTATGAAAATGTGTGTATTGGAAACTTGGGAATTTCCCATGTGTTTAATATTATAAAAACGTGGTATTTTACTCTGATAAAATATTTCCTAACTATGGTCCTGATGTAATTTCCGCTGCCAAATTGATAAACATCGATACCACTAAAACTGGCTGCGGCCACCCGTTCCCGGACAGATAGGGGACGGGGGCTGCGACAGAAGGTGGTATCAGAGCTAAGCCACTGATTGAGCCACAGAAGTGTTCTGCTGACACCAAGATATTATTCAATATGTTAGGAAATAATACGTGTATATCTGTATATTATTGTTGTGTGTTATTTGACAATTTGTTAGTTTACAGTATGAGCGACCAAGGACCTTCAGATGCTTACCGTCAGTTGTCCAGCTCACCTAGGGACGAAGGCACCTCTTCACAGCCTACCCTCTCAGGGTATTCGGCTGATATTGAAGACGGGATATTCGTGTTCAAGGCCCAATCTGAAGAGCCATTCCCTCCCAAGAAGAAAGGATGGTTCAGCAGAGGAGCACATGAACGTAGGAAAAGGATGAAAAAGTTACAACAACAGCGAGCTTTAGCAGCCGCTAAGAGAGAAACGGATGCTCACACCCAGTATATGCTCAATAGGAGTCTAGCAAATTTTCATATCTTAGCAACTACAGCTGCAGACCCTAATCTAGAGAAACTCATAGCACCCCAGCCATTACCACTGTTTTCCACACAACCAATGGAGATTGAAGTCAACTCAGAAAACCAAATCCCAGCACCAGCTTTTGACCCAACTGAGATACCTAGAATACCAGCACCCCATCCCTCCGACCCAGATTATGACACGTGGTTTGATGACCATAGGGATTACCAACAACGCTACCCAATACCAGAGGAACCCATGCCAAACCTAGCAGCTTACCCAAACCTGGACCCTCTGGATCCCTATTATGATAACGACCAATACATCAGGGAGATTCTAGAAAATCCTTACCCTTACGAAGAACCCATGCCCCAGTTCCCAGACCCAATACCAGCAACCGCACCCCCCATGAGCACATAAAATGTGCAAGAACTCCGAACCTTTGGTGAGGAGATTTTAGAAGAAAGTGAGAGAATGAGACAAATAGGGGAACGGGTCGTCTAGAAATATGACGAGCGTAATATGGACTTTTGGATGAACCCCTATCAATAGTAGTAATAATATATGTGTATGTTTGAAAAAAAATCTAGAAAATAGCTACGGATGCATAATAGTATTGTAATTTTAGATTTCAGTTCCAGTTTGTACTAGAAGCATAATATATAAAATAGAGTAAGTCGCAATGTTCGACGATTTTGATCAATATGTGTGTTGTGTGACTATTTGCACTAAATATTATTTTGTAATATTAATATGTGGTAAATGTTTAAAATTTAGATGGATAACGAAGTGAACCAGGAAAACCAGAATAACGATAACCAGAATAATAATGGAAACCAAGTGGATAACAGTGCCATCCAACACATAGTGGCACAATGGATTATAGACGCAATGCCATATATTATCAAAACGGTTAAGGAAGCAGATAATAAAAGTAATAATGGCAGTAAACGACCTACTGAACCTGAACACAGCGTAAACAATGGACCCATACTTCAAGTGCCTATTCCAAAAAGAAGAAGAACCATGTCTTATGGTTGTTCTTATAAAGAATTCTGGTCCTGTAAACCA
Organism: Helianthus tuberosus; assembly: GCA_030545235.1. NCBI lineage: Eukaryota > Viridiplantae > Streptophyta > Magnoliopsida > Asterales > Asteraceae > Helianthus > Helianthus tuberosus. The sequence goes on along the minus strand of CM060377.1, from coordinate 86,570,404 downwards.
ATGGAATTCTCGGGCAATGAAGGGGTCGTTGCAGCTCTGCGCTGGATAGAAAAGACTGGGGTAGTCTTGAAGATAAGCAAGTGTGCAGAAGAGGATAAGATAATGTTTGCCTCCAATCTGTTCAAGAACTCAGCCTTAGAATGGTGGAACACGATCCTCCAGTCTAGGGGAAGTGAAAGGGTTTACAATATGGAATGGGAGGAATTTAAGAACATGGTGGAAAGGAAATTCTGCCCTCCCAATGAAAAAGAACAGATAGCAAACAAGTTCTTAAACCTTAGAATGACTGGAGTGGATAGTAAGGGTTATACTATTTTATTCTTTGAATATGCTAGAATAGTGCCAACAGTATTAATCTCCCGTTACATCTGGGGATTAATCAGCGAGATTAGGCATGTAGTCAAGGCAACTAGACCCCAAACCATAGAAGAAACTGTAGAACTAGCAAACACCTTGACTGGTGAATTAGTACGTACGCGAGAAGAGGACCAGAGGAGGAACCTAGCTCAAAGGCTTACCCAGGAATTCCGCTATGGAAATTCTAACCGTGGGAAAAACATAGGTTCTACCTCCGCACTGTACTGCAAGGCCTGTAAGAAAAAAACATTCAGGAAGATGCTCCACTTACTGCAATTTCTGCAAGATACCAGGACACAAGGAAGAAGATTGTAGAAAGAAACCTAGTAATGGAGTGTGCTTCAACTATGGAGAAAAAGGTCATATCAAGCCACACTGTCCAAAACTAGCTCCAGCCATGAACAACAAGAATACTAAAAATGCTAGAGCATTCGTTCTGACTGTAGAAGAAGCCAAGATGATCCCGGATGTGATCGCCGGTACATTTTTAGTTAATGATATTTTTGTTAAAGTATTATTTGACTCTGGTGTGAACCAAAGTTTTATTAATACTTCATTTTGCAAACTTCTCAATCAACCATTAACTAAACTCCCACAAGAATGTCTAGTAGAAACAGTAAATGGGGAAAGCATAAAGATTACCGAAATCTTGCAGGGAGCAAGAATAGAATTTCTAAATCAAAAGTTTATTGCAAACCTTTACCCAATGAATCTGGCAGGATTTGATGTTGTATTAGGAATGGATTGGCTAATAGCCAATAAAGCCAGTATTTTATGTGATCAAAAGTCAATCCAAGTAAATTCACCAAAGGGTGAAAAGATCACAATCAAAGGAGATAAACCGTCTAGATCCAAAAAATTCATCTTTATGATGAAAACAACCAGTTATATAAGGAAAGGATCATTAGTGTATTTGATTTCTATAATCACTAACACTAAAGGAAAAGAACTGAAGGATATTTCTGTAGTATCTCAATTTTCTGACGTGTTTCCCGAAGAGCTACCAGGACTACCGCCAGACAGGGAAGTTGAATTCAGAATTCATCTGCTACCAGGAATAGCAGCAATTGCCAAAGCACCTTACCGCTTGGCACCAGTTGAAATGCAAGAGTTAAAGAAACAACTGGATGAACTGTTAGAAAAAGGATTTATACAACCAAGCTCATCACCATGGGGAGCACCAATATTGTTCGTCAAAAAGAAAGATGGGTCAATGCGTATGTGCATTGATTACCGTGAATTGAACAAAGTCACGATTAAGAATCGGTACCCATTACCAAGAATTGATGACTTGTTTGATCAGTTGCAAGGAGCTCAATTTTTCTCGAAAATCGATCTACGCTCAGGATATCATCAATTAAAGGTACAGGAAGAGGACATTCCTAAGACCGCATTTAGAACAAGGTATGGCCATTATGAATTTACTGTCATGCCATTTGGTCTAACCAATGCCCCAGCCGTATTTATGGACATGATGAATCGAATATGTAAGCCATATTTGGATAAATTCATAATTGTCTTTATAGATGATATTCTTATTTACTCTAAGAGCAAAGAAGAACATGCAAAGCATTTGCACGCACTTCTAAGTTTATTAAGAAAAGAAAAGCTTTATGCAAAGTTTTCGAAGTGTGAATTTTGGCTAGAAGAAGTACAGTTCCTTGGGCATTTAGTTAACCATGAAGGAATTCATGTGGATCCCATAAAGATTGAGGCAATTACCAAATGGAAAACCCCTGAGTCACCAACGGAGGTTAGAAGTTTCCTAGATTGGCCGGTTATTATTGAAGATTTATTCGAGATTTTTCTAGAATAGTCATTCCTTTAACTAAGTTAACCTGTAAATCCGTTAAGTTTGAATGGGGACCAAAACAAGAAGAAGCCTTTAGAATTCTTAAGCAGAGATTAACCAACGCACCCATACTAGCATTACCAGAAGGAACTGAAGACTTTGTAGTCTATTGTGACGCTTCTAAGTTAGGTTATGGATGTGTGTTGATGCATGTTAGGATATGAGTTTGGATTGATTGTGTTTTACGTTTGATTTAAGATGAACAATGAACAAGTAATGCAGCGGAATGAAGATGGAATTAAACTTTGCACACAATCAAACAGGAGAAATGCTTTTAACACACATTTTCAACACATAATCGAATGATTGAATTTATTTCAACAACGATTACAATGCATGCATGTAACAAACTCCCCCTCAGCCTGAGCTCACAGTGATTGTTCGTACCGGAGAAAAGTGATGCAGAGCTAATAGAACAGTACAGGGTACTGTTCTATTTATAGGCACGGACAAACCACTGTGGCATCTTTGCTGATGTCACCATGAAAGTGACATCTAACCTCCTAACAAACTCTAAACAACTGATCTATACAAACACTGCTATGTTAACTACTGATTACAATACATTACATAAAACAAGCTAAACTATTGCTTTATCCTTCCACTGTTGTGACTCCAGCAGTACTTGATATATTCAGCAGTGCTTGACCCATAGCAGTAGATTGATCAACAGAGCTTTAGTCTTCATCAGTCTTTGACTTGATCAGCAGTTGTAAGGATCAGTGGATTGGAGGTCATCAGATGTTGAAACTACTTCCAAGGGGAGAGAATGAAGACATGACATCTGCTTATTTTGGATCCACTGCTCTGATCCGGTTTTGGCTCTAATCAACTGAGGCCAGATAAGGGAACTGCTGATGAGGGAATAAAGATCTACAATAATGAATGGTTTTTTATTCCCTCATCAGCAGTTCCCTTATCTGACCTTTAAGTTGTAACTCAAAGTCAAGGGCATCTGTATCATCTTCATCCCTGCAAAGTGGAAGATCAAGGAGATCCTGCAGATCTTCAACACTTAGGCCAAGTGCTTATTCCCTTGATATTTTCTTCGCTTCTCCACTAGACTTGATCACTGTCAGTACATGGGTCTGTTTATCAGTTTTCCATTTTAGTACTTTTGAGACTGGTGGGTTTCTTGGGAGATTTTTATTTGAAAAGGAGTTGGGAGATGGTGGCCTGGTGATGACTGACTGAGCAGTGCTTTGAGCTTTAGCAAGTTCAGGAATACCAGCCATCATTTGTTTGAGAACCACTTGTAAAATTTCATCACCAGCTGCTTGATCCTCTGGTGTTTCTGCATCCATCTGTTTTTGCCTTCTTCTTTGATAAAGAATGGCACCAGGTGGAGCAGTGGCTTTCCTTACTTGCAGCTTTGGTGGTCTTGTTGAAACCTCTGCTTCAGGATAGTCAGGTTTTTGTGGAACCTTTGGATCTTTCTTCCTTAGTTCCTCCAACCTTTTGTAGGTGGTCCTGACTTTGTCTTCTTTCCACCTCATCACTTGGTTTCTAGACCCATAATCAGCAGTGATTAATTCCTCTTTCATTCTCTTCAGCTCCAATACCTTATCAGGTACATTCTTCTTGTACTTTGCCCAATCAGGAGGAGTATGTCTAACCTTGTTTTTGATCATGTCTTGAATCCTGGCTGCTTCACTTTCAAGCTCAGGAATGGTCCATTCTTTATACATATATTTTTCTCCCTTGTATTTCTTATAAGCCATGATGTTGTCAAGGTAGTCTTTTCTCAATGATTCATCTGCTCTTTCAGAAATTTGTTGACATACATTCTTTGCAAACTGCTCCAAAGATCTGACTTGTGTGAGCATAAATTAATAATGCCTTTTAATTTCTTTGTCAGATTTTCCTTGTGAGTTTCTTTTGGAAATATCCTCTGCTTGTTGAGCCTTAACTTTCAAATATTCTTCAATGTTTTTAGGCCTAGGATATCCTTCAACTGATGGCAAGCTCCTTTTAGCAGGATCATCCTCAAAGTAGAAGGATTTGATCTCTTCTCTGACTGCTATAAGTTCTAGAGGATATTGGAATCCTGCAGGAGTGATGGTAGTGATTGGTTGTTGAACTTGGGCTGAAGAAAGAGGAACATGGTTTGGAATATTGACAAGTGAAAGAGATTGTGAAGATTTTGGTGGTGGTGATGGAGAATCATCATCAGGTAAAATTATCCTTCTCCTTTTTAGTTTAGGAGAGGCTGGTGGTGTGTTGGATGGTTGTGAAGTGGTGATTTGAGTGGTGGATGGTGGCTGACTAACAGTTGTTGAAACAACTGGTGTTTCAACCACTGTTGCCATTACAACAGATGTTGTAACATCTGTTGTCTTCTGCTTTTTAGCAGGAGATGAAGGTGGTGTTTGTGACAACTCGAAATTTAGAACCTTTCATTGTAGCTCGATGTAACATGCTTGAACGTTATGTGACTAGTTAACTTGTTGGCTTAATGAATGATATAAGTGAATTTATGTGATTGTGTGTTATGCTTGTATGTATGCGTGTGATTATTGTGAACCGAGACATAAGGACCCGACTCGGAACAGTGTAACTATTTGGGCCGGTTGGGCCACACACCTCCTTAGTCCACCCGAAAGCCCATTAGGGTGCACCACCTTAGAACTAGTATATAACCTTGGTGGATAGCCAACTTTGCCATTCTTTGGGCAACCCACACTCACTCTCACACATACTCTCCTACATTCTCTCTCACTAAAACCCTAGAGGCACAAGTCTTCTCTCCTCTCCTTTCGGATTCAACCGGTGACAACAAAGGGCTCTCGGTTCAAGCTTAGGATCTCCCTTGGAAGCTTATTCATCGACTTCTTCATACCTTCACACTTAGAGAACCTAACCGGTTAGCGATTCATGCTTTGTATTGTGTAATATTTCGGTTGATGATGATGTAGGATGAAGTTGTTTGATAATATGTTTGCTTGTTAAGTTTTGTACATGATGAATATATACTCCTTGAATAATCGGTGCTAAGATTGTTGTTATGTGATGATGAAATGTTAGTAATCGGTTCTATATGGGTTTGAATCCGAATGGGTTGGTTTATGTTTATGTATAAATGAGGAGGTTTGTGTTCATGAAACCGGATTAGCATGTGGGTTAGTACATTGATTAAATGTGCTAGATGTAGGAACCGATGATGTTATTAACTTGAATTCATGCTAGGATAGATTTTATTGTTGAAGCATGTTGTTAAAATGTGAAAACCCTAAATGATGAACTATTTGAATGTATGATGAACAACATGAATATGCCATGAATGTGCCTTGAATATTTGAAACTTAGGTGTTTGATCCATTTTCGGTTAGTGTTAGACAAAGAAACATGTTTGTATGGATAGTACACACTGTGCATGAAATCAAAATCCCATTGGCTAGTACAATGTCGGAAATCAGCAAATGTTCCAGCCGAGACCTTCAGTCTCGACTCGAGATCACCGGATGACAACTCGAGACCGCAGGTTGCGACACAGGTTACGAGTCGAGAACCCTCTAGTCTCGACTCGAGACCACACCACACCAACACAAACAGCATAACTCGAGAACAGGGTTGCGAGTCTTGTTGCGACTCGAGACATGACCCGAGACCTCCATGTTTGCGACTCGGGAACTCATAGGAACAACTCGAGACCGTACAGTCTCGACTCGAGATCTCTAGTCTCGACTCGAGACCATACACACGTGCACTGTTTTGGACTTGCATGCTATTACGAACCCAACTGTTTGGGCCGCACTATTGGACTTGCATCGTTACGGGCTTAGGTAATTGGGCCGGACTTATGGGCTTTGTTTACTTGTATACATGCTACTGTTCAACCCGTAGGTACTATTGTAAACCGCCATGTATGTACGTGTATGCCATAATTAATACCTGCATGCAACTTGCTAGTATACGTGTAGAAAATGTATGTGCATCACTTGGTTGTATCTAACTTGCGTGGTAACCATACTAGGACGCGGTTGACCACAATTAACTTGATTGACTTTTCTGTGTATCTGCTGAGCAAACCAAGGTGAGTTCACACTCTCTACAAAGCATGGGATTCCCAGGGGTTGGGAATGGGGTTAAGGAACGTGGGTTCCTCGTCCTTCTTGGGTAGGACAACATTGGTTCAGGAATGTAATTCCTCGTCCTCATGGACAGATAACTCGTACTAGACCAAAACTCTATCATGAAGTCCCTCATTTTTATATCGACTTAATCGCCGGGCCAATGGCGAGCGGGTCATTAGTTAGATAGCGCTATTTAGGTCTGACAAACCTCACACCGTGCCGCAGAGGACGGGCGTGAACTAATGGATCTGGGGCACATCAATGTTGATAGACATTGACAGTTTCAGGGCACATAAACATGACTACAGTCAGCAGTCGATATGGTAACGAGTCTAGTGTATACATGGGGTAGCCCCCACGGCCGAAATGCCAGATAACTAATCACGGGGTAGCCCCCACGGCTGGATTGCCAGAGTAATTGGGTTAAACAGATCACGTTTTCAACTATGGGGTAACCCCCACGGCAGGATGCCAGATAAAGGAAACTGTTTTCGAAACAACTTAAAACGAACACCCAACTGTGAACTCACTCAACTTGTTGTTGACTCGTTACTACATGCTTTGCAGGTCCTTAGGTTCTTAGCTGGAGCTTGCATGGAAGAGGGTCGTTGTGGGACATGGACAGCTGTGTGCCATGTTAAACTTTGAAACAATTAAACTTGTGTTTTGGTTTTAAACGTTATGCTTCCGCTTGCAACTTAACTATGTTTTTGTTTGGACACCAATTGTATTGGGTGGATTTTATAATCACTTGTTATGCTTGTTCAATATGATTGGTGGCTGGATCCTGGTCAGTCACGCCTCCAAGCGGTAGTATTCCGCAGGTGAATTTTGGGGGTGTGACAGTGTTGATGATGCTTTTAGTGGTGAGGTGATCTTGGTGGTAGTGGTAAGGCAGTGGTTGTGGTGTGTGTTGAAGTGGTGTGTGTTGAAGTGGTGGCAGGTGTTTGGCTAGCAGTTGTTGAAACCACTGAAGTATCAGCAGTTGTTGATACAGCAGGTGTTACAACAACTGTTTGGGTGGAGGATTGATGTGTGAGGTTTTTTGTAGGTTTAGGAGTTTGCTTTGTGGGTCTGGATGGTGTGTGTTTGGGTTCCCTCACTTTTCTAGTGGGATTCTTTCTTTTTGGCTCAGGATTTTTGTCATCCTTTGGCTCAGAAATACCCTGCTCATTCAGCTCCATAAATGCTCTTTTCTCCTGTTCCCACCTGGATTAATCCTTAGCCTCTTTATCCCTTTTTACACTAGCTTTTGCTTCAGCAAGTGCATTTGTGGTCACATCAGTCTTTTTACTATCATCTGGCATGGGAATATCTGCAAGCATGCTTGATTTATCAGGTGCAATGTAGATGCCATCTTCATATCCCCTTTTTCCTCAACTGCTTCAACTTCTCCCCCTTTTTGGCATCAGCTGGTGGTGGTTTATCCACAAAGATGATAGTGGGAGGAGCAGTGCCAGTGGTATTCAATAAATGGGCCTTTATAGCCTTGATATCAGCTTGGGTATCCATAAACCTAGGTTCCATCATGTTTCTCAGCTTTTGAACATGTATCTCATGCTGCTGATCAACAAGTTCTCTTTGTTGGATGAGCATAGGTTGAAACAAGTTCCATAACTCATTTGCAGCAGGTGCAGGTTGTGGTGCAGGTGCTTGAGCTGGAGCATCAGTGGTTGGTACCTTTTGAACTTTCAACAACTGTTGCAACATATCTTTAATTTCTGCAACAGAGGTATCTAGTTTGTCAACTCTGTCCGTCAATTCTCGGTATATTAAACCATCACCCAACTTAATGGGATCATCTGATTTCCCACTAACAGTGGTTGTAACAGTGGTTGACTCGGGAAATGTATCCCAGAAATCATCCACTGATGCCCCTTTGTCTTGGTTCTGGGGACTTCTTCCTTCAAAATGAGAAACACTTTTTAGTGAACTAGTAAAAACCAGATACACAAATGTTCCCATAGAAGAAATTGCCTTCAAGGAAGTCTGATTGATGAAACCACTATCCAAATGCAAACCAGTGGGTTCAGCACTTGTAGTGGTTGCTTCACTTGAACTACCACCAAGAGTTACTTGTAACTCAAGGGGTGTAACCTCCTCAGGTCTTGTTGGTGGGTTAGCAATGATTGATACATCAGACCCAGTCGTTTGTTGAGGCATATTCTCATGAATAGGTGATTGAGAAGGACTGGTTTGTGTCTGGTTCAAATCAAGAGCATCCAACAATAATTTTGTTTGTGGGGGAATTGTGGAGGTGAGGTTGGGTGTAGAAAGCGAATTTGCCCCGGGCATTGGGCTGTGGATGATGGATTCGAGTGATTCCAGAGCATCATATTGTGGTGTCCCTATATGTACAACCTGTTCTTTTTGAGAAGAAGCAGGAGGAGTTTGAGGTATGGGTTGAGATATTTCTACCATCTGCTGTGAGGAAGTAGCAGCAATGGTTTCTTGTGACTTTGGTGCTGTCACTGGCAGTTGCTCTGGTATCTCATCCTCCAGAGTCGCCTTTGATTTGGGTTTAGGGGGCTTTTGAGTTTTCTTTTGTCGTGGCTTTTTGGTGATTTTAGGTGTGGGTTTCATAGCAGTTGTTTTGCTGCTGTGATCACCTAGAGCAGTGGGCTCAGCAGCAGATACCTGAGGAGCAGTGGTAGCTGCTAAATTCTGCTCAGGGACCTCTGCTTTTGTTTTGCAAGGTGTTGATAATCTTGTAAAGGTTTCAACTGTTAAGCTGTTTATTTGAAAAGAGTCACCTTGTTTTATCACATGATCATCATCCTTACCAAATTTATTTTGAAAGTAATAACTTAGAAATCTTGGAAATAGTAAGAATGGTTTTTTATCAACATTTTTCACCAAATCATTAAAGATTTACTGGGAGTAATTAAAATTTTCATTTTGTAGAATAGCATATCCCAGGTATTGAATCTTTAATGGTATCTCATTAAAAGCAGTTGTTTTATTTGAAACACACATCAAGAGGGTATGGAACAAAAATCTTGTTGCAGGTGGGAAACTACCTTTTTGTAAGGTCTCCTTTTTCATTTCATCTGCATACCCCCTTTCAAGGAAATCAGTTTTATACTCGTTTTTGGGAAAAAAAATTGTACCTTCCTGATCATCGAGTTCAAAGACTTCTGAAATGGATTGTGGTGTGATTTTGACTGTTTTACCCATGAGAGAGGAATTAATGGCTATGACATCTTCACCTTGTTTTTCAAGAGTAACAGTTTTCCAAAATTCTCTTTGGGTTTTCAGGTAAATCGAAGCATCTGCTGTCAACAAAGTTTTGTACTTTGATGACGACATAGTGTCAATGATGGAATCGTAGATATCGATGGTACCGGGTTTTGTGAGAAGACCCAGATAGTTGTGAGGAGCTTTGTATGGAATTTCAATGGGTGTGGTAGCCATTTGAGTGGCCTTTTTGAAGATGAAGACTTTGGTTTTGTCATTTTAATGAAGACGAATATGAATTTTGAGAAGAAGAAGATGGAAACTGCTTTGAGAAAGGAATTTTAGAATTCAATTCGACAGTAAACCCCTGTTTGGGGGTTTTGAAGGGGGTTTTATAGAGGAAAAAGTGAATTGCTGACGTGGCAGCGGTTACAAAAAGATCTGACCGCTATGTACTGTCCACGTGCCAACCCCTGATGAATTGAAGGACAAGTGTTTTATGAAAACCACGGATGGAACAAGAACAGTGGGTGCAACGGTAATAATGAAAACAGTGGGTGATTTTTACTATCAGTGGATAGCATATCAGTGGATAAAAAACACTGATTTTGAACAACAGTGCTTGTCAAGGAAATGAGAGAACAGGGGTTGACTTTCAGCAGTGGACAGATTTTGAAGCAGAGCAGATGTTTAAACAAAACAGTGGTTATGGCATACTTTTAAGGATTTTAATGAAAGATTCATTTTTAGCTATTTTTAAGGATTGATTTTTGATTTTCTAAAAACATTTTAATGCTTTTATTCATAGAAAATAGGATTTTTCCTGTTATTCCATGTTTAGCATGCCAATCCTAGAGATCAAGCTTTCAAAGGTGGATGTGTCTAATGCTTTGGTTAGCACATCTGCCAGCTGATCCTTAGTTGGTAAATGGTGCAGAGAAATCAAACCTTTTTCATAGCAATCCCTCACAAAGTGATGTCTGATATCTATGTGCTTGGTGGTTGAATGGGAGACTGGATTTTTGATGATATTTTCTGCTGCCTGACTGTCCAACATGAGAGGTGTCTTTAGGGCAGTGATACCAAAATCCAGCAATTGATTTTGAAGCCAAAGCAGTTGGGCTGTATAGCTTGCAGCAACTATATACTCTGCCTCAACAGTGGATGTGGAAACAGCTGCTTGCTTTTTGCTTTGCCAAGACACTAAGCAATTCCCTAGGAATTGGCACCCTCCTGAAGTGGACTTCCTTGTCTTGTCACATCCAGCAAAGTCACTATCTGAGAAACCCGAAAGCTCAATTTTACCATCAGCTGGATACCAGATACCAAGTGTGGGAGCACCTTTTAGGTATCTGAATATCCTTTTTACAGCAATAAGGTTTGACTTTCTGGGGGCTGATTGAGATCTTGCACAAACACATGTTGCAAACATGATGTCTGGTCTAGATGCAGTTAGGTACAATAAAGACCCAATCATGCTTCTATATAGGTTTGATCAACCAAATCATCCTTTTCATCAGACCATGACAATTTTATTGGTTGCAATGGGTGTACTGCATGGTTTACAGTCATCCATCTCAAATTTCTTTAAAAGTTCTTTGGCATATTTGCCTTGATGTATAAAAGTGCCATTTTGCAGTTGCCTAACTTGGAGACCAAGAAAGCACTGGAGTTCACCCATTGCACTCATTTCAAACTCAGATGTCATGAGTTGCCTAAACTCCTCACACATTTTATTACATGTGCTTCCAAGGATGATGTCATCCACATAAATCTGGACAATCATCAAATCCTTTCCTCTCCATTTTAAAAACAATGTTTTATCTATTTTACCTCTTGTGAAACCAATGGATAGTAGGAAAGTGGAAAGAGTTTCATACCAGGCTCTTGGTGCTTGTTTCAGGCCAGACAAAGCTTTATTTAGCTTGTAGACATGATTTGGATTAAATGGATCCTCAAAGCCTGGAGGTTGACAAACATAAACCTCTTCTTGAATCTTACCACAGAGGAATGCACATTTGATATCCATTTGATACACCTTAATGTTGTGGGTGACAGCAAAGGCCAGAAATAGTCTGATAGCTTCAAGTCTTGCTACAGGGGCAAATGTTTCATCATAGTCAATGCCCTCTTCTTGGCTGAACCCTTGAACCACAAGCCTAGCTTTATTCTTGACAACAATGCCCCTTTCATCAGTTTTGTTTTTGAAGACCCACTTTGTGCCAATAGGACTTACACCCTATGGCAGTGGTACAAGCTCCCATACTTGTTGTCTTTTGAACTGTTGGAGTTCCTCTTGCATGGTTTCTACCCAGCTGTTGTCTTTCAGTGCCTCTTGGTACTTGACTGGCTGATGGAGAGATAGGAAACCAGCAAAAAGACAAATGTTTTGGGATTGACTTCTTGTGAGCACCCCTTCATTGATGTTGCCAATGATTTGGTCAGGTGTATGAGATTTCAAGAAGATTAGATCTCCTTAGTATGGAACAATGGCATTTAATGGTGAAGGCTGTAGACGTGAATCATCTGAGCTAACCACTGCTGGTGACTTTGATGATCCAACAGTGGCTTCAAAAGGTGGTGGAATAGGAGGTAATGGAGTGGACACATGATGACTTTTATCCACTGTTTGGGGACTTTTATCAACAGTGTTTGATGATGAGGAAGCAGGGGTTGATCGGCTACTTTGGTCAACAACTGTTGAGGTAGCAGTGGTTGAACTTTGACAGCTGTTTTGAACATCTGCTGCTCTACCATTTGATGCAGACTTTTGTTGTGGAATGATGACTTCATATCCATAGTATGATGGTGAATTTTCTGATGGGCCTGCATTGTTAGGCTTGACAATGTAACACCCCAAAAATATAAAACTTTATATTTTATTATAAAGAATTAATCAAACAAGAATCAACTAACTAGGAACCTATAACCCAGTTAGCTACAGGTTTTGAAATGACTTATAATAAGGTTAAAACACCTAAACTTGAAGTTAAATAAAAGTTGATGGACTAAACTAGTTAAAATTGAAACTTAATTGTTAAATTAGTAAACAAACACACCAAACACACACTTGTGGGTGTGCTTGGATCGAACAGAAGGAATGGCGACCAGGGGGTTCCTTTCAAACCGTAGTTCTTCACTAAAAACTCAAATTGGAAGCCTAAATCAAGTCCAAATCGAAAACTGAATACATATTAGTGATCACCTCGATGGAAGGATTGTAAGGTATGTGAGATTTTGATATTTGGTTCCACTTCAAATTCTAGATGAACTCATGAGTTTTGAAATTGAGCATGCATGAATGTTGTATTGATGTAATTAGAAGCAAATTGATGTCTAGAGATAAACCCTAGATGATTTCTTGTTAAAAATCTAACATTATGCTTGTGGGGTTATAATCACCATTGTAGGTGATTAGTGAGTTTGTAGAAACTAAATAAACACTAGGATTATGATTCTTATTCTAGTGAAATCTGAATTCATGTTGTAAATTCTGAAACATTGATGTTAAAATTTAGTATAGATTTGCTAAATGGAAGTTGATTTGGATGGAAACAAAGAGTCATGAATTTAGTATTGATTATGTGAAAATCAAACCCGCTAAGTGTTTGTTAAAATGCCTAAGTGAGGATTAAAATGTTAATAATCGGGCAAAAACGCAGATTTTGCGATATCATAATGAATTATGAGAAATGGTTGTAAAAAGGGTTCTAAATTGGATATGAATGTAACTCTTTAGGTAAAGAATCCGGACCGTCAAGCGGACAAGCCGGAGGTGGTACGCGGTTGAAGGGTGTGCTCTAAAGGTACGCGACTTATAGTTTCGCTACATTATGTTTAATTGTTAGTCTTACTTTATTATATTGAAATTTGGTAAACAAGGAAAACCGTTAAGTCATGGGAGTGACAAAGTGCCTTAGACAAGTAAAACGGGTCAAAACATGAGTTAGAAATAGAGTATGGATGTGTCTAGCAATGGAGACACCCATTCGGCATCCAAACGTGTCAAAACAAGTTGTGTTACAAACATAGAAATTAATAACCATCACTTGTGATTGGTTATATATCAAGCGTAGGTCGTGTGACGGACAAGCAAATCCATTGCAAAAGCATGAGCCCTTGTAGAGGGATTATAGTTCGGAACATTCGCTTGTCGAATGATTCCGAAAGGCCTGGTTAAATTCTTGGAAATAAGCATGATGATTATTGCACAAGCAACCCTCGGGAGGGGAGCAAAAGCTCATATTTGGTAAACGCAGAAACTGGTGCATTGGCCTAAAGTTTATGATGATAACAATACATGTTGTGGAACTTGTAGACAAATGGGTCAAATAAACAAGAGACGAATTATAGGAAAACTGTTTTTGAAATGATATTTTATGCAAATCGTGTTGATAAACGTGTCCGTAATTAAATTACGGTCACGTAGGAAAAAGAATCGGCTAAAACGGACGCCCGAGTCAAAAGTTATGTTGATTTGAAGTTTATAATTGGTAAAAATGGTGCTGGGCTGAGATACAGCTCCAAACAACAACTTTCTGCCAAAAATACCCCGTGGCGCTGCGCGACGGCCGACCCTCACCCCCGTCGCGCGACGCCACCACTTCAGATCCGAGAATTTTTTGTTTTTTTGATAAGTTTGAGTATGGAACTTGTTTATTCTTGATTGTTAAAGAGTCAAAACTAATTATTTCCATGGTTTTGACCGTAGGTGAAGATGGACCTAATCCGGATGGTGATCAAGCTATTATCAAGAACCGAACGCACCAAATGAAGCTTCCGCATTTTGTCTATTTTGTTTTAGTAATATGTAAACACTTGAAACTATGTTTTAAAAATTAACTAGTAGCATAATGACTTGAATATTATGATCATGTAAGTCTTAAAATCATGAAATCTTTTGTAAACTCGTAAATTCTAGTACTAAATGCAAGTTTTTGTATCACTAATCTCGTTATATTAAGTCGGGTCTTACAAGTTGGGTATCAGAGCCAAGGTTGTCAATAAAGTGTGTTCGGTTCAAGCTTGATCAAGCATCCGGTAAAAGTTAATTGTTTTAAGTAGATTTAGAGAATATAGAAATGAAACATGAACTTATATGCACGAAAAGAGGGTGTAAGTGCACTCAAACACGGGAAATGCATGAAACAAGAACGGTTGAATCAAGTTATGAACTTGATTAAATCAAAACAAGTAAATCATATGTTATAAATGAAATGTTTAACGGTTAATGTAAACATTTCAGTATTAAAGATGGCGGATGAAAGTAACGATGATGTGGTGCCGAGAGTCACCGAGCAAATGAGAGAAGTGATTGCCGAGGAGGTTGGAAAGGCAATCGAAAATAGTTTGCCCGGTTTTATCGATAAGAACCAAAACACGGTATTATCGGTAGTGGATGAAAGAATCAAGAAATTGGAAGATTGTGCCAATTCAACGAAGGAAAAGTCCGGAGGACGAAAGCCTTGTTCATACAAAGAGTTCATGGCATGTAAACCGCCAGTTTATAATGGGGAGGTTGACCCAATAGTATGCCAGCGATGGCTAAGCAATATCGAGGGGGTATTCGAGAGGACCCATTGTGATGAAGATGACTACGTAGCTTATGGTACGGGTCAATTAAGGGGTCAAGCGAAAGACTGGTGGGATAACAAAAAGAAAGAAATTGGAAGCGAAGCAGCTAAGGCCACATGGGATGAATTTAAGACACCGTTTCTTAAACACCACAGTCCCAAGGCGGTCATAAATCGAATCAAGGAAGAGTTCATGCAACTTAGGCACAAGGGTGAGTCCATAGACAAGATCACGGGAATGTTTATGGATAAAATGAAGTTTTGTGATGAACTGATAACAAACGAAGAACAGAAGATATATTATTATTACAATATGTTGAGCGCCGAGTATAGGGAGTTTATGACTCCTTCAAAATACGAGACCCTCACCGAGATCATAAATGTTGCTCGGGAACGGGAGATCGAATTGAGAAAGCAGGTTGAACGGGGTGAACGGAGGGCTCATAATGTTAATCCAAGCCCTACCAAAAAAGCGCGAACGAACGAAACAGTGAAGAAATCGGATACAAAAGGCGGGTCGCTAAATTGCAAAATTTATGGAAAGGGTCATAGGGGCGAATGTCGCTTCAAGGATAAGCCTTGCCCCGTATGTCGGAAAACAGGGCATATGGCTTCATCATGCCCGGAAAAAGTGACGGTTTGCTACAATTGTTATCGACCAGGTCACAAGAAATCGGAATGCTCGGAATTAGTGGGAAAGAAAGATGGGCAAGACATGAAAGGTGAAGCCTCGAAAGCAAAGGCTAGATCTTTCCACTTGACTGTCGCAGAAGCAAAAGTTGAACCCGAAGTGGTTTCAGGTATATTTGCTGTAAACTCGATTCCTGCACGTATATTATTTGATACGGGTGTGGATAAGTCCTTTATTTCATATGGGTTTATTCGACATCCTTCATTTTTTCTAACAAAATTACCTATGCCTTTAGAAGTAGAGATAGGTAATAACAAGAATTTTATCGTCTGTGATGTATGTGAAAATTGTAAATTGAGCATTGACGACGAAGAATACACAATAGACTTGATCCCAATGTCGATGGGAGAATTTCAAGTGATCGTGGGTATGGATTGGTTGTCTCGATACCACGCAAAGGTGGCATGTTTCCGAAAGGAAATAAAACTGACATCTCCTAGCAAAAAGTACGTTACGATATACGGTGAAAAAGGGGGTAACCCGCTGGTATGCACGATGCTAGAAGCTCACAAACTTATGAAACATGGATGCAAGGCAAATATGGTATACGCAAGTGAATCGGAGAAAGAATCCCTCAAAATCGGAGATATGCTAGTGGTATGCGATTATGAAGATGTGTTTTCGGAAGATTTACTGGGAATACCACCAGAACGGGAGGTAGAGTTCGGAATCGAATTGATTCCGGGCGCAAAACCTGTGGCCAAGGCGCCGTATCGGCTCGCGTCGTCGGAGCTACAAGAATTGATGTCTCAAATCCAAGAACTGCTCGACAAAGGGTTTATCCGACCGAGTGTATCCCCGTGGGGCGCGCCAGTAATATTCGTGAAAAAGAAAGATGGCAGTATGCGTATGTGTATCGACTACCGAGAGTTAAACAAACTCACGGTGAAAAATCGATACCCACTTCCAAGAATTGATGACTTGTTTGACCAGCTACAAGGAGCGAGTTGGTTCTCAAAGATTGATCTCAGATCGGGTTATCACCAATTGAAAGTAAAGGAGGAAGACGTACCGAAGACAGCCTTTCGTACACGATACGGGCATTATGAGTTCCTCGTAATGCCCTTTGGGCTGACTAACGCACCCGCTACTTTCATGGATCTCATGAACCGGGTTTGCAAACCTATGCTGGATAAGTCGGTAATTGTATTTATCGATGACATTTTAGTGTATTCGAAGAATGAATCCGAGCATGTTTACCATCTGCAAGAAGTGTTACAGACACTCAGACGAGAAAAGCTGTATGCAAAATTCTCAAAGTGCGCCTTCTGGTTACGAGAAGTGCAGTTTCTCGGGCATATCATTAGTGTCGATGGGGTACTAGTGGATCCGTCAAAAGTAGAAGCCGTGTCAAAATGGAACCCTCCAAGGAATCCCTCAGAAATCTGAAGCTTTTTAGGGCTCGCGGGATATTATAGGAGATTCATACAAGATTTCTCCAAAATTGCTTTACCGTTGACCAAATTGACTCGCAAGGAGGAAAGGTTTGTATGGGGCATTGAACAAGAGAAAGCCTTCCAAACGCTCAAAGAAAAGTTAACTCACGCTCCGGTGTTAACGTTACCGGAAGGAATTGACGACATGGTGGTTTACTCGGATGCGTCGCATTCGGGGCTCGGATGTGTTTTAATGCAACGAGGCAAGGTCATCGCCTATGCCTCGAGGCAATTGAAGATCCATGAAAAGAAATACCCGACTCATGACTTGGAGCTGGCAGCAGTGGTATTTGCCTTAAAAATATGGAGACATTACTTGTATGGGGTAAAATGTACTATCTTTACCGACCATAAAAGTTTGAAATATTTCTTCGATGAGAAGGAATTAAACATGAGGCAGAGGCGATGGTTAGAAACGATCAAGGACTACGGTTGTGAAATACACTATCACTCGGGGAAAGCTAATGTTGTAGCAGATGCGTTAAGCAGAAAGACAGATTACGCCCCGATACAAGTACAATCAATGCAGCTTATTGTGACCTCGGGCCTACTAGAACGAATCCGAGAAGCACAAGCTGAAGCAGTGAAGGTGGAAAACTAGAAAAAGGAAAGAATTGTCGGCCAATTTAAAGATCTTGAAGAAGGCAATCACGGTTTGAAAACACGTTTCAATAGAATCTGGGTTCCTAACACATGTGGAGTTAAAAAGCTTCTACTAGATGAAGCTCACAAATCCCGTTATTCCATCCATCCGGGAGCGACCAAGATGTATAACGACTTGAAACAAAACTATTGGTGGCCCGGAATGAAAAGAGATGTAGTGAAATACGTGGAGAAATGCCTGACATGTCTGCAAGTCAAGGCGGAACACCAAAAACCATACGGTAAGCTCCAACCGTTGGAAATTCCGGTTTGGGAATGGGAACATATTACAATGGACCTGTTAACCAAACTACCGAGGACGAACCGCGGATTTGATGCAATATGGGTAGTTGTTGATAGATTGATAAAGAGTGCTCACTTTATTCCAATACGTGAGACTTATACGTCAAAAAAGATGTCAGAGGTTTACACTAATGAGATAGTGGCACGCCACGGAGTACCGGTGTCCATCGTGTCCGATAGGGATACCCGGTTCACTTCAAATTTTTGGCGAGATTTCCAAGAGCAAATGGGAACAAAATTGTTCATTTGCACTTTGTACCATCCTCAGACGGATGGACAGAGTGAAAGAACAATACAAACATTGGAAGACATGCTACGGGCATGTATAATCGACTTCGGAGGCAGTTGGGATGTTTATCTACCATTGGTCGAGTTTTCGTATAATAACAGCTACCATGCTATTATCGGGATGGCACCGTATGAAATGCTTTACGGTAGAAAGTGCCGGACCCCGGTGTGTTGGGGTGAGGTGGGTCCACGTGAACTCGCTCACAAAGATATAGTTCGAGCCACTAATGAAAAGATTGAGGTGGTTCGGGCACACTTGAAAGCGGCACAAGATAGATAAAAGTCGTATGCGGACAAAAGGCGAAGACCGATCGAGTTTCAGGTTGGCGACAAGGTCATGCTCAAGGTATCCCCATGGAAGGGTGTTATCCGATTTAGAAAGAGAGGAAAATTAAGCCCAAGATTTATTGGGCCGTTTACAATTGTCGAACGAGTAGGAAAGGTAGCATACCGCCTTGAACTACCAGAAGAATTAAACGGAATTCATAGCACATTCCATGTGTCACATCTTCGGAAATGCCTAGCGGACGAAACAACCTATATCCACTACGACGACATCGAAGTGGATGATAGCCGTAACTATGTGGTGAAACCTATTGCGATTTTGGATCGAAAGGTGAAAACCTTAAGGAACAAAGAGATCAATCAAGTAAAGGTTAAATGGGAACACAAGAAGGGTTCGGATACCACATGGGAATCCGAAGAGGAGATGCAACGGCTCTACCCCACATTATTTGGTACATAGATTCGGTTTCGGGGACGAAACCCTTTTAAGGGGGGCGGACTTGTAACACCCCAAAAATATAAAACTTTATATTTTATTATAAAGAATTAATCAAACAAGAATCAACTAACTAGGAACCTATAACCCAGTTAGCTACAGGTCTTGAAGTGACTTATAATAAGGTTAAAACACCTAAACTTGAAGTTAAATAAAAGTTGAGGGACCAAACTAGTTAAAATTGAAACTTAATTGTTAAATTAGTAAACAAACACACCAAACACACACTTGTGGGTGTGCTTGGATCGAACAGAAGGAAGGGCGACCAGGGGGTTCCCTTCAAACCCAAGTTCTTCACTAAAAACTCAAATTGGAAGCCTAAATCAAGTCCAAATCGAAAACTGAATACATATTAGTGATCACCTCGACGAAAGGATCGTAAGGTATGTGAGATTTTGATATTTGGTTCCACTTCAAATTCTAGATGAACTCATGAGTTTTGAAATTGAGCATGCATGAATGTTGTATTGATGTAATTAGAAGCAAATTGATGTCTAGAGATAAACCCTAGATGATTTCTTGTTAAAAATCTAACATTATGCTTGTGGGGTTATAATCACCATTGTAGGTGATTAGTGAGTTTGTAGAAACTAAATAAACACTAGGATTATGATTCTTATTCTAGTGAAATCTGAATTCATGTTGTAAATTCTGAAACATTGATGTTAAAATTTAGTATAGATTTGCTAAATGGAAGTTGATTTGGATGGAAACAACGAGTCATGAATTTAGGATTGATTATGTGAAAATCTAACCCGCTAGGTGTTTGTTAAAACACCTAAGAGAGGATTAAAATGTTAATAATCAGAAAAAAAACGCATATTTTGCGATATCATAATGAATTATGAGAAATGGTTGTAAAAAGGGTTCTAAATTGGTTATGAATGGAACTCTTTAGGTAAAGAATCCGGACCGTCAAGCGGACAAGCCGGAGGTGGTACGCGGTTGAAGGGTGTGCTCTAAAGGTACGCGACTTATAGTTTCTCTACATTATGTTTAATTGTTAGTCTTACTTTGTTATATTGAAATTTGGTAAACAAGGAAAACCGTTAAGTCACGGGAGTGACAAAGTGCCTTAGACAAGTAAAACGGGTCAAAACATGAGTTAGAAATAGAGTATGGATGTGTCTAGCAATGGAGACACCCATTCGGCATCTAAACGGGTCAAAACAAGTTGTGTTACAAACATATAAATTAATAACCATCACTTGTGATTGGTTATATATCAAGCGTAGGTCGTGTAACGGACACGCAAATCCGTTGCAAAAGCATGAGCCCTTGTAGAGGGATTATAGTTCGGAACATTCGCTTGTCGAATGATTCCGAAAGGCATGGTTAAATTCTTGGAAATAAGCATGATGGTTATTACATAAGCAACCCTCGGGAGGGGAGCAAAAGCTCATATTTGGTAAACGCAGAAACGGGTGCATTGGCCTAAAGTTTATGATGATAACAATACATGTTGTGGAACTTGTAGACAAATGGGTCAAATAAACAAGAGACGAATTATTGGAAAACTGTTTTTGAAATGATATTTTTATGCAAATCGTGTTGATAAACGTGTCCGTAATTAAATTACGGTCACGTAGGAAAAAGAATCGGCTAAAACAGACGCCCGAGTCAAAAGTTATGTTGATTTGAAGTTTATAATTGGTAAAAATGGTGCTGGGCTGAGATACTGCTCCAAACAACAACTTTCTGCCAAAAATACCCCGTGGCGCTGCGCGACGGCCGACCCTCACCCCCGTCGCGCGACGCCGCCACCTCAGATCCGAGAATTTTTTGTTTTTTTGATAAGTTTGAGTATGGAACTTGTTTATTCTTGATTGTAAAAGAGTCAAAACTAATTATTTCCATGGTTTTGACCGTAGGTGAAGATGGACCTAATCCGAATGGTGATCAAGCTATTATCAAGAACCGAACGCACCAAATGAAGCTTCCGCATTTTGTTTATTTTGTTTTAGTAATATATAAACACTTGAAACTATGTTTTAAAAATTAACTAGTAGCATAATGACTTGAATATTATGATCATGTAAGGTCTTAAAATCATGAAATCTTTTGTAAACTCGTAAATTCTAGTACTAAATGCAAGTTTTTGTATCACTAATCTCGTTATATTAAGTCGGGTCTTACAGACAACAACACTTTCAAATGTGAATTTATCAAGATCAAATAAATCTGCAGGATTTGCTGGGATTTTCATTGATGAAAGTTCATTGAATTTTACATTCAAAGTCTCGTCCACTGTCTTAGTCCTTGTGTTAAACACTTTGTAGGCCTTAGCAGTGGTTGAGTATCCCAGATGATAACCACAATCAATTTTGGCTGCAAACTTAGAGATGGAATCTTTTAAGTTTAAAATGAAGCAAGGGCAGCCAAAAACTTTGAAATATGAAATCAATGGCTTTATTTTATACAGCAGTTCATAGGCAGTCTTTTGATGCCTGGGGTTGATTAAAACTCTGTTTTGGACATAGCAAGCAGTGTTTACTGCCTCTGCCCAAAAAGTTAATGGCAAACCTGAATCTGCAAGTATGGTTCTGGCAGCCTCAATCAAGGTCCTGTTCTTTCTTTCAACAACCCCATTTTGTTCTGGTGTTCTTGGAATGCTGTATTGCCTCACAATTCCTTTTGACACACAGAAATCATCTGACTCCTTGTTCCTGAACTCTGTGCCATTATCACTCCTGAAGACTTTTACTGGCAATTCAAACTGCTTTTCAACCTGTTTCACAAAGTCTTGCAGAATGCCTGCAGTCTCATCTTTTGAGTGTAAAAAGTAGGTCCATGTAAACCTAGAAAAGTCATCAACAATAACCAAACAATATCTTTTCTTCCTAAGACTCATGACTTTAACTGGGCCAAACAAATCCATGTGAAGCATTTGCAAACACTTGGTTGTTTTGGACTCTTCAATGGATTTGTATGAGCTTTTATGTTGTTTTCCTTTTAAGCAGGAAACACAATGCTCAGAACAGGTGAACAGTTTTTGAGGTAAACCTCTTACTAACCCCTGTTTTGAAATGGCAGTGATTGTCTTGAGATTTGTGTGCCCCAATCTCCTGTGCCATAATTCTGTCTCTTTGTTTGATGCAGCTGAGAACAGACAGGCATCAGTCCTGGGGCTCTCTTTTGACATATCCACCACATAAACATTGCCACTTCTTTGAGCAACAAGTTGGGTTTTTCCAGTTTTTATTATTGCTTCAATCTTTTCAACCATTTCTGGTCCAACAATCCTACAACACTCTTTTGTAAAGAATGAGCCATAGCCCTTATCACTCATTTGAGAGACACTTAAGAGGTTGAATTTTAGATTGTCTATTAGATTGACATTTTCAAACTTAACTTTACCAGACTGCACAGTATCAGACCCCAGAACCTTTCCTTTACTATTATTCCCAAAGGATATATCACCCCCTCCATGTGTTATGAAATCTTTGAGAAGGGCTCTACATTCTGTCATGTGCCTGGAGCCTCCACTATCTACATACCAAAGACTATCTAAGCATGCAGAAGCTCCCTGCACATGTAGTAAAGGATTAGTTCATTAGGGTCTCCAAAGCCAATATGGCTTTGGATGGGGTCTCAGTAGTGTCTAGGTTAAGTTCAGATGGATGGGCAGTGGTTAGGTCAGGGGTTTGGACAATTTTGGGATAGTTTTTCTCTAACCACTGTTGAGGGTCTTGCCCAATGATCTGCTGATAACCAAAAGGATGCCTGTTCACTTTTGGTTTAGAGGGCCTTTTGTAAGCCTCATAAACATGTGGGATCCTTTGGTATGGTGGTTGTCCCTTACGTCTTCTGAATTGATTGGCAGGGGGTGCATCAGTCACCTGAACATCTCTTTTGACAGATGTTTGGTTCAGCTGTTTTGTAACAGCTGTTTGGACTGGCATAAACAGTGGTTGGTTCTTGGTGAACTTGACAGATGAATTTGATGAACTCAAGGATGTTTTTGCAGTGTACTCATTCTTTTTTACATCAAAGTTTTTGAGATACACATATTCTTGAGTTTTGTGGTTTGTTTTACCACAGATGGTGCAGCTCTCAGCAGGTATAATGACACTTGTTTTGTTTAGATCATATGCTTTTAGATGAAAACAGTCTTTTGTTAGATGATTCTTCTTTTCACAAAAATCACAAAACAGGTTTTTGATCTTTTCTCTTTTTTTCCTTTTCTCAGACTCCTTAGCAACAGAGTTTTGAACCACTGTTGGGATATCTTTGAGAGGAATGACCTTTGCTTTTGGAGTTGTGACACCATCAGTGGTTGTGAAATCCATAGGCTTGAAATTTTCAAGAATGTCACACTCATCGGACCATGTGGGTTTAAATTGGTATTTCTCAATTTCCTCAAAGGTTGAGGACCCCACAGATCTTTCCAGAGTGATTTTGTTACCAAGTTTGTCAGTTGTCTTAACTTCTTGGCCATTCTTGTTGGTTGGTTTTATTTCAGATGAACCAGCTTGTTTTGCAGCAGTGTTTTCAAGTTCATCATATTTTCTATATCCTATTCCAAACTTGACATTGCTTTCAAGCTGTTTTTCAAGCATGACCTCATAACCTTTGCAAGATTCCACCCATCTTTCACAAATGATTTGGGTGGAGTCCAACTCCTTTTTACAAACTTGGTATTTTTCTACCATAGCTTGGAGTTGGTTCTTGGTTATGCTTTGCTCTTCTTTGAGACTGCAGATTTCTTTGTCTTTTTCAGCCAATTTGTTTTTAAGTTCTTTTAATGACTTTTCAAATTTGACTTCATCAGTTAAGACTTTATCCCTAAGGTTTTCATTTACCTCTTTAATGCTAGCAAATGCAATAATACATTTGTCTAAACACAGATTTTCCAGAACCTGAGGTGATACCTTGGTAGCAGCCATCATGGCACAATCACATTGATGATCACTTTCTTCATCAGCTCTCTCTTCTTCCTCTCCTTCTTTTGTCTCTTCTTTTTCTTCTTTGTCTTCTTTGGACCAGGGGTCAAACAGTGGTTCAATTAGGGTTTCTGCATTTTCTCCCAGTAGTAGTTCACCAGCAACTGCAGTAACCACTGCTTCAGCCACTTCATCAACTGTTTCAGCACTTAGCTGTTCACCTTCAGCTTCTACCCCTTCTGGTATTGACTCTAATGCCATCAGACAAAATTCATCATTAAAAGTATCATTAGAAGCATAGAGTGCAAAATTTTCATCACCAAGCTCATCAGGCATGCTGCTCCAGTTAACAAAGCCTTGGGTGAAAAAGCTTTGTTGATCTGGTTGAACCACTGTTGGAGCAACTTGTTGAGGTGCAACATGTTGCACTTGTGCTTGAGGGACAGGGGCTTGAACATACTGAATTTGTGGAACAGTGGTTTGAACATAATGCACAGGCACAGGGGTTGCAGCATAGTGAGCAGTGTTAACATGGGTTGCAGGGGTATATTGGGCATAGTGCACAGTGCTTTGGTGTTGTGGTCTAGGGTTTGAGCTGGGATGAGTTATAATTGGACCAGTGGTTTGACTTCTGCATTCCCTAGCAAAATGACCTAGCCTATTGAACTTATAACACTTGATTTTTGACTTATCCAACCCCACTTTTAAATTCCCATGTAACCCTGGGAATTTTCTCCCTGTTCTTTTATAGAATTTGCTTGTTCTCACACTAAGCAAAGCCAATTGATGCAAGATGTCCATTTCTTCTAAGTCAGTGGGATCAAAGTGCTGCAAATCATTGAGTTCAAAACACAAATTATCAGAGTTCTGGCTTTCTCCATTTGTTGTGAAATCAAAGTTGGATGAGTGAGGATCAGAGTTGAAATTACCTCCAGCAGTTATGTCAATAAAATGATCATAACTCTGATCCTTACTGCTGCTAGACTCTTCTTGACCCATAAGAGTTGTGTTTCCAAATGAATAATCATCTGTAACTTTGCCAGACTCTTGCAACTTCTTTTTCTGGTTTAACTCCCTTTCATAGGTCAGGAGTCTACCATGAAATTGGGTCAGTGTTAGGTCTTTGAACTCAACAGAGTTTCTAGTAACAAATGCAATTGTATCCCATTTTTCAGGTAGTGATCTAAGAAACCTGCTATTTTGTGTAGAATTAGGAAATACAACCTTAACAAGTCTTAGCTCACTAATGAGACAACTGAATCACTCAAACTGTTGAGTCAATGATTCACCCTTGATGTGACAAAAGGTTTCATACTTCTGAATCAGAATTTCCCTATTGTTTTCAATAACTTCTTCCGTTCCCCCAAATTGTTCCTTAAGTGCATCCCATAGCTCTTTGGCACTGTTACAATGTAACAGCCCAGCATAGATTCCGTTGGGTAATGCAGATGCTATGATGCTAAATGCTTTGGCATCCAATTCGAACTTTTGAAAATCAGTTTCAGTATAGTTTTCATATTTTTAGGTTTGAATTTCTTTGAATCCTCAGCACTTGGCACCATAGGAACATGGGGCCCAAAAACAACTGATCTCCAACATCTAGTGTTCTGTTGAGCAAGGATGTGACCCATCCTTCTCTCCTAGATGTTGTATTCATTTCGTTTTAGCATGGGTGGTTTGAAAAGTGAGCCGATGTTATTCTTATCATCTTGTGATTGTGACGTCATCCTGGTTGTTTCACAGGTACTGATTAATCAACTTTGATGGTGATTAAACCTTACTCTGTTTTTTCAACAAAACAAACAACTATCAGTATCAACGATTGTGAGCTGAACTATTTATGTCAAAATGATTGTTAAATCAAATTTGACTGTCCGAGCTCTGATACCAATTGTTAGGATCTGAGTTTGGATTGATTGTGTTTTACTTTTGATTTAAGATTAACAATGAACAAGTAATGCAGCGGAATGAAGATGGAATTAAACTTTGCACACAATCAAATAGGAGAAATGCTTTTAACACACATTTTCAACACAGAATCGAATGATTGAATTTATTTCAACAACGATTACAATGCATGCATGTAACAAACTCCCCCTCAGCCTGAGCTCACAGTGATTGTTCGTACAGGAGAAAAGTGGTGAAGAGCTAATAGAACAGTACAGCGTACTGTTTCTATTTATAGGCACGGACAAACCACTGTGGCATCTTTGTTGACGTCACCATGAAAGTGACATCTAACCTCCTAACAAACTCTAAACAACTGATCTATACAAACACTTCTATGCTAACTACTGATTACAATACATTACATAAAACAAGCTAAACCACTGCGTTATCCTTCCACTGTTGTGACTCCAGCAGTACTTGATATATTCAGTAGTGCTTGACCCATAGCAGTAGATTGATCAACAGAGCTTTAGTCTTCATCAGTCTTTGACTTGATCAGCAGTTTTAGGTTAGCAGTTGTAAGGATCAGTGGATTAGAGGTCATCAGATGTTGAAACCACTTTCAAGGGGAGAGAATGAAGACATGACATCTGCTTATTTTGGATCCACTGCTCTTATCCGGTTTTGGCTCTAATCAACTGTTCCTCTGATAGGGTTCAATCCCAACAATGCAACGTCAAAAGGTTATAGCTTACGCCTCTAGACAACTTAAGAATCATGAAGAGAATTATTCAACCCATGATTTGGAATTAGGAGCTATAATTTTTGCCCTTAAGATTTTGAGACATGACCTTTATGGTAGTAAGTTTACCATTTTTACCGATCATAAGAGTTTAAGGTATGTTTTCGGACAAAAGGAGTTAAACATGAGAGAAAGACGCTTGATGGAAACTCTTAGTGATTATGAATGCAATATCCAGTATCATGCAGGAAAGGCAAATGTAGTTACCGATGCTTTAAGTCGAAAGTATCACGAAAAGCCAAAAAGAGTGCGTTCTCTTAAATTAAATCTACAAGTAGATTTAAATGAACAGATTAGAAAAGCACAAGAATCAGTAATCAAGGATGATACTGAGAAATTGAAAGGAATGATTAAAGAACTAGAACAGGGAACAGATGGAATTTGGAGATTCCATAAGAAAAGAATGTGGATACCTAAATTAGGAAACCTACGCCACCGTATATTAGAAGAAGCCCATAAGTCTAAGTATACGATGCATCCTGGAAATGATAAAATGTATCAGGACTTAAGAAAGAATTTTGGTGGATAGGAATGAAAAAGGATATAGCAACTTATGTTGCCAAGTGTTTAACTTGTTCACAAGTTAAAGCTGAACATCAGAAACCCTCAGGTTTGTTGCAACAGTTAGAAATGCCAGTTTGGAAATGGGAATTGATAACAATGGATTTTGTTACCAAATTACCCAAAACAAGAAAAGGTAATGATACAATCTGGGTGATTGTAGATAGGATAACTAAGTCAGCTCATTTCTTACCAATGAAGGAAACTTTCAGTATGGAACAATTAGCCAAGTTGTATGTAAATGAAATAGTTTCATTACATGGAATTCCTTTATCAATTGTTTCTAACAGAGATAGCCGTTTTACCTCTCATTTTTGGACAAGTTTCCAAAAAGCAATGGGAACCAAGCTAAATCTAAGCACCGCTTTTCATCCTCAAATGGACGGACAAAGCGAAAGAACAATTCAGACAATGGAAGATATGCTCAGAGCTTGTGTAATTGATTTTGGAGGTAATTGGGATGACCACTTACCATTAATAGATTTTTCTTACAATAACAGCTATCATACTAGTATCAATGCTGCACCATTCAAAGCACTTTATGGACGAAAGTGCCGAACTCCAGTCTGTTGGGCAGATGATGTGCGTGAGTGTTATATAGTTTTTAATGTATACTTTAAGCCCTTTAACACTTTTTAGCCAAGTTTTAAATTTATAAAACACGATATTTACTAACACTAAACACACATATGGGCAAGTGCACCCATCGTGAGCGTAGTATAGTGTTGGTAAGATACCGAGGTCGTCCAAGGACACAAGAGCTTTTAATACCGGTTTATCCTCAACGTCTAATCAAATCAAAAGTTTAGAAAAAGGTTTTAAACTAGAAAAATAAAACTAACTAAAATGCTGAAAAATAAAATAAAAATAAAAACAGATAGACAAGATGAATCACTTGGATCCGACTCGTGTTTAGTGTAACCTTTGATTATTTCCGCACTTTTGCACTTTTTAAGAGATTATCTTAGTTATTGTAGTAGGCCCCTCTTCTGAAGGTGACGTTACCCTCAACCCAGTAGTTTGAGTCAGCAAGGATACAATCCTAAAGGGTTGGATTATTGAAAGATAATTAATTAAGTTATTAATGCATATTGTGGTAGGCCCCTCTTCTGGAGGTGACGTTACCCTCGGCTAAGTAGTATGAGTCAGCATGGATACAGTCCTAAGTAGCCGGGTTAAAGTTTTAATAGTAGTTTACATATGAGGGGGTCAAGGAGTTTGGCCCCCCGCCATCCAATACCAGTGGGTATTGAAGGAGGTCCTACTAAAGTTGACCCAGGTCCTTGCAGGATCTATAAACTGAACAAGGCAAGACTCTTACCAAACCGTTCCCTTAACCCCCGACCAGGTAGCCAACATACCTCCATATAGACCGTGGAGATATGAATGGTGAAAATCTTTTATTTTATATAGACAGTAAAATAATGCCAAGACACCACGGACAAACGATAAGGAAGACTCACCTTCAACATAAGAAACTAATTATTAAAGTCATTAATACATAACCAAATAAAAAGTGCGAAAAGATTAAAAATAAAAAGTATTACACTAAACACTTGTCTTCACCAAGTGATGTAAGAGACTTAGGCAAACATGGCCTTTGATTGTCACGAACTCTTACGATCAATCTTGGATCCCGAGACTACTCACACACTCTATGATGGATGATGGTGGTGGATGTGGGTTGTGATGGTGGTGGTGGGTGGGTGAAGTGTGAGAGAGGTGGTTTGTCAAGGGATGCCTTTGAAATGAACCAAGCACCCCTATTTATAGCCTGCACAGAAGCCTGGACACGGCACCGTGTCCACCCTTTTTCTCTTTCTTCATTAATTACAATTTGTCTTTATTAGCTCCATACGCCCCCGTATCCGCTGGGCACGGCCCCGTGTGCAGAAGCGTATATGTACTATCAAGATTTGCAAGATTCTGCGAATCTTAGCGTTGACCACGGCCCCGTGTTGAGCTGGGCACGCCCCCATGTCGGCCCCGTGTCTGCTGGACACGCCCCGTGTTCAGCTGGGCACAGCCCCATGCTCAGCTTTCTTCTTGTTTTTTGCTTTGGGAGATGTTGTCGAGGGGTCGGGCATGCCACGTTTCTTCCTTTTCTTTGTATTTATGTTAGTTTTGGCCGTATATTTGTTCCTTTTGTCCGTTTAAGCTCATTTGACCCTGTAAATTCAAAAGGAAGACAAAAACACACTTTTTCCAACATTAGTACTAAAAAGGGTTAGTTTTATGCCTTATTTGATGTAATTTATATGTTTCATTTTACACACATCAAATACCCCCACACTTGAATCTTTGCTTGTCCTCAAGCAAAACTCTTTATTATGTGGCTTACACTCCCAAATGGAATGGGTAGAAGAGAAGGTTTTAGGGCTTGTCATAGAGTGTCGGGATTTCCAAGATTCTTTATTAGGTTTTATTTTTATTTATTTACAATCCTATTCGTCATGATTTATATAGAACATTACATAAAATAAATTACTTATTATGGCATAACATGCCTTTTTAAAATTCCATTTATATACAAGTTCACATACCTCACAGGGGATCACTCAACACTCGGCCGAAGATGTATTTTTGTGAAACACTCGAGAGCGGCATGGAACTTACTCCTACCATAAGCTTGCCAAGCAATCAATCCTCCTCCTTTTTAACTATATACCTTTGTAAATATCAAGAGGACTTTTTGGGGGAAGGGTTAGGCTTGGGTTAAAGGTAGGTGGTTGGGTTAGTGGTTAGTAGAAAAGGGCGAAAGGCGTAAAAAGCGTCGGTTTTCGTAAGACTTTTTGTTATTTTTTTTAATGAAGCAATTCTTCAAACAAAGTTCTTTTTGATGAACTTGTTTGTTTTTTTTTTTTTTTTGGCTTCAACATTTTTTTTTTTTAGTTTTTTTTCATAAGGAATGTCACATGAAAACCGAGCTTTGTACTAAAATAAAGGGTTAAAATGAAAAAGGGTTTTGGTGGGTAAAGGGTGTTTGTTTTGGGTTTAGAAATGAAAAGGTTTAGGCTCAAAGGGGTTAACTAGGAGGATTTTGGGTAGGTGGTAAAAAAAAAAGAAAAATAATGGTGTTGAAAGAAAAAGGGTTAGTCCTAATGCCTCCGTCATTTACTTACTCGTGGTTAAGTTGGTAAGGACCGGGAATGTATCGTCATGGCAAGTTCTAGAGTCGTAAGAAACCAAGCGGCTATTCACACAAGAAACGAAAGATGGGCATTTAATCTAAAGATGTGTATTTGTATGCTCAATAAAGGCTCAAAACTCACTTTTGTGGGAATGGGTTTTTATGTGATCAAGTATATATAATCAAATTTTAACTAGATTTGTCATGCCGTTTCATAATTTTCTTATGTTGGTTCTTTTTATCACGACGCTATCGGTTGTAAATTTGTAAAAATATCACCTTTTTAGAACTTGTAATTCCCAAATTAAACCAAGACAAGTAAAAAAATGAAAAATTTGGGGTGTTTAGCGGTTCCAATAGAGTTTTGTGTAAGGCTTGTAATTAGGACTTGCAAAATTCAAGGTTTTAGCATCCCCCCCCCCCCACACTTAAATTACACATTGTCCTCAATGTGTCCCAAAAATAAGTTTTTAGGTTGATTGAATGTGTAAAAGGTGTGTTAAAAACAAGATTTTATGTTACTGGGTAACTGAACACGGGGTGTGTTGGCTGAGCACGGCCCCGTGGTCAGACTGCCAGTATCAAATTTAAACAGAAGGCTGGGCACGGGGGCGTGTTCAGTGAGCACGGCCCCGTGTCCAGTTACCTAAACTGGGCATTTTCTGCAGAACCTCGGGTACGGGGCGTGTTGGGGTGAGCACGGCCCCGTGC
The DNA here is from genome assembly GCA_030545235.1 of Helianthus tuberosus. Classification (NCBI taxonomy): domain Eukaryota; kingdom Viridiplantae; phylum Streptophyta; class Magnoliopsida; order Asterales; family Asteraceae; genus Helianthus; species Helianthus tuberosus. Next base: position 86,539,254 of record CM060377.1, on the reverse strand, counting down.
TGAAATTGCTGTAATAAAGAAAAATTGTCGGGAGGCTCTGTTTTTGTGCATGGGGTGTGGGTTCAAGTTTCCCTTAGTAACCTCCACCATTTCGAGTGTGCTTTATTCCTGAAAATTAAAACTAAAGTAGAAAACATAAAAGTTAAACTAATCTAAAACTAAGGATAGTTCCGCGGAATGCCTCCGTGGTGCGCCACGTTTATAAGGGTCCTTGGCTAAACCCTCCTTATCGGGTGGTTCTGGCTCATCTTCAATTAGGGGGTCGTTATTGCCGAATGGATATTTCATTGATCGCTCAAGGTCGACACTTTTTTTAAATGCCCCTAATTGAATAGATAGATTGTTGCGCTTCCGGTTTTTCAAAGCTTCGTGGGTCTTTACAAAGGGTCGTCCCAACACTAGAGGAGTGTCATCAAGGATGACAAAGTCGGTTGGGATTACCATTTGATTTGTTTGAACCAAGACATCCTCAACTACACCGATTGATTTTATTACTTTCCGATTGGATAGAAAAATGGGTATTTGAAGTGGAGAAAAATCGCCAATACTTAATTTTTCGAAAATGTAGTTTGGCATTATGTTAACACAAAGATCCTTATCAATTGTGATATTACTAATAAATGAATTTTGGAAAAAAAAACATGGAACCGGTGTAATGTTAATTTCAAATGGATCTTCTTTTATTAGCGAAGTTTGATCATTAGTTAACTTAATGCTTACCGTTTCGTCAATTTTAGTGTTAGTGTTTAACTCTTTTAAAAACTTAGCATGAGTGGGAATTAAACAATGATTTTCGAAAGAATGTGACAAGAGATTAATTTCTTCAAAATTAGACTCTTCATGAATTTTAACGTTGTCGGACTCACCTTTTTCGTTGTTTAACTCATGTGTCGGTTTTTCACTTACTTGTTCTTCCATTTTTACCTCTTCAACTATCTCTTTTTTATTTAATTCTTCTCTTGCGCGGGACTCCTCTTCCCTTGCGCGAGATTCTTTTATGCAACGTTCGATAGTTTTAATGTGTTCTATTATCCTATCGGCTATGTCAGTGATAGAGTAAGGATCGGGATCCTCAAAGCTTGAATCCGGTTGTTCGATCCTTTGTTCCTCATAATACTCATAGGAAGTAGATGGTTCATACCATTGTCCTTCATTGTAAGTATATGATGGATAAGGGTTGTAATTTTGTTCTTCATAATACTCATACGAGGTGGGTTGTTCACGCCATGGTTCCTCATAATAAGCATATGAAGGTGGTGGCTCATATCTTGGTTCCTCAAAGTATGAGTATGAAGGCTCATACCTTGGTTCTTCAAAATATGAGTATGAGGGAGGAGGTTCATACCTTGGGTCTTCATAGGATGTGTATGAAGTCGATGGCTCGTACCTAGGCTCCTCATAGTAGGTGTATGAAGTGGATGGCTGAAATAAGTCACAATATTGAACCGAGTGCGGGTCACCACAAATGGTGCAATAATCTTCCCTATAATCATCCTCCTCATAGGTGTAGTTGTAACCTCCTGAGTATTGATCCATAAGAATCACTCAGCAGACCACAACGGAGTCTCGAGACCAGAAAACAAAAATAAAAACGAAAACAGAGACTGGACACGGCCCCGTGTTCAGTGAGCACGGCCCGTGTTCAGATTCTGTATCTGGGCGTTTGAATTAAAGTTACTGATTTCGTTGAGCACGGGGCGTGTTCAGTGAGCACGGCCCCGTGTTCAGGCTACCGTAAATGCAAAATCTAACTAAAATGCAGAAAAAAATGCGTGCATTTTAAAAAGGTTTTGAAAAAACTGACTAGGCCGTCGATTTTAAGCTTTCTTAAAATCCTTGTGTCCCCGGCAACGGCGCCAAAAACTTGATGCGTGTGAAGTGTCGTATATTTTTAATGTATATTTTAAGCCCTTTAACACTTTTTAGCCAAGTTTTAAATTTATAAAACATGATATTTACTAACACTAAACACACATATGGGCAAGTGCACCCATCGTGAGCGTAGTATAGTGTTGGTAAGATACCGATGTCGTCCAAGGACATAAGAGCTTTTAATACCGGTTTATCCTCATCGTCTAATCAAATCAAAAGTTTAGAAAAAGGTTTTAAACAATAAAAATAAAACTAACTAAAATGCTGAAAAATAAAATAAAAATAAAAACAGATAGACAAGATGAACACTTGGATCCGACTCGTGTTTAGTGTAACCTTTGATTATTTCCGCACTTTTGCACTTTTTAAGAGATTATCTTAGTTATTGTAGTAGGCCCCTCTTCTGAAGGTGACGTTACCCTCAACCCAGTAGTTTGAGTCAGCAAGGATACAATCCTAAAGGGTTGGATTATTGAAAGATAATTAATTAAGTTATTAATGCATATTGTGGTAGGCCCCTCTTCTGGAGGTGACGTTACCCTCGGCTAAGTAGTATGAGTCAGCAGGGATACAGTCCTAAGTAGCCGGGTTAAAGTTTTAATAGTAGTTTACATATGAGGGAGTCAAGGAGTTCGGCCCCCCGCCATCCAATACCAGTAGGTATTGAAGGAGGTCCTACTAAAGTTGACCCAGGTCCTTGCAGGATCTATAAACTGAACAAGGCAAGACTCTTACCAAATCGTTCCCTTAACCCCCGACCAGGTAGCCAACATACCTCCATATAGACCGTGGAGATATGAATGGTGAAAATCTTTTATTTTATATAGACAGTAAAATAATGCCAAAACACCACGGACAAACGATAAGGAAGACTCACCTTCAACATAAGAAACTAGTTATTAAAGTCATTAATACAAAACCAAATAAAAAGTGCAAAAAGATTAAAAATAAAAAGTATTACACTAAACACATGTCTTCACCAAGTGATGTAAGAGACTTAGGCAAACATGGCCTTTGATTGTCAAGAACTCTTACGATCAATCTTGGATCCCGAGACTACTCACACAATCTATGATGGATGATGGATGATGGTGGTGGATGTGGGTTGTGATGGTGGTGGTGGGTGGGTGAAGTGTGAGAGAGGTGGTTTGCTAAGGGATGCCTTTGAAATGAACCAAGCACCCCTATTTATAGCCTGCACAGAAGCCTGGACACGGCCCCGTGTCCGCTGGACACGGCCCCGAGTCCACCATTTTTCTCTTTCTTCATTAATTACAATTTGTCTTTATTAGCTCCACTCGCCCCCGTGTCCGCTGGGCACGGCCCCGTGTGCAGAAGCGTATCTGTACTATCAAGATTTGCAAGATTCTGCGAATCTTAGCGTTGACCACGGCCCCGTGTTGAGTTTGGCACGCCCCCGTGTCGGGAATAGAAGCTTCTATAGCTTTGTCTTTTCTGTGAAGCCTGGACACGGCCCCGTGTCCGCTGGGCACGCCCCGTGTCCGCTGGGCACGCCCCGTGTTCAGCTGGGCACAGCCCCATGCTTAGCTTTCTTCTTGTTTTTTGCTTTGGGAGATGTTGTCGAGGGGTCGGGCATGCCACGTTTCTTCCTTTTCTTTGTATTTATGTTGATTTTGGCCGTATATTTGTTCCTTTTGTCCGTTTAAGCTCATTTGACCCTGTAAATTCAAAAGGAAGACAAAAACACACTTTTTCCAACTTTAGTACTAAAAAGGGTTAGTTTTATGCTTTATTTGATGTAATTTATATGTTGCATTTTACACACATCAGCAGAGATTGGAGAAAAGCAACTATCTGGACCTGATATAGTACAAGAAACAACCGACAAGATTATCTAAGTCAAGGAGAGGCTAAAACCAGCACGTGATCGACAAAAGAGCTATACTGATAACAAACGAAAGCCGTTGGAATTTCTGGTAGGAGACAAAGTCTTATTAAAAATTTCTCCTTGAAAAGGAGTGGTAAGATTCATCAAAAGGGGAAAGCTAAGCCCCAGGTTTGTTGGACCTTTTGAGATTATTAGAAGAATAGGTCCCGTAGCTTATCAGCTACAACTGCCAGAGGAAATGGCAGGAATACATGATGTATTTTATGTATGCAATCTCAAAAAGTGCTCAGCTGATGAATCACTTTTAGTACCTCTTAAGGATATAGAGGTAAATGAGAAGCTTAAGTTTGTGGAAAAGGTGGGGAGGATATAACAACCCTCCAAAATTATTTCCGACATCCCTAATATATTTAGAATGTCCCTATACGTCTTGAAATACACCCCGTATACGATATTTGGCCCTTAATTCCTTTAATTTCATAAAAATAAAATAAAAACAAGAATTTAGTGTCGCTCGCGGGTCGCGAAGGCTTTGTCTTCAAGCTACGCGGGGCGCGACAGATAGTCACCAGGGCAACACCCTGAGCTGTCACGTGTCAGCAACGTGTTGGAGCTAGTAAGCTGAATCGCCCAAGCTAGGGCCTACTACCCCTACATCGCGGGGCGCGTAAGCCCTCTGTGTGGCCTTCGCAGGGATCGACAAACCGGAAATCAGGCCCAATATAAGGAGGCCATCGGCCTTCAGTCCCAACTCGCTCACAACTTTCTTTCTCTCTCGAATTTCTACATAGTAATTATAACTCCCGGGCATTATACCCCCTTAAATAATGAAGTTCTGCCTCGTTGTAAGTATTTTAACCCCCGGTTACGTATTAGATACGCTGCCCGATTGATCTAGGGTTCCGTAACGACTGTCGTGGTTCTGCCCGACGTAGTCGTTGGAATTCTGTCTCGGGGAGGGTATTACTAATGTAAATATTGGGTTATTATACTAATGCGTGTGCATTGTGTAATTAATAGATAATCACCAGGAAATCACAAAGGAAAACCCTAAGATAGCAATGTGAGTAATCCTCCTTTTTGCAAACTGTTTTTACAAAACCTCAAATGTTTTACATTATATTAAACAGTGATTGAGTATTTGTATTCTACAATTATCGTCGGTATGTTGGGGTTTTGTATACAAAATTTGTTACTACACTGTGAATAGTAACATGACCACAAGTTGGGTTGACAGTACCGGGGGTGGTAATTAAGGTAGAAAAATAAACAAATGTAATTGCGCGACCGCCCTCAATGCTGTAAACGGTTTTACTTGTCTTGATTAAACTGACAAAATGTTTTTAAACGCGTTTCAGGTAACAAAATGTGAAAGCCAAATAGAAGTCAGCTGGACAGCACTGAAGGCTTGGAAAAGTGGCTATAAAAGTTACCTAAGTAAAGAGATGTTTTTATTTAAATAAAATAGGGTTTATCCCTATGAAAATGTGTGTATTGGAAACTTGGGAATTTCCCATGTGTTTAATATTTAAAAACGTGGTATTTTACTCTGATAAAATATTTTCTAACTACGATCCTGATGTAATTTCCACTGCCAAATTGATAAACATCGATACTACTGAAACTGGCCGCGGCCGCCCGTTCCCGGAAAGATAGGGGACGGGGGTTGCGACATGTGGTGATCATGTAAACAAGTATGTATCATATTTGAATGTAAAACAAATACGATTATCCGAAGTATAAATTAAATAAAATGAACAAGTTCTAGTACGGTCGAAGTCATGAATTACGAAGTCGGAAGTAAAATACGAATGCGTTACGGATATAAGTTTCCAAAAATTGATGTATAAACATTCTTTCTACTTAAGGTAAGTTTCAAAAAGCAAGGCGTTACAAAACTCTTATTAAACCAACCTAAAATCCGTTCCCCCCAATTACCCAGAAGATCTTACAGCTGTAAGATCATGAACAACCAAACAATGCAACGAATATCCTGATGATCATCAATACCAAATGTACCATCTATCTCAAAAATACAAGTCAAAGGTAACAACAACGATCTAAACAGATCAACAAAACCCTAAAATACAGAGAGAACAGAGAGATGCGTAAACTTGAAGAGGGTGAATGAATGAAAAGTCCAGAAGCTACGCTTTTATATCAAGTCCCTGAATATTTACACTTAAGTCCAAAAGATTCAAGCATAATGATCGTAGTTCCCAGAAATTTACACAAAGCCCCTCACACTTTCCAGCTGTATAAAATCTGTTACAACAACTTAAACAACCATTAACAACCAGACAAGCCCATAGGCCCAATAGCACATCTCAACCATAAACCCAACATAAACAATCCCATATGAATGAAATGGTCCAAACCAACGTTTTAAAACATCCGAATGTTTGTTTAGGAGCTGTTATTTCTGAAAATTAACAAGCCAACAAGTAACAATTAACATGACTAATAATTTGTCAATTAACAAACTCTAACAAGTCTAATTTAATCAACAAAACCCCCAATTTCTAACAAAGTCTAATTGAATCAACAAGGGTACAAAACCCCAGTTTCTAACAAAGTTTCTAAGTTCTAACAATTAACATTCACCTAATTGTAATAAATAATACCCAAATAATCGATAAATAAGGCCAAATAATCATACTACATAGCTGATCAGTGATCTCTTCGGAGCCGCAGATCCTTGGCCCTTCCAAGTTGCGAGTCGGAGTTACGTGGTGGTGACTGGAAGACGGTGGTGGTGAGTAGTGATTGACTGGTGGAAGCTGGTGGTGAGTGGTTACTGATTGGTGAACGAGGACAACAATCAGCCTTCAGAACAGTGGTGCCTTCTGCCTTGCATCGTTTAATGTTTGCAATTGCCGCTTATTGAAACATTTGTTATTATTATTATTATTTTTTTTTGAAAATTAAATGGGTATTCGGCTAAACTTAATGGGCTAAGTGATAAATTTTAGGATTGGCCTAACATATAACTTGATGTTTTAAATGGGCATTCTATATATTAGGGTTCAATAGGGAACACTAAAAAATGGGGAAAACGGGAAACCATACATTTAACATGTTAAAAATCAATATTTAAAAAAAAAAAAAATTTGGAGCTTTTGCATATAAATAAATGTAGAAGCCTTTTTAATAAAGAAAATAAAAAAACTATAAAAATAGATAATTTTTACAAAAATGATTTTTTATATTTGAATGACTTCTACACATCTTTATATGCAAAATCTCTTATTTTTTTTGGAATTTTTTTTATAATTTTAAATTGAGTTTTTAAGATATATTTAACATGTTAAATATAATATTCCCCAGTTCCCTACTTTTTTAGTGTTCTCCATTGAATCTCACACTATATATAGGGTTAGGTTAACGTACAATATCCCTTATCGTACAATATGTACGCGCTCATTTCAGCCGTCAGATCTTCTTCCCACATTGCAATCGCATGTTGATTTTTTGTAACAATTTCGCATGTTGGTTTTTTAACATGCGATTTCATCAAAATTACCACATGGGAAATCCGTGGGTAAACGCAGTTACCCACGGATTTCCCACGGTGTAACAACTCTCCTAGAACCCTTAACGTGACCCTAAACGCTCCCAAATACATCCCGTACATGAAAAACGGACCCGAGATATCTTCGTATTTGCAAAAATAAGGAAAAACAAGGTTCAAGAGTCGCTCGCGGGGCGCGACAGCCGAAGGAGAATCCGTCGCGGGGCGCGACGGCTTGTTGCTTGGCGAACACCCAGATCGACATGTGGCAGGACACGTGTCAAGACCACCGGTGGCTCAGCAACCTTTACGCCGCCTTTATGGCCCTCGCGGGGCGCGACAGCCTGTCTGAACAGCTATAAATAGGGCCAAACTCAGCCATTTTGATTGTTTAAATTCTTGGAATCTCTCTCAAACTTCTTATGAGCGAAAATTATAGCCTTATACCCCCTAAGAAGCGAAGCTCTGCCTCGTTGTAAGTATTATAACCCTGCTATTACCCCCTACATGATCGATTTAGGTTTTCCGTAACGCATGTCGGCTCTGCCCGACTCAGTCGTTGGAATTCTGTCTCGTGTGTACACCCGATTGATTTAGGACTCCGTAATGCATGTCAAAGCCTTGCCTGACTCAGTCATTGGAGTTCTGTCTCGAGTTGTACGATTAATGCAATTTGGGTTATTTTACTAACACATGTACACTGCTGTTTGTTTACCTCTTAATGGTTCAGACCTCTTACTGGTTCAGCACTTAATGGTTCAGACTGTTTGTTTTGTGAGCAGATGTCTGAATGATTCAGACATTTGCCTCTGAATGGTTAAGTTTTAAACAAAGTCTGAATGGTTAAGACCTCTAATCTGAATTTGTCAGACATTTTCCTCTGAAGGGTTAAGCATTATACTACCTCTTAATGGTTCAAACCTCTTACTGGTTCAACACTTAATGGTTCAGACCTCTTACTGGTTCAGCACTTAACCATTCAGAAGTTGCCAAACAGCCCATAAGTTAACCAGGAAACTATCAGGAAGCTATAATATTACCAGAAAGTCTGTAGAAAATACCTAAATCTACAAAAGTGAGTACATCTTGCTTTTTCTCATTATTTGTGAATTCATCTGTTTCTTTTATAAACTGTTTTTATAAAACCTCAACTGTTTAAAATTATATTTAATAGTAATTGAGTATTTGTAAGTCTACAATTACTATCGGTATGTTGGGGTTTTGTATACAAAATTTGTGAGAAGTTACCATTGGGCAACGAGTTAGCCAATGAGTAATATGACCCACAAGTCGGGTTAACAGTACCATTTGGGTAATTGATTAGATCAAGCAAATGTAATTGCGGGTTGCCCTCAATTCTGTTAAAGTATCAAAATTGTTTTGATTAAACAGAGATGCACTCACCAGTATTTCTTGCTGATAAAATGTTTTAAACACGTGTTTCAAGTAACTTAGTATGAAGCCTATAAAAGCCAGCTGGAGAGCACTGAAGGCTTAGAAAAGTGGCTATAAAAGTTACATAAATAAAAAGGAGAATTGTTTTCAATAATTAGGGTTTATCCCTATAAATATATTACAAATGAAAGTCAGATTTTATTCCACTTATTTATCATAAATATATTATCAGAAAAACTTGGGTTTTATCCCATTTATCTATTTTAAACATTTTGGTGTTTAACTCTGATAAAAATATATTTCCTAACTACGGTCCTGATGAAACTTTTCGCTGCCAAATTAATAAACTCCGATACCATCTAGCTGGCTCGCGGCTCCCGCTCCCAGGGTGGGGTCCGGGGTTGCGACAGAAGGTGGTATCAGAGCTATGCCACTGGTTTAAGCCCTTTAGGTGTTCTTCCAATACCTAAATCTTAAACATTTATGTTAGGAAATTAAATACCTTATGTGTTATCCTGTGAACATAAAAATCTTAATATTATGATTTTTATGTCATCTAATGAATTTTGAGTTCCCAATATGTATTACCCATATCTGTATCTTACAGTTATGTTATATTTAAATATATATGTATATATATAGGTGATATATTAATAATGCTATGCCTTATCAATTTTATGATATATTATATATATATATATCATATATTTATATAAATATGATTCAACATGAATTATAACATTATAATAATATTACGATATTAACATTAAATTTTGGAATATATACCATACCCATATATTTATGTGAATACAATGTAAATTATAATAATATTATGATAATGACATTAATATCTTAATCAAAGATATGAGATAACACCCTTTAGGTATAATGTCACTAAAATAAGATAATATAAAATAGTATTCGCTGTAAGCAGTATATTTTATGATTTATGGTATAACCTAAAATTTTACTCAACTTAAGTCTATATTTTTGTCAAAGTTTTGACAAAACGTATAATTATATTATCTTTGTTGAAATATAACATATTTAAAACATGTCTATTGTTTAGATATAATAATTAAGAACAAGATTTTCATGATAACTCTATGAAAATATTATTCAAAATGATTATATTATATCCATATAAGCACATGTACATTTTCATCTATATGAAAAGTATGCAAATATATATATAAAATATTTTATATTTTATAACCTGTACTAGTGGAGCAAATGATATTTCATACATAGAATAAATATAAGTACAAAAACATTTGGTATTGTATAACTAATTGATTTAAAATATATGTATATAACGCATACATATCAACAAGAAATGGCTTAAAGATTTTTATCTAATAATTCAACTTATTCCTTACATTATATATATATATATATATATATATACTAGTAGGGTGCCCGCGCGATGCGGCGGGGGCGACACTTTGGATTGCGGCACTCGTTGCTGGTAGTTTTCTTATTTGTATATGATAACATTATTGTGGTGGATATATGTCATAAGTGTTACACATGGGAGCCTAACACCTATAATGTCTTGCAATGTTCGATCAACTGCCTCTATCGCCTGACGTTTCGCCATCGATGCCTCATCCCATATAATTAACTTGGAGGATCTAATTAGTTGACTTATAATTCCTAAAATTTTGGGACATAGTTTACTATTTATCTACTAAATATCGTAAATTAGTATTAAATAATTCCTAAAATTTTGGGATATAGTTTACTATCTATCTACTAATATCGTAAATTAGTATTAAATAAATATCATAAATTAGTATTAAATAATTCCTAAAATTTTGGGATATAGTTTACTATCTATCTACTAATATCGTAAATTAGTATTAAATAATTCCTAAAATTTTGGAACATAGTTTATCTTCTATCTACTAAATATCAAAGTTTTGTTTTGTTATAAAAATTAATAATAAATAAAGTATAGAAAAACTGTTTTAAACATGTAAAGATTCGTTTGTTAATAAAAAATACTAAACAAATGACAAAAGTATATTAGTTCAATCGAAATGTAAATTATAAGTGCAATAAAATAACACAAAACATAAACTTCAAATATAAAATAAACTTTATTATTCATGGGATAGTCTAGATCAAACAAAAACAACTGAAAATGAAAAAAAAAACATAAAAACACTTGATATATTTCATCTAATTTCTCTTCTTTTTTTATCCGTTTTTCTTGTTTGTGCTCGAATCAGCAGTATCATCTAATTCATCTTCTTTCTCATCGTCCTCAGAATCATCTAAATTTATAACCTCGACCCATTTCCATTCAGAGAGTCAATTAGATCTTTTCTTTTGATTCTCATACTTCCGATCCTTGAAAAACAAAAATTTAATAAAAAAGTTAAAAAATGATTAAATAAATTTTATAAAAAAAACAAATATTGAATAAAAAAATTTAAAAAAGATTAAATAAATTTTAAAATTACCTCTTTACTAAATTGACGTTGAAGATTAGACTTGTATGGACTGAACATTGCACCATAAGAAATAATTTCAACACTATTATCACCATCATCCTACAATAAAACACCAAATAATAACATAACGAACTTGTTAATATGAAAGATTATAAGCGAAAATATTACTTAAAAACTAACAAAAGCTTGTTCGACAACTGGGGTGTTTAAATTGGTGTGTTGAATCTGAAAAATCAAATAAGTTAGTATTCACATAAAAGTAAATAAAAGAAAACAATTATTCATTATTGCGATATAACAAAACTTATCATAGAACAGACCTTAGATTTTTCAATATCGCATGCTTGTTTTTTCGCATCAAGTGAATTCAGAACTGGCTCCATATTTTAAATCTGTTTAGCAATAGAAATGTTGAATTGTGAGTGTTTGCTATGTATTTATAGTAGTCCATTAGGGTTTAGTTTTAGATTGGTCATCCATTTATTTAGGAAGTTTGTTGTGAGTTTTAAGTTTTTAAAATAAGATGCACATATCCTGTTTAGTTTGTTGTGGCATGTTTAATAGGAAGTTTGTTGTGAGTTTTATCTATACTATATTAAACATGCCACAACAAACTGACTCTGTACAAGTAAAATTAGGGAATATTTTAGTTTATTAATGTCGTTCAAAACAAAAAAACTTGGGTAAAAAACAAATGTTAATGCACGGTAGCTAGGTAATGGTCAAAGTTGGCTTGGGTAAAAAACAAATGTTGGCTTTAATCAATTGTACATTTACGCATCGACTATTTGTACTTTATGAACGCACGGCGAAACTAAAAAAGACAACTATCGAAACGTTTAAAAAAATGTGCCGATCGTCATGGTACATTCGGATTTTTTTAAAACATTACAGGTTGTAAGATATCGCAGGAATACATTAAAGATTTAAAGAGGGGGGGAGTGTAACTAATTACCCATAATTATGTTAAATGTCAAGGATTTAAATGTAATAGATTGAGGGACTAAAAAATAATTATGGTTTAAAAGACCACTTTACCCTCATTCTAGGGGTTTATTTATAAATAATGGGGGAAGAAGTTCTTAACTTTTGGGAATCCTTCCCTCATGTATTATGATATATGAATAATACTTCACTACTTAATATATTAAGGATCAAACTAAACTTGGTATTATCTATTTCTTTAATAAATAAATATGGAAAATTAAGAATCAAGTCCTAACTATGTTATAATCAAAATGAGTCCACCTGTCAGTTAAAAATCATACATTTAACATGTTAAAAATCAATATTTTTTTAAAATTTTTTTGGAGCTTTTGCATATAAATAAATGTAGAAGCCTTTTTAATATAGAAAATTAAAAAACTATAAAAATAGATTTTTTTTTACAAAAATGATTTTTTTTATATTTGAATGACTTCTACACATCTTTATATGCAAAATCTCTGATTTTTTTTTGGAATTTTTTTATAATTTTAAATTGAGTTTTTAAGATATATTTAACATGTTAAATACACTATTCCCGGTTCCCTACTTTTTTAGTGTTCTCCATTGAATCTCACACTATATATAGGGTTAGGTTAACGTACAATATCCCTTATCGTACAATATGTACGCGCTCATCTCAGCCGTCAGATCTTCATCCCACATTGAAATCGCATATTGATTTTTTGTAACAATTTCGTATGTTGGCTTTTTTAACATGCGATTTCATCAAAATTACCACATGCGATTTCATCAAAATTATCACATGCGAAATTGTTACAAAAAACCAACATGCGATTTCATCCATGCTATTTTATAAATGCTATTTCACTATATCGTACGTTATTGTACGTTAAGGGATTTTTTATTTTATTTTACACTTTCACTATATATATATATATATACAAAAAAAGGCTGGTGGTCCTACCCGCCCACCCTCAGGGCCGCCCATGGTAGCGTACAAGGTCATTAAACAAGCAAGATAAACCAGATCAACGCTCAGTGGTGGAGCTAGCCCACTAATTCAGGGGTATCCCCAATTTTTTTTACCGTGCAATCATACAATAATAAAAAAAAACACGATAATAAGTAAAGTAAAACAAATACCTAATAGATTTGTTCTCTCCGTGTTAACAAGAAAACTAGAAACGTATAAGTTTTTGTACAATTTAACTTATCTAAACACTTAAACCCTAACAAACCTACAAACTACAATTCTACATAATCAATAACAACACAAGAAATCAAAGGACAAGAAACACTAACAAATCACCAAGGCCAAACACAGGTCAACGTTCGTCAACAACGATCAAACTTGCAGTCTGCAGCAGGGGCGATATTGACAACGTGCAACTCATTTCCAACAGTCCAACGACCATCCGTTTCCAAAATCTAATTGTCTCCTTAATCAAAACTTGCGTATTTTATTATTTTGGACGTTGGCGCTTGGGCTAAGCTGGACCTCCTTTCGATTAAACTATTCTTAATTTGGACTAACTTTATCATTTAGGCTTATTAATTATACAAGTTTGGGTTATAAAATGTTTGGGCTTATAAAAGTTTAGGATTTTAATAAATTAAAGTATCCTATTTTTTTCCAGGGGTATTCTCGTATTTGTTCTGAAGTATCCTTTGTATAATACTGAAAAAAATAAAAGAGTAAACTTCCGTTTTGCTCCCTATGGTTTGGTCATTTTAACGGTTTTGCTCCAATAGTTTAAAAATAGTCATTTTCCTCCCTGATTTTTCTAACTTATCTTCATTTTGCTCCCAGCCTCTAACTCAATCAGGGAGGAAACTGGCGACAAACTCGAAAGATTAGGGAGCAAACTGGCGACAAACTCGAAAGATCAGGGAGGAAAATGTCTATTTTTAAACTATTGGAGCAAAACCGTTAAAATAACCAAACCACAGGGAGCAAAACGGAAGTTTACTCAAAATAAAAAGAATTACACTACAAAGACGATGTTGAAACCATAGCCCGTACTACCCCTAATAACGCTATATCTCCGCCCCTGTCAACGCTAGTTTAGGTTTCATCATAACGTTATAAGATCAACTATTATTCAGGATATTGTGACCCTTAGGCCAAAGGGTGTGGGGGTCATGGTTGGGATATGATTCGCCACATAGCAACATGAATGGAAGGCTACACCACCCACTTGCCTAATCCACCATGGTTTGCATGGATTAAACCATGACAACCATGGTTCTCCTTTCCAATTTTTCAAGAAATCCTTTCCTTTTTCTTTAGACAAAGATAAATTAAAATAAATAAGTAGATAGCGGTTTGGGTCATGACCATACCCTTAGGTTAGTGGTTTTGGATGGGGGATTAGAGGTGATGATATGGCACTGACGTGGAGGGTCATGATAGTCATGACCACACCTTAGACTAAAAGGTGTGGAGGTCATGGTTGGGACATGATTCGCATGTAAGAACATGAATTGAAGGCTATACCACCCCCTTCCCTAATTCACCATGCTTTGCATGGATTAAACAATGACAACCATGGTTCTCTTTTCCATTTTTCAAGTAATCATTTCCTTTTTCTTTAGAAAAAGATAAATTAAAATAAATAAGAGGATAGTGGTTTTGGGTCATGACCACACTTTTAGAGTAGTGATTTTTCATTGTGGATTAGAGGTGAGTGACATGACACTGACGTAGAGGGTCATGGGTCATGAGAATCATGACCATACCTATATAACCTTATTAGTTGGTCTTTTTTGCATTTGATTAGGAGTGATTATTTCCAAGAAAATGACACTCGGAATTGATTATCTTACCATAATTAGAATTATTTTTTAACTGCAAAAAAAAACTAGTTTATTAACATAAGAATCGAAGTAAGAATCATATCGAGACGAACTAACTAGAAATTGAAAACGAAAGACGAAGCATGTGTCAAATTTTGTTGTTGATATATGTTGGCTTTGTTTTTTTTTTTCCACTTTTACAATAAAACATAATAATAATATATTATGTCTGAAACAAAGTTGGAATTTTTCATGTATAAAAAAGTCACACGTATTCTTGTGGTCAATGTTTCTACAAAGACTGGCCAATCCATTGACTCTTTCCATTCTCCATTTTTCTTGTTATATATAAATGCAATTGGTCGGTTTAATTCAACGATCACAAAAACGAAAAGAAGCAATGAGGGGGGAGACGTTGACGCTGATACTGATAAATCTAGCCGGAATAATGGAAAGAGCCGACGAATCGCTGTTGCCCGGTGTTTACAAGGAGGTCGGGGAAGAGCTCCACGCTGACCCGACCCGGTTGGGTTCTTTAACCCTTTTCCGATCCATAGTTCAGGCCTCCTGCTTCCCTCTCGCTGCCTATCTCTGTGCCCGCCATAACCGGGCCCACATCATTGCATACGGTGCTTTCCTCTGGGCTGCTGCCACTTTCCTCGTTGCTTTCTCTTCTTCCTTTCTTCAGGTTCTTCTTCTTTATACAATTTTCTTATTGTTATAATAATCCATATCAGATAGATAGATCCATGGGGTTAGGTGAATCATTTTGACCCGTTACATTTAAGTTTTTCAGGTTGCAATATCTAGAGGTCTAAATGGTATCGGCCTTGCAATAGTGGGACCAGCCATCCAATCTTTAGTAGCCGATTCAACCAATGATGAAAACCGTGGGATGGCTTTCGGGTGGCTACAACTAACTAGTAACCTTGGCTCCATCATTGGTGGTCTTCTTTCATTACTAATAGCATCCACCACAATTATGGGGATTCCCGGGTGGCGGGTCGCCTTTCATCTTGTTGGAATCATTAGTGTCATTGTCGGGATCCTGGTTCGCCTTTTTGCTGACGACCCACTTTACTCGCAACGTTTAGAACCCGAAAAAGGTCAAACTTTATGGTCAAATGTTAAAGATGTGATGCGGGAAGCCAAGTCAGTCATAAAGATTCAATCTTTTCAAATTATTGTAGCTCAGGGTGTCATGGGCTCGTTTCCATGGTCCGCGTTGTCCTTTGCACCAATGTGGTTGGAACTCACAGGCTTCTCTCATAAGAATACTGCTTTCTTGATCTTTTTATTCGTGACCGGAAATTCGCTTGGCGGGTTGTTTGGTGGGCGGGCAGGCGACGTGTTGTCGAAGCGGTTTCCAAAATCCGGGCGGATTGTTTTGTCCCAAATCAGCTCGGGATCGGCTATTCCTTTAGGGTGGTTGCTTTTGCTGGCTCTAAAAGATGATCCATCCACTTTTGTTTCCCATGCTGTTGTGTTGCTTATTATGGGCTTTTTCATTTCGTGGAACGCTGCGGCTACAAACAAGTAAGTTTCTTGACCCACATTGTGTTTTTTATATACTGTCAGCTCTATTTTTTGATCAACTCATGAATCTAATCTGTTTGGGCTTGTGTCTACATAGTCCTATTTTTGCAGAAATTGTTCCCGAGAAATCACGAACAAGTATCTATGCTTTAGATCGCTCATTCGAGTCAATCTTATCATCATTTGCTCCTCCTATTGTCGGGATATTAGCCCAACACGTTTACGGTTACATACCTATTGAAAAAGGTTCTGAAAGTATTGCAACAGACCGAAAGAACGCCACATCCTTGGCTAAAGCACTCTATGCATCAATCGGCTTTCCAATGGCGTTATGTTGTTTCATTTACTCGTTTCTGTATCGAACCTACCCGAGAGATAGGGAGCGGGCCCAGATGGAAGCTCTTATTGAAGCTGAGATGGATACATTGGACTCAGGCACCATGGATGGAAAACAGAGGTTCAGGATTAATGATGATATTTACGACAATGATAGAATGAGTATGGAGATGGAGTATGGTGGCGGAGACGATTCAGTTACGTTCGATGAAAGTGACGAGAAGATGTTGCTTCATAGGCAGCTGACATTCGCAGATATGGTGGTCTAAATGTTGAAGACCCCATGATGAGCATACGGGTTCGACATGCTTGTTTATGTGACTCGCACCCATTATAGAAACACTTAAAAACAGTTGTATAACCAAGAGAACTTTACCACACAGTTTTGGTGTATTTCTTCTCACACATTTAGGCAGTAATATATGGTTTTGAAGTTATTCAGGCTTAATTTGATGCGTATTTTCTATTTAAACAAATGTCGTTATTTCATTACATGAATACACAATTCGGGTTGTTTACAGGCCAAATAAATAATATTAAAAAGTAGCTAAACAGGATGAAAATAAAATGATATAAGGTCCATGGAATAACATGATGGACTACTGGTTAAATATATACAAGTGAAAGTTTTCTTGCATTTTACATAAATCAATTTCCTGGTGAATTATTCATTTACAGCATGATATAATACAAATTACGAAGATTCAACCGCGCATGTTCAGTTGGGCTTGCGGGCAGAAATCATAACAAATCGTCCGTTTCTAACGCATGTGTAATCCACCAGCCCACAAGTTGAGCACAGGTCTTTTAATTCACGGTCAGATAGGAAAATGTGGCTCCCTGATATCTGCCCGATATTCTAAAATTACAAAATCAAAAGGTCACACAATTAAACTCAACTCCATTACTTTATTTTAAAAATTTCTGCAAACTAGAGGTAGCAAAATAGGCGGGTCGGGTAATGGATCAAAACATATACTTTTGGTGTGTTTTGAAACGGGCCAGGTCAGGCCCAAGAACTTTTTTCCTTTTTCTTAAAAATATATATTGAGCAAGTGTTGAAGAAAACCGATAACCTTTTGGCATGAAAAGGGGTGTACGAAAGCCTACCTGGCGTAAAGGCGACAAAAAGGGTATAAATGAATAAGGGCCGTCTACTACGTAGGTGGTGGCAACAAAAACTCCTCCAGGTCGAAGAATTCGACTTATTTCAGCTACCTGTCAAACACGGTATAGCTAACATTGTAAATATGAGTATGATTATTCAAGCCAAATGTAGAAAAGAAAAGAAAAGAAATAAAGATAGCATGTCTGCATAAATCTGTTAAGTAATTCCTTGAAAAACTATTTTAAAAGGCTAACAAATATATTAATTAGCGCTTGAACTATATTTGTGGCTTTGTGCTACATGTGGCAATTTCGATCCATTTACTTATCAGGTTATGTTTTTATCACTAACGGGACAAAGGGATAAAATATACACACATATACAGAAGAATACTTACACCAGCAGAAGGTGAGGGCCAACAATGAAGAGCTGCACCAGCATGCACAGCATCAATAGAATTCGAAGCAAATGGAAGTCGTGCAATATCAGCTCTAACCAAGATTAAGTTCCTAGAAAATCATGTTATCAGAAATTAATCTCAGTTTTATGAAATTAACTGGCAATATAAACCTTCACTGTAAGATTTGAAGCTACATACTCTTGAGAAATGTTATCCTCCTGCTTGATGAAGTCATAGCACTGCTTTAACATAGTCTCTGAAAAATCAAGTGCAACAACAAGAGAAAATTCACCACTTTTTGCAAAAAGCCTCGAGAACAGCCCACTAGCACAACTAGCATCGATAATGCTTCCTCCGATGGCTGGCTTAAGATAATCTTTCATCATTTCAAACTGTAAATAAATAATTGCAAAAGTAAATATTACTGTTTGACCCGTTACAGATAAAACATAACCCGAATCAGCCAGCTCATAAAACATAAGTAAATGTAATTTAACCGACCCGTATATATTACCTCTTTCTCTGGGCCCGGGAAACCGCCCCATATTGAAAAAGCTTGTCGCCAGCCTCTCTCATACAGGAATGATACTACAGGTGACCTGTATTAACAAATGCATGATTTTATACACAATATCTAGGTGATCGTTGGTATCGAGTTGCCTGTATGCTATCTCATACACAATGATTGGACAAAATTGCAGTCAGTTAAATATGCATGTGATTGTAAGTTTGCAAAAGATACCTGAAAAGCTCAGAAGAAGCTGGCACATATTCACTATATTTCTCGGAGCCACTAGTTAATGTTAAGTCAAGATGCGTTTCATTACCGGTGTAAGCCTTTTTACAGGTGGTGCAGTTTAAGATAGACTTAGGTGTAGCATCCCTGCCAGAATATTAATAAAGAAAATTAGTATGTAGACACAACTGATGATGATGATGATGATGATGATAAAACTAAACTAACTTACACTGAGAAAACTGGATCACCGTTCCATATTAACATGTCATGACAAATGGGGCAAGCGAGTAGTTGGTTGTTTGCCTTTGTTTCATTTTCATTTAAATCGGTTCCCTGCATAACAAGTTAAATTAGATGTTGAATTTGAATGTTACTAATATACATAGGGGTTGTTTGGCAACATCTGAATGGTTAAGTGCTGAACGAGTAAGAGGTCTGAACCATTACGAGCTTGTATAATGCTTAACCGTTCAGAGGCAAATGTTTGACCAATTCAGATGAGAGGTCTTAACCATTCAGACTCTGTATAATGCTTAACCATTCAGAGGCAAATGTTTGAACCATTCAGACATCTGCTCATGAAACAATTAAACAAACAATCTGAACCATTAAGTGCTGAACCAGTAAGAGGTCTGAACCATTAAGAGGTAAACAAACAGCCCCGTAGACAGAAAACCAAGAACCCTAACAGGCTGAAATAAGGGCTTTATATATATATATATTCTAGTAGAAGTTGTTCCTAGAAGCATTCTGCAACAGCAAATAGACTTAACTTACAAATGAAATTGAATTGAACAAATCACAAAAAAACTCAATGTTAACAATGAATACAGAATAAAAAAGCAATTGAAGTGAAAGACTCCACATAATTCAATAAAAAATTAATTTATCGCTTATGTCAGATTACAATTGATAACAGAGATGTAGATATATACCGACTTGGTGCCGACGGTGGCGATTGCAGATAAAGCACGGATATTTGTTGAGGAATTCCGGAAACGAGAAGAGTTGAAGATCGAGGATAGAGGTTTAAAGAAACCACGAGTATTGAGTCGACTCGCTGCAGAGAGATTGGCTGCTGCTGCTATCGTCGCCATTTCAGTCTCGTTCGACGGAGTGGTTCGTCGCCGTGTTTCTATATCAACAAAAACAAAAAAGAAGAAATAAATAAATAAATAAATAAAATATATAATGATGATATTATAGTTTTTTGGCCTTTACTCTTAATCCTCATATTCGCCTAGACTGAGGGGACCTTGAGCTGTAACGTGTTTAAATAATTGCCAACACCCATTCATTCAAGTTTATTAGGGTGTACGGTGTGGGACTCGGCAAGGTGCGGCAAACCAGTTTGCCGATCGGCAAACACCGGCGCCGACCTTTTGGCGACGCGGCAAAGCAAAGCAATCGGTGACAGCATGCCGATTCGTGAATCCTTCTTTTTGACTGTTTTTTTGTCTCCAACGGTAATAATACCGTTCAAATTAAAAAAAAAAAATATTTTTTGTTTTCTAAAAATTTACACCATAAATACTACCCTTCATTCTTTCATTCTCATCCTCTTTTTTACATTTCAATCTATTAACACTTTCAAATATCTTGCAAAAAATGGAAGGCTCAAAGAAGGGTGAAGGCAAGAAGAAAATGGTAGGGTCCGGTTCGAAGTCGAGGGCTCAAGATAAACGTGGTTCGGGTGGTACTAGTGTCCCGTTTAATCCGCAACTTGGGTTTGCGAATCAAACCCAACCTCCATTTTATTTTAACCAACCCATGCATCAACCTTTCGGTTATGATACCCAACCCACCCAAAATTGGATGCAATACGGTCCGAGGATGACTCAACCCGGTTATTATGATTACTCCCCAGAAGCGCAAAACGCTTTTGACCCGTTTGCTTTTCAAAACCCAATGTCACAATCACCGAGAGACGTACAACATGACGCCGATGAGGAGTTCATGCCGGAAACCCAAGAACAAGAGTTAGATGATGATGATGATGATGTTGCGGATGAACCGGAAAGAAAAGGAAAAGCCAAACGGGAAAATTGGTCGCCTAGAAAAGAAGAGGCGTTGGCAAAGGCTTTTGTTCATTGCACTTTGAATAAAAAGAAAGGCAATCAACAAAAGAAGGATGAGTTTTGGAAGAAAGTTCTAAACCACTACAATGAAACGGTCGGAGGAAGTAACCGAACCCACCACCAAGTTCGCTCAAAATGGATGAGGAACATATTAATTTCGCTCATGTTGCGGCTTGGGAGGTTCTTAGAACAAATCAAAAGTGGTCGCCGGTACCTTTGATGAATGAAGAAAGCTCCGGCTCGGGTCGAAAAAGAAAGTCTTCGAATTCAGGAAATTATACACGAGGATCACCGAATGTCGAAATCTCGAGCGGATTCGAAAAACAAAGTCTTCCCGACATAAAAAGTTTATGTTTTTTCCATTTTATCTTAAATTTAAAAAAAAAACAGAAAATAAAAAAAAAGTTTGCCACTCAGCAAGTGTAAGTCCCGTTTAACCGGATCTTTCAATGATATCAAACCTAATCTTGTGAGAGTGCGGAAACCAATCACAAGATGATTCAAGATAAACATGAAAAACTGAAAATCAAAGAACAATACCGAATCACTTTCAACACTTGCACACGATTCTATTACTTGAAAAGCAAAACCGTCTGGTACAAGATGACACACCAAGATCGCCTCTATCTCTCTCTGTAGGAAATTCTGAAACTATGAGGCTCCAAAGGTTCAAACCTAAAAACAAGTTAGAAACTTGTTTTTATACTAACTCAAGCCCACTTCCCTACATGGGCTCCCCTTGGGCCTGCTTGGCCCACATGGCCTAAAGCTTGGCCCAAGTGACCTATAAAGGTCCAAAACCTAATATTAACTAACCCGGTAAGGCCCAGTTCGTAACTATAGCCCGTTGTATTAATTTGATGCGTCAGTCTCACACTTTAGGGCCTAACAATCTCCCCCTAGACTGACGCCATCAAATTGTCTTCATAGCATTAATTCAACAACGTCTTTAATGAAGTCTATGGTCGTCGCTATGCTGCAGATGTTGTGGAAGTTCTTGACTTCTGAACTCTCAGCACTGGGTCTCTTACTTCAGATCTTGTGGTTAGCTTCATATCAGGATCTCGATCAGCATTGCATGAAAATCTTTGTCAAAAAGAATGTGAGAGAAGGATTCTCAATAGCTCTTTTCTTCTTCAGTCTTTTTCTTTCAAGCAAGTTCACGGTACTTCTTCAAATGTACTTTCACTGTCAGACGGCGTTTCGTATCCGATTCTTCTGACTCAGGTACATCTTGTTGTTGTGCTGCTTCAGACTTCTTCAGCAACTAACAGCATCTCAATCTTCATCAACCCCTGTTCTTGAATGAAATCAAGTTCTGCACATGCTCACAAACTCATAAGCAAACATTTCTTATGCAACAGGGAGAGTACCATATGAACACTAGGTACATCCAAGTATTTATACTCGGATTTCACAATTTAAATTCTTTAAACTTTTGATGATCAGTCAAATCTTCAAGAACGGTTACATTTTTAATTTTAAGAAAAACAAATAGACACTCTATTTTTGGATTTTCGATTTTATAGAAAAGCAAGACACTATTTTTGTATTTTTTAATTTTTTAATTTTTTTTTTAATTTTTAAGAACTAAAAACAAATAAAAACTCAAAATATAAACAACTACCATAATATACAATTACAATTACAATTGCAATGGGATCAAAATTCGTTCTCAGGCAGACTAAGGAACACTTTTCAGTACGAGCCTAATCAAACTGGTCTATGCGATTGCCAATATGTTTGTCCACTTAAACTTTAACGCTCAACTTTCAATTTTTCAACTTCGTGATATGCTTAAGGTAATACTATACTATTATACCCGTGTATCCCATTCCAAGGCATACCCCCGCGATCAAGGTAAGCACAACGATTCATCGTAACAGGTGAGTATACTGATGTCATCCTTTTTTATTTACAACGTCAGACCATTGGTGACAGGTCAGTACTTTCGTACAGCAGAGCGACCAATGATTGTGTCCAACGAGGGCGAGGCAAATACCTTTTTGGTACGAATTTGGCTCTTTGAGCATTTGGAATTTTCTCTTTTTGAGATTTTATTCCTTAGGGTTTTTGTCCTCTTTGGATCTTTTAAGATATCTTGACTGTGTCTAGGTCTGCATATAATCTGGATGCAACAGAAGGACATCCAAGATATCCCCGGATGATTCACCAATATAAAGACCCGAAACCTCAGATGTTGGCTATCTATCAACGCAAGATTTAAGACCATAAAATCATACGTCGTTGGTATGTTACCCACATGGTACATAGTTCGTTATGTTTATATCACTTAGTACCTTTTATCATTTTGAGCGTCAAGCCTATCAACATATCGCAGTAGATCCTAGTCTTTTCAGCTATGGTACCTTACATGTGTTAGTCAAACCCTTTAACACGAACATTTATTTCACTTCCCATATCATGCAAAAAAAATTTTTGGCTTTTTCATTTTTCCAATGTTTTTGTATTTTTCTCATTTTCTCCCCCTAAAACATTGCATATTTACAGCAAACTCTTTTTGGATTTTTCTTTTCTGAGTTTCCCCCCCCCCTAAACTCCATATCTATCTATCTATATGTCCCTCTCCCCCCTAAATTTGTGCATAAATCTTGTATTTTTGCGCAAATTTACCATTTACTAGAGAAATGACACTTTATATACAAAATAATAAACTAAGAAAGAGAGAAAATATTTTTGTTTAACCGTTCTATCATCAGATTAAAGACTAATCAATATTCAAATCAAAGTACTGAATTTAAACGGTACCTTTTGCTGATCTTATCTTACTTCCCATATCTCCTCCAAAGGAAACATATCATCTGGAAAAAAAATTTGAACCTTTTGAAACAGTGAAATGTTACCCGTTTTTATCTCTAGAACAACCGCTATCAACATTCCAGAGATTGTCAATAGCTCCTCCTTAGTTGTTCCTGAAAAGTAAGGAGATTAGTAAGACATTGGTACCCAGGCCATCGTGGTCCTGGGATTTCCTGAAGCATCAAAATAAGACACTTCTTTTAAACACACCCTTTTGTCTCAAGAATTGGAGACGTTGCTGCTTTGGATTTGGGTTTCCAAATCTGTTTCGATTTAACAAACGTGTTTGTTGCCTTCGGTTGAGCAACTTTAGCTGTTTCAGGTTTATTGGTTTTAGAAAAACGTTTTTGTTCCTGAGAAGCTTTGCGTTTGTTTTTGGCAGCGTTCCAATCCCCATCAGAAGGTTTAACCTTGGGATTCACATTCTTCATTGCCTTAGGTGATGATACCTTCATCGGCTTGGAATGATTGTTATCCTTTTGTGTAACCCTCTGATTTCGCATATAATAGGGTACATGTGGATGATTTGTGCAGTTTCGAGCAATGTGACCAGCAATGCCGCAATTGAAGCATGTTTGTCTCTTCACATAGAAGGCATTCTGATCATCGTGTGTAGCTCTTGCAGGCCCTGAAGGATGAACTGGTCCTTTCCGTGCTTGTTTTTGTTGCACATTTCTGACAAACGAGGATGAATTTGGATGTCTATACTTGTCGTTTGTAGGGGCCTTCTGTGGTGGAGATTTCTTTTGATTCTTCTTGTTTTGTTTAGACTGCAGGTCTTGTTCAGAAATCTCACCAGTCTTTTCGAAAGCTTTGTTAGCACAGTCAAATGCATATTTCTCACATTTGCCATTACTGACTGGCTTAACAAAAGCATTTTTCACATCACGGGCCTTTTGAGGACTATTGCTGCCCGTTGAGGACTGTGGAGAGCCTGCTTGTCTTTGATGTTTAGGCTTCTTCTTTCCGCGTCCTTTACTTGCTTGCTTCGGCTCTTGTTGCTTGTTCTGAACCTTTTCATCACTAACAGAAGGTTCAGATTGTTCAGCTTGCGCACTTGGAGCCTTGTTCACGTCAGTCTTCTCTTCATCCTTCATGTCATCAGCTTTGACAGAATTGGAGAGTTCAAGTTTATCGGATGAAATACCAGAAACTTTAGCAGAAATTTCAGCTGAAACATTTGACGAATTTTCAGCACAAGACGGTTCTGCACATGACACCTTTGAGCTGAATCCACTAGAATCAACTGATTCCAATTTCTTCGAATCAGCTGCTTCAGATGATTCACATTTGGAATCAGATGGTTCAGCTGGCTCATTCGTTTCGTTTGTCGATTCAGTCTCTGTTACATAAGTATCAACGATTTCGTGTCACACCCCAAATTTCCACGTGTCACCGGTGGGCCCGGTGGGGAGTATCGTGACGTGGTTGGCAACATCATAGTCAAACAACACAATATTTAAATGCACAGCGGAAGCAAAAGATAAATATATTACAATCCGTATATAAAGTAATATCCAAGTATTACAACGGAAGGTAAAGGATCCACAGGCGGATTATAAAACGTAAACATTGTTCAACAGACTTTAGACGCCTAGAACTTGCAAGATTCCTTATTAACGTCCTGAGCCGCTTCCAGCCTATTACGTACTTGTACCTGCCACTTAGACTTTTGAAAATACGTCAGTTTTCACTGGTAAATACACTCAACCGACTCTTTTGAAAATGTTTATGAAATTTGTTTAGGTGCGCAAGACACGTAAATGTTTCGACACTTTGATTAGAATGCACAAGGCAAAATTTATATTTTATACTTGAGACAAACTATATTTCATGTTATCAGTTTTACTTAACTTGCTCTACATATAGGGCCCGAATCTATGCCGGTTCATGATTAACCGACACACCACTATTCCCCTATTGGGAATCCCATATTGGGTAATAAACATATGGCATCTGTCAGGTGTATGCCTACACCCCGTGCTTAGGTTGTGGCCATTGCAATTCATGAGTCAAGGATATCCAGGACACGGTCGCATTAATCCCCAATGTTTCAGTCAAGCAATACGAATTAAAACAGGTTATTTGGATTTCCCGACTCATTGGTCTTCGAATCCCATACCTGAACATGCGGTATTTATATTACCGTATCCCAAGCCCGTAATAGGGAAAATAAGTTAAGAGTATTTACCTGAGCTAGCTCCTGTCTTAAATAGCAAGAATATAATAACTCAGCCGTATTCACTTAAGTATACGTAGGTACAATTTACCGGAAGGCTCTAGTCTGGAATGATGGTGTAAATAACCAATTAGAATGCTAACGGGTCTTTAATTAAGCCTAAGCTTAGACCGATTAGTCTTAATGAAATATACGGTTCAAACGCATGATTAAGCGAAGACCGGAATAGAATGTGTTTTAGACCCGACAAGTTTGAAGACTTGTCTAATATGGGTATTTGATACACACTCTGAAATTTGAGATAAAACCGATAAGGTTTGACCCGTTTCGGCTAACTTATATAAACTAGTTATATAAACCGATCCGAACGCGAATAACGCGTAACGGGTAACCGAATAGGTCGCGAACAGGTTTCCTAAGTTAATATGCTTAAATTATGTTGTGATATCATAATGATACCTTCCATAATGCCCAAAACGAGTTTAATCATTAACTATGCCCCGTAGGGGTATTTTGATCATTTTAGAGATTATGAAAGGGATTTAACGTAACCCCGATGTTCGGGACTGAAGTAATCAGTAAACAGCTTATTTTTAACAGATTATATTAGTTGGTAATAATCCTTATGTGTCAAAATGGTTTTAAGCCTAAACTACGCGTATAATATGCGTATAAACCCGTTTTAAGCGACGTACGATTAAAAATATGATTCTGGGTTTTCTGATTAGTTAAACAGGCTCAAAACATTATATTTATTATTTAAAATTAGTAGCAATTGGATTCGCGTCAAAATTCCTTGTAGAAATCATTTTATGACCGAAAAGGGTAAATTCGGTATTAACCGAATTAAGGCGATAAGCCTAGCTTAAGATCAGTTTAAAAATAATTAAAAATCTTCAAAAATCCCAAAATATTATTTAACATCAGTGGGTAAAAGGTTTGGTGCCGAAAATCGGGTTTAGATAGGCTATGCGCTAATCGCGCCGTTTAATTAATAAAAAGTTTATTATTTACGCTAATGCGCATATCTCCTAATCTAGACCTCCGATTGACGTGGAAATTTACGTACATGTTTAATAATCAGTAACTAAGATTATTGTACTTCCACATTTTCAAAATTCTCGTTGTATGGTCATAAGGGCATTATGGTCCAATTTAAGCGATTAACGGAAACGTGTGCATGCATCGGATAATCAACGAAACAAGTACAGAGACTTATACTATCATGTAACCCAACCCTAATGAAGCACTAAGGCAATACCGAATCAAATTAAAACGGGTCAGAACCGAAGTCAATGCAAAAGTCAAAGTTTTGCGTCTTTCGGTTCCGAACCGGGTTTAAACAGAAATTTGTCGAGTCGGACAAGCGTAGACAAGTTTTTATACTTATTACCAAGTTATATTAAGTTTAAAACAGGTTACACGCCTCGCGGATTGCTAATCGTGCATTAAATCGCATTTTGTAATTCTGTTGACTTTTTCGGTCAACGTTTGACCCGACAAACGACCTAGTTAGGTCTGGATTCGGTACGTGCCCTTATATGGGTTTAATACCCACATAATTACCTATCTAACGGTACTCTTAATTCGGGTTACGACTGAGCTATCGTTAATAAATTGTGAAGTCAACCGTAAGTTACGATATATTGACTTTTACGCTAAATACTAAGTTAAATGTAATTAGGGAAGGACTAGTAGACTTACAAGTGTTTAATGATGATTAGGGATGCTTGGAAATCAGCTTGAAAGTTCCAGAGGTGATCAAATGAGTGTGCAAGAATGTTTGTGAATGAATGGGTTTTATATATAGTGTTTGTAGACACCACAATTCATTGACAACCAAGTCTACAACATTCCACAATCATTCAACACTTGTTACTAGTGCCTAGGGTAGTCTAAGGGTCCTTCACATGCAAGAAAAACCGGCTGAATGGGTTGAAATCGCGCACAACTGGCTGCTGTGGGTTTTCTGTTGCTGGCACCTGCTTTACGGACCGTAAGGTCCCCATGCTTACGGTCCGTAAGCTTGACATCAGGGACCAGAATTGCTTGTTTGCTGGTGTATCGAAAGGGCAACCTTATTTCTGACTTTAGGGACCTCAATTATCAACTAAGGACCTCCAAGAAGTGCTCTTAACAGTTACATACCCCACCATTTAGATATGTTTCTTTGAATTCAAATTAAAGTCCCGAAAACAAGGTCTATCATTCATTTCTTCCCGATATCCTATCATGCTTAACGTATTAACACGTATTAACAATGATTCACTGATTTTAGGGAAACATAGATGTGTAACATATTAAATCGGGTCTTGGGATTTATAATGGAGGTGTTCAGAGGTAACAATTTACATGACGCCTCTTTTCAAATCTTCCCGACACATCTTTATTAATCCGGTTTTATGACGACACGTGTCATTTATGACACGTGTTGTTATTTTATTACACGCGAATTTTCGAGGTGTTACATCCTCACCCCCTTAAAAGAAATCTCGGCCCGAGATTTACCGAAATTAAGGAAGTATTCTCTGCCTAATGATGGCAACTTACAGTTGGTTAGGATTTTGTATGATCTTGTTCGTTGCTTCCAATGCAACTTTCAGATCCAGCTAATTGGACTTACCAATCTATTGTCCTAATCAAGAGATTGTTTAATATTTCATTTATACAAGGTCTCCCCAAGGGGCAGCCTTGATACTTCTTTATCAACTTTTATAGAAAAGCTTATCTTAAGGTGAGATGGTTATTTCAACCACTGCTTAACAAATCTTAGGGAATAGCTAATCCTTGCCGTTAGTCGAACAATTCGACTATTCTGGGCAGTTGATGGCAAATTCTTAATCGTTGTCTAAGTAGGGTTGCGGTAACAATGCATAGGCAAAAATGAACCGTCTTTCTTACCCAACCATGTCAAACTCTTAGAATATCGAGTTAGGATATATGAATCTATATCTTAAAATTTTCTTAATCAGGTTTTCGGTTGTTCCATATTAAACATGGAGTTCTTACAACACTCTAACCCAAAGCGGGATGTTAATCGTAACTCTACCTGCCTCTAGAGAGGTAAACAGGGTAAACTTAGAAGAAGATAATCAAGGTACAAGGAGGTTACAGAGATTTCCATATCTCAGGCTCCAGTTCACTCAACAACGTTTGTGTCTAATAAGTGACACATTTATGTTATGAGTCCACATATTTCTTTACCAGGGAATATGTATTTGGACAATTCTATTCTGGATATCTTCTTTGAATACCATTAGTTGACTTTAGTACCATATGATCATTGAGATATCTTTGTGGTTCCATGTATTAAACCTCCATGCTGATCAGACATGGAAATAATCTATGGGACACACTAGGATACGCCAATCCTCATATGACACTTTTATCAAACATAATTTGGCATTCGCAGGCGATAGAAAAACAATGAAGGAAATAATTAAAATAACATATGTTGTCGCACTCTATGCAAAGAAAGAGTGCTCTTAGATTTTCGGAAGGATTCCTTGCCGATCTATAAGAATCGGTTACTATGGTTTCCTTGGTAGTTATACCCTGTGGATGATAGTAAAAATTTTGCTAAGTTTATGGTTCATGAAGATTTATTATTGCCTGTATTAAAACAGGACACTTAGCAGGAATTATCATTGATAAATGATAAGGAAGTTTATTGTACAAGTGCTTATATCTAATAAATAATGGAAGTTTCACAAACTAGGCACCTAGCTCAGTTGGCTAGGCGCGCGAAAGGGTGCGGCCGGCCTAGACCCGGGTTCGATTCCGGGGACGGTCAGTTCCACCATTTTTTTTTTTGTAATATTAATTAAGCGTACGGACACGTGTAATTACGAGGGTTGTCTCATAAGGAGTCTTGATAATTAATTGCTTCTTATCACTCACAATATGGACTTGATTTTTAAGGCAACCACTCGATTTTTATCACTATATTGAGTCCTTAAGTATGCAACCAAAAGTTTGCTAAGCTTATGATTTACTAAAGGTTTATTATTCCTTACTTTAACGTAAAATACTTAGCAGATACAATTGATGCTAAATGGTAAGGACGTACCTTATTATTGATATGCACTGTCTCTGGCCTTCAACTGGTAGTTTAGGCGTTTCCTTTCTTATCCATCCCAGACTTAGCTGCTCCTCCCTGGGCAGCCTCCGGGCAATTAGTACTGATGTGGCCCTTTTCACCACATCTGAAACAGCTTGCATTCTTTATGTCCCTACATTCATGGGACTGGTGGCCAGTTCTTTTGCAGATGCCACATTGCTTTATCTTTTGGTTTGATCGACACTGTCCCCAGTGTCTTCTTTTGCAAGTTTTGCATGTAGGCTTCTTGTCGGAATCCTGTTGGTCATTGTTGAACTCGGATTTGTTCTTCTTAGGATTCTGGGAATTATTCTCCTCCCTTTTACGCTTCCCATCTTCAGAGGCCTTGGCAGCCTTGTTTCTAACCACATCTAGTGTGAGAGCTAGCGACAATTCTGCCGTTGACCTGAAGGTAGTAGGTCTCGATGCTTTCACACTTGCCTTTATTTCTGGGGCTAAACCCCCAATGAAGCGAGCAATTCGCTTTGGTTCCGGTGTGACCAAATAAGGAACCAATCGAGACTTGGTATTGAAACTTGTAAGGTATGCTTGACAATCTAAGTTCTCCATGACTAAAGTCAAGAATTCAGTCTCAATCTTCTCAACCTCGTGTTGAGGGCAATAGTTTTCTTTGATCAGCGTCATGAACTGTTCCCAGGTCATATTATATAACGGGACTTTCCCTGTAGCTTGGATCAAAGATTTCCACCAAGCTAATGCCTCTCCTTTGAAAGATTGTGACACAAATTTCACAATATCCCTATCATCACAACCACTAATATCCACAACCGCATCCATTTCGTCCATCCAAGTCATGCAATCAACAGCTCCTTTTTCCCCAGTGAAGTCCCTGGGTTTGCACGAAACAAAGTACTTATAGGTGCAACCCCTATTACGAGGTTCTTGGTTCTGTGGAACTCTTTGGGATGGATTACTCCTTTGATTCGAGGAGTGGTGAGAATTACTGTTGTGGGCAGTGTGGGTCCTGGAGGGTGTTCTAGTGTGTGATGCAGAATGGGTCCTCGTATGGGTACCACTTGATCCATGGTGCTGTCTATCCATAGCCCTATTAACCGCATTATCTATCATTGCTTGTAATTCTGCACCCTCTACGTTTACTCGGGCATTATCAGGTACTATCCCTGGGTGACTGTTGACCTCGTTTGAGTCTGCCATGTAGCTTGAACTGTAACATATCGACAATAGTCTATTGGTGAGTTTATTATAGAATTGTCTTTTAGTCTCAGAGGACGTTAATTATAGCCCGTGGGCACTTCATCCATATGGGATGCTTATATAAATAAGGATTTAGAATACTTCCATAAAAATGACTTATGTGATTTTATCGTATCACACTTTGTCGAGCATGTAATTATGCTTTCATATGTTTAATAAGGATTTGAATCTCTTGAATAGGTTCTACCATCTCGGCCTTGTATGCAGTGACATTTAGGCTAGGTTTTACCTTTAAGATTCTTTTTAATAATTAACGCAGAACAAAATTTTAAATCGAGATGTTAATAAGGATCTGAATCTAATTGTGGAACTACCATCTTGGCCCTGTCTTAATGTGACATATGGCTAGGTCTTGTCCTTTTAGATTTTTGCCATTTTATTATAATGGTAGATCTTATAATATAGAAATGATATTTTATATATAATCGTTCCTTCAAAAAAATCTATACAAGTATATGGTTGCCCTAATCGGGACTTCTACCGAAAATGACTCGCCCATGCAAGAGCTAATCTTATAAATAACAAAGGAATCAAATAAGGACAAAATAAAACGAAATTTGAATTTGTCCTATGTTCTCGTCTAGACTCAAGAATGTGCAACTGTGTAACTGAGATTAAACACAAAAGGCTAGTGTTTAATTCACTCAGTGTTGGCTCTGATACCAACCTGTCACACCCCAAATTTCCACGTGTCACCGGTGGGCCCGGTGGGGAGTATCGTGACGTGGTTGGCAACATCATAGTCAAACAACACAATATTTAAATGCACAGCGGAAGCAAAAGATAAATATATTACAATCCGTATATAAAGTAATATCCAAGTATTACAACGGAAGGTAAAGGATCCACAGGCGGATTATAAAACGTAAACATTGTTCAACAGACTTTAGACGCCTAGAACTTGCAAGATTCCTTATTAACGTCCTGAGCCGCTTCCAGCCTATTACGTACTTGTACCTGCCACTTAGACTTTTGAAAATACGTCAGTTTTCACTGGTAAATACACTCAACCGACTCTTTTGAAAATGTTTATGAAATTTGTTTAGGTGCGCAAGACACGTAAATGTTTCGACACTTTGATTAGAATGCACAAGGCAAAATTTATATTTTATACTTGAGACAAACTATATTTCATGTTATCAGTTTTACTTAACTTGCTCTACATATAGGGCCCGAATCTATGCCGGTTCATGATTAACCGACACACCACTATTCCCCTATTGGGAATCCCATATTGGGTAATAAACATATGGCATCTGTCAGGTGTATGCCTACACCCCGTGCTTAGGTTGTGGCCATTGCAATTCATGAGTCAAGGATATCCAGGACACGGTCGCATTAATCCCCAATGTTTCAGTCAAGCAATACGAATTAAAACAGGTTATTTGGATTTCCCGAATCATTGGTCTTCGAATCCCATACCTGAACATGCGGTATTTATATTACCGTATCCCAAGCCCGTAATAGGGAAAATAAGTTAAGAGTATTTACCTGAGCTAGCTCCTGTCTTAAATAGCAAGAATATAATAACTCAGCCGTATTCACTTAAGTATACGTAGGTACAATTTACCGGAAGGCTCTAGTCTGGAATGATGGTGTAAATAACCAATTAGAATGCTAACGGGTCTTTAATTAAGCCTAAGCTTAGACCGATTAGTCTTAATGAAATATACGGTTCAAACGCATGATTAAGCGAAGACCGGAATAGAATGTGTTTTAGACCCGACAAGTTTGAAGACTTGTCTAATATGGGTATTTGATACACACTCTGAAATTTGAGATAAAACCGATAAGGTTTGACCCGTTTCGGCTAACTTATATAAACTAGTTATATAAACCGATCCGAACGCGAATAACGCGTAACGGGTAACCGAATAGGTCGCGAACAGGTTTCCTAAGTTAATATTCTTAAATTATGTTGTGATATCATAATGATACCTTCCATAATGCCCAAAACGAGTTTAATCATTAACTATGCCCCGTAGGGGTATTTTGATCATTTTAGAGATTATGAAAGGGATTTAACGTAACCCCGATGTTCGGGACTGAAGTAATCAGTAAACAGCTTATTTTTAACATATTATATTAGTTGGTAATAATCCTTATGTGTCAAAATGGTTTTAAGCCTAAACTACGCGTATAATATGCGTATAAACCCGTTTTAAGCGACGTACGATTAAAAATACGATTCTGGGTTTTCTGATTAGTTAAACAGGCTCAAAACATTATATTTATTATTTAAAATTAGTAGCAATTGGATTCGCGTCAAAATTCCTTGTAGAAATCATTTTATGACCGAAAAGGGTAAATTCGGTATTAACCGAATTAAGGCGATAAGCCTAGCTTAAGATCAGTTTAAAAATAATTAAAAATCTTCAAAAATCCCAAAATATTATTTAACATCAGTGGGTAAAAGGTTTGGTGCCGAAAATCGGGTTTAGATAGGCTATGCGCTAATCGCGCCGTTTAATTAATAAAAAGTTTATTATTTACGCTAATGCGCATATCTCCTAATCTAGACCTCCGATTGACGTGGAAATTTACGTACATGTTTAATAATCAGTAACTAAGATTATTGTACTTCCACATTTTCAAAATTCTCGTTGTATGGTCATAAGGGCATTATGGTCCAATTTAAGCGATTAACGGAAACGTGTGCATGCATCGGATAATCAACGAAACAAGTACAGAGACTTATACTATCATGTAACCCAACCCTAATGAAGCACTAAGGCAATACCGAATCAAATTAAAACGGGTCAGAACCGAAGTCAATGCAAAAGTCAAAGTTTTGCGTCTTTCGGTTCCGAACCGGGTTTAAACAGAAATTTGTCGAGTCGGACAAGCGTAGACAAGTTTTTATACTTATTACCAAGTTATATTAAGTTTAAAACAGGTTACACGCCTCGCGGATTGCTAATCGTGCATTAAATCGCATTTTGTAATTCTGTTGACTTTTTCGGTCAACGTTTGACCCGACAAACGACCTAGTTAGGTCTGGATTCGGTACGTGCCCTTATATGGGTTTAATACCCACATAATTACCTATCTAACGGTACTCTTAATTCGGGTTACGACTGAGCTATCGTTAATAAATTGTGAAGTCAACCGTAAGTTACGATATATTGACTTTTACGCTAAATACTAAGTTAAATGTAATTAGGGAAGGACTAGTAGACTTACAAGTGTTTAATGATGATTAGGGATGCTTGGAAATCAGCTTGAAAGTTCCAGAGGTGATCAAATGAGTGTGCAAGAATGTTTGTGAATGAATGGGTTTTATATATAGTGTTTGTAGACACCACAATTCATTGACAACCAAGTCTACAACATTCCACAATCATTCAACACTTGTTACTAGTGCCTAGGGTAGTCTAAGGGTCCTTCACATGCAAGAAAAACCGGCTGAATGGGTTGAAATCGCGCACAACTGGCTGCTGTGGGTTTTCTGTTGCTGGCACCTGCTTTACGGACCGTAAGGTCCCCATGCTTACGGTCCGTAAGCTTGACATCAGGGACCAGAATTGCTTGTTTGCTGGTGTATCGAAAGGGCAACCTTATTTCTGACTTTAGGGACCTCAATTATCAACTAAGGACCTCCAAGAAGTGCTCTTAACAGTTACATACCCCACCATTTAGATATGTTTCTTTGAATTCAAATTAAAGTCCCGAAAACAAGGTCTATCATTCATTTCTTCGCGATATCCTATCATGCTTAACGTATTAACACGTATTAACAATGATTCACTGATTTTAGGGAAACATAGATGTGTAACATATTAAATCGGGTCTTGGGATTTATAATGGAGGTGTTCAGAGGTAACAATTTACATGACGCCTCTTTTCAAATCTTCCCGACACATCTTTATTAATCCGGTTTTATGACGACACGTGTCATTTATGACACGTGTTGTTATTTTATTACACGCGAATTTTCGAGGTGTTACATTTCGCCCAAACCATCAGGCCTGGAATTAATCACAGAGTGAAAAAACGAGCAAAAAATGTCACACACATGAGAATTTGATGCTTGTTCATCTCCAACGACATCTTCAACTTTTACTTCATCTGCAGGGGAAGACGAAGCATTAGGATCAAATGTTCCTTTAGAAATAAAGTTTATTGAAGGAATCGGTTGTTTATTATCAACAGATTTGCTGTTGATTGATGACTTATCAGTTTTAGGACCGTAAGTCATCTTGCTTTCATTTATCAGTTCCTC
This sequence comes from Helianthus tuberosus, assembly GCA_030545235.1. NCBI lineage: Eukaryota > Viridiplantae > Streptophyta > Magnoliopsida > Asterales > Asteraceae > Helianthus > Helianthus tuberosus. Next base: position 86,503,671 of record CM060377.1, on the reverse strand, counting down.
CTCAGTAACAGGTAAATATGTGTAATTATCATTATAAGGAGGAGGAACTTGATTAAATCCCAACCCACACCCCTTCTTTTTCTTGTATGCAAGTTGCTGATCACACAGATTTTTGACCAGTTTACTGGAAGACTCATATTTTTTAATGTTAAGTTCGTTAATTTGATATCTTTCTCTGATATCTTCCAGTTCTTTGATCAAAATGCATACCTTCTCTTGTGCTTCTAAGAAATGGGCTGTCTTTACACTTACATCATCCTTAAGTTTGATGATGTCTTTTCGCTGAGATTCAATTTTTTCTTTATAAAGCTTTTCATTTTTTGATAAAGTAAAATTTTTATTCTTTATGTCTTTGTAATCTTGGATCAACTCAGTGTTGTGTAACCGATATGCCTCATTTCTTTCTCTACACTCAGGAGTGCAAAAGACAGAAAGTATCTCTTCACGAGTGGGTGAGCAAATTGCTTCATGAGTGGGTGAGCAAACTGCATCAGATGTGTTGCCTTGAGTAGACTGCTTGTCAGCATTGTCATATGATTTGATGAGTGAGATCAGTTCATCTGACTTCATTTTGTAGCAGTCGGTTGTCAATATTATCTGATTAACATTTCTAAACCAACTACAGTTCTCCTGATCTGGAATCCCTTTTATAGCATCCAGAAGCTTTCTGTTGCTCATGCGAGTAGACACCACCATCTCTGCCTTCTCCATTTCAGAGAGCAGTTCAGCAAACCGGCCTGTAAGTGCTTCTATAGATTCACCATATGAGTATCTGAATCCTTGGAGTTCCTGCTCAAGCACCTCTCTCTTATAAGACATTTTTAAGATGTGATTCCCCAAAAATGTGATCTTTTAACTATTTCCTCAACACAAGCCCAAAGCGAGAACCTGTGTACTCGCTAACTCAAACCCTTTGCAGGCGAAAGAACCCGTTTTCTGAACCGCACCTCAAAAATCTGTCAAAACCGTTATCACAAACAAACAAACCTTTTTTTTAATTAATAATAACCTTTTTTTTAATTAGAATATAATAAATTTTTTATTATAAAAGAATACTTATTATTATTATTATTATTATTATTATTATTATTAATGATTAATGATTATGTAATGATTACTAAATGATTAATTATTATAATTAATATATTAAAATCTAAAATATTAAAAAAAACTATATCTGTATGTATATCGTCTTCTCCGTTCGATCAAAACCCTAAATTCTGTTGAAACCTTCAGCCGCCAAACTGATAATCACCCAAATCGTGTTCACTGTGATGATGAAAGATGACGACGAAGATGACGAACAGTGATCGGAGTTTACGATGGTGATGAGAATGGTTGTCGCTGGTTGACGATGGTGTTGCAGGTTTCCGGCGAACGGTTATCAGAGAAGAAGAGGTCCGATTATAAACGATGACTGATGATGATTATAACCGGCGATGATCGGAGATACGATGGTTGTTCAGAGGTGGTGATGATTGCCGTAGATGAAAGACGATGACCGTGACAATGGAGACGATGACCGAAGACGGAGTTGCAGGTTCTGTGGATGATTGTTGTGACTCAGACGATCAATGACTCAAGACCTTTGATGATTGCGACTCGAAAACAAAAGAGATGACTCGAGATCTCGGTTGCGACTCGGAACCGTGGTTGCGACTCGAGACTGTGAAAATTGATGAGTCGAGACCTATGTGTCGAGATCTTGAATGATGGTGATAACTCGAGACCGTGATGATGTTTGAAGATGATGACTCGAGACCAGGAAGATGATATGTTTACTTTTGAATAAAAACTATTGCAACTGAATTCACGTGGCTGTCCTAAAACCTAGGATTTTTTAAATCTTTTTAAAAAATTAAAGATATTGCAAGAACTATACGATTTTAAAAAGATTTAATTTTAACTTTTCAAAAACACTTTCAAAGCAAATCAAAGAGCCAAAATAGATTATTTTCTAATAAAACCGGTTGAACACAGTGAAGAACACAATGAATGTTCTTGGTGATTTTCAAAAAAAAAAAAAATTCAAAAAACTTGAAAATTTGATATCAAAACGAGCCTAGAACAGGTTCTAATGGCTCTGATACCACTTGTAAGTCCCGTTTAACCGGATCTTTCAATGATATCAAACCTAATCTTGTGAGAGTGCGGAAATCAATCACAAGATGATTCAAGATAAACATGAAAAACTGAAAATCAAAGAACAATACCGAATCACTTTCAACACTTGCACACGATTCTATTACTTGAAAAGCAAAACCGTCTGGTACAAGATGACACACCAAGATCGCCTCTATCTCTCTCTGTAGGAAATTCTGAAACTATGAGGCTCCAAAGGTTCAAACCTAAAAACAAGTTAGAAACTTGTTTTTATACTAACTCAAGCCCACTTCCCTACATGGGCTCCCCTTGGGCTTGCTTGGCCCACATGGCCTAAAGCTTGGCCCAAGTGACTTATAAAGGTCCAAAACCTAATATTAACTAACCCGGTAAGGCCCAGTTCGTAACCATAGCCCGTTGTATTAATTTGATGCGTCAGTCTCACACTTTAGGGCCTAACAGCAAATGTTTAAACCATTGCCAACACTTTTCAGCAAAGTTTAAACACTTTGACTGATTGACATGGCGCGCTCTGATTGGTCGGTTTTTTGGTTTGCCACTCCAAAGTGTTTAACCACTCCCTACACCCTTAGGTTTTATAATTTTTTAAAAATCTAGGCAATCAATTTCATTTAAAGTATTTTATATTTTCAAGAAACGATTACTATTTTTGTCCAGAATTTATTAGTACGCCGTACATCGCTACTATTGCTTACGATTATTGTTGATCTCACTTGCAAGTGTCGTGATGGACCAAGTTGTTGCTTTTCTTAGTTATTGTCGATGATTATTAGCAGCTTACTATCAATAATCAGTATTTGCTAATAGAGTAAACTGACAAAATAGTCCATGAGTTTTGATTACTTTTGTCACTTTAGTTCAAAACTCAAACTTTTTGAATCTGGATTCATGTGGTTTCACTTTTGTTGCCATTTTCATCCAAAAACAAAATCTGATCAGATTTTTCAGTTAACATCCAGTTTTTTTTTTGTCTTTTTTTCTCTCTTTTAATGAAGGACAAAATTGTCATTTTTTAATTTGTTATAATAAAACGTTAAAAGATCATTTTGCCATTCGTTAAAAGAGAGAAAAAACAAAAAAACAGGATGTTAACTGAAAAATCTGACCAGATTTTGATTTTGGATGAAAATGACAACAAAATTGAAACCACAGGGACCCAGATTTAAAATATTTGAGTTTTAGACTAAATTGGCAAAAGTGACCAAACCTCAGAGACCATTATAGCAGTTTACTCTTGCTAATAATTTCATGTAACTTTCCATCAACCATGCAAATTAGTGCAAACCCCATTCGGGTAGTGTTTGGGTGGTGTCAAGTGATAAATTAATTGCTTATTATCAATAATCAGTTTCTCCTAATAATAATCAGTTGCTTTTCTTAGTTATCGTCGATAATTTTCATGTAATAGCTTTGAACGAATGTGCGCTTCACACCTCAACTCCTAAGGGTGCAAGGGGTGTCAAGACTCAAGCGGATAGGGTGGCGCGTAGTTCGGGTACAACAGTAACACCGCCATTCGGGTAGTGGGTATGGCTAGGGGGATCGAGTATAACTAGCCACATCGATTTGTTGATGTTTACGTTAAACAACAGTAATTTTGACTGTTAAATTTATTTATAAAAAAAAAAAGATTCAAACCATTACATTCTAATTCCACCCAAAATTAAACTCATCTCCATTTTTTTTACACCCAAAATACCATTTTCGTACTTTTATTTCTTCTATCTACAACTAATTTTCCATTCAAATTTTGTACCACAAGATGAATCAGTTATTTCTTCCACCTGATTTATCGTATGAGTTCGACTTGAATGAGGACATCTTTAGACCATGTATTATCACAGATGTTGTGACCTAAACCGAAGTTGAATACACTAAAACATCATTTTGGATGCTTTGGGTTGGATTTGGTTAAAAATGGAGGGGAAATAAGAATTAAGGTACTTTGGGTAGTTAGGGTTGTGCCTCTACCAATTTGTATACTTTGGGGTTGAATTTGGTTCAAAACTAGGATAAAGCACCCCCGCGTTGCGGCGGGGGCGAACACCAATGCCACATTCCTGCCAACGACCACCAACGACCACCAACACTAAAGTTGCAGCGTTTTAATGCGAAGAAATTAAACCGAAACGTAAAACATATAAAAGAATAACTAAGTCGATCTAGGATCCGCGCGTTACGATGAACCTGTCAAACGGAAAAAAAATAAAAAACGTAAAAATGTTTAATCACACACGCACGTTGAGCCGTGTTAACTCGCAAAATTTAGAACGGAACGAATCTGCATCTTTGTCTCTCATGTATCTCTCTTCAATTTATATGAAATATAAAGCTTCCAAAGGAAGCTTTAGTGTACAATGAACCAAAGCAAATGTACACCTTACCTATGCACATAAAACCAATAAAACTAGAGTTACAACTACCTATTGCACAAAATTGTTGCAAATTAGAAGTATATATAATGAGGGGATGTCCTCATTGGTTGGAGTCATTAGGGTACTTTAGGTACTTAGCTCTTGTATTTTAACTCGTATAAGGGATATTCCCCATGTGGGGAGTGGTAAACTCTCCACGTCAGCCAATCACCTCATGTCATGTCAATTCCCCTCTTTACTTCTTATTTTGCACTCAAACATTGACAACACTTCAACCAAACATTTTTTTCTTAAAAAAAAGAAGATAAAAGTGTGATTGGTTGATATAGAGTATGACCCATCATTAACCCTCTCTTTCTTCTCTTCCCTATGCGGTGACTACTCCCCGATCTTTGATGTTCACCACGCGTGTATAGCGGTCGGTGACGGTGTGCCCACTCGGTAAACCCCTATCACCGCACCACTTCCCACAAACACCACGTATGCCCTAAAGTTTATTCGGATTTTACTTTGGTCATAACTAAATCCCAATTCAATAAATTGGTTTGATGACACTAAATCACCAAGTCATAAACAAATAACTAACTTTATATTCGTTTATATTGTTCTAAATTTTAATATATTTCAATTATTATATCATGAAATATTTCAATAAAAAGTTTAGTCGTTTATAACACATGTTTTATTAATCAACAAATAGAAAACACTTTTTTCATTGTAAATCATCTCATGATATAGTTTTTTATGATAAAAGTTATTTTTTTAGTAGTAGATATAATATTTCATCATGTTAATATGATATTGTCACAATTGTACAATGCTCAACAAGAAAAGGGACGTTCGGTTTTAGTATACACATATTGTAAAAACTAATTAATATTCTGTGGTCCAATTATTTCCTAATTCTAAGACCATGCGTAGTGGGCAAGATCCACCCTTGGACATTTTGCGCCATGTGGCAGCCCAGTCAGCAAGGGGCATTATTGGGCGTTTTTCTAAAATGGGTGTAGTGGGGATGTGGGCATTATGTTAAAAGGGTGTAGAGAGTTAAATATAAATAAAAAAACCAACCAAAAAAAGCTATTGGCCATAAAAAATGAAGCTTCAATGTGATTGGTCAAAATTTTGCCCCAAGAGCGTGATTATAAACACGCCTAAACCAAAAAAACACCAAACACGCCCATGCGTAGTGATTACGCAACGTTATCTGGCGATATTCGCAAAGAAAACGCCACACACGCCCATGACTACGGTTGGTCTAAAAATTTTTGGGTGGTCGAAATTACCCTTTTCTATTTATGTCGCCTCACGCAAGTGAGATTTAAGAAACGCTTATGGCATGGGGACAAGTGGAGGAGACAAACAACAACATATTTGTATACATTGCTTTATGTAAACAATACAATAAAATCAAAATAACACGATTATGTATTTCGTTTTATTCTTTATTTTAACTAGTGTTTTTCAATGACGCGCGTTGCGCGAAAGGTATTGGTGTTTTCGACCGACATCATCATGCAACTCTTCTTTTAACTGTTTCACTTCTTGTAAAGACTGAACGTAGACCCTAACTCTTGTTTCACCACTTAATCACTGTAAAAATTACAGGATTCATGTTTGGGGCATGGGTTGACACGTGGACTTCGAGCCTCCCCGCTGGTGAGTGACGTATTGGGTCGGTTAAGACAAAAAAGCCTAAAGCGTTAGGTAGATTTCGAACAGGGCGAGCTTGTCAAACGGCTTCCGCTCCTTGCCCCGGAACTCGATGTTGGCCACCGCCACCCGGTTTTCGTGACTTATATCACCACCTGGGACGCTATCGTAGTAGGCTTTAAAACGGTCGAGCTTCGGTCGTAGCTCGCGCCACTTGTGTTGGCACGCGTTTAAATTGTGACGGTCGTTCCCCACATTGTGCCGATAGCTAGCGAAAGCTTCCGGCCAGTAACGGGTCTCACCGGGTTGGCGGCCCTTCATCGCGTTGTGCCGGTATCAAGTGTGGGTAGCGGGTTCGGGTAGGTGGAGTGAAGGGTTGGGGTAGCGATGTGGACAGGAGTTGGGGTTGGGGGGTTTTATAGTGACTTGCCAAACGGTTATTTTTTAACCTCATACCTCATAGTCTAATAAATGAATATAAGGTATTGCTCAATATTAAAATTTTAACCTAGCCGCTATGGCCTAGCCAACCAAGCCAATGAGAGCCGGCCACGGAGGACCTAGCGCCAAACAATTATTTTTTAAAATTTAAACCTAGCCGCTATGGCCTAGCCAACCTAGCCGCTATGGCCTAGCCAACCTAGCCAATGATAGCCGGCCACGGAGGACCGCTTGGCATGCCCAACGCCCGGGCTGAAACTCCCGCCCAAGGGGCGACGCCGAAACCCAAACCCACCCGGGGTGGTGACTTTGGCATTTGTACCCAACCCTCGCCCCATACCTCATAGTCTAATAAATGAATATAAGGTATTGCTCAATATTAAAATTTTAACCTAGCCGCTATGGCCTAGCCAACCAAGCCAATGAGAGCCGGCCACGGAGGACCTAGCGCCAAACGGTTATTTTTTAAAATTTAAACCTAGCCGCTATGGCCTAGCCAACCAAGCCAATGAGAGCCGGCCACGGAGGACCGCTAGGCATGCCCAACGCCTGGGCTGAAACTCCCACCCAAGGGGCAACGCCGAAACCCAAACCCACCCGGAGTGGTGACTTGGGCATTTGTATCCAAACCACGGCCCAACCCTCGGCCTATACCTCATAGTCTAATAAATGAATATAAGGTATATCACATAATAAATAAAGAATTAAAAAAATGAAAACTGAATGACACTATTCATTCAATTTTCATTTTATCATATAGTAATTTTAATTTTAATTTTAATTTCTATAATACAAAACTAACATAGGACAAAACATTTAGAAATGGCCCAACAAATAAATCTTAACCCACAAACTATGATGGGCTTCCTTACCTGTCTTATTAAAAAAAAACCCATTATATGATCGCTTGAACGTTGTAACGTTTAGAAACATAAATTTCTATTTTCTTATGTCTCCTTTTCTTATGTTTCTTCGACTACTTTACATAAATAATTCTTTTATCTAATGTTTCCGTCTTTTCTTGTATTTCCTTCGACTACTTCACCTGGGTAAGGCAAACAACAAGAAGTTACAACACTGGATGACGATGGAAAACTTTGTCGGATTGGCGTGTTCTAATCAAGTCATAACATGTTAAACATGAATATACGGGTTAAACATGGTGTAAACGAGTTGACGGTCGACCTATATAATTTTGCAAGGGATTGACGTGTTGACTTGTTTAATTAAACGGGTTAATCCAAACACAACTTGTTCATTAAACGTGTTTAGATATAACAACCCAAAACTTGATTGTTTTCGTATTGTGTTTCAATTCATACAAGGAATTACCACCTAAACCTTAAACTCCCTTTTAATTTCACTGAAAATTATCGTTGGAGACATTTGCCTAACCCTCTTGATCCCATACATGTATAACTATATGAATTTCACAAAGGTTTATAATTAATAGTGGAGTAATTATTGCTAGAAAATTTTATAAGAAAACGAAAAATTTATGAGCTACCACTCTAGAATATAATTGAATACTAATTCTAGACACGAATAATTATATGTAATTATCACTTATATAATTAATTATTCAATAGATGTGTGTTATTCTTAATGAGAATCTTGAAATGAACTAAAACATATTTATAATGAATATAAGATGAATAAGATATCTATCAATATTAAAAGTTATTTATTTAAATTGAATTAAGTTGTGAGAAATTAGGTGGCAAGATACCTATCATGAAAATCGTATTTGAAAAATATTTTAGTATTATTAATGACGCCACCATCTCCAGTAATCTCATATTAGATTTGATGCTTGTTTTGACGCGTATAAATATAATTGATCAGGACCACCTCAACAAACACACATTGTTTTATAAATTAACATGATTTGTTGTCTGCTTTTGATATTGAAAGCAGAAGATTCAAACGTAAGTTTAGGCTTTCATATAGATTCAAGCATAAGTTTAGGCTTTCCATATATAATATAAAAGTTCGGTCCAACAACCTACAACAAAATCGACATAATCAATAATTTTAAAGTTATGTGCTTGGACGTTTGTATAATTGTGTGATATTAAAATTGTTCTTTGAATAGATCAGCCATTTTCATGTAACGAGTACTTTTTTTTTTTTTTTTTTGATAAAGGGCATAGCCCGGCAAAAGTATAATAAACCAATCAACAAATTACATCTTCAGAGGGGCATACCCCCGTATCATCCCCACTACATACTTCGGGGACCAAAAGTATGAAATCATCCAACCCTGTCTCAGGATACAAAAATACCTAGTACTACCCATATTGATACTAACATACCAACCTATCCCAACTTGAGAACAAAAATGACAATTACATCGCATTAAATTACATGGCCGCTGAACATGAATGTTCCTATAAGTCTTGATCTTCAAACCTTAAGATAACCATAGAAAACAACAGCCCAATAACCAGCCATATGTCTGGGCTGTAAACCTATCATAACCGGTCCTACAGGCCTACACCAAGATCAAACAGGAGCTGAAAGCAGAAGGCCATGGGACCAATAGGCTTGATCATATGCCAGCCCAACCCGTGGTAGATCAGCCCATATTGGGCCGCCATAAACAAAAAATAGCCAAGGCCCTCACGAGAAAAACCAATCCAGTCTTTACCGCCAACTACATCAATGAAACCAGTCTTAAACTGAGTTGAAACACGTTTGCTTTTAACCCTGAGATTAGCCGATAAGATGATTAGAATTAACCCATAATGGGCCTTCCTTTGCATGTTAATACCGCGTATCAAAGCATCTCAATAGGAACTGCAATTCTGCCACTTCCGGACATCAGCATACATCCGCAGGTACATAATGAAATTACCAGCTCCAAATGTAGTCTGATGCAACCAGCTCTTGGAGGTCCACATTTTGCAGCCTAAAGAACTTCCGAGACCCAACAACATCAAACCAACGATACGAAACCATTGTCTACAACTTTTATACATGTGCACCAGGATCATACTCATCAAACCATACCTGACCCAACCCTGTCGCCCATTAAAATCCCCACAGTAACATGAAAAAAGGATGTTAACGACACGAGGTTTAGTACAAAGTATGGGTTCTGGGCCAGTGGGTAAGAACAAAAAAGGTAACCACCCAAAGAACACCTCCACGGCCCATTCCTGCCTTATGTCTCCCGGGTTTGTGTTTATCCCCAAAACACATAGCAAACCTAAAACCACCAGATGTCCCCGATACATGTTGTCAAAACTGAGATGGTTTAGGTATAACACACACACACTAAAGACCAAACGATAAGAAAAAGAAAGCAAACCACCACATTACACCAAGAAAATATAGATAAGGTTTCTACCCTCCTCCCCCTTATGTCGCCAGCCCAACCCAAAGTGATCCCACCCCAGCCGCTAACATACAGCGCAACAGTCCCAACCCCAAGCCCCGCCCCAAACATGAGAGTGTAACAGTTGCAGCCTACCCAAATCCGAAAAATATGACCAGATTTCCCTTGAGTAACTAGCAGAACAGACCTGTAGAGGACAACAAACCAAATATCAGCCCAACCCCTCCCACACGTACCTGAACAAACATATATCAGAAAACATGTCACCAGTGGGGTGGCATGATACAGGATTCTCATATACTGGGAGATTAAGTGAAAAACGAAGAGGAAGGATAGGATTTTCATGTGATGTGTGATAACTTTCTCTAACCAAAACTTCTCAATCTCTTGAAAATAAGAGTAACCATAATTATTCTTTCCATATTGCCATTTCAATAAACCAGAAACTTCAGGCTCATAATGCATGGGTCTGATGAGCATAATGGGATGGGGGGTTGACCAATTTAATATCAATAAGGTTCCAGGTTCTAGCAGCACATAACGAGGCAGCAGATTTCCTCAGAGGAAGACCAATCAGCCTGGTCTTGACAGAGCTGATAATAAGATCAGCAATGTCATCAGCAGTACGAGATTTAGTCTCCTAGGTGCGACGGTTCCGCTCCTGCCATATGTAATAAACAGCAACACTTAACACATGGCGGTTTATCACACTCCAAATTGAGTTGGCATTGGGAATGCTGCACATATACGAGATAATCTTGTGCCAGCGATCATGGGTAGGGCCCCATCTGGTATAGGGGTAGATGGCCTTCCAAACTTTTATGGAGAAGTTACATTCGAAAAAAAGATGGTCATGACTGTCCGGTATAAGCTTACAAAGAGCAAACTGAAGATTTCCCAAATTCTGCCAACGACTCATGATATCATGCGTTTTGAGTTTGTATTTAATTGTAAGCCAGAGAATGAAAGCATGCCGAGGGATGTTCTGACTAAACCAGACAACCTTAACCCATGGCACTTCAGAACCAAGCTCTTGGATATCTTTCCATACGTTACTGACAGAGAAATCAACATATTCACCAGACGAAGATTTCCAAACCACTTTGTCTCTAGCTGAAGGGTGAATAGTGATACATGGGGAGGAGAACATGTCTGGGAATCTTTGTTGCCAGTCCTCATGCCATGTCCAGGTCCCATTATGGACAATATCACTAAGAGCATCAAAGCGGGACATGTCATCCTCACACATATTCCGATGGGTGAGGATGCTACTAAGAGGACCTTGAGGATGCCAGTTGTCGAACCAAGCTGAGGTATCTTTTCCATTACCAATTTTATGAATAATATGAGCCCGAACAATGGATCTGAAAGCTAGAATCTTCTTCCAACCCCAGCTCATATCTCCCTTCCCTTCAAACTCCCAGAAATTACTATTCTTTAGCCGATAAGTGTGAATCCATTTGACCCATAACGAGTCCTTTCGTGATATAATGTTCCAGATATTCTTGGTAATGAGAGCATTATTCGACATTCTAAGGCGTTTGAGCCCAAGTCCCCCATGCCGTAGGGGAAGACATACCTCTTTCCACTTCACTTTCGCTTTACTCTTCTTCAAATCACCATGACACCAAAGGAAGCCACGCATCAACTTTTCGAGCTCTTTAGAGACTGACACAGGAAGGACGAAAACAGAGGACCAGTACACATGAAGGGAGTTGAGAACATAGTGGAGGAGCTGGAGACGACCGGCAAAGGATAAGGATTTGTTCTTCCAGTCCAGGATCCTCCTTTTAACTTTATCAATTAGAGGGATGCAAGCATTGTGCTTTAATCTGGAAGAAATTTGGGGGACACCCACGTATTTCACAGGGAGGTCACCCACTCGGAATTCGATTTGACTATCAATGGTCTCTTGAACCGATGGCTCCACATTCCCATAGTAAATGGTGCTTTTCGGGATACTCGGGGTAAGGCCAGAGACTAACGTAAACTCATCCTTAGCAACCATAAGGGTAGAAACAGAATGGCTGTCCCCGTGGCAGAAGAGGAATAAATCATCCGCAAAACACAAGTGAGTAAGACCAATTTCGCTACGTCGCCAATGATACTTGAAGTTTTCATCTTGATTAACCCTCCTTTTTATCATGAGGGTAAGGACCTCCATAACCAGAGTGAATAAACAAGGATACATAGGATCCCCCTATCGTAAACCTCTTTTCCCCAAGAAGAAACCATTATGATCACCGTTGACCGCTATGGAGAAGGAGGTGGTGGTGATACAGTTCATAATCCAGCTGACCATACGAGACGGGAACCCAAAATGAATAAGGATATTCTTAAGAAATTCCACTCCACAGTATCATAAGCCTTTTGGATGTCAATCTTAAAGGCACAACGGGGTTGACCACAATCACTATGGTAATTCAACATGAGTTCTTGGGTGAGCAAAATATTATCACTGATCTGACGACCCGGGATAAAGGCACTTTGGTTCTCATCCACAATATTAATCAAGGCATTTTTAATACAATTCAAGATGATTTTGCTAATGCATTTGTACAACACATTGCAATAAGCTATAGGTGTAAAGTCAGAGACTTTTTTGGGAGTCGCAAGTTTAGGCACTAAGGCAATGATTGTGGAGTTTACCTATTTAAGAGGTTTACCATTATGAAAGAAGTCTTTGACAGCTTTACAAACTTGCTCTCCAACAATAGACCACACAGCTTTGAAGAACTTAGCGGAGTACCCATCGGGGCCTGGAGCCTTATTGTCCTCAATGCCAAACATGGCAAGCTTGATTTCTTCATTAGTAACCATACTAGTCATCATGGTAGCATCCTCATTTGAAATGACCCGAGTGAAAAGGCTGGACGGGTCAATGATAGCAGAAGTTTCCACACTGGTACCCAAAATGGACTGGAAGTGGTTAACAAATTGACCAGCAACCTCCTGACCCGAAAACACCTCCCCTTGGAGATTTTCAACCGAGTGAATTCTGTTTTTGTTCAAGTTAGCTTTCACTACTTTGTGAAAATACCTGGTATTACGGCCACCTTCTTTCAACCATGTGACTTTAGCTTTTTATTGAAGGAACAATTCAACATTCCTTAGCGCTTCATTATAGGCATGGAGGTAATGCTTTTCTTCCTCTCGAAGAAACTCATTAGACGGGTTAAGAACCACGTCTGTCTGGACAGCTTCAAGCTCCTTTTGAAGTTTCGTCACTTTAGTGAAAATGTTACCCTGTTTGAAGTTAAGTTTACGAACCTCCTTCTTCAGAAGATTGAGCCGAGAAACAAGAGAAAATATAGTAAAATCCTGAATAGGAACAGACCAAACTTTGGCAACACAAGGCATGAATTCAGGTTTGTGCACAAGGAAGTTTGCGAACTTGAACGGTTTCGGTTTGGGGTAGGGGATGTCAGGAATGGATACCACAACAGGACTATGGTCTGACTTACCAAACGGAAGGAACATAGCATTAGCAAGGGGGAATTCTAAGAAAAATTTACTGTTAGCCATAGCACGATCCAACTTTTTAAGAAGACCATTGGGTTTACCAGGAGATTTGTTCCACGTGTACTTTAAACCAGCCATGCACAAATCTTCTATCTCAACATCATTGAAGCACTCACGAGCTTCCTTCATGCTACTCGTAATAGAAGAGCAACCAACATTTTGTTCATCTGGGTCTATGATGGCGTTGAAATCACCCAATAGGACCCAAGGGTTATCTCTAACCACATGTTTGTAGAGACCAAGGGCAGACCAACAATGTCTTCTTTGAATCATGCGATGATGCCCATAAACAAAAGTGCAATAAAACTCCTTGGAGCCATTGACGGGGGCAATGTAACAGTGGAGGGCCTGTGGGTGACGGTTGACTATCATGAGATTCACAACATTAGGGTCCCATCCCACCACAATACGACATCTACCACTACACACAATCGAATTCGAGTCCTAGTTCCAGTGGCCAAAAATACGATCACAAACACTGGCAACATGGTTTTTAGCCAACTGAGTTTCAATAACCCCACAGATATCATACCTTCTTTCAGCAATGTGTCTCCAAATCTGATTTTGGCTGGTGTTGTCAGACAAACCCCTTATGTTCCAAGCGGTAATTTTTAACCCCATTAATAACCAGTAGGAGAGGAATTACCTTCGGCCCCCATGGAACTGCCTCTATTCTTACCCACTTGCTGCATGATGAACTGGGCTGATTGAGAATTATCTTTGCCCACATTTTCAATCACGAATTCAGGGTTAAGATTCAAAATCTTGCACTGGGCATGGAAGTAATCCCACTCACCTTGATCCCAATTCTGTTGATCTGAAGCCTTGACTATCTTGAATTTAATCAACCTCTCCAAAATATTCTTCTTTTGACCATCAGCGATACCGAAGTCAAAATCTACATCATACAACATCTCCTGGTCATCCACAATATCAATAAATTTTTCTGATGCATTAGCTTTAGCATTGGTATCATCCGTATCAGACTCCACCATGATGTGATCCGAAAGCTCACTGCCCCTCATTAAGAGTTGGGCAGACTCATCGTTTAACATGTAAAAACTATTGTGAGTGAGCACACTGGCGGTTACAGGGGAGGGGACATGTTTCATGGTACCAGCCTTAGTACCAGAGGGGGTTTTAGACTGCTTTTTGTTGCTGTTAGTAGCGTGGATAAGTGGTGTGGAGTGAGGAGCAGGGTTAGAGCTATGGGTTACACCTTTCTTTTGGGTTTGTTTTGGGGTTTCAGTATGCTTTGACTTCAACGGCTGAACCTGTTGGTCTTAGATACAAAAGCAGCATGAAGATCATTCATTTTACGTTGAATCAAAGGGTCACTACTAGTGGAGGCTCCTCCTTTATTTGCATGAGGAATAGAAACATTAGACGTAACAATATGACTAGGTACCTCATGAGAAATTCGTTTGCCATCAGCTGATCGCTTTTGCCTCTTCTGTTTTCAGGTGATGTGTAACGAGTACTTTGAACAAAGGGTAACCAACTTGTTATTTGTTTCTCTCTCTCTCTCTCTCTCTATATATATATATATATATATATATATATAGGGTTAGGTTCATGAGTGAATAACATCCCTGTTTGTGAATAGAGTGAACTGATCTCAGTCATCCATTTGTTTTTTTTTTGATTAAAAGGATAGGATTGTAATTTTACCTTTAATTTTCATAAATTAGATTTAAATTATTTTGTTTTAATTCTTGATTTTAGTTACACGTTTCCTATTTAAATCATTTTGTTTTAATTCTTGATTTCAATTACATGTTTCCTACTTTGTAGAGATTATACATTTTCTCATGACATATTTACATTTTCTCATTTTCCAACTTCCTTGGATGATGATTCTGTTATTAATAATTAGTAGTGCATGCGGAGTTTGAAAAAAAAAAAACAACGAAACTCTTTTTTATTTTGTCCCCATGGCCTCTCAAGTAAATATGGGAAGTAAGGTAAAATAATCTTTAACACCAGATCTTCTCTTCTAATAAGAATATAAAAAATTTCGCATCAATAGCATTCGTAATTTTTTTATTATATAGTTTATAATACAAGGGGTATAAATTAAAATTAAAATTAATTAAAATGAAGAAATCATCAATAAGATTTTCAATTGAGTTCAGTTTACTAATAAGATTGTAAAGATTTTGCCATCTGTTTCTTGTTAATAAAAAAGATAAATGTCATACTGTATATAAGCAACATCTAGTAATACACTAAAACTTGTTTCTTTTTAATAAGATTGTTTTTTAGTTTGTTTATCATCAATAAATACTAATTCTCACTTTTTAATTCTTTTTGTGTAAATAGTTTGAATATTTGACATCAAGTATAAAGATAGTTATATGTAATAATGTGTCTTTTCCTTAAATTTTTTTCATCTTTTGTTCAATACATTCCATTCATAGTGTTGTTATACATATATGTACTTTTTAATTTACATGTGTATGTATGTGTATAAAAAACAGGCCCGGCCCGGAGGGGGTGTGGGGTGGGCGACGGCTCAGGGCCCAAACCCTCCAGGGGCCCAAATTTTTATTTTTTAATAAAGTTACGCTGTAGAGCTTAGAATATATAAGTACTGAATTGGAAAAAGACAAGATAAGGCCCATGGTCTGGTGGTTCTCATGTAACTTTATTAGCAAATAGGTCTTGAGTTCTAGTCTTGATAGTTTCATTTTTAGTTGATTTTTTTATTTATGTTTGTTACCTATGCACTAAATGCAAATGATATTAATTGACTAATTTTGTGTTTAAAAAGGGAATCGTAGTTATTTCTCAAATCTAGTTTAAAACTGTTTATTATGTTAATTTCTTAAAATATTATTCAATCTACAATTAGTTTTGTGTGTTCCATTTTTATGAAAAAGGTTATTTTGTTTTTTTTTCTCTTTTCACTATGTGTATTTTCTAAATAAATTTGGATAGGTTACGATGGTTTTACATGATTGTAAATAACGATTTTTAAAGTTACGATGTAACAATTCTACATTTTCTTAATTTACCCTTACAACGTGTTTTCTTTCTATGTTTCGTTGTCCAAATGCGTGTGTGATGTGTTTTTTATCTACGTTTCCACGTAAAAAGCAGTCCGCCGCAACATTTGGGCGATTCCTCAAATTTTTAATTCATTTCATATATTTAAAACTTTTTTGTATATTCTTTTTAAAAAGTTTATATTTTAGGGGCCCGTATTTTATTTTTGCACAGGCCTACATATTTTCGAAGATTTTCGGAGACGATCCTGATAAAAAAGATATACATATGTGTATAAAACAGTTTGGCTGAATAGAAACTGTGTATAAAATATACACAAACAGAACTAATAAATGGTTTATACACATATGTACTTGTATTGGATACTCAAAGTACACATATGTATTATTCAAATTACATATGTATGCATGTGTATAAAACGGATATACGTATGTGTATAAAACAGGTTGGCTGAATAGTAATTGTGTTTATTTTTAAATTAGTAAATTAGTTAATTGGTGAGAGAAATGAAGAGAGATAATGTAATTAAATATTTAATTGGAAAGAGAACTAGTTAACAATTTACACTTATACCCTTTTCATTTATTTTCTACACATAAATAATTAGAAAATTGTCATTATTATAAATCTCAAGATCTCCTAAATCAATGGACAAGATTTGTTCATTTTGTTTACAAAAACAATATGGTTCACTCTTGAACCCTACCCTATATATATAGAGGCCAGTTAACGTACAAAATGGCTTAACGTACGAAGCGTACGCGATTGTTTTTCAATGTGCGATTTTTATATTCACCATGCGATTTCTGATAAAAACACCCCCATGCGATTTCATCATCTCCCCAATACATGCGATTTCATCATCTCCACCCCCATGCGATTTCATCATCTCCACCAAACGTGCAATTTCTAATCGTGTACGCAGCGTACGTTAATTTAAAAAAATGTTTTTAAACATTTTAAAAAAATTGATTTTTAACATGTTAAGTTAATTTTATAAGATATATATATATTTAACTGTTTTTTAAACATTTGTTTTATCTATTTTTAGTTTTTGATGATTTTTAGAGTAAATTACGTTTTTGGCCCATGTGGTTATATCACTTTTACTATATTAGCCCAACATAAGAATTTTTAACATATCTGCCCCCATGGTCTCTATAACTAACCATTTTGGCCCCTAAGTCTAACCATTTTAGCCCCTATGGTCTCTATAACTAACCATTTTGGCCCCCATGATCTCTAGACTTAGGGGCCAAAATGGTTAGTTATAGAAACCATGGGGGCAGATATGTTAAAAATTCTTATTTTAGGCTAATATAGTAAAAGTGATATAACCACTGGGGCCAAAAACGTAATTTACTCTTATTTTTATTAAAAATGTTTCTATATGTATGTATAAGAAAAAGCGCCGAAAAAAATTTAGAAAAAAAATAATTTTTAGCATGTTAAGTATAATTTTTAAGAGTGTTCACCGGTTCCCCACTTTTTAGTGTTCCCCAATGAACCCCCTATATATATAGGGAAAGGATCCGTTAGGAACAAGCATTTATTGCGAGAACCACAAGAACCAATGTGAACACAGCCAAAACTACTTAAAAAAAGGGACCAAAAAATTCGCAGCATGAGAGGAGGCGAGCAGCCCAAGTTCAAAGGGAAGGGCAAAGGGAACAGGGAGATTACATTCTTTGTTGGTAATCTCTCGGATAGGCTTTCAGATACCCTTTTGTGGAGAGTGTTTCAACCGTATGGGAGGGTGTCGGATGTTTATGTGGCTAGGAAACGGTATGCTAGAGGGAATGTTTTTTGCTTTGTTAGGATGGTGGGTATCCATGACATCGCGATGGTGTTGGAGGGGATGAATACTGTAACGCTGTTTGAAGCGAAAGTGCAAGTGTTATTAGCTAAGTATGATAAAAACCACCAAAAGTTTGTACAGGTGTCGGAAGGAGGTGTAGGAAAGCCTAGGTGCCCAAACCAGACCCCCCTGTCTCTTTTATGCCGTCTACGTGTAAGCTTGAGGATGGCGTTACTTATAGAGGCAAAGTTACTGGAGCTTGCAACCAAAAACATGAGGGATTGTGGTTGTCGTTGGAAGGACAGGATCCTCAGGTGGCTACCCAGTTATTTGGCAAGTCTGTGTGGGGGGGTGGCTAAGGACGTGAGTAGTTTGGTGGCCTCCTAATCGATGGTTGTCAAAGGGGGTTTTCATGGTTGGCGAATCTCTTACTTTGGTGGGTTGAGTGTGCTAGTGACATTCAGGGATCAACAAGATGCATATAGTTTTGTTAACAATCAAAAATCCGTGTGGTCTCAGATATGGGTGAATGCGAGGATATGGAATGGGGAGGATATCCCGACGGGGCGCATTGCTCTGCTGTACTTCAGTGGGGTTCCTATCCAGTTGAGAGAGCAGCAGACGTTTGATCGTTTGGGGGGTTGTTTGGAGAGGTTGTTGGGCCATTAGAATTTGTTTGGAACTCTCCGAATATGTCTCTTGGCTCGTGCAAGGTGCTGGTTTTGTCGGAGAAGAGAGTTGAGGAGGTGGTCAAACTCCGGTGGCAGAACAAGATTTATCGGGTTAGAGTTCTGGAGATCGAAGTAGCTTGGGAGCCAGATTTCGTCGACCAGGTTCACGAGGTGGGTGTTTTTTTTATCTTGGCTCGGAGACAGAAGAAGGAGAGATTAGGGACCAGGGTTTTGGTACGATGGGGGTAAGGCTTCAACGTCAGGAAACACCACGTGGGAAGGTGTTCCAGTGGACACTGACGGAAGATTGGAGGGGGTAGTCAAACGGTCAATGAGTCAGGGGTTAACGAATCGTTGTTGCAAGGGAAAGTGGGGGAAGGAGGGGCGGAAAATTCTGGGGAGGATTTTTTGAATTATCGCGGCTGTAATGAGGAACCCCATAACTCCTCTTTTGGTGGGCTAGGGTGTGTTGGTACAGGAATTAATGGAGAGACTGGGCCTTTTGAGCCTAGTGGGCCTAATGTGATGTTATTGGGTTAAAGGACCAGGTGTTTTAGAAGCCCTCCTTCGACCGGTTCTACTCAGGGGTGACCATGTAAAGCTTTTTACGCTATCCAGTCTGTGAATAATATGACAGACCCTCTGGTAGCCTGTGGTGAAGTTGGGTCAGCGGCAATAATAGAAGAGAAGGGTGCTTGTAGATGGTGATGGCGCTAATCAGGTGTTACAATGAATTGTCTTTAGATTAATATTCGGGGGGCCAGGAATCCAGGGAAACCTGGGTGGATCAAGGGGCTTAAAATAAGCAACAATGTACATTTTCTAGCGATTCAGGAGTCTAAGCTTAATGAGGGAGCGTGGTTTAATCCGGGTTCTTTGTGGGGTAGGACTATTTTTGAGTTTGGGCAGGTGTTCGCGGATGGGCAGTCGGGTGGCCTTGTTAGCTTCTAGGACCCAACCGTCTTTAGTAAGGTGAGTTCCTTTAAGCATCATCACTTTCTTGTTGTGTCTGGGGAGATTATTGCTTTGGGGGTTAGGATTAATGTTGTGAATATCCACACTCCGAACGATCAGGCTAGACGAGTGATTTGGGGAGATTTGTGTTCATTCAAAGCAGCGGTATCTGGATTATGGTTGTTTATGGGGAATTTTAATGACGTTCGAGACCCCTCTGAAAGGGTTAATTCATAATTTATACAAACCAATGCTGACCATTTTAATCATTTTATTTATGATCCGGGGTTGCATGAGTTCAATATGGAAGGGCATAGATTTACATATTTGTCTGACAACGGGGTTAAGTTGAGCAAATTGGATAGAGTGTTAGTGTATGGTGGTTTTATGGAGCGATAAGCAACAATGTGCATTTTCTAGCTATTCAGGAGTCTAAGCTTAATAAGGGAGCGTGGTTTAATCCGAGTTCTTTGTGGGGTAGGACTATTTTTGAGTTTGGGCAGGCGTTCGCGGATGGGCAGTCGGGTGGCCTTGTTAGCTTCTAGGACCCAACCGTCTTCAGGAAGGTGAGTTCCTTTAAGCATCATCACTTTCTTGTTTTGTCTGGGGAGATTATTGCTTTGGGGGTTAGGATTAATGTTGTGAATATCCACACTCCGAACGATCAGGCTAGAATACGAGTGATTTGGGGAGATTTGTGTTCATTCAAAGCAGCGGTATCTGGATTATGGTTGTTTATGGGGGATTTTAATGACATTCGAGACCCCTCTGAAAGGGTTAATTTAGAATTTATACAAACCAATGCTGACCATTTTAATCATTTTATTTATGATCTGGGGTTGCATGAGTTCAATATGGAAGGGCATAGATTTACATATTTGTCTGACAACGGGGTTAAGTTGAGCAAATTGGATAGAGTGTTAGTGTATGGTGGTTTTATGGAGTGATGGGCGAGCGCTGCGGTGACCGCGCTTGCTAGGTTTGTTTTGGATCATTGTCCGGTTTTATTGTGTATGGTCCATATCGATTTCGGCCACATTCCGTTTTGAATTTTTGACTCTTGGTTGGATTTACTGGGTTTTGTGGATTTTTTGGTGGATAAGTGTAACAGTTTCAGGATTCGGGGGCCTGCTGGTTTGGCTTTCTCGACTAAATTAAAGTTTACTAAAAACTACATAAAGAGGTGGGTGGCTGATGAGAAAAGGAGCAACGAAGGGGTGTACCGGGACATGATCAAAGAAGTGGAGGGGATTGAGTTAGAGGTTGAAATTAGGGTGCTTTCTCCTGAGCGCCTTAACCGTAGGCTAGAGTGTACGAATTTTATCGCAGAATTTGAAAGGCAGAAACTCAAAGATTTGTAGCAGAAACCAAGGGTTAGATGGGCCGCGGACGGGGATGAGAATACCGGGTTTTTTCATAAGGTGATCAATGATAATCTTTCTAATAATGTGATTTTCATAAGGTGATTAATGATAATCTTTCTAATTTTAGGATTAATGGGATCATGGTGGATGGGGTGTGGGAGTCTAATCCGATCGTTATTAAAGACAAAGCTGTGGAGTTTTTTTCTAACAAATTCATGGAGCCAATGGGTTCTCGGCCTCTCTTCTCATGCCCGAACATTGCAAAGCTTTTAGATGCAGAGGGGGCGTTCTTGATTAGACCGTTCTCTTTGGAGGAAATCAAGGACGCGATATGGGATTGTGGGAGCGATCGGCCACCAGGCCCCGATGGGTTTAACTTCAAATTTCTTAAAAGATGTTGGGGGGCTTTTGAACAGGATTTTTTGAGGTTCTTTGATGATTTTTTCAGCCATGCAACCATTAATGATGGGTACTCCACCTCTTTTATCACCTTGATTCCTAAAGTAAGGGATCCGACTAGTTTTGGGGACTTTAGACCCATTAGTTTAATTAGGTGTGTGAATAAAGTATTGTCAAACGTGTTGGCCAAACGGTTGAAGGGCGTCATTAGTGGCTTGGTTTCAGCTAAGCAATCGGCTTTCATTGCGGGAAGAAGTATTCTGGATGGGCCGCTTATTCTTAAATAGGTTATTGGGTGGTTGAAAAAGTCTAAAATGGAAGGGATGATCTTTAAGGTTGACTTGGACAAAGCTTACGACTCTCTGTATTAGGGGTTTCTTAACTCCATGCTTTGCCAAATGAACTTTCTGGTTCGATGGCGTCATTAGGTCATGGCGTTGTTGACTTCGACCCGGGCCTTGATTCTGATTAATGGTTCGCCTACTCACAAATTCCCGTGTTATAGGGACATCAGTCAAGGGGACCCCATTTTGCCGATTTTTTTTCGTTGGCCATGGAAGAATTGCTTTCAACACACATGTTTTTGTTTGATAATTATGAATATGAATGAGTATAAGTGCAACGGAATTAAAATGGAAACAAACTTTCAACACACAATCAAATGGAAGAATTGCTTTCAACACACATGTTTGTCATGAAATCGAATGATTATATTTATTACAATGATTCAATTACACTTGCATGCATGCAATACAATCTCCCCCTCAGCCTGAGCTCACAGATGGTTTGTTCGTACAGAATGACTTGTGAAGAAGGAGCTAATAGAACAGTACAGGGTACTATTCTATTTATAGTACCAAACAAACCACTGTGGCATCTTTGCTGACGTCACCATGAAAGTGACATCTAACCTCCTAACAAACCTAAACTACTAACCTATTACAACCAATGATTACAAACAACTGATTACAATATACAAAGCATAAACAAAACAACTGATCCTTCACTCCACTGCTTAGGCTCCAACAGTGCTTTGGTCTTCAGCAGTACTTGAGACATAACAGTTGATTGAGCATCAGCACTTAGTCTTCATCAGTCTTTTGGGTCAGCAGTAGTTAGGAATGGCAGTACTTAAATCCATCAGATGTTAGAGCCACTGTCAAGGGGAAAGAATGAATACAAACATCTGCTTATTCTAAATCCACTGATCTGATCCAGTTTTGGCTTTAATCAACTGTTCCTCTGTAGGGTTCAATCCCAACAATCTCCCCCTGGAACAGATGATGCCAAAACTCTTCATTATTCTTGGATTTTTATTGCCTCATCAAATATTCCCTAACTTGTCCTTTGAATTGTAATTCAAAGTCCATGGAACTTGTATCATCCTCATCTCTGCACAGTGGAAGCTCAAGGAGATCCTGTAGTTCTTCAACACCCAGGCCAAGTGCTTGTTCCCTTGATATATGCTTCACCTCACCATTGGATTTGAGCAGAGTCAATACATGGGTCTGTTTATCAGATTTCCACTTTAGTATTTTTGAATCCAATGGGTTTCTTGGGAGAGTTTTTATTGTTGATGAGTTTGGAGATGGAGGCCTGGTTATAACACTTTGGGCAGTGTTTGCAGCTTTTGCCAATTCAGGATTTTCTGCTATCATCTGCTGAAGGACCATTTTTATAATGTAATCCCCTTGTGCTTTATCTGCTTCTGTTTCTGCATCCATCTGCTTTTGTTTCCTTCTTTGATAAAGGATGGCAGCAGGTGGAGCAGTGGATCTTTTGATAGGCAGTTTTTGTTGTCTAACTGGAACCACTGTTTCAGGATAAATAGGCTTTTGAGGAACAGTGGGATCTTTCTTTCTCAACTCTTCCAACCTTTTGTAAGTATCTATCACTTTTTCTTCTTTCCACCTTCTAACCTGATTCCTTGACCCATAATCAGCAGCAATAAGCTCTTCTTTCATTCTCTTCAGCTTTAAAGCCCTTTCTGGTACATTTTTCTTGTACTTGGACCAAACAGGAGGAGTATGTTTTACTTTGTCTTTGTTCATCTTTTGCACTCTTTCTAACTCCTCTTTAAGCTCACCAATGGTCCATTCTTTATATTGAGCTCTTTCTGCCTTGTATTTCTTGAAAGCCATGATGTGATCAATGTAATCTTTTCTCAGGCTTTCATCATATCTTTCTGATAGTTTCTGACAAAGTTCTTTTGAAAACCGCTCCAAATTTCTGACTTGAGTGAGCAGGTATTGAAAGTATCTTTGAATCTCTTTGTCAGATTTTCCCTATGTATTTCTTTTAGAGATATCCTCTGCTTGTTGAGCCTTTAACTTCAAATATTCTTCTATGTTATTAGGCCTAGGATAACCTTGAAGAGATGGCATATTCCTTTTTGCAGGGTCATCTTCAGAGTAGAAGGATTTTATCTCCTCTCTAACTGCAGGAAGATCTAATGGATAATGGACTCCTGCAGGAACAATGGCAGTATTTGGATTAAGAGCTTGTACTGAAGAGAGTGGAACAGGGTTTGGAATGGTAGCAAGGGTCAGTGGTTGTGAAGATGTTGGAGGTGGTGAAGAGTTTTCATCCAGTATTATCCTTCTCCTTTTGGGTTTTGGAGAGGTTGATGGTGGATTTCTGGGTTGAGTGGTAGTGATTGAAGTGGTAGGTGGCTGACTAACAGCTGTTGAAACAACTGGTGTTTCAACCACTGTTGTCATTACAACAGATGATGTGTCATCTGATGTCTTCTGCTTTTTGGCAGGTGGTTTTTGTGGTGGTGATGTGATTTTTGGTAAGGCGGTGGATTGAGTGTGTGTTGAAGTGGTAGTGATGGCAGTTTTTGGGGTAACATCTGTTGAAACCACTGAAGTACCAACAACTGTTGATACAACAGGTGTCTCAACATCTGTTGGTTTAGAGGTTTGATGAGAGGAATTTTTGGGGATTTGGGGAGTTTGTTTAATGGTTTTGGAAGGTGTGTATTTGGGTTGCCTTACTTTTCTAGTAGGCTGTCTTCCTTTTGGCTTAGGAACAACTTCTTCTTCCTTAGGCTCAAAAGTACCCTGCTCTTCCCTTTCCATCATAACTTTCTTCTCCTGCTCAAACCTTTTAGATCCCTTTATTTCCCTATCCCTTTTCTGTTTTGCTATTTCATCATCAAGTGCATTTTGGGTTACATCAACCTTTTTTGAACCATCTGGCCTAGGGATTTCTGCAACCAATTTTGACAGTGGACCTGGTTTTATGTAGAGGCCATCTTCATATCCCTTTTTCTTTTTCTCCCCCTTTTTGGCATCATCAGGAGGATTATCAACAAAAATGATTGAAGGAGGAGCAGTGCCAGTGGTTTGCAGCAAATGGGCCTTAATTGCTTTGATGTCTGCTTGTGTATCCTTGAACATAGCTTCCATCAAATTTCTGATCTTTTGAATTTGAACTTTGTGTTGCTGATCAGCATATTCTCCTTGTTTGTGAAGCAGAGGTTGAAATAATTCCCAAAGCTCAGTGGGAGTAGGAGCAGATGATGGAGCAGATGTTTGAGCTGGTGCAGCAGTGGGTGTTGCCTTTTGTGCTTGTAACAACTGTTGCAGCATAGTTTTTATTTGTCAATCTTGTCAACCCTCTCCATCAATTCTCTGTATTTTAAACCATCATACAAGTGAATGGGATCATCTGATTTCCCACCAGTGGTGGTTGTATCAATGGTTGACTTAGGAAAAGTTTCCCAAAAGTCATCCATTGATGCCCCTTGTTCTTGGTACTGGGGTCTTCTTTCTTCAGCAGAGGTTGCCATTCTAAGTGCACCAGTGTATATTGGATACACACCAGTGGGTACAATGGTTCCCAAAGGAGAAATTGCCTTCAAGGAAGTCTTATTAATGAAACTACTATCCAAGTGTAAACCAGTGGGTTCAACACTTGTAGTAGCTGCTTCACTTGAACTACTGACAAGAAGTACTTGGACCTCCTGCAGTGTAACCTCCTCAGTTGTTGGTGGGTTAGCAGAGATAGGGAGCTCAGACTCAGTCACTTGTTGAGGCTTATTCTCAGTTATAGGTGATTGAGAAGAACTGATTTCTGTCTGAGCTATATCAAGTGCATCCAACAAAGGTATTATTGATGGTGGAATTTGGGCAGTGAGTATGGGTGTGGAAATAGAATTTGCCCCGGGAGCTGGGCTGTGGATGATGGAATCAAGTGATTCTAGAGCATCATAATGTGGTGTCCCTGTTGATACAACCTGATCTTTTTGAGAAGAAGCAGGAGGAGTTTGAGGCTCAGGTTGAGATCTTTCATCCAACTACTGTGAGGAAGTAGCAGCAGTGGTTATTGGTGACTTTTTTGTTGTCACAGGTATAATCTCTGGGATCTCATCTTCCAGAGTTACCTTTTAGTGGGTTTGGTGGGCTTTTGTGAGTTTTCAGTTTTGGTCTTTTGGTGGTTTTAGGTGTGGGTTTCACAGCAGTGGTTTTGCTGTTGTGATCACCTTGAGCAGTGGGCTCAACAGCAGGGACCCGAGGAGCAGTTGTTGCTGCTAAATTCTGCTCAGGCTCCTCTGTTTGTGTTTTGGAAGGTTTTGATAGCCTAGTAAAAGTTTCAGAAGAAAGGCTGTTTATTTGACAAGGATTTCCCTGGATGAGCACATGTGCATTATCCTTGGAAAATTTCCTTTGTAAATAAAAACTTAGAAACCTTGGAAACAAGAGAAATGGTTTCTTATTATCTTTAATATTATTAATATTCTTAACCATGTCATTGAAAATTTCCTCGGAGTAGTTAAAATTTTCTTCATTTAAAATCGCATAACCCAGATATTGAATTTTCAATGGTATCTCATTGAAAGCAGTTGTTTTATTTGACACACACATGAGGAGGGTATGGAACAAAAACCACATGGCAGGAGGAAAACTGCCTTTTTTGTAAAGTGTCCTTTTTCATTTCCTCTTCATACCCTCTCTCAAGAAAATCAGTTTGATACTCTGTTTTTGGAAAAGAGTTTTTACCTTGAATATCATTTAGTTCAAAGACCTCTGACAGAGTTTGAGGTGTGACGGTAACAGCAATACCCCGGATTGAAGAATTTATTGCTAAGGGCTTTTTGTCCTTAACATCCAGTTTAGCATTTTTCCAGAATTCTCGCTGAGTTTCCAGGAAGATAGGAGCAATACAAGTCAACAAAGTTTTGTACTTTGTGGTTGAAAGAGCATCAATGACGGAGTTAAAGGTTGTGCTTTCACTTGGTTTTTCAAGTATGCACAGGTAGTGATGAGGAGTTTTGTATGGAAGAGCCATGATGATTTAAGTGGGATTGCGAGAGGAAGAAGACGATGAAGGATTTGAGAAAAATGGATGGTAACTGTTTTGAGAAAGGAATTTTGAATTCGATTCGACAGTGAAAACCCTGTTTGGGGTTTTGATCAGGGTTTTATAAAGTGGAAAAGTAAATGCTGACGTGGCAGTGGTTACAAATGATCTGACGGATAAGTACTATCCACGTGCCAACCTCTGATGAGTAATGGAGGACAGTTGTTTAGGAAACCACTGATGGATCAATTATCAGTGGTTTGCAGTGGAAAAATGAAAACAGTGGCTGACTTTTAACTATCAGTGTATAGCCATCAGTGGGTTAAAACACTGATTTTAAACAACAGTGATTAACAAAGAAATAGAGGAACAAAGGTTGACTTTCAGCAGTGGACAATAATCATCAGAACAGATGTTTGAACCAAAACAGTGGTTATGGCAGACTTTTAAGGATTAATGAAAAATTTCATTTTTAACTATTTTTAAGGATGGAATTTTGATTTTCTAAAAACATTTTAATGCTTTTATTCATAGAAAAACAGGATTTTGTCTGCTATTCCATGTTCAACATGCCAATCCTAGAGATCAAGCTTTCAAAGGTGGATGTGTCTAATGCTTTTGTTAGCACATCTGCCAGCTGAGCTATAGTTGGAACATGATGCAGAGAAATCAAACCTTTTTCATAGCAATCCCTCACAAAGTGATGTCTGATATCAATGTGCTTGGTGGTTGAATGGGAAACTGGATTTTTAATGATATTTTCTGCTGCCTGACTGTCCAACATGAGAGGTGTCTTTAAGGCAGTGATACCAAAATCCAGCAATTGATTTTGAAGCCATAACCGTTGGGCTGTACAATTTGCAGCAGCTATGTACTCTGCCTCAGCAGTGGATGTTGAAACAGCTGCTTGCCTTTTGCTTTGCCAAGACACTAAGCAACTGCCTAGGAATTGGCACCTTCCTGAAGTGGACTTCCTTGTTGTATTGCATCCAGCAAAGTCACTATCTGAGAAACCTAAAAACTTGATATTTCCATCAGCTGGATACCAGATACCAAGTGTGGGAGCACCTTTTAGGTATCTGAATATCCTTTTTACAGCAATAAGGTTCGACTTTCTAGGGGCTGATTGGGATCTTGCATAAACACATGTTGCAAACATGATGTCTGGCCTAGATGCAGTCATGTACAATAAAGACCCAATCATGCTTCTATAAAGAGTTTGATCAACCAAATCATCCTTTTCATCTGACATGACTATTTTTGTTGTTGCTATGGGTGTACTACATGGCTTACAATCATCCATCTCAAATATCTTTAAAAGTTCTTTGGCATATTTGCCTTGATGGATGAAAGTTCCATTTTACAGTTGCCTTACTTGGAGACCAAGAAAGCACTGGAGTTCACCCATTGCACTCATCTCAAACTCAGCTGTCATGAGTTGTCTAAACTCTTCACACATTTTAGAACATGTGCTTCCAAAAATGATGTCATCCACATAAATCTGGACAATCATCAAGTCTTTCCCTCTCCATTTTAAAAACAATGTTTTATCAATTTTACCTCTTGTGAAACCAATGGAAAGAAGAAAGGTGGAAAGAGTTTCATACCAGGCTCTAGGTGCTTGTTTCAGGCCATACAAAGCTTTATTTAGCTTGTAGACATGATTTGGATTAAATGGATCCTCAAAGCCTGGAGGTTGACAAACATATACCTCTTCTTAAATTTTACCATAGAGGAATGCACATTTAATGTCCATTTGAAACACCTTTATGTTGTGGTTGACAGCAAAGGCCATGAATAATCTGATAGCTTCCAATCTTGCTACAGGGGCAAAAGTTTCATCATAGTCAATGCCCTCTTCCTGTCTGAACCCTTGAACCACGAGCCTTGCTTTATTCTTGACAACAATACCCCTTTCATCAGTTTTATTTTTAAAGACCCACTTTGTGCCAATAGGACTTACACCCTCTGGCAGTGGTACAAGTTCCCATACTTGTTGTCTTTTAAACTGTTGGAGCTCCTATTGCATGGATTCTATCCAGCTGTTGTCTTTTAGTGCCTCTTGGTACTTGACTGGCTGATGGAGTGAAAGGAAACCAGCAAAAAGACAGATGTTTTGGGATTGGCTTCTGGTTAGCACCCCTTCACTGATGTTGCCAATGATTTGGTCAGGTGGATGAGACTTCAAGAAGATTAACTCTCCTTTGTATGGAATAATAGCATTTAAGCATGAGGGCTGCAGATGTGAATCATCTGAGCTAACCACTGCTGGTTACTTTGATGATCCAGCAGTGGCTTGAAATGGAGGTAGAGGAATAGGAGGAAGTGGTGTGAAAGCAGGCTGATTTTTATCCACTGTTTGAGGATTTTTATCAACAGTGCTTAAGGATGCGGAAGCAGGGGTTAATGGGCTACTTTGGTCAAGAACTGATGAGGTAGCAGTGGTTGAGCTTTGACAGCTGTTTTGAACATCTACTGCTCTTCTAATTGATGCAGACTTTTGTTATGGAATGATGACTTCATATCCATAGTCTGATGGAGGACTTTGTGATGGACCTACACTGTTAGTCTTGACAGAAACATTTTCAAAGGTAAATTTATCAAGATCAAATAGTTCTGCAGGATTTGCAGGGATTTTCATTGAAGATAGTTAATTGAACTTCACATTCAAAGTTTCTTCCACTGTCTTAGTCCTAGTGTTGAACACTTTGTAGGCCTTAGCAGTGGTTGAGTATCCCAAATGATAACCACAATCAATTTTGGCTGCAAACTTTGAGATAGAATCTTTTAAGTTTAAAATGAAACATGGGCAGCCAAAAACTTTGAAATATGAGATCAGTGGTTTGATTTTATACAGAATTTCATAGGCACTCTTTTGATGCCTGGGGTTTATTAAAACTCTGTTCTGGACATAGCAGGCAGTGTTTACAGCCTCTGCCCAGAAAGTTAATAGCAAACCTGAATCAACAAGCATGGTCCTGGCAGCCTCAATCAAAGTTCTGTTCTTTCTTTCAACTACCCCATTTTGTTCTGGTGTTCTTGGAATGCTGTACTGCCTTACAATTCCTTTTGACACACAAAACTCATCCAACTCCCTATTTCTGATATCTGTGCCATTGTCACTCCTAAAGATTTTTACTAGCAAGTCAAACTGCTCTTCAACCTGTGTGACAAAGTATTGCAGAATGCCTGCAGTCTCATCTTTGGAATGTAAGAAATAAGTCCATGTAAACCTAGAAAAGTCATCTACAATTACCAAGCAATATCTTTTCTTTTTAAGACTCATGACTTTAACTGGGCCAAACAGATCCATGTGAAGCATTTGCAAACACTTGGTTATTTTGGACTCTTCAATGGACTTAAAAGAGCTTTTATGTTGTTTTCCTTTTAGGCAGGAAACACAATGCTCAGGACAGGTGAATAGTTTTTGAGGAAGACCTCTTACTAACCCATGTTTTGACAAAGTAGTGATTGTCTTGAGATTTTTGTGCCCCAATCTTCTGTGCCAAAGTTCTGTCTCTTTGTTAGAGGCAGCTGAGAACAGACAGGTATCAGTTCTTGGGTTCTCTTTTGACAAATCAACTACATAAACATTGCCACTTCTTTGAGCAACAAGTTTAGTTATTCCATTTTTTTATTATTTCTTCAATCTTTTCAACCATTTCTGGTCCAACAATCCTACAACACTCCTTAGTAAAGAAAGAACCATAACCTTTGTTACTCATTTGAGAGATACTAAGGAGGTTGAATTTTAGATTGTCTATCAGATTGACATTTTCAAACTTAACATTTCCAGACTGTACTGTACCAGAACCCATCACCTTCCCTTTACTATTATTACCAAAAGATATATCACCCCCTCCATGAGTTTTGAATTCTTTGAGTAGGGCTCTACATCCAGTCATGTGCCTGGAGCCTCCACTATCTACATACCAAAGACTATCTAAGCATGCAGAAGCTCCCTACACATTAAGTAAATAATTAGTTCAGGAGGGTCTCTAAAGCCAATAAGGCTTTGGATGGGGTCTCAACAGTGTCTATGTTAAGGTCAGGAAGATGGACAGTGGTTAGATCAGGGGATTGATTAATTTTTGCAGCTTGTTTCCCTAACCACTGTTGGGGGCCATTTCCAATTAGTTCTTGATATCCATCGGATGCCTGTTCACTTTTGGTTTAGAAGGCCTTTTATAGGTTTCATAAACATGTGGGACCCTAGGATATGGTGATTGATCTTTACCTCTTCGATATTGGTTAGCAGGGGGTGCATCAGTCACCTGAACATCTCTTTTAACAGAGGTTTGGTTCAGCTGTTTTGTAACAGCTGTTTTAACTGGCACAAACAGTGGTTGATTCTTGATTGGTGGTTTTGATGAACTCATGGATGTTTTTGAAGTGTACTCATTCTTTTTTACATCAAAGGATTTGAGATACATACATTCCTGAGTAATGTGGTTTATTTTACCACAAATGGTGCAGCTCTGAGAAGGCACAATGATGCTTGTTTTGTTAATATCATATGCTTTTAGATGAAAACAATCTTTGGTCAAATGATTTTTCTTCTCACAGAAATCACAAAACAAGTTTTTAACCTTTTCTTTTCTTTTCTTCTTTTCAGACTCCTTTGCAACAGAGTTTTGAACTACCGTTGGGATGTCCTTAAGAGGAATGACCTTTGCCTTAGGAGCTTTGACACCATCCACAGTTGTGAAGTCCATGGGTTTGAAGTTTTCAAGAATGTCACACTCATCAGACCATGTGGGTTTGAATTGGCATTTCTCAATCTCCTCAAAAGTTGAGGACCCCACAGATCTTTCCAAGGTGATTTTGTTACCAAGTTTATCAGTTATTTTAACTTCTTGGCCATTCTTGTTGGTTGGTATGATTTTAACAAAACCAACTTGATTTGCAACAATGTTTTCAACTTGGTCATTTTTTCTAAACCCTATGCCAAATTTTACATTACTTTCAAGCTGTTTTTCAAGCATGATCTCATAACCTTTGCAGGATTCCACCCATTTTTCACAAGTGATCTGGGTGGCTTCCAACTCCTTTTTACAAACTTGATATTTTTCTATCATTGTTTGGAGTTGGTCCTTGGTTATGCTATGCTCTTGTTTGATGCTGCAAATTTCATTTTCTTTTTCACTCAATTTATTTTTCAGTTCTTTTAAAGACTTTTCAAATTGAACCTCAGAAGTTAATAACCTATCTCTAAGGTTTTCATTCACCTCCTTAATGTTTGCAAATGCTATGATGCATTTGTCTAAACAAAGGTTTTTGAGAACCTGGGGTGATACCTTAGTTGCAGCCATCATGGCACAATCACAGGTATGATCACTTTCTTCTTGAGTTTTCTCTTCTTTTTCACCTTTTTTCTTCTTTTCTTCTTCTTCAGACCAGGGGTCAGACAGTGGTTCCAACAGGGGTTTTGAACTTTCTCCCAGCAGTATTTCATCAGCAACAGCAATAACCACTGCTTTAGGAATTTTGTCCACTGTTTCATCACTTGACTGTCCTTCTTCAGCTTCCAGCCCTTCTGGTATGGTCTCCAATGCTACAAAACAGATATCATTACTAGAAACATTATTTTGAGCATAGAGTGCAAAATTTTCATCTCCTAACTCTTCAGGTAAGCTGCTCCAGTCAACAAGGCCTTGGGTGAAAAACCTTTGTTGGTCTGGTTGAACCACTGCTGGTGCAGCTTGTTGAGGTGCAACTTGTTGCACCTGAACCTGAGGAGCAGGGGCCTGGACATACTGTATCTGAGGAACAGTGGTTTGAACATAATGCACAGGAACAGGGGTTGCAGGGTGTGCATAGTGAGCAGTGTTTACATGAGCAGCAGGGGCATATTGGGCATAGTGCACAGTGTTTTGGTTATTTTGTGGTCTAGGGTTTGAGCTAGGATGTGTAATAATTGGTCCATTGATTTGACTCCTGCATTCCTTAGCAAAATGACCTAACCTATTACACTTATAGCATTTAATCTTTGACTTATCCAGCCCCACTTTTAGGTTCCCATGTAACCCTGGAAATTTTCTCCCTGTCCTTTTGTAAAACTTGCTGGTTCTTACACTTAGCAATGCAAGTTGGTGCAAAATGTCCATTTCTTCTAAGTCAGTTGGATCAAAATGCTGTAAATCATTGAGTTCAAAGCACAGATTGTCAGAATTCTGGCTTTCACTACTAGCTGTGAAAGCATAGTTGTTTGAGTAAGAGTCAGAGTTGTTAAAAGCTCCATCAGCTGTTATGTCAATATAATGATCATAACTCTGATCCTTACTACTACCAGATTCTTCTTGACCCAAAAGAGCTGTGTTGCCAAATGAATAGTCATCTGGAACTTTTTCAGACTCTTGTAACTTCTTTTTTCTGGTTTAACTCCCTTTCATAGGTCAGGAGTCTACCATGAAGTTGGGTTAGGGTCAGATCTTTGAACTCAACAGAGTTTCTGGTTACAAAAGCAATTGTGTCCCACTTTTTAGGAAGTGATCTTAAAAACCTGTTGTTAATAGTTGATTTAGGAAGTTCAGTTTTAACAAGCTTAAGTTCACTTATGAGACAGCTAAATCGCTCAAACTGTTGTGTTAATGTTTCACCCTTAATGTGACAAAAGGTTTCATACTGTTGGTTCAAAATTTCCCTGTTGTTTTCAATTACTTCTTCAGTTCCCCCAAATTGTTCCTTAAGTGCATCCCACAATTCCTTGACACTGTTACAGTGTAAATGTCCAGCATAGATTTAATTGGGAAGTGCAGATGCAACGATTCTAAATGCCTTGGCATCCAGTTCAATTTTTTGAAAATCCTGGTCCGTATAGTTCTCAATTTTCTTAGGAACAAAGACCTTTAGATCCTCAGCACTCGGCACCATAGGAACGTGTGGTCCAAAGATAACCGACTTCCAACATCCGGTATTCTGTTGAGCAAGGATGTGACTCATCCTTCGCTCCCAGATGTTGTATTCATTTCTCTTCAACATAGGTGGTTTGAAGAGAGAACCAATGTTATTGTTCATATCTTGTGATTGTGACGTCATCCTAGTTGTTTTACAGGCACTGGTTAATCAACTTTGCTCGTGATTAACCCTTACTCTGTTTTTTAACGAAACGAACAATTTAAAAAGTATCAACGATTTTGAGCCGAACTTTTACGTCAAAATGATTGTTAGATCAAGTTTGACTGTCTAAGCTCTGATATCAATTGTTAGGATCTGAGTTTCTTATGATTGTGTTTTTGTTTGATAATTATGAATATGAATGAGTACAAGTGCAGCGGAATTAAAATGGAAACAAACTTTCAACACACAATCAAATGGAAGAATTGCTTTCAACACACATGTTTGTCATGAAATCGAATGATTATATTTATTACAATGATTCAATTACACTTGCATGCATGTAATACAATCTCCCCCTCAGCCTGAGCTTACATATGGTTTGTTCGTACAGAATGACTTGTGAAGAAAGAGCTTATAGAACAGTACATGGTACTGTTCTATTTATAGTACCGAACAAACCACTGTGGCATCTTTGCTGACGTCACCATGAAAGTGACATCTAACCTCCTAACAAACTCAAACTACTGACCTATTACAACCACTGATTACAAACAACTGATTACAATATACAAAGCATAAACAAAACAACCGATCCTTCATTCCACTGCTTAGGCTCCAGTAGTGCTTTGGTCTTCAGCAGTACTTGAGACATAACAGTTGATTGAGCATCAGCACTTAGTCTTCATCAGTCTTTTGGGTCAACAGTAGTTAGGAAGGGCAGTACTTGAATCCATCAGATGTTAGAGCCACTGTCAAGGGGAAATAATGAATACAAACATCTGCTTATTCTGAATCCGCTGATCTGATCCAGTTTTGGCTTGAATCAACTGTTCCTCTGTAGGGTTCAATCCCAACAGGGGAGAATCACTATAACTGTTGGTGCATACGTCTGTCAACTTCGTCTTGTATCGAGTCTTGCATTGTTAAGGAGATTTCAAGTCAGAAAGTTAATTCCACTTGAAAGTGGTAATTCCGCTTGAAAGGACCAACTTGTAATTCCACACGGAATTACAATGTAATTCCTTTTGAAACCTGTAATATCGTTTGAATGTCTAATTCCGCATGTAAAGTAATTTCGTTTGAGTCTTGTTCAAAGGGAATTACCAAGTCTATAAATAGGGTTAGATCCGTGTCATTTAAAACGGAATTAGGTTGAGGTTTTCCGACGGCGAAGCTCTGTCGAAGTGTCTACAGACTTGTAATTGTTACCAGATCAATAGAAAGACAGTTAAAAGTGATATTCTAGCTGAATCCAACTCAATATGTCTGTTTCCACCTTTCATATTGAGTAGAACGCCTCTGATTGACTCGTTTCGGGTCTGTACACGATCCTACAAGTGGTATCAGAGCTCAGGAGGAGGAGTTCTGCAGTTTTCAGCTTGATTTCATCTTGTTTTCTCACTTCTACAGTTTCTTTTTTAAATTGAATAAGTTTTAACGGTCAAAATGATCTGAAGTTCTCATATCATAAGCGAAATTCTGTTTTAACAAATCCTTGAGAAAATTGGACCTTAATTCAACTTAAATCTGCTAAAATTGATAATTCCGCTTGAACTTCAGATCAAATATGCTGACATCATCCTAATTTCGTTTGAAATTGCACCTAATTCCGCTTGAAAAACGTAATTCCGCTTGAGTATTTCACATCAGAGTGTAATTTCGTTTGGAAAATTTAAACGGAATTAGTAATTCCGTTTCAAATTGATATTCCGCTTGAAATTTCAAACGAAATCAGTGATTCCGTTTGAAGAGTCTAATTTCGCTTGAAACTGGATTCAGTTCAAACGAAATTAGGTAATCTCGTTTGAAGTATCTAATTCTGTTTGAATCTTATTTCCGTTTGAAGCTGATTGTGCAGGTAATCTCGCTTGAAGGTAATTTCGCTTGGATTAATTTTGCTTGACGTCTAATCTCGTTTGAAAAGTGCTTGTCTTGATAACCGTGTTACCAAATCATGGCAGAAGAGTTCTACAATGCATTTGCTACATCTCCGACTAGTCCAGCGGACATTGCTAAGAACATGAACTTGGAAAATGAAATTGGAACTTTGCAAAAACCCCCGAAACTTATGGGAATTGAAGAGTACCATGGATGGAAAAATTGTTTTGAGAATTGGGTTCAGGCAAACCATCTAAGAGCTTGGGAAAGCATTGAAACAAAATATGTTAGACCACAGAACGCTTTGAAAGTTGATAAAATCATCTCAGAATTTACAGACAAAGAGAGAGATAGTTATAAAGGAGAGAAAATGATGATTAGTCTTCTACAACAAGCTGTCAAAGAGGATATATTTGTGTTGCTTCAGCATGATGTGTAGGATCGTGATCTAACCCAAACGAGTCGTTCAGAGGTGTTCAACTTCGTTTCAGCTGCGGAATAACAAGAAACGGAGGTAGAAACAACTGATTCTTCACTTTTAACACTGATTGTATTGATTAACACTTGATTACACGCAGTTCTTCACACCGGCAGCACTTCGGTATGGAATCGTACAATGTTACAAATGATTTCGCTCAAGACCCTATTTATAGTGTTGGTGGTTTCGCTCATATGTACATGTACATATAAGCGGAACCCCTACATGTCCATATAAGCGGAACCCCTACATGTCCATATAAGCGGAACCCCTATATGACCATATAAGCTAAACCCCATGCTAAAGACCCTACGAGCGAAATCAGCACCTAAGACACATACATCTTCCTATTTTCTCGTAAATCGTGCCCTAATCTATACAATTCAATGTAAGACTCGATACAAGACGAAGTCGACAGATGTAGTGCACCAACAGACTCCCCCTCAGATGTTGACGAGTCGACTATCGAGTCACGACAATGCTGTGTCTTCACTTCTTCAGTCTTGATCAGTCTCTGGGCTTTTCTCTCTCTATCTTCATCTTCATCAACAGACTCCCCTTCTTGATTTGCTGGCATTCCTTTTTTTCTTCAGCAACATCTGCTTCAAGATCTTAGTCTGGCTTTCTTTGTCTTCAGAATCCAAAACCTGGCACTCTATCTTCAGATTCAGAATTGAAACATGGCTATTCCTGCACATTCTTAACCCAGAAATAAGTTTCTGAATTTAACAATTTAAGTACACAAACACTAACTCTCTTTCATAAAAATATGCATCAACAATCACTCTCCCTCAGATCACGTACACATGATGAACCACTTGTTGATTTAGAAAACATATTTTGACATTTTAAGACACAATCCCCCTCACAACAATGTCACCATGTTTAGCACTCGGAACTTTGAAAATCAGCTTTTCAACATCAGTTGTCGAAAATCTTTTTAACTTTTTCAAAAATTTATGCTAAAACACACACAAAATCTTTTTTTTTAATTTTTTAATTGTAAAGAAATGTAATGCAGTAAAGAAATATTTACAGACAATATTTTTGTGAGTTCGTGCAAGAGGATCATATCAGTTTTTGACAAGTCACAAGTACCGTTGAGCTTAGTTACACATTAAGAATTAAACAATTCACTTAGATTGCCGATATACTGATCCACTTAAATTCTCACACAAATTTCAACTAATTCAGGATATGAGTTAGATGTTTTAAGAACTTAAACTCATTCATGTGTCCCACCTCTTAAATATACTCCCGTATCCAGATCCCAATATTCAGTCTTACAGGTGAGTATACCACAGATGATATCTGTCAGGGGTTAAATTGCGAGGGCCGTGAGAGCTCAGGTCGATCTTTCGATACGCAGAGAGATGACGGCTTCGACTTTTGGTGTGTCCCCTTTAGAGGATCTTTTGTATTACAACAGCAATGACTATCAATTTTATTGTTTCATCAATTTGCTGAGGGCGGCGCTATTTTTCAAGCAAGTGGAAAGTATTCTCCGGGGACTAGGCCATTGCTTCCGCAAAATCAGAAGTCCCGGGATAATACCCCAGATATCACTGAGCATAAAGACCTAGTATCTCAGAAAGAGGGACCTTTCAAACGAAATTTCAGGGGTTACCTATATATCCAAGTAGTGTTCCCCCCGAAATAAGCAAGTTTGAATTTAAGTTTATATCCCGAAAAAGTTTACTAAATGTGTAAAAACCTATCGGCATATCATCAGTGAGACCGTTTAACGCTATTTAAACAATATAATTCTTTAGCATACTGTAACTGTCTACTGATGTACTATCATTTCCTCTTCTTTGACACAAAAACTCATTTTTGATTTTATCATGTTTTTGCCTTTTTCAAATTTTCAAATGTTTTTGGATTTTCAGAAATTTCTACTCCCCCTAAAATGCAAACACATTTTAGGAAATTTGAAAACTACTAGACTCTTGACCCACTTGAAACATAAAATGAACTGTACAAAACTTGACAACCGATATCGAATCGCTTCAAATCGCCATCCACTTGGCATAAACAATCAGAACTCCCCCTTTCAACAAACCATTTTCTCATTATGATTTCAAAACACTTAAGTTTGTTTTAATCAAAATGACTTTTCCGGAAAATGAGTTTGTTTTTACCACTTGTAAGTTTACCACTTGTTAAGTATGGGGATATGGTTCATCATCTTGTCAGTTTTTATCAAATGTAGTAAATCAAGTACAATTTAATGTCCCTGATTTACTGTTTGCAGTTAAGCAACCTCTGTATCACTTGTAAAAATAACCACTTGAAAGATCACAAACAATACCACTTGTAGGTATGACTAACCAATACCAACTGTAGGAATGTTACGTCTACATGCATCATTTTACCAATCAGGATGCCGATTCCTGCTTCGCACTTACCAACCTGGAAGCTCCGGCAAGTCACACTTAACCTGTAAAATTTTTAACAATTTTAACAACTTTCACAAAATCTATCTTAACAAGAATAATGCCGATTCCTGATCCACGATTACAAACTTGGGATCTCCGGCATAGTCCTAAGACTTCAAGGGAAACAGACTTCCATCCAAGTCTTTTCAGACTTGATGGCTTTCAACTCTTGCACAGTGGGGTTGTAAGTTGCCTTTTTAGTTGCATAAAAATCTTTAACCCCCTTAGCTTTCCCATTCAACATTTTCCCAAAAATTTTCTTAACACTTCCATTGAATGTTTTCTCAACATCAAACTTAGTATTCTCGTTGTAAAACTGATTCGAGATATCAACCTTGCCAATTTTCTGTTTAACTTCTTCAAATTTCAGTGATGGAAACTCATCATCATTCACTGAAATTTCCATCTCAACCTGTGGCTCTTCTGGCTTTGTAGAACCAGATTCATCGCCGACTTTCTCATCAACTTTCTTAACAACCCACACTTGGTTGTCTTTCTCTTTCTTTTTATAAAAATTCTTTTTAGAACACTCACCAACCTCATAAGTTGAGTTTTCAAAAATTTTAAACTTTTCGGCTGGTAGTTCAATATCAACAACTTTTCCTTTCAACTTGTTAGAAACTCCCTGTTTTGACTTAGCATTTTTCTGGCAATTCCATGCAATGTGACCAGCTTCATTGCATTTGTAACAGGTTCTAGTTTCTTTTGAGTGACAAACTTCAGCTCCATTCTTCTTCTTTTCAGCAAGAAACTCTTGATTTGACTGTCTCCAGAATGGTTTCTTCTGTTCCTCTTCTGCATTTCCACCTGACACAAATTCTGTTTTTGTTTTAGAATTTTTCAAATTTTTATGATTTTCTGGTGGAATAAAACCAAGACCTTTCTTTTTGTAGCTACGATTTTGGTTTGATTTCTTTTGAAAACCAGAACCAGAATTATAACCCTTTTTCTTGTTTAAACGTTGTTGAACTCTTGAAGTGTACTTTTTATATTTTTCAGTAAGATTTAAATCTTTTATTTCAGAAATATTAATTTCTGTCATTTTGAAAACCTTTTTGATCATGTCAAAATGAACACTTCTTATTGGAAACTCTTTATCAGAGTATAATTTGTCCGAATCATTTAAAGTGTATGCAACTTCAAATGCTTCATCATCCAAATTTGCTTTTGATAACAAAAATTCTTTACTGTAAGACCGTTTGACCGACGAATTTGGACTGTAGACTGACGAATTTGACCCTCCAGACTCAGACTTTGACTCGGATTCTTCCTCAGTATCCAACACCTGATCGACCACCTTTTTGATTAACTCAGACTCATGATCAGTATCGGACGAGGTAAACGTGACATCAATGTTATCTGGTAAAACGTCAGTTGTGTCGGTTTTTAGCTTTATATTGACTGCTTTTTCGAGTTGCTCCTCGTTTGGTTTTCTAGGAGAATACCCTTCCCAAATTGGAGGCGGACACTTGTTATAGCTAACAGTCGGTTTCTTACCACAATCTTTCTTCTTATTTGGCTTCTCGTCTTGAAAAGCTTCCATACCTGCAACAGTTGGGTAAATACGGTCAATGAGATAATCAGAACTAGAATAACTTTGTAACAAACGTCTAATTCTCTCATTCTCGATCTTTTCTGTCTCCAACTCTTGCTTGCATTTAGCACTTTCTTCGATGTAAAAGTTGATGGCTTTCTGCTTAGTCATCATTACAGCATTCATCATAGTTAGTGCTTGTTCTCTTTCTGAACTTGTCTTTTGGAGACTAGTTACTGTTTTATTCAAGACATCATAAGATTCTTTCACATAGTTGAGGTTGAACAGTAACTGCTCTTTCTTCTTTTCATAATCAGCAATTATCTCGTCTTTTGCTGCACAACCCTTGCATGCTTCCAAACACTTCTCGCAAGGCTTTACAACTTCAACAATCTTCTCAATCTCGATTGTCTTTACCACTTCAACCACTTTTTCTTCTTCAATCACCTTTTCTTCTATCTTCACTCGCTCAGTTTCCACCATCTCCTCAGCAACACCTTCAACATTCTCTTTCTGAACAACATCTTCAGATTTCTTTAGTTGTTGTTCTTTAGCAACTCGCTTCTCCTTCAGTTTCTCCATATGATCTGCAAAATAGAAATGAAAACTTTCAGGGGAAAGATGAGTTTTAGCAACATTAATGTGTTTTTCCTCCTCATCATCACTGCTACTATCATCTGGAGGTGACTGATCAAAATGTGCAGACTTTTCAGAACTAGTATCTGATAATCCAGAATCAGATGGTGTTTGATCAAATACAACTTCCTTTTCTGAAGTAACATCCTTCTGTACACTCTCATCTGCACTCTGTGAACTTTCATAAGCACTTTCTGAACTTTCATCAGAAACAACAGACTTTTCATCCATGCTTTTCACTGTTTCACCAATAGACTTCATCCACGTAGCAAACATGTCTGGTTCTCGGACAATCTTAGCAATAAAAGCTTTAAAATTACCATTCTCATCTGCAAACATATTCCAACTGAAGCCTTCAGGTAGCCTCTCATCATCTTGATCGACTATGCATGCTTTGCTATCAGGAGATATATAATTGTTCCAGTCAAAATCCACTACACACGCTCTTTTTGAATTCTCAATTCTTCTACCATGAGCCGTTTGTGAGTCTTGTGATTGACCAACTTGTTGATAAATAGCTTTCCGGTAGTAATCTTCTTTTTCGAACGGATTCTGAGCACCACTAGCTTCCCTGTTCTTGCACTCCCGCTTGAAATGACCTTTCTCCCTGCAACGAAAACAAGTAACTTTAGATTTATCAAAACCTAAAGTAGATACATGAGCATCAAGAAAGTCATTTCTCCTGGTAATCATTTTGAACTTTTCAGCACGTCTAAGAACGCTAGCTAGACACCATTTGATGTCCATCAGTTCCATCTCTTCGGCGTCTATCTGATCGTAATCCTCCTTTGTGAGCATGGGATTTCTGATTCGACCAGCCACTAGACCCTCATAAGATAACAACACAGAACCAAGTAGAGCCATGTGGTCTTTAGCAGTGTCTTCTGAAAAACTTTGACCTTCTGGAAGATTTAGAGCAATATTGCACTGAATCACATATCCATTTCCTGTTGTTAGTCCCGAAAAACCCGTGATATCACTCGACGGTTCGATCGAACGTGGAATATAAGATCAAACCGGCAAGAACAAAAAGAAATTTTTCATTGAAGAACTTAGTGCCGCTGCTTAGATCGCACACAGTCTCGAAGACTGTCTGGTACGATCTTCGAGAACCTTGCACACAATCCCTAGGATTGTCTGGTACAAGGTTCTCCTATAGGGATTACATGATTAAACAATGGAGAGCTCTACTACTAACAATCTAATAAGACTATTTATAGGAGCCTCTACCCTATTGGCCCACATGGCCTAGCCCAAGCCCAAGAGCTAATTAAAACCAATTAAACACAAAAGACCGTAATAAAGATAAGCGTAAAACTTTGGACCTAACAATCTCCCCCTAGTTTTATGCTCTCTTTATTACGGTTT
This sequence comes from Helianthus tuberosus, assembly GCA_030545235.1. Taxonomy (NCBI): domain Eukaryota; kingdom Viridiplantae; phylum Streptophyta; class Magnoliopsida; order Asterales; family Asteraceae; genus Helianthus; species Helianthus tuberosus. The sequence goes on along the minus strand of CM060377.1, from coordinate 86,461,323 downwards.
AGACGATCTTTGATGAGACACAAGTATCTTGGATGTCGGACGATGTCGGATGGAACATGGTGTAGCTCGGATCAGGTCTCGGATAAGTTGAAGTGTGTCTCGGATGATGTCAGATCAGACGTGTTATCTCGGATGCAAATGTATTAATTCACTAACAAGAACACACGGATTCAAAGTGATCTGTCTGGTATTCAAGTCGCGTAAAAAACACAAGTTTGCATTGGAACCAATAATAACTCCATAGAAACTTAACCCGTACCTCTTGCTAGTGTGTCCTCATTTTAACGACCCATCTAAGAGAAAACCAAAGCTGATTCAATTCCAACAGATTCTGGGTCCACCAAAGGTGAGGGCTCGTTGCCTTTTTGGGCTTATAATCTTCGAAAACATTCTGATCCACAATATTATGCATAGGGCTTTGACTGTTAAATTTATAATGGTTTTGTTCATTGTCAAGCCCAAAAGAATTCCTGTCCAATACAGCATTACCAATGGTCCCCACAAATTTTTTTTTACCGAAAACAATTCAATTTTCTCACCTTTCTTTTTGACCGTTGATCTTTACAATCATCCAATGGCTCACACTTTTTAGGGTTTTTGAAACCCATGAATTGACATCCTTTGTGCAGCCGCCAACAAACATTCTTTGCTGATGTCACGTTCTTCTTCGCTGATGTCACATCTTTCATCAGATTCATTTGAACATCATTATTTCAACGGAGAACATCAACATTTTCGAGATCATCAACAACAGCCGACAATCATCCTTTAATTTCTTTATCACACATCAACAACAAACCATCTGACATCATATAATCATCATTATCAACAACCGACAACATCAGATTTGTCATCATCATTCCTTCATCGACATCATACCTTTTTCATCTGGAATGATTATCATCATATCCGAAACACATACAAATTCAATCATCTCCGGTCACATCTCCGTCGTCAACCACCGACGACAACCTGCAACTCCATTTCGGATCCATCCACCACACCCCGTTCTTTGTGATGAACCAGAAACCGGAACCCAGATTAAAATCCGGTAAGCAAAGCCGCCGGTGAACGACACACAATCACGACCACTAAATCACCGTGAATCAAATCGTAGTTAACCAGAACTATCATCATATATATATCACCGTATTCCATCCTAAACCACCATGAACATCCACTGGAGCAAATAAACATCCGTTCAAAGAATTAAAACTAACCCGATTTTCATAGATGAACAAATAAGAAGCCAGAATCCCAGTTAGTGTAATTTCCAGATCATCAGCACCTCAGACTCCGAAAATCAAAATGAATCGGCGACACTTGTGCAAATCTTTCTTCTTGATCTTCGAGTGATATCAAAACCGAGCCTTTGAAAGACTTCAATGGCTCTGATACCACTTGTTAGTCCCGAAAAACCCGTGATATCACTCGACGGTTCGATCGAACGCGGAATATAAGATCAAACCGGCAAGAACAAAAAGAAAATTTTCATTGAAGAACTTAGTGCCGCTGCTTAGATCGCACACAGTCTCGGAGACTGTCTGGTACGATCTTCGAGAACCTTGCACACAATCCCTAGGATTGTCTGGTACAAGGTTCTCCTATAGGGATTACATGATTAAACAATGGAGAGCTCTACTACTAACAATCTAATAAGACTATTTATAGGAGCCTCTACCCTATTGGCCCACATGGCCTAGCCCAAGCCCAAGAGCTAATTAAAACCAATTAAACACAAAAGACCGTAATAAAGATAAGCGTAAAACTTTGGACCTAACAATCTCCCCTAGTTTTATGCTCTCTTTATTACGGTTTAGACGATCTTTGATGAGACACAAGTATCTTGGATGTCGGACGATGTCGGATGGAACATGGTGTAGCTCGGATCAGGTCTCGGATAAGTTGAAGTGTGTCTCGGATGATGTCGGATCAGACGTGTTATCTCGGATGCAAATGTATTAATTCACTAACAAGAACACACGGATTCAAAGTGATCTGTCTGGTATTCAAGTCGCGTAAAAAACACAAGTTTGCATTGGAACCAATAATAACTCCATAGAAACTTAACCCGTACCTCTTGCTAGTGTGTCCTCATTTTAACGACCCATCTAAGAGAAAACCAAAGCTGATTCAATTCCAACAGATTCTGGGTCCACCAAAGGTGAGGGCTCGTTGCCTTTTTGGGCTTATAATCTTCGAAAACATTCTGATCCACAATATTATGCATAGGGCTTTGACTGTTAAATTTATAATGGTTTTGTTCATTGTCAAGCCCAAAAGAATTCCTGTCCAATACAGCATTACCAATGGTCCCCACAAATTTTTTTTTACCGAAAACAATTCAATTTTCTCACCTTTCTTTTTGACCGTTGATCTTTACAATCATCCAATGGCTCACACTTTTTAGGGTTTTTGAAACCCATGAATTGACATCCTTTGTGCAGCCGCCAACAAACATTCTTTGCTGATGTCACGTTCTTCTTCGCTGATGTCACATCTTTCATCAGATTCATTTGAACATCATTATTTCAACGGAGAACATCAACATTTTCGAGATCATCAACAACAGCTGACAATCATCCTTTAATTTCTTTATCACACATCAACAACAAACCATCTGACATCATATAATCATCATTATCAACAACCGACAACATCAGATTTGTCATCATCATTCCTTCATCGACATCATACCTTTTTCATCCGGAATGATTATCATCATATCCGAAACACATACAAATTCAATCATCTCCGGTCACATCTCCGTCGTCAACCACCGACGACAACCTGCAACTCCATTTCGGATCCATCCACCACACCCCGTTCTTTGTGATGAACCAGAAACCGGAACCCAGATTAAAATCCGGTAAGCAAAGCCGCCGGTGAACGACACACAATCACGACCACTAAATCACCGTGAATCAAATCGTAGTTAACCAGAACTATCATCATATATATATCACCGTATTCCATCCTAAACCACCATGAACATCCACTGGAGCAAATAAACATCCGTTCAAAGAATTAAAACTAACCCGATTTTCATAGATGAACAAATAAGAAGCCAGAATCCCAGTTAGTGTAATTTCCAGATCATCAGCACCTCAGACTCCGAAAATCAAAATGAATCGGCGACACTTGTGCAAATCTTTCTTCTTGATCTTCGAGTGATATCAAAACCGAGCCTTTGAAAGACTTCAATGGCTCTGATACCACTTGTTAGTCCCGAAAAACCCGTGATATCACTCGACGGTTCGATCGAACGCGGAATATAAGATCAAACCGGCAAGAACAAAAAGAAATTTTTCATTGAAGAACTTAGTGCCGCTGCTTAGATCGCACACAGTCTCGAAGACTGTCTGGTACGATCTTCGAGAACCTTGCACACAATCCCTAGGATTGTCTGGTACAAGGTTCTCCTATAGGGATTACATGATTAAACAATGGAGAGCTCTACTACTAACAATCTAATAAGACTATTTATAGGAGCCTCTACCCTATTGGCCCACATGGCCTAGCCCAAGCCCAAGAGCTAATTAAAACCAATTAAACACAAAAGACCGTAATAAAGATAAGCGTAAAACTTTGGACCTAACACCTGTCTTTGTGCTTTGAGACTGAAAGCTTTCTGATGAACTTTTTGGATTAACACTCGGATATAATGAGAAACTGCTACTGCTTTTGTTTGAAACCTGATCAGCTTTTTCTGATGAATCCCCAGCACTAAACGCAGTTTGAATTTTCGGACTTCTCTCAGCTTCTGGCACCTAGAACACTACCTTTGTAATACATTTTTACATCCTGTTGACCACTTGGACTGTTCATCCTCGCGATCTTCTGCTGTTCCAAATCTTGACCCTCAATCTTTTTGATAAACTGACCAATTGTTAACCCATCATAAACCCCTGTGTTTTTCAAGATCATCAAATAAGTTCCCCACTCTTTTTGCGGTAACGCATCAGCTAATTTGTCTACCTATTCTTCAGAATCCTTTTTTATACTAAGCATTGACATAGATCGCACCAAGTGACAGTATCTTTCAATCAGCTTCTTTGTGTCTTCACCCGGTAGACTACTGAACAGATCAAACTCCTTCTTGAGCAACGCCTTCTTGCTCTTTATCATATTCTCACTACCCTCAAATTTGACTTTAAGTGCATCCCATATTGATTTAGCAGTTTTGTCATGCTGAAGCAGTATGAAAATGTCTTCTTTGATAGCTTGCTGAAGTAAGCTGATCATCATCTTTTCAGCTCTATACATTTCTCTTTCTTGATCACTAAACTCAGAAATTTTTTTCTCAACTTGTAACTCAGTACGTGGCAAAACATATTTTTTCAGAATGCACTCCCAAGACCTAAGATGATTTGCCTGAACCCAGTTTTCGAATCTGTCTTTCCACCCGTAGTATTCTTCGATACTCATCAATTTCGGGGGCTTTTGGGTGGTTCCCGTTTCGTTTTCCAAGTTCATGTTCTGAGCAATAGAAGCCGGAGTAGATGAAGTAGCAAACGCGTTGTAGAACTCAGTATCCATGATGACTTAGCACGTTTTTCAAATCAGCGACTAAAAAGCGAAATCAAGTGTTCTGGATGACCTTATAAGCGAAACATGTTGTTGATTAGTGACACAAAAACGAAACCCTTGATGTCCTTAAAAGCGAAATATGTTGAAGTTCAAATAAGCGAAACCTTGAAGTTCGTATAAGCGAAACTGTTGATGTACTTATGAGCGAAACTCTGATGTTCAAATGAGCGAAACTATGATGTTCGTATGAGCGAAACTATGATGACACAAGAGCGAAACCTCCCTGACACAAGAGCGAAATCAGAAACTAATGGGCCTTTGGAGCGAAACCTCTGGTTACTCAGGAGCGAAACCTCAAAATACTTGTGACACAAGAGCGAAACTACACAATGTCCGAATAAGCGGAACCAAGTCCGAAGGTAATTTCAACCATTTTTAGTCCGTAATTTGGTCCGAAACTTTCAAGGGTTTGTCTATGTTCAATTGCGCACAGTTTGTGAAATTTTGAACGAATTCCGACAGGTAAAATTTTCTGAATTGATGAAAGAAGGTGTAGAAGCAAGAAAACAAGATAAATTCCAGCTAATCTCTGCAGAACTCCTCCTCCTGAGCTCTGATACCAATTGTAGGATCGTGATCTAACCCAAACGAGTCGTTCAGAGGTGTTCAACTTCGTTTCAGGTGCGGAATAACAAGAAACGGAGGTAGAAACAGCTGATTCTTCACTTTTAACACTGATTGTATTGATTAACACTTGATTACACGCAGTTCTTCACACCGGCAGCACTTCGGTATGGAATCGTACAATGTTACAAATGATTTCGCTCAAGACCCTATTTATAGTGTTGGTGGTTTCGCTCATATGTACATGTACATATAAGCGGAACCCCTACATGTCCATATAAGCGGAACCCCTACATGTCCATATAAGCGGAACCCCTATATGACCATATAAGCTAAACCCCATGCTAAAGACCCTACGAGCGAAATCAACACCTAAGACACATACATCTTCCTATTTTCTCGTAAATCGTGCCCTAATCTATACAATTCAATGTAAGACTCGATATAAGACGAAGTCGACAGATGTAACTATGACCATATGAGCGAAACCTCTACCTAAGATACATACAATCTCCTGTTTTCTCGTAAATCGTGCCCTAATCTATACAATTCAATGTAAGACTCGATACAAGACGAAGTCGACAGATGTAGTGCACCAACATGATGGTAGTGCTTTTTCAATATGGGAGGCACTTGAGAAGAAATTTGAAGGAAGTACGGAAATGATCAATAGCAAAAAATCATTATTGAAGAAAGAATTTGAGTTGTTTACAAATATGCCAGGTGAATCTACAAAGACTCTCATTGAGAGATATTGTCATCTTGTGCGTACCATGTCTCAGTTGAAAATTACTAAAACTCCAGCAGAATGGGTTGAGAAGTTAGCTGATGCTTTACCTCAGAAAGAATGGGGTACATATCTCATGATTTTAAAGAATACAGGAGAGTTTAGTAGATTATCAATTGCACAATTCATTGAGAAACTTGAGGGACAAGATCTTGAACAGCAAAAAATTTCAAGAATGAATAATTCAAATGTTCAACAAGACATCAAGTTATATTACAAAGGAAATGTTGAGAAATTTGAAGCAAGTCCAAAGATCCAAACTGCCTTTAGTACAGGAAATGCATCTGGATCAGTCAGTCAAAGTTCAATCAACACTAGTGGATGTTCAAATGTTAATCCTCCAATTGTTCAAAGTGCAAATGTTGGAAATGGACATATGATTCAGTGCAATGTTGCATTGCATCTTCAAAATGGTCAGAATTTTTCTGAAGAAGTTGTTAAAAGTCATATGGCATTACTGATTACTACTTTGGAATCGTATGAAGGATTGATTGCTGGAAGAATTGGTAATCCTATGTTAACCAAGGAAGATTATGACCAGATTGATGCAGAGGAATTGGAGCTTATGGAGCAAAGAATCCGTTTGGTGGTCATGATTACTATCGGAAAGCCATATCAACAAGTTGCTCATCAACCGCATCAACAAAAAGATTCACAAACTGGTCATGGGAAAATGATCGAAGATGCAAACAAGAAAGCTTATTATGGTATCATTGATCAAGACGATGAGAAAATGGCTCCAGGATTTAGCTGGGATAGGTTTGTGGATGAGAATAAGGAGTTTAAAGCTTTCATTGCTCAAATTGTTCAAAAGCCAGAATTGATGAAAGAATGGATAGCCGTGTTGACTGATGAAGAGAAAAGTCAAGATGAAGAATCTGTTTCCTCTGAAAACAGTTCAACAGATACTAGTGATGATGATGAAGAAATTGAACAGATAAAAATTGGAAAAACTCATTTATCTTCTGACAGTTTTGAATTTTATTTTGCAGATAAATTGAAGAAAATTAAAGAGAGAAAAGCTGCAAAAGAAATGGAAGAAGTTAAAGTTGTTGAGAAGATTGTTGAAGTGGAAAAGGTAGTTGAAGTCGAGAAGATTGTGGAGATTGAAAAGATTGTTGAAGTCATAAAACCTTGTCTTACATGTTTGGAACCTTGCAAACAATGTGAAGATAAAGATGAAAGGTTTAGTGAGCTTGAAAAGTTGAAAGAGAAGTTGCTGTTTGATGTCAAGAATATGAAAGAGTCGTACGATGTATTGAACAAAACTGTGAATAGTTTGCAGAAGACAAATTCTGAAAGAGAAGACGCTTTGACAATGATGAATGCAACAATGGTGTCCAAGCAAAAAGAGATCAATTACTATATTGAAGAGTGTGCGAAGTTGAAGCAAGAGTTGGAAAGTGAAAAAGTTGAAAATGAAAGAATCCGACGATTACTGAAAAGTTATTCAAGTTCTGATTACTTAATTGACAGAATTTATCCAACTGTTGCAGGTTTTGAACTGTTTCAGGACAAGAAGTCTGAGAAGAAGGATACTGGTAAGAAACAGAGTGTCAATTACAAAAAAGTGTCCGCCTTCGATTTGGGAAGGGTATTCGCCTAGAAAACCAAATGAAGAACAAGTAAAAAAGGCAGTCAATATAAAGTTAGAATCCGAGATAACCGATGGGTTACCAGACAATATTGACATTACATTCACAGCGTCCGACACAGATCATGAGTCTGAGTTAATAAAAAAGATGGTCGATCAGGTGTTGGATAAGGATGAGGAGTCAGAGTCACAGTCTGAGTCCGGGAGTTCGAGTTCGTTTGTCAAGAGTTCAAAGTCGTCAGGAAAACGGGTTTATAGTAAATAATTTTTGTTATCAAAATCCAATTTGAATGACGAAACATTTGAAGTTGCATATACTTTGAATGATTCTGACAAATTATATTTTGATAAAAAATTTCCAATAAGAGGTGTTAAACCTGAAATGATAAAAAAGGTTTTCAAACTAACAGAAATTAATATTTCTGAAATAAAAGATGAAAATCTTTCTGAAAAACCTAATCTTTACACCTTAAGAGTTCAACAACGTTTAAACAAGAAAAAAGGTTACAGTTCTGGTTCAGGTTATCGAAAGAAACCTAACCATAACGGTAATTTCAAAAAGAAAGGTCTGGGTTTTATACCACCAGAAAATTATAAAAATGAGAAAATTTCTAAAAATACAAAATTTGTGTCAGGTACTTCTGCTGAGGATGAAAAGAAGAGCTCATTCTGGAGACAGTTAAATCAGGAATTTCTTGCTGAAAAGAAGAAAACTGAAGTTCATCAGAGAAAAGAGACTAGAAGCTGTTACAGATGTCAAGAAGTTGGTCACATCGCCTGGAACTGTCCTAAGGCAACCAACACAAAACAGGGAGTTTCAGAAAAACTCAAAGAAATAGTTGTTGATAAAACCGAACCACCAACTGAAAAATTTAAAGTGTTTAAAAATTCAACATATGAAATTGGTGAGTGTTCGAAAAGGTTTTACAAACGAAGGGGAAATCTTGACAATCAAGCTTGGGTTGTTAAGAAATCAGATGTAAAATCTGGCAATGAATCTGATTCCACAAAATCAGAAGAGCCACAAGTTGTTAAAAATGGTGAAAACTCAGTTCCGCCTTTGGATGATGTTCATTTTCCACCATTGCGGACTGAGAACTTTAAATCCAAAGTTGGGAAAGTTGAGATCTCGAATCAATTCTATTCTGAGAAGAAAGAATTTGATGTCGAAAAAGTTTTTAATGGAAATGTTAAAAATATTTTTGGGAAAATGGTCGAGGGAAAGGCCAAAGGGGTAACGGAATTTTACGAAACAAAGAAGGCAACTTACAGCCCAACCCCGAGTGAAGTTGAGAAGGAAACATCCAAGTTTGGTGAAGCTTGGATGTCTGTTTTTCATATGTAATAAGTATGACTTGCCGGAGCTCCCAGGTTGGTAAGAGTGGAGTAGGTATCGGCATCTTTCTTGAGAAATTCACGTAGGTGATATTTCGACTTACAAGTGGTAAATCAGGGACATTAAGCTGTACTTGATTTTCTACAAGTGATATTGTTGTTAAAATCTAAAATTGTTAAATTTTTCAAGTGATATTGAGAAAAACAATGTGATGAACCCCTAACTTACAAGTGGTAAAATCAACAAAATTATTTTCCGGAAAAATCATTTTGGTTAAAACAAACTTAAGTGTTTTGAAATCATAATGAGAAAATAGTTTGTTGTAAGGGGGAGTTCTGATTGTTTATGCCAAGTGGATGGAGATTTGAAGCGATTCGATATCAGTTGTCACGTTACTTGTACAGTCTGTTTTCAAATTTCTTTAAATGTGTTTGAATTTTAGGGGGAGTTAAGAATTTTCAGAAAATCCAAAAACATTTGAAAATTTGAAAAAGTAAAAAACATGATAAAATGCAAAAAGAGTTTTGTTGTCAGAAAAGAGGAAATGATAGTACATCAGTGGACAGTTACAGTATGCTAAAGAAATGTAATGTTTAAATAGCGTTAAACGGTCTCACTGATGATATGCCGATAGGTTTTTACACATTTAGTAAGCTTTTTCCGGGATATAAACTTAAATTCAAACTTGCTTATTTCGTGGGGAACACTACTTGGATATATAGGTAACCCCTAAAATTTCGTTTGAAGGATCCCTCTTTCTGAGATACTAGGTCTTTAAGCTCAGTGATATCTGGGGTATTATCCCGGGACTTCTGATTTTGCGGAAGCAATGGCCTAGTTCCCTGAGAATACTTTACGCTTGCTTGAAATAAAAGCCTGCCCTCAGCATAAAAAATGATGAAACATTGAAAAATGATAATCATGTGCTGTTGTAAAAAAAAAAGATCCTCTAAAGGGGACCCACCAAAAGTTGAGCCGTCATCTCTCTGCTGAACGGAAGTTCTGACCTGAGCTCTCACGGTTCTTCGCATCTAACCCCTTACAGATATCATCTGTGGTATACTCACCTGTAAGATTGAATATTGGGATCTGGATACGGGAGTATATTCAAGAGGTGGAACACATGAATGAGTTTAAGTCCTTAATACACCTAATTCATATCCTGAATCAGTTGAAATTTGTGTGAGAATTTAAGTGGATCAGTATATCGGCAATCTAAGTGAATTGTTTAATTCTTAATGTGTAACTAAGCTCAACGGTACTTGTGACTTGTCAATAACTGATATGATCCTCTTACACAAACTCACAAAAATAGTGTCTGTAAATATTTCTTTATTGCATTTCATTTCATTCAAAAATACAAAAAGATTTTAGTGTGTTTAGATTTTTGACAACTGATGTTGGAGAGCTGATTTTCAAAGTTCCAAGTGCTAATCATGATGATCAATTTGAGGGGGAGTCGTTTAAACTAAAAAGTTTGAATATTTACTTACAAGTGGTTCATCAGTTATTAACATTGTTAAATCATTCTGGATAAATTTGAGGGGGAGTCTGGATATATAAATTTGTAAAATGTTAAATTTGTGAAATTTATTCTGAGGTAGAGGATGTGCAAGATAGCCTGGATTCTGAGTCTGAGTATAGAGCCAGGTCACGATCCTGATCCTGTGAAAGCCAGATTGCGATCAACATCCGAGGGTAGATGAGATTGTTCAAGGGGAGTCTGTTGATGCTGAAGAGGAGAATAAAGAGAATATTGAAGAAGTTTTACACTGTCAGATACTTCTGAGAGAGCGATCAGACTGATAAAGACTGAAGACGTTGAAGACTCGACACTTAAGACTCGTCAACATCCGAGGGGGAGTCTGTTGGTGCATACGTCTGTCAAGTTCGTCTTGTATCGAGTCTTGCATTGTTCAGGAGATTTCAAGTCAGAAAGTTAATTCCACTTGAAAGTGGTAATTCCGCTTGAAAGGACCAACTTGTAATTCCACACGGAATTACAATGTAATTCCGTTTGAAACTTGTAATCTCGTTTGAATGTCTAATTCCGCATGTAAAGTAATTTCGTTTGAGTCTTGTTCAAACGGAATTACCAAGACTATAAATAGGGTTAGATCTGTGTCATTTAAAACGAAATTAGGTTGAGGTTTTCCGACGGCGAAGCTCTGTCGAAGTGTCTACAGACTTGTAATTGTTACCAGATCAATAGAAACACAGTTAAAAGTGATATTCTAGCTGAATCCAACTCAATATGTCTGTTTCCGCCTTTCATATTGAGTAGAACGCCTCTGATTGACTCGTTTCGGGTCCGTACACGATCCTACAATAACAACCCTAAAAAAGGCCTTAAAACACCCTGTAATCGAAAAAGCGAACTCATGTAACGTTATTTGGTTTAAAAAAACGAATAAAATAAGATCTATATGCCTGTCGTGGCCCACGATAGACCAAGAGGATTCGAGGGGCGCGAAGGGCTATAACTTGCCGGACACTTCTAGTGACACGTGTCGTACACGTGGCGGACCTATACTCGTGACTAGTCAAGGCTAAACCCTAGCTAGAGGGTGTGGCGGCCCGTGACGAGCACTGCGCTAGGCTATCGCGGGGCGTGAGGGACTTAGATTTCAGCTATAAATAGAGCAGACAAGCCACAGTTCCAACTCGTTCATATCTCTTTCTTTCTCAAGCTATATAACACGAAAATAATCCCCATAATACCCCTAAAATCACAAAGCTCTGCCCCGTTGTAAGTGTTTTAACCCTTGATCACTGATTCGATACCCTGTCTGAGTAATCTTGAACCAAACAACTATTGCCAAAGCGCTGCCTGATAAAGGCTATGCTTTGTAAACTAAGTTGGGGTTCTGATCTCGTGAGGTATTGATAAAGTTAAATTGGGTTATTATACTAACACACGTGCATTGTATATTTTTTAGGAACTCAAGAAAATCATCAGAAAATATTTCCAGGAAGCATATAGTAAAACCTAAGTTTACAAAGTGAGTCATTATTCTTTTCATCAAATTGCTTTACAAAACATTAAATGTTTTTTCAGTTATACTTACAGGGATTAAGTCTTTGTATTCTACAATTACTGCCAGTATTATGGTTTTTGTATACAGTACTTGATAATCATCACAATTGGACAATGGGTTAGCCAATGTGTGATATGACCATAGTCACAAATCCGTCGAGTGACAAATACTTAGAGTTTTGTTAGATTAAAACATTGTAATTACCCTTAATATTGTAAAGTTATAACAACATTTTTTTTATAAAATGGAATGTACTCGCCAGTATTTCTTGCTGATAAAATATTTTTAAAATGCGTTTCAGGTAACTTGATGTGAAGCTATTAGAAGCCAGCTATGGAGCACTGAAGGCTTAAAGAAATTGGCTATAAGTTACCTAAATAAAAGAAGAAAATATGTTTTCAGTAACTAGGGTTATCCCTATACATATATTATGAATGAACTATGGGTTTTTAGCCCATTTGTTTAATATAAAAGTTTGGTGTTTTGCAAACTCTGAAATTATTTCCTAACTACGATCCTAATGATTTAATTCCGCTGCAAAAATTAATAAACACCAAAACCATCAGTTCTCTCTCGCGGCTCCCGCTCCCAGGGTGGGGTCGGGGGCAGTGACAGAAGGTGGTATCAGAGCCACTGGTTTAAGCCATTTAGGTGTTCTTTTAATACCTAAAGTTTTAACCACTATGTTAGGAAACTTATATAACTTCTGTGTTATTTTGTGTAAATACATCTTAATATGTATAATATGATTTTATGTTATTTTAACAATTTTTGAGTTCACAGTATGAGTGAATAATATACATCTGATGCTTATCGTCACTTGTCCCACTCTCCAATGGATGAAGGACCATCCGGTTCAACATCTGGATGCGTAGCTGATTCTGAGGAACCTTTTGGTTTTAGAGCTAAATCCAAGGAAGCCTTTCCACCTAAGAAAAGTGGATGGTTTAATAAAGAAAAAAAGGAAAGGAGAAAAAGAATAAGGAAAATCCAACAAGCAACAATAATCATAGCTAAAGGAACTGCACAAATTCCAGTAACTTTACCTCTGTGAGAGGAACTGGATAGGAGATTAGCCAATCTGGATATGTGTCGAACCATACAAAATATACTTGATCTTAACCGTGTAGCAGAACCAGAACCAAAGCTATTACCCTTATACCCTGAGCAACCCATAGCACCCGCACCAATATACCCAGAACCAAACCAAGAAAATCAGTTACCAATCCCACTTTCAACCCAAACGAAATACCCAGGTTACTAGCACCAAACCCATTAGAAAAATGGTGGATCAATGACTGGCATTTCAATATCTGATGAATGATCCATATCCCTACATGTCGTACGGAGAACCCGAACCAGTTTACAACGAACCCATACCAGCCCAAATGCCACCCATGAGTCACGAAAACGTAGCCGAACTTTGCCATTATGGTGAAGATTTGATTCAGGAAGGAATCAGGATACGTCGCATAGGAGATAATCTCGTCTAGAAGTACGACGAGAGGGAAATGCAATATTAGAGAACCACCGCCTAATATACTATATATATGTACTTTTATTTCAATTTGATATATATATATATCCACTAAAAATATATAATATATCACATATATATGTATCGATACATAAAATTACTAACCTTTAGAATTTCAGTTGTTTGAACTTGATGCATAGTATATGAAAAAGAGTAAACGTCGCAATGCTCGACGATTCTGGTTCAATATGCTTGAGTAGCTGTTTGCCTAATTTATTTTTTGATATTAATACCTGATAATGTTTACAATTCAGATGTCAAACGAAGTAAATCAGGAAGTCCAGAATAATAATGATAACGGGAACCAAGTGGATAAAAGTGCTATAGAACACATAGTAGCTCAAGGAATCATAGATGCCATGCCATTTATTATCGACACTCTTAATAAAAAGGCAGAAAATAATACCATAATAGGTAGTAAACGTACTCACGACGAGCCAAGTCACAGCGTGAATGGAGATCACAGACTTCTTATCAAAGCTCCAATTCCAAAAAGAAAGAGAACCGTCTCACATGGTTGTTCTTACAAGGAATTCTTATCATGCAAACCAATAGAATTCTCAGGCAATGAAGAAGCCATTCAGGCTTGCACTGGATAGAAAAGACTGAAGCAGTCTTAAAAATAAGTAAGTGTGAAGATGAGGATAATATCATGTATGCTTCTAATCTTTTCAAGGATGAAGCTTTAGAGTGGTGGAATACCATTCTACAATCAAGGGGAAGTGACATGGTCTACAACATGGAATGGAACAACTTCAAAGAAATAGTTGAAAGGAAATTCTGTCCTCCTCATGAAAAAGAACAGATTGCTAATAAATTCCTAAATCATAGAATGATTGGGGTAAATTGTTGGGAATTTACTACCAAATTCTTTGAATATGCTAGAATAGTACCAACACTAGCCTCGTCAGAACCAGTATTAATCTCCCGTTATATATCTGAGGATTAATCAGTGAAATCAGAGATATGGTCAAAGCAGCCAGGCCACAAACAATTGAAGAAACAGTGGAGCTTGCTAACACCTCGACAGATGGATTGATACACACACATGAGGAAACCATAAAAAGAATCTAGCCCAGAGGATTACTCAGGAACTACGTTATGGTAATTCCTATCGTGGGAAAGGAACAGGTTCATCCTCTTCACCTTACTATAAGTTTTGCAAAAGGAAGCACTCAGGAAAGTGTGCTGTGTCCTGCAACTTTTGCAAAATGCCAGGACATAAGGAAGAAGACTGTAGGAAGAAAGCTAGCTCCAGAATATGCTATAACTGTGGAGAGACAGGTCATATCCGACCCAATTGCCCAAAACTAGCTCCAGCAGCAACCAACAAAGCAAAACCAATATAAGGACCCAAGAAGAATGCCAGAACATTCGTACTGACAGCCAAAGAAGCTAAGATGATCCCTGATGTGATTGTCGGTACGTTTTTAGGTAAGGATGTTTATGCTAAAGTATTATTTGACTCTGGTGCAAACCAAAGTTTTATAAATAATTCTTTCTGCAAACTTCTCAATCAACCATTAACTAAACTTCACCAAGACTGTATGGTGGAGAAGGCAAACGGAAATTCTATCAAAATAAGCAAAATCCTTCAGGAAGGAAAGATAGAAATTTTAAGTCATAAATTTATTATTAATCTGTTACCAATGTGTCACACCCAACCAAATGGCGGAATCATCGGAGTGGGACGGAGATAGATTGCTCATCCCACATAACGCTAATTGTGTCAATAATTAAGTCAAAACAGTTTTCATTTCATAACTCAAATTGTCATTACAATACATGGAATTTAAATTACAATAAATAAAAGACAAATACAACGAGTTCATCATAACATAAATATTCAAATCTAGAAATTTCTTGAGCGTGTTTCTAGTCATCCCTACTAGATTTCATACGATCATCATCATCAACCTGTAACATATTTAAAATAAATTTCAATGCAAAAGCAAAGGAGAGTATACAGGTTTTCGTACATAGCATAAAAGGATAAGTTTTAAACAGTTCCACATGGCAAGCTAGTCGAAACAAGATAAGCAATAAACTGGCATGTGCATAACTAATCAAACCAAGTTGAAACGCAATAAGCTCTTAACATAACCCAACGTTCACAGGTGGTGCGTTAATCCTATAGCGCTATATATGTCAAGGATAGGCTTGTACGAAGTTAATGATAAGTCTAACAAAAAACGTTCAAACCCAAATTTAAAGTATCAACTAATCAACGTATGCATGCATGTATAAGGAATGTTTGTACATTTAGGAATAAAGTTTAAGTGTAAGTTCATAGTTTAACATGTTACACCCAAAAGGTGGTAAACAAAAAAAGGGGGTTTCAAGTATACTCACAAAATTGCTAATTCTTCCAATTATCCAAGTGTTGACGAGTGAATGAGTTTAGGAGGTTGAATGTATACGGATTGGAGTTCAAGGTATGTTTAGAGTCGGAATTCAGAATTTAAAAGTATATGGAAAGTAAATATATGAGAAAATAACCATCTAGCACCTAATACTCATTTTTGACACTATGAAACCCATATGGGTTTGATTGTTTTCATGGGTTAAAGTACCCATTAGAATCATAACGAGAACTAGGTTCTTAGATGATGTAACTTAGTATTTTGACAAACAATCATTAGATTATCATCAATGGTTCGATTACTATAGGCATTATATATTCTATATAATATATATCATAAGTTTTAGTCCATCAAGTATAACAAGATTATCATAGAAGTCATGCATAGAGGTAGGAAGATAAATCTTCCATTTTAAGACCTCTTTTGTATTCACCAATGCACAAGTTGTCATAAGACAACAAGGATGGTCATGAATGTACAATAAGGAAATGAAATAAACACTAGCTAACAAGGAAAACATCAAGTGATGTGTGGATTTTTAAGTAGGATGGCCCAAGCTATCCAAATAATCACACATATTCAAGTTCAAGACTTGTTCATCACTTGTGGGTTAAACCCATTTAAAACAGAAAGTTTTGAGGCTTAAAACCTCTGGATTTGTATGTTACAACCTTGATTTTAAGCACACATAATCATAGTCTTGATTAGTGGCATAAGGACATAGGAATGTATGAAGAAATCACAAGTTTAAGCATGTTTATCAACGTGTTTGTACAAAACAGAAAGTTTCTTGCACTTTTAACCTTATTATGGTGATGTTCCATCTTTGGTTTTCCATGGAAAACCTATGGAAACATACATAGGGTTGTTCCAAGTGCTAAGAAGCAAGAAGAAGTGAAAAAGATGGAAGATAAATGAGTTTAAGCTCACTTTTATAACTTGATATGAATCTGACTTTAATCAGAGAATTTGTAGGATCGGGGATTCGATCAAACGAGTCGTTCAGAAGAGTTCTCGATCAATACGAAAGGCGGAATCAGACGTATTGATGTTATATCAGCTAGATTCACACTTAGAATCACTTTAACTGTCGATTATATTGATTTGATAGTGTTTACAGATCGTTCGACACTTCGGCAACACTTCGTCTCCGGAATCAGAATGTTACAAATGAAGACCTGGACTCACCTATTTATAGGAAACCCAGACCCCACGAACCAGACCTGCCAGGTCGCACAAACTGGCCAGAAAGCACTAACTACCAGAAAGCACGAACTGCCAGAAAGCACGAACTTGTCACCTCGTGCGAGGTGGCCTAGCCACTTTGTGAGGGGAGGCTGGTTCAGGTTTGTTTCCCGTTTCTTTCGTACAACGTGTCCTGGTCTATCTATTCTAGTTACATGACTCGATACAAGACATAAGACGAAGTCAACAGACATATGCACTAACAAACTCCCCTTTGGATGATGGCGAGTCTTCAGTGAATTGAGTCTTCAGTCTTGATCGGTCTTCTCGCTCTTTCCAAAGTATCTTTCTCTGTACGCATCTTTATCAAACTCTCTCTTACTCTTCCAGAATCTCAACCTTACTCTTCGAACTTTCTAATTCTCTTGATCAGATCTCTTGATTCATTAAGCTCTTCAGCATTAGCAGCTTCTATCTCGAACGCTATTCCAAGATCTGAATCTTGCTCTAACGTCTTCAGACTCCCCCTTTCGATAAGCTGGGATCACAGTCTGGAATTCACTATCTGCAAGCTTTGAATCGAAAACCTGGCTCTAATCTTCATACGCTTATGCGGAAAATCCCCAGGAGTTGAAATCTAGATCTTTCAAAGCTCTTTACCTGCACATACTCTACCCAAAACATAAGTTTTTCATTTATAACAATTTTAGAAATTACTTGAAACATTCTCAAATCAACATGATCTCTCGATTTATGATCTCTGCTTAACCACTTGTATTCGTAACACTCAAATTTTGTTACAAATTAATGAACCATTTAATCCTTTCAAAATCATTTCTCTTTTCAAACAAACTCTCCCAACCCTGTTGTTCATCATGTTCAGCACTTGGAATTTTGAAAATCAGCTTTCCAACATCAGTTGTCGAAAATAAGATGAAATAAAATCTTTTTTAATTTTCAAAATTTATGCTAAAACACACTGAAAATCTTTTTGGATTTTGGGAAATAAACTATATACAGACATCTTTTTGTGAGTTTGTGTAAGAGAATCATATCAGTTTTTGACAAATCACTAGTACCATTGAGCTTTAAACACTTTAAGATCTAAACGATTCACTTAGATTGTCAGTATACTGATCCACTAAAATTTTCACACAAAGTTCAACTGTTTCGAGATACGAGAATTAGTGTTTTATGCACTTAACTTATTCGCGTGTCCCACCTCAGAATATACTCCCGTATCCAGACTCCTATATTCAGTCTTACAGGTGAATGTACACTAATGATATCTGTAAATGGGTAATGCGAGACCATGAGAGCTCAGGTTAAAATTCCGTTCAGACAAAGAGATGATGGCTCGACTTTTAAGTGTGTCCCGTTTGGGGATCTTTTCTTCAACAACACATGATTAGCATTTTTCAATGTTTCATCATTTTTTATGCTAAGGGTGAGCTTTATGATTAAAGCAGTGCAGAGTATTATACGAGGACTAGGCTATTGCTCCCGCAAAATCAGAAGTCCCGGTATAATACCCAGATATCATCACGCACAAAGACCTAGTATGTCAGAAATAGAAAGCCCTTCAAACAAGATTTCAGGGGTTACCTATATATCCGAGAGATTGTTGGTCCCTCGTATAGGATCTGTTCGTCAGGAACTTAGATGAATCGACTTTGACTAATGTGCGGAATCCATTTGACCAAATCACAGATGTACGAAAAAGTATTCAACGCTTAAACGCAGTCTGATCTTTCTATTCAACTGTTATGAAAGTACAAAAGCGCCTGTAGAAGTCAGACAATGACAGAGTTCTCTCCAGAGTCAAAAGTCCTGAATGTCATACCCTGATGGGGTATTTATAGGCAACTCAGGAATGAGATAGATGCTGTCCGACCGAGTGGTAGACCGCTCGGATGGCTATCCGGTCGGATGGCCATCCGACCGGATGACACATGTCAGCCGACGGACATCATCTTTACAATACAAAACCATTCCCTGAGTTGTCATTCTACATACATAATAACATACAAGTACACAAAATATACAAAATATGACTAAATGCTGATGGAAGCTACAGACGTATGAACTAACAGACTCCCCCTCGGATGTAGCTGCAGTTCCTTCCAGCACAGTCTTCAATTCTTCCTGTTGTGCCTTCGTTCTCGCGCTCTCTGTCTTCTCAATTCAGCCTTTTCTTCTAACATTCTTTTCCTAATATGCCTTCCTTAATCGATCCACCATTTCCTGCAAACCGGATCACCATCACGCTTCCGATCCCATTTAGGTATCTTGTTCTCCTCCTTTTCAATTGGTGTCTGATCCGTAGGTATTAATTTTCCCAACTTGCGTTTGCCTAGCTCAGTTGCCCTTTCAAAAATGGCCTTTGATCTTTGTTCTCGTTTGTACTTTTTCAGGAACTCATCAATCTCAAGATCTCTCCATTTCGTCTTCCAATATCTTCCCAAGTTGATATCTTGGGCAAAGCACACATCCACGACCGTTTGATACTGCATTGCTTGTTCTTTGTCTCTTCTTTCATAAACAATCTTGTTGAGAAACAAACTGTAATAACCCGCACGTTCGTGCGTTGTTACTACTTGTTATACTCGTTACGCCTAGCACCAGAGATTCAGATCATAATGTAACTATATTGCATACATCGCTATATCGCAATATTTTCGCATATTTTATCGCTATCACATCAAATTGTACTTGCTGACAACCACGAACATGTCGAGTGAGGACCAATTCTACCCTCCTTGATAGCCATAATATGTCACAGTGCAACTCATTACTCAAAACGCACATCGCATCACACACATTAACGTTCACGATGACATTGAGTGAGGACCTATTCTACCCTCCTCGATGACCGTGAAGCGTCGCAAAGTAACGCATATTCGAAACGAAACCCGGTTATTGTATCGCAACTTTGAAATATGGATATGTATATACGACCCAACGTGGCTAATCATGATAAATATATGAAAATGTGGATGAGAATGTGTAACCAAACTATCGCAACGCTTAACAATCGAAACGGAACGCCAAAACTCAGCTCGCCGGAGGCATTTGATCGAATGGAACTTCGATCGAATGGCCATCCGATCGGACAGCCATCCGATCGGACAGCCAACCGATCGGACAACCATCCGATCTGAGGCACTGCACCACCTCCTCTCCTCTCTTGCCTATAAATACCCCCACTCACACATCATTTTCCCTGATGTGGAGCTCTCACTCGACCAGCACGCTTTGGGGCTATTCTCCCTCGATTTCTCGTGATTCTTGTAAGTTTCTACCTCAAATCTTGTACTTCTATGATCTACACGCACTTCTTCATCATTTTCTCTTCTAAATCTTAACCTTTAACCATGAAATCAGTGGATTTGAGGTGCTCTAGGGTGATGTCATCATGGAGTTCTTATGGACTTCAAGTGTTGGCCTCATTCCACCAAGAACAACTCAGAACCGAAGGATTTCCACAAGAATAAACAACATTTTCACACAAATCTACACATAATCATGAATAAAAGGATTGAAAGATGGTTTTCCAACTTTCTTTCAACTCTTTTACACTCAATGCACTCAAGACCGATTGAATCGGAGCTTGTACCGACCTTCTACTCATTCTTAGTGTCTTGTTGGTTCAAGATCCGGTTTCTAACAAAGAGACGAACGATTTCGGGTTAACTAAGAACGACCGTCACGAACCAATAAACCGGTCAGATTTGGGTGATTCCTGTCCGATCGGGTCCCCTGGTTCGAGATGGGGTTTCTGTTGTTTAGCACGTCACAACACCGTCTCGATCAAAATCCCCAAAGACCTTCAAAATAGTCAAAGTGCCAAGGACAACTTGACCATTTGGACGGATTGCCGTCCAATCGGATAGGCATCCGGACGAACAGGACATGTCATCTGAACGGACAGGCATCCGAACGGACAATACATGTCATCCAAACGGACAGGACATGTCAACCGAACGGACAGGACATGTCATCCGATCGGACTGCCATTCGATCGGATTGCACCTTGGGTCCCACACTTGACTTGGATTTCAACATTTTGGAGTTTAAACATTGAACGGACTACCATCCGACTATGTGATGTTTCAAAACTTCAACACTTAAACAATTTTCAAAATGTTCTATGCATAAAGGATGCCACCCGATCGAACGACCGTCCGATCGAGTGACAACCGCTGTGAACTTGTTCTCACTAAAGTGTCCACCAATCGGGTTATCGCCCGATCGAACAGCCGTTCGATCGACCGACCTGAAAGGTAGAGATACTTCTCTGTTTTCAAAATGCTACAACGAAAACTTCAAAAGGCAAACCATCATACACAAACACATCCTGCTCAGAGGAGGAAACAATCCACTCGAAAAGTCACCCGACCGGATGACCGTCCGAGCGGATTGTCACCCGATCGACCGGCCACCCGATCGGATTGCCATCCGATCGGATTACCGTCCGATCCTCTGACACTTTGCACCGATTTACGCACCGTTCATCGCTTACGCTATCAATCTGTAATCAGGCTAATCTCAGACGCGCTCCCTTCAATCCAACCAAATTGTGTTTGCTTGCTGAGCACCGACTATGAGTATACTCGAACCCTTTTTTTTCCGTATTTTGGGTGTAACATACGTTTCTATCAAATCAAACTTATTAAGCAAACCATTTATCACTTGCGAATGATTGTTATGCATATTTATACTTGATGCTAGTTACATATGTGTTAGGACTTATACTCGCGAGGTCCCGCCTTAACTAGTATAGTACTATAGCACCCGACGGGGTCTATTTAGGATGAATAGCAATCGCAATCGCAGCTCGAGTGACTTAGCTGGTAGTATCGGTCTTAAATGCATGTATGTTGAGGTATCTCGTTTATGTATTTGGTAATTCGCAGCACTTTTTATCTATTTACGCTACTCTATCAAAACTTGTATACTCGCCAATACTTTAGTATTGACGTTGTTTTAACGTATGTTGCAGGTTTAGTCACAGTCTACATCAAATCAAGCTAAGAAGTCTAGAAACACACCTAAAATCTAGGTTGTCGGATTTGTATTGTTTGAGAGAACATGAAAATTCGTGACAGCTTATGTGATTCTACTTGTTTGTTAGTATGGGATAATGAACGCATTAAATACTGTCGCAATTTAGTTGTTATGGATTCTCTTGAGCAATCTGATTCGCCTAGTGCCGCACCCTGATGATTCCGCCATCGGTTGGGGTGTGACATATTGGTATCAGAGCCATAACTATAGGGAATTAGGCAAGACTCGACCTAGTCCGGATCGATGTCTTAGAAACGACCTAGTCTATAGTCTAAGTACCAACGGGCCGACTCGTACGAACCCAGTAGGATTGTACGGGCCTACTTGATACACTCGTTCGAATTCGCTAAAAACTACTACTTCGCGTGAATACCGCATACTACAATTTCACGCGAAGAGCCTTTCCTAAGGCTGGAATATTACTTAGCCTTTCCTAAGGCCAACACAATACACACGTTTTCGAAAATACTCGCATAACACAACCGAGTGATCCAGTCGAGATCAGGCGTGAAAACCAAGAACCCTCGATGAGATCGCTCACCCATCGCATTTTTCTAGCACGAGAACCTTTCATCGAGCTAGGAGTGACATCCACATCTCGACGAAAGTCTCCATTTCAAGATCTAGTGGAACTCCCGAATTTATTCGAAGAGCACAACCACAGTTAGGAGCAAAGTTGTTAAGTCAGGGGTGAAACCCATAACTTAATAAACCGCTCCGCTCTTTATAAAATGATTATCAAAAGCTCTCTCCAAGGAATCGACTATAACAATAACTCGAGCCACTCGAAGACCAAAGAAGACGAATGCCATGAGTTGCATCCTAGTGGAAGCATAAGCCTTCTAGGGTAATGCGCGTGCACGAGCTGGTTGGTTATGGTTGAGTTACCTTGGGTAGTCGACGCCTAAACACCCGAGGCACTCTATCTACTTTTCTACCTTACGACTCACCGATTATACGCTTATCAAAATCTATTTACGCTTATGTCTTTACACTTTTAAACTTTGCGCTTTATCGATTTCTTGATTTATCAATTTTCGCTCCCTACTTTCACAACCGCACAACTCGCACAGCCATCGCAATCTAAAACGAAAACCGAATGTTCGCAACAAAACTAATTACTCGCTTACGCTCTCGCTCTCTCCCTCCCATCGCGTCCTCGCGTATCCTACACCGATATGTATGTGGGCAAGTATAAACTACAACAATTTATATGTACAAAACAAATCATTGGGTGAGAACTTAGGAATCTCGTGTCTCCTATGTGGCTCCTATGTGAAATCTATTATATTACACGCTACAAGTTTTGATCGCGCTCAATCGCATCGCAAACTCAAAAATCATTATGATCGAATCTCACTCCAAATATCTCTCTGTCTAGATGCCTTCCAATGACTCTACCTCGAGACGAACAGCTAGGAGAAGAGCCAAACGAAGCGCCGAGAAGAGGATTGCCTCGCTTGTGGTCAGGGAAGTGGCCAAGGTCATTCCTCAAATTGTCGCTCAAGTGCACTCTCTCAGCGACCCTCAAGCCTCGGAAGACTCTAAGACGGAAGCGCCGCAATCTGCTTTCCTCTACAAACACTTCAAAGCCTGTGACCCGATGGAGTTCACGGGTGAAGGAGGTGTGTCCCAATTACTCCAGTGGTTTGATTCTATCGAAGTTACCCTACGACAGAGTGGGTGTCCCGATGGGTTTCGTACTACTTGCGCTACCGGAGTATTTCAATCGCGAGCACTCGACTGGTGGACAGCCGAACGTAACAAACGTGGGATCTCCGTAGCTTACGATCTCTCTTGGGATGAGCTGAAAGAGGTCATGAAGAAAGAGTACTGCCCTCCCCACGAAGTCCAGAAACTAGAAGACAAATTTTGGAAAATCAAGCAAGTCGAAGATGACAATACTGGCTACACCGCAAGGTTTAAACAGCTTAGCATAATCTGCCCAAGTCAAGTCAACACCTCAGAAAAAGCCATCACGAAGTACATTCGCGGCTTACCTGAATGTGTGGGTGATTTTGTCGAAGCTGCAAGACCTGCTACCATCGAAGAAACCTACCGTTTGGCCGCAGAGACCTGTTGGTGCATACGTTTGTCGACTTCGTCTTGTATCGAGTCTTGTATTTGGTTAGATAGATCAGGGCACGGTATACGAGAAAATGTGAAAAGTGGGTATTTCGCACGAAACAGGAATAGGGTATTTCGTACGAAATCACTTGGGTATTTCGCACGAAATAGCTATTTCGTGTGAGATTGATTTCGTGTGAAGTGTTTCGTACGAAATCACTTTGCCTATAAATAGTGCCTTGTTCAAATCATTTGTAATTTTCCAGTTCCAGTGCCGAACAGCTGCCGAAGTGTCTACTCGCTGTAAAACGTTGTTATATCAATCAAAAGACAGTTTAAAGTGAATTGCAAACTGAATCAACTTGATACGTCTATTTTCGCCTTTCGTATTGAGCTAAAACTCTTCTGAACGACTCGTTTGGTCATGAAAACGATCCTACAAGTGGTATCACAGCTCAGGAGGAAGAGTTCTTACCATTTCAGCTGTAAAATCTGATTTCTACACCTTTTTTCAAATTAAACTTGATTTCACGGTCAAAATAACCTGAATTTTTCACATTATATGCAAAACTGTGTTTTAACAAAGCCTTGAGAGAATTGGACTTAAAATCGAACTAAAACCTGATCAATTTGACAAAAACATGGCCGAGATGATGACATCAACAACATTTCGCACGAAATAGAAATTTGATTTCGCACGAAATCACTTAGTTTCAGCGATTTCACACGAAATCAGCTTATTTAGCATCAAACTGGTATTTCGTTTGGTTACTTCGCACGAAATCAGTCATTTCGTGTGAAAAGGGTATTTCGTGTGAACTGTTTTCGTTTGAAATTATCTTCCAGGGTATTTCGCTTGAACAGGGTATTCCGTGTGAAGAGGTTATTTCGCTTGAGATTGGTATTTCGTTTGAAAGTTGTGTATTTGTGAATCTTGTTACGGAATCATGGAAGAAGAATTTTATAACGCATTTGCTACTGCACCAAGTACTCCTACTTCTGTTACTCAGAACTTGAACATGGAAAATGAAACGGGCACCATGCAAAAACCACCAAAGCTCATGAATATTGAGGAATATAAAGGATGGGAGGAGCGTTTTGAAAACTGGGTTCAAGCAAATTATTTGGATGCTTGGGAATGTGTTGAAACGAAATATATCAGACCACTGAATGATGATGAAGAGGAGATTGCTATTAAAGATCTAAGTGTTGATGATAGACAGAAATACAAAAATGAAAAGATGATGATTAGTCTATTGCATCAAGCTGTTAAAAAAGATATCTTAGTTTTACTGCAACACAATGGGAGTGCGTATTCGATTTGGAAAGCATTAAAATCAAAGTTTGTAGGGAGCCAAGAGATGATTAAAAACAAAAAATCGCTTTTGAAAAAAGAGTTCGATCTATTTCGTGGTTTGAAAAATGAAAGCATCAAGCAGATCATAGAAAGATATTGCAATTTGATTGTTAATATGAAAAGATTGAGCATCACAAAGGATAATGAAGAGTTGATTGAAAAATTGGCTAATGCATTGCCACATGAAGTTTGGGGCACATATCTTATGATGTTAAGGAACAAGAAAGGGTTTAGCAATCTAACACTGAGCAAGTTTATTGAAAAACTTGAAGCTCAAGAGATGGAACAATGGAAGATCTCTAGAATGAAAGATTTTGATGGTGAACAAGACATTGGTCTATATTACAAAGGAGGTATCAGTGACAAAACCAATCTTTCACCAAAGATCGAAACTACTTTCAATGCAAAAAGTTCATCTGGAGAGTCATCTCAAGTATCAAACAGCAAAACGGGATTTTCTTCATATCCATCATTTGATCCAAACTTTTCAGCAACTAAGAATGGAAAGATGTTATAATGCAACATTGCATTAAACCTTGAGAATGGTCAGAATTTCTCGGAAGAGGTTGCAAAAGGTCACATGTCTTTGTTGGTGACTGTGTTAGAATCATATGAAAGTTTAGTTGCAGGAAGGACCGGAAATCCAATGTTGACTAAAGAGGATTACGATCAAATCGATGCTGAAGAGATGGAGTTAATGGATATTAAGTGGTGTTTGGCTAGTGTGTTGAGAAGAGCTGAAAAATTCAAACAGATCACAGGAAGAGATGATTTCCGTGATGCAAATGTTTCTACTTTAGGTTTTGATAAATCTAAAGTTACTTGTTTTCGTTGCAGGGAAAAAGGGCATTTCAAGCGAGAGTGCACAAAGCGCGAAGCAAGTGGAGCTCAAAATCCATTCAACAATAATGATTACTATCGAAAAGCGATTTATCAACAAGTTGCTCAACAACCACATCAACAACAGACACAAACTGCACATGCTAGGAAGGTGATTGAAGAGGAATCATCCAAGAAAGCATATTTGATGAACAAAATGATAAATCAAGATGATGAAAGACTTCCAGAAGGTTTCACTTGGGAAAATTTCAGTTGGGATGATTATGATCCTAACAAGAAGTCAAATTATAAAGCATTTGTTGCTCGGGTTAATGAAGATAGTGATAATGATGATTATTATGCAAAAAGAATGAAAGGGCATTTAAGAATGCTAGAAGAGAGTGACAGTGATGATGAAAAAGTTCGAGTGAAAAAGAAGAAAGTTAAAAAACCAGTTAGTAGTGATGATGAAGAAGTTCGTGTGATAAGGAAGAAAATAAAAGACATTCCAGCTTTCAAAGTTGAAGCAGAAGCCGATGCATAAAAGAGTCCTGTGATATGTGAAAATTGTGAAGCAGTGAAGAAGCAAAACAATACTTTGATTCATAACATGAACAGATTGAAAGAATCCTACCATGTTCTGAACAAAGCCATGAATCAATACAATCAATCAAGCAGTGAATAGGCAACAACTATGAAAACACTTCAAGGAGCTTTCATGACAAAGCAGAAAATTGTCAACAATTATATTGAAAAGTGTGTTCTGTTGGAACCGAAATTGGAAACACAGAGGATTGAAACAGAGAGAGTAAACAGGTTATTAAAAAGTTACTCATGTACTTCTTATGTTAGTGACAGGATTTATCCAACTGTTGAAGTCATGAAGGCATTTGATGAAGTAGAAGTATCTGAAGATAATAGTTCTGAAAAGAAGAAGGATACTGAAGTGAAGAATTCTGGTAAGAAACAAAGTGTCGGTTACAACAAATGTCCACCCCCGCTTGAAAATGGATATTCTCCTAGAAATCCAAATTCAGAAAGAGTCAAAAAGGCAACCAATTTACAGTGGGAATCTGAGTCTTCAGATAATTTGCCAGACAACATTGATGTCACGTTCACGTCGTCCGATACTGATCATGAGTCTGAGTTAATAAAGAAAGTGGTCGATCAGGTGTTGGAAAAAGATGAGGTCGAGGAGTTAAAGTCAGAGTCAAACTCAGAGTCAAATTCTTAAACGTCAAGTCAAACCGTCAAAAAGGGCAAACGGGTTTATAATAAAGAATTTCTGTTATCAAAATCTAATTTGAATGACGAAACATTCAAAGTAGTATATACTTTGAATGATTCTGACAAATTATATTCTGATGATGAATTTCCAATAAGAGGTGTTAAAACTGAAATGATAAAAAAGGTTTTCAAACTAACAGAAATTAATATTTCTGAACTAAAAGATGTAAATTTTGCCGAAAAACCTAAAAAAATATACCTCAAGAATACAACAAAGAGAAAACAAGAAAAAAAGGTTACAGTTCTGGTTCTGGTTTTCAAAAGAAACCAAACCATAACGGTAATTTCAAAAGAAAAGGTCTTGGTTTTATTCCACCAAAAAATCATAAAAATGAGGAAACTTATAAAACAAAAACTGTGTTTGTTTCAGGAGTATCATCTGAAGAAGAAAAAGAGAAATTGTTCAGAAAGCAGACAAACAAAGAATTCCTTGCTAAAAAGCAAGAATAAATGAAGAAGGACATTGCTCAGAAAAAGGAAACGAGAACCTGTTTTCAATGCAAGACAGTTGGTCATATTGCCAGGAATTGTCCAAAGGCAATCCAATCAAAACAGGGAGTTTCTGATAAACTGAAAGGAAAGATAGTTGAAAATGAGCCACCAACCAAACAATTTATTGTTTTCAAAAATTCAAAGTTTGAAGTTGGTGAGTGTTCAAAAAGTTTTTACAGAAAGAAACTAAAACTTAACAACCAAAAGTGGGTTGTTAAGAAACCTGATAGCAGTTCTAGCAATGATTTTGATTCGAAAAAATCAGAGGAGCTATCTTCTGGCGATGAATCTGATTCCACAAAGACAGATGAGCCACATGTTGTTCTAAAAGTTGAAAAGTCAGTTCCGCCAATGGATGATGCAAATTTTCCACCATTGAGGGCGGAAAATTTTAAACAAAAAGTTGGAAGAATAGAGATCTCAAATCAATTTTTTTCTGAAAAGAAAGATTTTGATGTTGAAAAGGCATTTAACCCCAAAGTGAAACATATTTTTGGTAAAATGATTGACGGGAAGGTCAAAGGGGTAAAGGAATTTTATGAGAAGAAAATGAAAGGTAAGAAACCGAGTGTTGATAACTCGGAATCTCCCAAGGACCGTCAGGCTTGGGAGAATCAAGATAACTGAAAAACTTGACTTGCCGGAGCTTCCAGGTTGGTAAGTGTGGAGCAGGAATCGGCATCATTCTTGGTAAATTGTATTTGTAAAGTGTTGGAGTTATTCCTTGTGACAACTCGCAATTTAGAACCCTTCATTGTATCTTGATATAACATGCTTGAACGTTATGTGTATATATATACTAGTAGATGAAAGTTGGTGATTATCTTAATGTGCTATGTGCTATTAATGTGTGCGTATAAAGTATATACAAGTGTGTGTAGTGAGCCGGAACCAAAACACAAGAACCCAACTCGAGACCATTCGGTCTCGAGTGAACGATGTAACCATTGGGCCGGTTGGGCTATGCTCCCCTTCACCCCACTCGAAAACCCACTAGGGTGAACTAACTTAGTATATAACTCATGCTCCTAGTCATTTTTGCCATTTCTTTGGGCAACTCACACACACTCTCCTACACACACACTCCTACATTCTCTCTCACTAAAACCCTAGAGATCAAACATCACCTCTCCTCTCATCCTTCTCTCGGATCCAACCGGCAACACAAGAGCTCTCGGTTCAAGCTTAAGATATCCCTTGAAAACCTAACCGGTTAGTGATTCATGTTATGTATTGTATTTCGGTTGATGATGATGTGTTGTATTTCGGGTGATGATGGTGTTTGATGAAGTTATTTGATAATATGTTTGCTTGTTAAGTTTTATGCATGATGAATATATCTTTCTTGAATAATCGGTATTAAGATGGTTGTTATCCATGATAAAGGTGTTTGTTTGATTAGGAGTGCACATGTTCATGTTTGATATGTAGGATGTGTATTAGATAACATAAAAATGGTTGAGTGTTGATGATAAATCTTATAGATGCATGTATTGATCGGATATGTTAGATATAAGAACTAATGTGAATAACTAGGTTGTATAACTATTGCGGTTTATGCTTATTTTGATTAATCAAGTGTGCAAGATGAAAACTCTAATGAAGAACATGATGAATATGGGTCGAAAATGATACAAACATATGAAGAACTGTTTGAATGTGACTTGAATATTTGAAAAATTGTGTGTTTGATCTGTTTTGAATCAATGTTAGACAAGAAAACATGTTTGAGTATTGTGGTTGGATAGTACATCATATCATGAAATCGAAATTCTATTGGTTTAGTACAAGTGCCGGCAATCAATAGGTGTGTCAGTCGAGACCCTCTGTCTCGACTCGAGACCACATACGTGACAGCTCGAGACCACGGTTGCGACACCGGTTGCGAGTCGAGAACCTCTAGTCTCGACTCGAGACTACACATTACCAGCACACAAGCAGCATAACTCGAGACCACGGTTGCGGGTCCGGTTGCGACTCGAGACCGTCTAGTCTCGACTAGTGCTTGTATACCTCGAGACCGCACAGTCTCGACTCGAGATCCCTAATCTCGACTCGAGACCACGAACACATACTCGCTGAATTGGACTTGCATTGTTACGGGCTTAGGTGATTGGGCCGGACTTTTGGGCTTTGTTTATTTATATACATGCTACTGTTCAACTCGTAGGTATTATTGTAAACCGCCATGTTTATACGTGTATGCCATGAATAATACCTGTATGCAACTTGCTAGTATACATGTAGAAAACATACGTGCATTTCTTGGTTTGAACCTGACATGTATGATAACCATGTTAGGACGTGGTTGACCACTAGCATCTAGACTTGACTTCTCTGTGTATCTGCCGTGCAAACCAAGGTGAGTTCACACCCTCTACAAAGCATGGGATTCCCAGGGGTTGGGAATGGGGTTAAGGAACATGGATTCCTCGTCCTCCTTGGGTAGGACAGTATTGGTTCAGGAATATAATTCCTCGTCCTCATGGACAGATAACTCGTACTAGACCAAAACTCTATCACGAAGTCCCTCCTTTTTATATCGACTTAATCGCCGGGCCAATGGCGAGCGGGTCATTAGTTAGATAGTGCTATTTAGGTCTGACAAGCCTCACACCGTGCCGCAGAGGACGGGCGTGAACTAATGGATCTGGGCACGTCAATGATGATAGACATTGACAGTTCAGGGCACATAAACATGACTACAGTCAGCAGTCGATATGGTAACGAGTCTAGTGTATACATGAGGTAGCCCCCACAGCCGAAATGCCAGATAACTAACAAGGGGTAGCCCCCATGGCTGGATTGCCAGAGTAACCGGGAATAAACAAGTCACGTTTTCAACTATGGGGTAACCCCCACGGCAGGATGCTAGTTAAAGGAAACTGTTTTTGGAACAACTTAGAATGAACACCCAACCGTGAACTCACTCAACTTGTTGTTGACTCGTTACTACATGCTTTGCAGGTCAATAGGTAGTTAGCTGGAGCTTGCATGGGGGAGAGTCGTTGTGGGACATGGACAGTGGTGTGCCATGTTAAACTTTGAAACGTTTGAACTTATGTTTTGGTTTTGAACATTATGCTTCCGCTTTGCAACTTAAACTATGTTTTGTTTGGATACCAATGGTATTGGTTAAACTTTTATAATTATTAACTTGCATGTTCAATATGATTGGTGGCTGGATCCTGGTCAGTCACGCCTCCAAGCGGTGGTATTCTGCAGGTGGATTTTGGGGGTGTGACATTCCTACAAGTGGTGAATCAGGGACATTAAGTTGTACTTGATTTCCTACTAGTGGTATTTGTTGTTTGAACTTAAAACTGTTATATTTTTCAAGTGGTTAAAGAAGAACAATGTGATGAATGAATCCCCTAATCTACAAATGGTTTGTGAAAATCAACAAAACTAATTTTCCGGAAAAACCATTTTGATTAAAACAAACTTAAATGTTTAGAAATCTTAATGGGAAAATAGTTTGTTGTGAGGGGGAGTTCTGATTGTTTATGCCAAGTGGATGGCGAATTGAGGCAATTCACAAAAGTTGTCATTTTCTTGTACAGTTTGTTTTTCAAAATTTCCTTTAAATGCTTTTGCATTTTAGGGGGAGTAAAAATATTTCAGAAAATCCAAAAACATTTGAAAATTTTGAAAAATCAAAAACATTATAAAAGCTAAACTGAGTTTCGTTGTGAAAAAGAGGAAATGATAGTACATCAGTGGACTATCACTGCATACTAAAGAATTGGAGAGTCAAAATGTGATAAACGGTCTCACTGATGATATGCCAGTAGGTTTTTACACATTTAGTAGATTGTGTCGAGATATATACCTAAATTTCAAACTTACTTATCTCGTGGGGAACATCTCTCGGATATATGGGTAATCCCCGAAATCTTGTTTGAAAGGTCCCTCTTTCTGAGATACTAGGTCTTTATGCTTAGTGATATCTGGGGTATTATCCCGGGACTTCTGATTTTGCGGAAGCAATGGCCTAGTCCCCGTATAATACTTTCTACTTGCTTGAAATATAGCACCCCCCTCAGCATAAAAATGATGAAACATTGCAAAATGCTAATCATGTGCTGTTGAAGAAAAGATTCTCTAAAGGGAACACACCTAAAGTCGAAGCCATCATCTCTCTGATTTTGCGGAAGCAATAACCTGAGCTCTCATGGCCCTCGCATTTAACCCTTTACAGATATCATCTAGGTATACTCACCTGTAAGACTGAATATTGGGATCTGGATATGGGAGTATATTCTGAGGTGGGACACGCGTATAAGTTTAAGTCTCTAAAACACTAAATTCGTATCTCGAAACAGTTGAACTTTGTGTGAAAATTTAAGTGGATCAGTATACTGACAATCTAAGTGAATCGTTTAGAACTTAAAATGTTTAAAGCTTAACGGTGTTGGTGATTTGTCTCATAAACTGATATGATCCTCTTACACAAACTCAAAAATATTGTTTGTATATATTTCTTTACTGTTAATTCTTTAATTTCAACAATCAAAAATATTTTTAGTTTGTTTTAGCATAAATTTTGAATAATCCAAAAAGATTTTCGACAACTGATGTTGGAGAGCTGATTTTCAAAATTCCAAGTGCTAAACATGATGAACATGTTTGGGAGAGTCTGTTTAAAATAAGAAAAATTTTGAATGTGTACCTACAAGTGGTCATCAGAATTTTTTAAATGTTAAATCATTCTATTCCTGCATGAGATTTCTAAATTTGAAAAATCTTAAATTTGTGAAACTTATGTTTTGGGTAGAGAATGTGCAGGAATGAAATTTGGAAAGAGCCAGGTTACGATCATAGAGCCTGTGAAAGTGATAAGAGCCAGGTGTTCGATCCAAAGCCTGTGAGAGGTTTATTCCAGACTGCGATCCCAGCTTATCGAAAGGGGGAGTCTGAAGACAGCCAAGAAAGAGTTTAAATATTAAAAGAGCCAGATTCGAGTCTTGAGGTTCACGCAATCTGATGATGCTGATGAACTTAAGGAATCAAGAGATCTGATCAAGAGAATATAGAGTCAGATTGAGATCCTGGAAGAAAGAAAAGAGAAAGGATTGAGGATGCTTTACATTGTTAGATACTTCGGGAGAGATCGAGAAGACTGATAAAGACTGAAGACTGAAGACTCAACACCGAAGACTTCATCAACATCCGAGGGGGAGTCTGTTGGTGCATACGTCTGTCGACTTTGTCTTGTATCGAGTCTTGTATTTGTTTAGATAGATCAGGGCACGGTATACGAGAAAATGTGAAAAGTGGGTATTTCGCACGAAATAGGAATAGGGTATTTCATACGAAATCACTTGGGTATTTCACACGAAATAGCTATTTCGTGTGAGATTGATTTCGTGTGAAGTGTTTCATACGAAATCACTTTGCCTATAAATAGTGCCTTATTCAAATCATTTGTAATTTTCCGGTTCAAGTGCCGAACTGCTGCCGAAGTGTCTACTCGTTGTAAAACGTTGTTATATCAATCAAAAGACAGTTTAAAGTGAATTGCAAGCTGAATCAATTTGATACGTCTGTTTCCGCCTTTCGTATTGAGCTAAAACTCTTCTGAACGACTCGTTTGGTCGTGAAAACGATCCTACAAGATCAACGACAAATGAGTCTTGGACGGATTCTTCTCCAAGAATCCTGTTAAACAAGCTCACCAAGCAATCGTCATCGACTCATCCGATGATTCTTCTGAAGATTCCTCCGACGATGTCTCCAGCAAATCATCAAACGAATCCTCCAACGACAATGGCACCTCATCTCAGGATCGCAACGAGCTCAGCCACAAGCGAAAGGAACCAAGCGTGAATGAAATTCCAAACCCTACTCCGCTACAATTTACCCCCGTTCTTGTGAAGCGCTCCTACACCGGAAACCATCCCCTGTGTCTCATGTGTACGTATCATCACCCACCAGGAACTAACTGTCATTATTGCGACAATTGCAACTGGTATGGTCATTTTACACAGAACTGCCGCACAGGACCGCAACCTTGAGGATTTCCAGCAACAACCGCAGTCTCCGCATAAATCCTCCACAACAATGTTATTTTGTTTCTAACATTGTTGTAACGCTACGACTTCCGCCGTTAATTTCTTTTATGTGTGGAAACTTATTCTATCTCTCGACGAATGTGGATTATATTTCTCTCTTATACTCACGTACAATCTAATGCTAGCACTATGTACTATATAATGTATTTTACCCCTACTATGCATTCTTGAGATAAGGTACGATAGACGTGCAAGAATCAAATTAATCACGGGTGCACACGGGATTATTTTGGTTAGTGCACGGAGATCATAATGAGTTTCAATGATGCCCTAACGTTCAGGGCATGGTTAAGCGTGGTGGATACGCCGCTGGTACTTCCTATATATAAGCGTCTTGACCATGTCTAACAAAGTGTGACACCTAATCACGAAACAGAAGCGTATGGATTGAAACAAGACGGTGTTTCGCCGTGTTAACTGAAGTTTTGTGAAGAAAGTGCCATGTGGAGTTGGAACGTAGACCTATTATGCTATTGTGGTTATTTTCGACACACTACACTACATCGCAAGGCGTAACAATCTCAATCGCAACTCAAAGCGTGTAACCGCTAAGACTTTTCGTAAGTCAAACACGCCCGCAATCGCATTATCGCAGGAATCTATCTCGCAATCTCAATTGCTTACTATGTACAATCGCGCTATCGCATATCATGTGTATCGCTCTATCGCTTGTGTATCGCTCTATCACTTGTGTCACACCCCCAAAATACCACACCCCCAAAATACCACACCCCCAAAATACCACATGCGGAAACCCCCGCGAGGCGTGTGACGTACCAGGATCCAAGCCACCAATCACATTGAACTCATAAATATATTTAAATAAAACTTTCATTCATTAACATAAAATGTTACAAACGTTACATATCGTTCATTGTATACAGCGGAAGCATAATTCATTGGTTAAGTGTTTCGAAAACCATATGTACATAACCCTTTAAGCTTGTTTTGAGATTCCATGTATCTCGACCCATGACCACTCCAGCATCCCAGACAGCAAGTCCCATTGATATAAACCTACAAACCTGCAAGCATGCAGACAAGTGTGTCAGACGACGCTGGTGAGTTCAAAGTTTTGTTAACGTGTTTAGATACCAGTTACCAGATTAAAGCGTTTCACAGATTCGATGATTTGATTTGATTTGATTTGATGTTGTTATTAACTCGATTACCGCAACTGGCTACAAGATATGAATGCCCAACCCCAATGCCTCTATCAAGGCATTGGTCAAGTGGTCGAGGTAATTAGCTCAACTAATAACCTCAAGTAGATGTAAGGGGTCTTATATATACACAATGTGAATGCCCAACCCCAATGCCTCTATCTAGGCATTGGTCAAGTGGTCAAGGTAATTAGTTCACGCCCGTCCTTTCGGCATGGTGTGAGGGTGCCAATCCTAATAGCGCTATCAACTAAATACCTCGTTGCCTTCCCGGCAACAATCGGTAGATGTAGGGGGTCTTACATAATAGAAACTAAGTAATAACAAACATCCCATTAACCTGCATTCCTCCCTGGAACGTTACCCGATATCCCTTCCCGGGATGCATGCTTGGAAAAGAGCAGTGAACTCACCTTCGGTTTGCTCGGTTAAGTTAAATGCTTGTTAAATAGTTGGTCCATCAAACCCTATCGTAGTTACCGGATACAGTCAGTTTCATGAAATCACAATCCCCGCATATAGTCACACGTATTGCTCAAGCAACAACGACCAAACATGTAGTATCAATACTGACACACATTCACATTGCAAGTTAGGGCCGTACTCGAATGTTTTATTTTATTACATTTAACGAGTTTTGTAGGTCCCCTATTCGTATGGATCTTCAACAGAATTGTCTTTCCAATCAAGAGTGCGGAATCCTCCTGATCAGAATATCACAGAAACAAGTAGAAAACAGAAACAGCAATTCACTTTCAAACTGGATCTTTATTGATTATCTATCAACCTTGATTACAATCAATCAAGATCCCTATCCAACACTCAAATTCGTCCAAGACAAGTCTCTCACGAATTCCAATGCCTCTCAAATTCTGTTTTGGCTGATTAACTGATTAACCTAAACCCTAAAACCTAACCTTGTTTATATAACACAAGGTTACTACTTGGGCAAAGGTTAAACATCATGGACTGCGAATTGGACAGGCCCAATTCGCCCCCACACACCCAATTCGTTGGGTTTGGTTAGCCCAAACATTACAACTAACTATTACAAAGCTAAACCCGCTAACTGTTTATCGTTTAACTAATTACAAGATATCCAAAGACCAAATCTAAGCTATTATCACAAACATACACCAACAAACTCCCCCTTGACAATAGCTTCATAAAATAACTTTGTCTTCAGTCATCTTGCAATCTTCATGTAGTCGTGCACTGTCTTTGGTCTTTGGATAGCTTTAGCTTCAATAGCTTCTGTCAGCAACAGACTCCCCCTAAGCTGATGCATCCAATCACCAAATCTTCAAAAACTTTAGCGTTTGAATAAACTCCAGTTCAGCATATGTATAGCAATCTTCAAACTCTTCAACTTTGTCTGCAATGTAGAAAGGAGGTTCTACCATGCATCCAATCAAACTCTCATCTTCACAGCAACTCATCACTTTAACTTCACAGCAACACAGCAACTTCTCAGCAACACAGCAACTTCTCAGCAACACACTGCTTGAATCTGTTTACTATAAAACAAACATCTCGAGAAACCATAAGAATTTTTCAACATAAGTTAAACAAATTATTATTATTCAAGAGATTTGTTAAACTATATCACAGATTAAGCCTTTTCCAATTTATCACCAACACGCAAAACTTTTTAATCACACACCCTATAACCCGCATGATTTAAAATTTTGAACTCACTTTCTAACAACGTCTCCCCCTATCAGTAACAATTCCTCCAAGAATAACAGTTTTCCGTACGTTAAGAATTTTAAACAGAAAAAGACATTATTTTTGGTTTTTTATATTTTTCTGAAAGCAAGTAAATAACAAAAGCAATAAACACTCTATTTTTGTGAGAATCACTGGTAAGAAGATCATATCAGCACAATCAAACTGTTTTCACACTATTAGATAATTCTTTATTTAATTTTCCGTGAAAAGCAGTCCAAGACGATTACCAGTATGTTTGTCCACTTAAACAAAATGCATGAACATTTCAAGTACCATTACCATATGATACGTTAAGGTAATTTTATTTCTGATATACTAGTGTGTCCCACTTCAGGATATACCCCCGCGATCAAGGTATGCACAAAGATTCATCGTAGTAGGTGAGTATACTGATGTCATCCTTTAAGATATCCTGACAGTGCCTAGGTCTGCATTTAGTCTGTTTTATCATGTTTTGATTGCTTAACAATGAACACCCAAATAAATACTAATCAAATCCTGGAAATATAAACAACACACTCTATCATGCAAGTATCTTCCCTACCACATATTTCACAAGTCCAATCCAGATTTCTGAAATCTTAACTGGGAATAGGTTGAGAAGAGAACAGAATAGATCTTTAGGAGAGATGGTATAATATACAGATCAAATGAGTTTTCTCAGTTTGATATAGGTTTATTGGGTTTCTTTTGGGCACTTGAGGGCCTCTTTCGGGTGTATTAGATCTATAGCGCGACAACGTACAGCTAGGTCAGCATGTATCTGGATGCAGCAGAAGCTGTCGTTGCCTAGCACCTCCAGGTCAGCATATATCTGGATGCAGCAAAGGAGGTACACGACTTTTTCAGAGAAGATTTCAGAATCAGATCAAAATTGTGTGTATCGGGACAACATACAGACATTCAAATAGAAATGTGCTAATTCCAAGTGACTTTCTTTCCTGGGGTCATGTACAATTTTTGTTCTGAACCGAAAGAACAGTCAAGATATCCCCAGATGAAATAACAGTATAAAGACCCAAAACTTCAGATTTTGGCAATCTATCAACGCAAGATTTAAGGTTATTAAACCATACACCACTGATGTGTTCCCCACTCATACACAGTTCATTTAAGTTTATATCACATTGGTAAGTTGATTATTTCATGCTTTTTGCCTACTGGTACATCATATGATGAAGCTGCTATCACACTTAAGCATTTTAATTTCATTTTCAGTGTGACAGTCTAACATGCTGATGTACTATCATTTCTTCTTTTTCACACAGTGATAACTCATTTTTAATTTTCTATTTTTTTATGTTTTTGATTTTTCAAATTTTTTTTATTTTTGATTTTTAAGAAAACAATAAAATATTTACAAAAATTCTTATGAAAAACCAGTTATTCAGGATTCCTCATCTCGTTGAGTTCGACTAAATGTTCAAAGCGAGCCCTGTCAAAAGCTTTAGTATAAAGATCTGCCAGGTTATCTTCTGTGTCGACTCAGCACTTTGAACTTCAATTTAAATCAATCAATATAAATATATCAACAATCTCACATCCCCCTTCATATGCCTAGAGCAGCCATTATCAACATAAGTTGATAATCCTCCTTAGCAGCTCCTGCACACACCAACTAAAAAATTAGTTAGAATGGGGGACCCAAGCCTTAATGGTCTTGGGTCGTCCAAATTCACCAACCACTGGAACATCCATCCAATATCCATTACTCCTAACTGGAGTCTTGGATCTTAGACTTCCTGATGTAAATGGGTTTTGATTTCCATAAGGTCTATGGTCCTGAGGGTTCCTATATGTAATTGGACTATTTGACCTTTGGAAATTTTGATTTGGGTATCTAGAATTTTGATTCCAAGAAGCATTATTGTTGTAATTTCTAAAGCCATTGTTATAAAAAGTTCGACCACCATTATTTTGGTATCGATTTTGATATTGACCTTGACTTCTGAAATTATTTGAATTTCCATTAAAATTGTTCATTCTAGGTGAACTGCTTCTAGGTCTCTCAAATCTGCCCGGTGGAGATCTAGGCTGAAATCTTGGTTGATTTCTTTGAAAACGAGGAACTTGTGGAGTTCCTTTTTCAGCCTTATCTACACCAACAGCAACATTTTCTGGTTGCTTAGCAGCAGATTTCTTTGGAGAATTTGCAACTTTCTCCTGTTTATCACCACTATTCTCTGGTGACTTCTCTCTCTTCTCCTCACTCACTTGTGCTTCACTCTTTTTGTTAGGACAGCAACTAGCTACATGTCCCTTGGTGTGACATTTGAAGCACGATTTCTTTTTCGAAGACTTCTTTTCTGAAGCCTTTGAACTAGATTCGGGTTTTTCTTCTGATGATGCCTTAGAAGGATTTGGTTCAGTTTGCTTAATTTCAGAATTTTCTATGTTCTTGTTTTTAGCAAACTCTATATTAGATTCATTTTCAATAACAGCTGTTTCGTTTTTCATGTCACTTCCTTGAACAAAATTAACCTTTTTAACAAAAGTTGGATTGTTATTTTTAGGATGTGATGTATTCTTTTTCAAAACAGGTTTGCTGTTATTATCCTTCTTAGCATCAGCATTCTCAAACACATTTCCTTGACGTGACGTGGAACTACTTGGCAATGTTGACCCAAAGTCCATGAGCTCATCTTCATTAGGCAAGAAAGAATAGTCATGACTAACAGGAGGTGGAACTTCATTGAAACCATGAAATCCCACACTGGTTTTGTCATTACTTTTCTTCAAGCCACCCATCATGTGTTTCATAACAAAAGTAGAGTCCCTGAATTGACCTAATTTCTTTTCAAGTTCAACAATTCTTAGTTGTGCATCTGACAACTCTTTGCATTTATCAGAAATCTCTTTTGTTTTCTCAG
This sequence comes from Helianthus tuberosus, assembly GCA_030545235.1. Lineage (NCBI taxonomy): Eukaryota > Viridiplantae > Streptophyta > Magnoliopsida > Asterales > Asteraceae > Helianthus > Helianthus tuberosus. The sequence goes on along the minus strand of CM060377.1, from coordinate 86,421,402 downwards.
CCATCATGTCACATGTCATGAGCTAAGTTTATGACTTGAAGTTTTTCATTTAGTTTACAGGTTACAGCTTCAATTTTAGTTTCATAACCTTTTATTTTCTTCAACTATGACGATTCGTTTCTTTTAGCAAAAAAGTTTGCTTCTTTTATGGTAGACATCTCGCCCACCAGACTTTGGTTTTGTTTGGACAACCTATCAACTTCACCCTGTAATTCACGACATTTTAAACACACAGAATTAGACTTTACCTCTCCTGTTTGTTTATCAAGGTTGGCCATGAGAGCTGCAAGCTGATCTTTCACTCTTTTGTATTCAGCTTCCTTTTCTTCAGCTTCCCGTTCCTGGTCAGACTTTTTCTTTTTCTCTTCAGCAACTGTTGTCTGATCAACCTTCTTTTCTTCAGCTTTATTCTCTATCTTCACCTCTGCCTCAGCATCACTTTTCTCCTCAACTTTAACATCATCTACTGTAGCTTCACCATCATCAATTTGCGTTATCTCTGCCATGAACGCCTGTGTGACATTGTCATCTTTTTCCAAGTGAATACTCCAGTCATATGAACCTTCTCTAGCAGTAGAGATCAACGCTCTCGAGTTAGAGTTGTTTGATGCATTCCTGTTGTTTGAACTCTGACTCGAAGTCTCCTGCTTTTGTTTTTGACATTCCCTAGCAAAATGCCCATAACTTTGACAGTTAAAGCACCTCACTTTGGTCTTGTCGAAACCAACTGTCTTTCCTATAAACTTCCTTCCCGTTCGGTTCATAAATCTCTTCACTCTTCTAGTAATCATGGCCATTTGCCACTGCAAATCCATATCTTCAAGATCATCAGGGTCAATCTGATCGTAATCTTCATCTAAAGTGGCAGGATCAGATATCTTCCCCTGAATGTAGTTTTCATATGAAGCAACAAATGAAGCAAGTAGAGCAAGATGCTCTTCGGCAGACTTCACACTCATTGGCATCGACTTAACACCACTACTCTGCTTAGAACCAGATGTTCTCTTAGCTCCTGTTGATCCACCTAAAGCAGCTACAAAACACACATCACCATCATCATTTACTGTGACCTGCTCATTTTCATGCGAGAGAAAAGCAGTGGCTGAGTCGATAGAAGCATCATGAGATGAAGAAGATGCAAGCCCATTGTAAATCGTTGGATCTTGAACCTGATCATATCCAGTGTCTTTCTTCTTCATACTGAGCTCATAAGCTCTCAGCTTGCCAACTACTTCTTCCAGTTCCTTTGTTTCATAATCAGCTTCTCCCTTTATCATAAGAGTGTAGATATCCCATTTAGTAGGAAGAGCATCAAGTAGCTTGTCATTTTTCTCTATGTCAGTGTAGCAATCTATATCATAATTGTCCAATTCTGACATCAGATGGTAATATCGAGTGATGACGTCTTCAAGTGACTCATTTTTCATGTACTTGAACACAGCAAACTGCTTCTTCAGTAAATCAACTTTGTTCTTCTTGACATCAGGATTTCCTTCATATCTCTTCTCTAGCGCATACCACATTTCCTTTGAAGTAGTGTACTTCTTAAAGGTATGCTTGATGCCATCAGGTAAAGACATTTTAATGGCTGCCAAGGCTCTCTTTTCAGCCTCATACATTTTCTTCTGTTCAGCATCCATATCAACATAAGCAGTTACACGTTGTCTTCCCTCAAAGTCATGAGTTGGGTTCGCATACCCATCGTCTATACATATCCACATACGAGTGTCCTGGTACTCAATAAAGGATTGAAACCGATCCTTCCATGTCAAGTAGTTCTCCACCTTCATCATCTTAGGTGGTTTGTTCGTTGTGCCTACCTCATGTTCCATTCTTAAGAGTTCGTTCAATTTAGACATGTTCGACATTTTAACTTAATCAGACTGTTAAAACCGTACAAAAAATTTTCGAAGACAGTGGTTACCAAATTACACCGTTAGAATCGTCTCGAAAAGACGAGTCTAATGATATCTAATGTCAAAAACCGAAATCGGGATTTTCCAGAGTCTTGCCAACGAGAATTCCACCACTTAAACTAATTTCGCTGGTTTAATTTCGCTAGCCTGTTAATTTCGCTGGTTATTCCTCTGATACGATTAATTTCGCTGCTTATTATGCTGTCAGGTCAATTTCGCTCAACAGTTCAATTTCGCTGGTCAATTTCGCTATTACGACGACCTGCAAAATCTCCGAAAACCGTGATAATTTCGCTGTGGATAATTACACGGTTACCAAAGTCGCCTTTGGATTTACTTTGCCAATACGTATGCTGGTACAGTTAATTTCGCACAGTCCAGACAAAATCGCTGGTCACAGATGTATCAGGTCACAAATTCGCTGATCAGTAAACTTGGAAACTTAATCTTTTCGAACTTTTGAAGATTTCCAGATCTTTCCTAACAGAATCCTGCAAAATCGAAACACCTAAATCAGCAAAATAATTTCGAAAACTATGAAAAACAGATCGATAAACACGAAGAACACGAAGAACAGTCTTCGAATCTTCAAGAGTTTCCAGCCAAAATCCTTCAAGCAATCAACATAATCTTTCCAGAAATCCTGAAAAACACCAAACAAACAAACCAGAAGATCAAAACAGCCAACAAATTCGAAAAATTATATCAAAAATTTCGAAAATTTCAAAACCCTAATTTTTCAGGTTTTCAAAATTTCGAAAATTTCTTCCTGTTTCTGCAGCCAACAATCCTGAACCGAGCCTTCAAGAGCCTAATGCTCTGATACCAATTGTAGGTCCCCTATTCGTATGGATCTTCAACAGAATTGTCTTTCCAATCAAGAGTGCGGAATCCTCCTGATCAGAATATCACAGAAACAAGTAGAAAACAGAAACAGCAATTCACTTTCAAACTGGATCTTTATTGATTATCTATCAACCTTGATTACAATCAATCAAGATCCCTATCCAACACTCAAATTCGTCCAAGACAAGTCTCTCACGAATTCCAATGCCTCTCAAATTCTGTTTTGGCTGATTAACTGATTAACCTAAACCCTAAAACCTAACCTTGTTTATATAACACAAGGTTACTACTTGGGCCAAGGTTAAACATCATGGACTGCGAATTTGACAGGCCCAATTCGCCCCCACACACCCAATTCGTTGGGTTTGGTTAGCCCAAACATTACAACTAACTATTACAAAGCTAAACCCGCTAACTGTTTATCGTTTAACTAATTACAAGATATCCAAAGACCAAATCTAAGCTGTTGTCACAAACATACACCAACAAGTTTGCCAATCACAAGGGAATAAGACCCAAATCAGTTAACATGCAACTCAATTGTTACTCACACAAGTGTTTCAGCCCACTCTACTATGTTGTGAATTTTCATAGAATCGTTACCATGCTACCATAAACAATACATGTGATCTATTTATCTAATACATAACACCATTATCATCAACAGTAACGGTATAATGAAATCAAAGCAAATATTGAACACATGTCATTTCTACAACCATTTAATTAGAATTACCTCAACAATTATTACTATTACCTTAATCAATCAAATCTATCCTAACCGTGCATACAAAGGAATCAGTTTGTACTCGACCCACAATTCTAATACATATTCAGCTACATCAACCGGCCCAAGTTTGAAATTCCTCAACCTCCCTTTACCTAATATCTGACCCACTATTTATATCATAATCTTTCAATTTGCACTAAAAAGGAACACAAGCATGTTATCATTCTCTAAAATATAAAGAATGGATATCACGTGCAATGTATAGAAATCAAGATCATTACATCATTGTTTTTGATTTGTTAGTCAACTAATGCATGTTCTGACACTAGCAAACTTTCAAACACATGCACATGATTACCATTTGTTTGTATATGGATCCCTATACTCATAACAAAGTCCCAATTAATGAAAGAAATCGGAGTGCAGGTGCGACAGCCTGTTTGTGGTCTAGTTTTGTGTGGGTCCCAACCTTATACCATGTTCCCATGTTATGCAGCCCAGTTTACACGTTATCATTTAACTGATGTTATGACATTCCTTGATCTAATAAATTTGATCACATTCCACTAAATTGCACGGTCCAATTGGATTCATTTTAATTGTAATATTGATAGAATCATTTAGAAGTTGTCGGCTAAGTAATAAGCTACATCAGAAAATTAGTGCGGCCCATTATATCATATTGTCTGGATCAATGATTAACGTATGTTTTGTTATCATCTAGGTTAACAACTCTAAGTGGAATGAAACATCATAGCAGGACCCAATCTTAATTATACTAGCAAACCTCGACACACTTGGACGTGAACAAGGTCAACCGATAACATCAATTTCGATGTAATGTTAACACATCTAATCAAGCAGAATCATATACACATACACTATTGGCATATAGTCACATATAAGCACATATTTAACGCAAATAACATCAACACTAACCAAGGGATCAAGACGGATCAAGATGCAATACAAACGAGAAGGAGGAACTTCGCAAAGAGGAGATGTTGTCAAACTACCGTCGGGTTCCAAGGGGTTCTAGGGTTTCAATGTTTTCCAGTTCTAATTCACGTATTACATGCCAGTAATATACACAACTCTTGAAAGGGTGGGCTCAAGGTTAGTTTGGGCCGAATGCGTGTGGGCCGAGGGCATGTGTGGGTGGCTGCGAGGTGTAAGTGTAGCCCTTAAACAAGTGCGGCCCACTAAACTCTTAGACACGCAACTTATGCAACCATGCTTTACGTTTAGGGAATTTATTAAGGTTACGAGTGAAAGAAATAACATACTTAAATTTAAGGAAGTTATAACACCCCAATACATTTCATATTGGAAAGAGAAAACGGAAAGTTAAGGTCACAAGATTAGACGTCACTAACCTTGGAAGTTCGGGTTGTCAAATCATCCCCAACTTGAAAGAAATTTCGTCCCGAAATTTGACAAGTAAGCACAGAGGAATGAAGTGATAGATCAATATCGTTGTAGTTTTTCCCAGGTGCCACATCATCCCCAACTTGAAGAGGAATTTCGTCCCGAAATTCACCAGTAGTACCAGAATTAGATTGATCATCAGGAAATAGTTGAGGATACTTGAACTTCATCTGATCCTCACGCTCCCACGTGAATTTCGGTCCACGTCTTGAGTTTTAACGAACTCTCACGATTGTCATACGACTTATGCCAACGGACCTTGACTTCTTGGTCCATGTTTTCGATAGATTCCCTGATAAATACAACTGGTCCGGTAACCTCAGACTTTGGTAAAGGTATCACAAGTGTTTCATCGGACAAACACTGCCTTATATTCGAGGTTATTTCGTTTGTTAACTCAAGTTTGTGAGCCATGTCACCGATTGTACCGCACCCTCCCAGGGTGGGACTTTCGATCATGAAACGTTCGCCTACAGCAAACTCCCAGTGTTTCTTAAGCTTATCAGCTTTCGTGACAGTCATGCGTTGCCATCAAACAATTTCCGATCCAAGCAATCTTTAAGAGTTTCGAGTACAAGTCCTGGATCTGTGATTATGTTGTCACCCACCTTAATCCAATCAAGGAGATTAGCGTTACTGTCCATGCGATGCCTCAAACAGAGCTCTATGCATACTAATACGGTACAGCTGTAGTAGAGCTCTCCCAAAGATAAGTGTCCTTCCCAAATGTTTACTAAAGTCAATCCCGCACATGCTCATAGCACGTCTTCATGTGTCCGGATGGTTCGTTACTCTGCTCGGTTGTCCTACAGTGATAAGTAATGCTCATGTCTTGATGTGAGCCAAGGGTGTTGCGTATTGCCTACCTTAAACCAGGTATAGCTCAAAATCAAAGGTAACAGGAGTTGGCACCTCGTGCCTAAAAGCCGTCTCTCCCAGAGGAATATTCACAAGCTGAGAAGACTCATCAGTTTGATTGACTGCAAGTAGGTGTGCTGGCTACATGAGGCGAACAACGATCACCCATGTGTTACTGTTTTCGCTTCGAGTTGTAAGTAGACTAGTGACAAAATTCATGGCAGTCTGCTCTCATCTTCCATATGGGTGTTGCCGGTTTCTGATACTTCGCATTGAGTTTCCCACAAGTCAAACGTCATACGCATACATTGCTAGGTGGGTTTTCATGCCCACTCATTAGTACAGGATATACAGATCCAAACATCTTTCTTCAAAACCCAGATGACTAGAATTTCGAGACCGGTGTGCTTTGCTCAACACAATTTCCCTATCGTTGCCGTGAAATGAGATTCACATTCGTTACATGAGGTAGTGAATATCGTCCATCTTGCCAAAGTTGCTCCTCCATGCCTCGCATGGACTCAACTTGAAAATTCTCCTTCGTTAGTTTTTCAGTTTGAACAGAACAAGTCTGATCAGGTAAGTTAGAGTCGATAGTGAGCTGCAAAGCTCATACACGTTCAAGTTCCACAGTCGTAATCCTCCCAAAAGTTCCACCCAGCGATGCCATTAACTGATTTAGCTCTTTCGAAACCAGGGTACACGGGAGGCCCTTATGATCGGTCTATGTAGTGCATTTGGTACCGTCCAAGTAATTCCTCCAAGTAAATCCAAAGACCACAGTTTCCACCGCCGGTTGTGCGTCGTGCAGTTCCTCTTTGTAACTCCATTTCGTAAGTCATTACTCTCTCGAATTGCGTCGATGTGTAACTGGGGCTCTGATTCGAACCATAATGATATACCACTGAATCACCCGCACCCTCGGGTAAGACGATGCTCTGTGCATTGCAGAGTTAGGATTCAGAAGCTGAAAGGAAGTCCTCCTGTTTTGTCTTTCACGGACACAGTACCCTGCTGTGCTAAAGAGATTTAAGCAGTGCGACCTTCGAAAATCCTATGATTAATCTGCGATAGCATCAAGCGAGACCAAGAAATTGTTGTATCCCCGATAGACTATTTGGTGCCGATCATTATCTAACGAAATGGATATCTTGCGAGATCTGCATGTATCCCCACTTTATTGACTACGTGACCAAGAAGGTGTACCTCCCAAATCCTGAAGTCACACTAAGGTAGACTTTGCGTGAAGTTGCTCCTCCCCTAGGAGCTCTAGGACAACATACAGGTGCCGTTCATGGTGTTCCTTTCCCCTGGTAGTGTTTCAAAACGTCGTCAAATAACACGGTCGATTCACGTGATTCATAAGCTACTCGTGTGTTGATTAACTCAATGGTCATGGTGCACAAGGTCGTATGGCCATACTGCGTTTGATATGCCGCTTTAGGAACATTCTCCTCTTGGACTTCCATCTGATAATAGTCCGTTCGTAAATCAATCCTCGAAATGAAAGCTTGTCCCTCGCAACTAGTCGACGGGTTGTCACTACATGGTCGAGGCAAACGGTTCTCGACTGTCACCTTGTTAAGTTCTTGATAACCAGTACACGTACGGTAAGGCTTGTCTTCATGGGTGTAACTGAGGCTCCCCAAGGGGAAAAGCTAGGTCCGACAAAACTTCTGTTCGACAATTCCTGTAGTTGATTAGACAATCCTTGCAACCCTCCTGGTTCAAGACGGTAAGAGTATAAGTATTTAGAGTCGCCACTGGCATGAGGTCGACTGAAATTCCGACTAACAGTTGTGGAAGTAAACCTGGAATTTCCTCGAACAACACACTGAAAGGGATCACGGACAATTGCTGGATCCTCGATCCTCTATTTCTCATTCAGTAACGGTTGTTAATGTAGAGGGGTAATCCTCCCCTGGACTCTTCTGGGCCTTCATAGCTGGAATGGCGCTAACCCTGGCCCCACTCTGACGCTTTAGAACAGACAACGATCCTCCACTTAGGGAGAAGGGTACGCAAAATCTTCTCAACATAGGGTATATCTACGCGATCTCTGGACAACCAATCTACACTAACTACTGCATTAAGACCTTCAAGGATAGTAGAAGGAAGGTCGATGTCGAATGCCTATCCCATAAGATCGAGTTTGCATCCCAACCAACATATGAGGTTTCCATTGCCCTGCCATCAGTCGTTTTCACAACATGTTTCGCTTCAATGGGTAACAGGGTTAAACAAAATAAAGACGAAGTGATTGGCTACTCTTACAAGTTACTACGTTTTTATTATGCCTGACGTCGTCCACGCCAATCCTAAATGCCCTTCCCTGAGCATCATTTCCGATGTTGTCGTTTTTGTTACGAGAATTTCCAGTACTGTCGTTGTTCCCTGGATTGTCGTCGTCTTGATTTAACAACAGCCAATCTATGTCGTAGGTGCCTTCATTTCCATACTGTAGACTACGATTACGAGTACCTTGATGCCGCCGTGTCTGTTGCCCTTGAGGTCGCTGCTTGTAACGGGGTCCTGTGACCTTTCACCATCAGGGTACGTTTTTCACATTCCGTTTCATGTACTAAGGCACCACTCACTACGTGGGAAATTATACTCTCCATTCTATAGTCAATTGTCATCGTTCCTGCCCCGATTGATTCGTAAGAGTTGACTCCCATAAGTTGTTGACTAGGGTTAAGGATTCGATTGAAGTCAATTCGCTAGTGTTCGTTACCGGTGATCAGGGTCGTCCAAATACTGAAGTCGGTAAAATACTACGCTCATCCTCTTGTCTATCGATATAGCAAGTCGATTGAGTAATACACGGTATGTCGCGCGAGTGTTGCAGAAGTGATCGCACTTCAGAGTCTAAGACGTCAATACATAGAGTTCCAACAAACGAAGGGGAGTGAGAAAGGTATCGACCAATCATTCGACGTTGCGACATCCAATTCAGGGATGTTCGTACAAGCACCTAACACTCTACTCAGTTTGTTAGGCGTTCAGACGGGTGTTCAGGTAATACTCGATAGCATCGAGATTCGAAAGGGTGCAGTGAGAAGTGAAAAGATCGTGTTCGAGTAGGAGACAATCACTGCTACGGCTCCTATGGACTGTTGTGTTTCTCATCAAACAAATAACGAAACGGAACCCCTTTTTCACTTGTTAAGCCTCACTGGGACTCGCATGCACCCCACATTATTATTATGTGTGCACCCACAATAATATTGTGATTTGCCTGCTCATCTCAGTTCCTCCTAACTCATGTCAAATGGTTCCCCAAACTCGAGTGCCAAACAGAGATTATCAAAACGATAAGATCACAGAAATCCCAAGACTATGACATACTACCAATGCATCGTAATGTAAGCAAGCAATTCATGTAATCATACTATAGTGACAGGTGTGTGTCCGTATGCTATGCCATAAACAAATGTGTACTAGCCATGTAATGTATGCAACAAGTGAGAAAGACGAACCTTGCAATCTGGAGCTGAGTGTCATGGTCGATTTCGGATCTGTTCGGTTATAGTCTGGTTTTATAAAAATGTTTTAAAACCAAGTTCACTATAACCAGTGGCTCTGATACCAAACTGTCACACCCCCAAAATACCACATGCGGAAACCCCCGCGAGGCGTGTGACGTACCAGGATCCAAGCCACCAATCACATTGAACTCATAAATATATTTAAATAAAACTTTCATTCATTAACATAAAATGTTACAAACGTTACATATCGTTCATTGTATACAGCGGAAGCATAATTCATTGGTTAAGTGTTTCGAAAACCATATGTACATAACCCTTTAAGCTTGTTTTGAGATTCCATGTATCTCGACCCATGACCAGTCCAGCATCCCAGACAGCAAGTCCCAATGATATAAACCTACAAACCTGCAAGCATGCAGACAAGTGTGTCAGACGATGCTGGTGAGTTCAAAGTTTTGTTAACGTGTTTAGATACCAGTTACCAGATTAAAGCGTTTCACAGATTCGATGATTTGATTTGATTTGATGTTGTTATTAACTCGATTACCGCAACTGGCTACAAGATATGGATGCCCAACCCCAATGCCTCTATCAAGGCATTGGTCAAGTGGTCGAGGTAATTAGCTCAACTAATAACCTCGAGTAGATGTAAGGGGTCTTATATATACACAATGTGAATGCCCAACCCCAATGCCTCTATCTAGGCATTGGTCAAGTGGTCAAGGTAATTAGTTCACGCCCGTCCTTTCGGCACGGTGTGAGGGTGCCAATCCTAATAGCGCTATCAACTAAATACCTCGTTGCCTTCCCGGCAACAATCGGTAGATGTAGGGGGTCTTACATAATAGAAACTAAGTAATAACAAACATCCCATTAACCTGCATTCCTCCCTGGAACGTTACCCGATATCCCTTCCCGGGATGCATGCTTGGAAAAGAGCAGTGAACTCACCTTCGGTTTGCTCGGTTAAGTTAAATGCTCGTTAAATAGTTGGTCCATCAAACCCTATCGTAGTTACCGGATACAGTCAGTTTCATGAAATCACAATCCCCGCATATAGTCACACGTATTGCTCAAGCAACAACGACCAAACATGTAGTATCAATACTGACACACATTCACATTGCAAGTTAGGGCCGTACTCGAATGTTTTATTTTATTACATTTAACGAGTTTGCCAATCACAAGGGAATAAGACCCAAATCAGTTAACATGCAACTCAATTGTTACTCACACAAGTGTTTCAGCCCACTCTACTATGTTGTGAATTTTCATAGAATCGTTACCATGCTACCATAAACAATACATGTGATCTATTTATCTAATACATAACACCATTATCATCAACAGTAACGGTATAATGAAATCAAAGCAAATATTGAACACATGTCATTTCTACAACCATTTAATTAGAATTACCTCAACAATTATTACTATTACCTTAATCAATCAAATCTATCCTAACCGTGCATACAAAGGAATCAGTTTGTACTCGACCCACAATTCTAATACATATTCAGCTACATCAACCGGCCCAAGTTTGAAATTCCTCAACCTCCCTTTACCTAATATCTGACCCACTATTTATATCATAATCTTTCAATTTGCACTAAAAAGGAACACAAGCATGTTATCATTCTCTAAAATATAAAGAATGGATATCACGTGCAATGTATAGAAATCAAGACCATTACATCATTGTTTTTGATTTGTTAGTCAACTAATGCATGTTCTGACACTAGCAAACTTTCAAACACATGCACATGATTACCATTTGTTTGTATATGGATCCCTATACTCATAACAAAGTCCCAATTAATGAAAGAAATCGGAGTGCAGGTGCGACAGCCTGTTTGTGGTCTAGTTTTGTGTGGGTCCCAACCTTATACCATGTTCCCATGTTATGCAGCCCAGTTTACACGTTATCATTTAACTGATGTTATGACATTCCTTGATCTAATAAATTTGATCACATTCCACTAAATTGCACGGTCCAATTGGATTCATTTTAATTGTAATATTGATAGAATCATTTAGAAGTTGTCGGCTAAGTAATAAGCTACATCAGAAAATTAGTGCGGCCCGTTATATCATATTGTCTGGATCAATGATTAACGTATGTTTTGTTATCATCTAGGTTAACAACTCTAAGTGGAATGAAACATCATAGCAGGACCCAATCTTAATTATACTAGCAAACCTCGACACACTTGGACGTGAACAAGGTCAACCGATAACATCAATTTCGATGTAATGTTAACACATCTAATCAAGCAGAATCATATACACATACACTATTGGCATATAGTCACATATAAGCACATATTTAACGCAAATAACATCAACACTAACCAAGGGATCAAGACGGATCAAGATGCAATACAAACGAGAAGGAGGAACTTCGCAAAGAGGAGATGTTGTCAAACTACCGTCGGGTTCCAAGGGGTTCTAGGGTTTCAATGTTTTCCGGTTCTAATTCACGTATTACATGCCAGTAATATACACAACTCTTGAAAGGGTGGGCTCAAGGTTAGTTTGGGCCGAATGCGTGTGGGCCGAGGGCATGTGTGGGTGGCTGCGAGGTGTAAGTGTAGCCCTTAAACAAGTGCGGCCCACTAAACTCTTAGACACGCAACTTATGCAACCATGCTTTACGTTTAGGGAATTTATTAAGGTTACGAGTGAAAGAAATAACATACTTAAATTTAACGAAGTTATAACACCCCAATACATTTCATATTGGAAAGAGAAAACGGAAAGTTAAGGTCACAAGATTAGACGTCACTAACCTTGGAAGTTCGGGTTGTCAAAACTTGTGTATCGCTCTATCGCTTGCGTAACGCTTCATCACTTGTGTGTCGCTACATCACTCATCGTATATCGCTTAACGTTTATCGCCATCGCTATCGCTTACCGTTATCTATATTATCTGTGTTATATTAGCATACATGACCTCGCTTCACGGGACGAAACTCATATGGTTAAAGCATGGTGGATATGCCGCTGGTACTTCCTATATATAAGTGCTTTAGCCATATCAGCAGACTTTTGTGGAAAAGGGCCATGTGGGGTCTAATGTTAGTTAAAATTTGTGGTGTTGTTTAATCTAATCAAATCAAATCGCATGACTTGCAACGCATCGATTGTCGCGTATCGCTCGACGGTTGTCGCTGCCGCTTGTCGCTATCGCTCATCGCTTTTTTTTTCGCTTGTCGCTTATCGCTTTTCGCTTATCGCTCATCGCCACCGTCTTCATTTTACTACGCTTGATGTTTGGTGTTTGCGTTATCAATTATCGTGTACCGCTTATCGCACTCGCTCGTGTCAATAAACGGAGTTCGAAAACAACTACGTCGCCCAGATTGCTCAATCCTCCTCTTACACTTGGTCCGACCATCTTTCGCTTGGACCAAGGGAATCGAAATCTATCAGCACTATGCCGACACGCATGACACCGCCTCACGGGACGGAAGCCATATGGCTAAAACATGGTGGATACGCCGCTGGTACTTCCTATATATAAGTGTTTTAGTCGTATTGTCGAACTTTCGTGGGAAAGTGCCATGCGGGGCCGACTTTAAATTTGGAATTTTAATATTATCAAAACCTTTGTGAAAACAAAGTTTTCTTACAAAACTTTTTTCTAAAATTTGATCAAAACCTTTGTACAAACGAGATTATCTTGTAACGATGGTGTGGCAATCGATTCAAGCTACTGCCGCGTGACGAGAAAATTTCGTAAAACGAGTTTAAACACCCTAATATCTTTTAGTAACCTGATAAAAACCCCACTCATAGCGCTGGCGTGGACATCGAAACAGTTTAACGCCGCACTGTGAGAAGATTTTCATAAACAAGTTTTTCCTAATTAAATCATCTTTTCGAAAATTTAAAACGCTCTGGGATCGCATTCTTGTGTGTGTTATCGCCTTTGATTATACGAATCACTTTTAACTCGTCGCTCTCTCTTAGTCTTCGCAATGCTCGCACGCGTTAACTCTCTATCTATCGCTCGCTATCTCGTCACTTTTAATCTCTACGCTCATTCGCATCAACTCTCGCGACCCTTCTTGTGGATTAATTTCGGGATGAAATTTCCTAAAGCCGGGGAGACTGTAACAACCCGCACGTTCGTGCGTTGTTACTACTCGTTATACTCGTTACGTCTAGCACCAGAGATTCGGATCATAATGTAACTATATTGCATACATCGCTATATCGCAATATTTTCGCATATTTTATCGCTATCACATCACATTGTACTTGCTGACAACCACGAAGATGTCGAGTGAGGACCAATTCTACCCTCCTTGATAGCCATGATATGTCGCAGTGCAACTCATTATTCAAAATGCACATCACATAACACACATTAACGTTCACAATGACATTGAGTGAGGACCTATTCTACCCTCCTCGATGACCGTGAAGCGTCGCAAAGTAACGCATATTCGAAATGAAACCCGGTTATTGTATCGCAACTTTGAAATATGGATATGTATATACGACCCAACGTGGCTAATCATGATAAATATATGAAAATGTGGATGAGAATGTGTAACCAAACTATCGCAACGCTTAACAATCGAAACGGAACGCCAAAACTCAGCTCGCCGGAGGCGTTTGATCGAATGGCACTTCGATTGAATGGCCATCCGATCGGACAACCAACCGATCTGAGGCACTGCACCACCTCCTCTCCTCTTTTGCCTATAAATACCCCCACTCACACATCATTTTCCCTGATGTGGAGCTCTCACTCGACCAACGCGCTTTGGGGCTATTCTCCCTCAATTTCTCACGATTCTTGTAAGTTTCTACCTCAAATCTTGTACTTCTATGATCTACACGCACTTCTTCATCATTTTCTCTTCTAAATCTTAACCTTTAACCGTGAAATCAATGGATTTGAGGTGCTCTAGGGTGATGTCATCATGGAGTTCTTATGGACTTCAAGTGTTGGCCTCATTCCACCAAGAACAACTCAGAACCGTAGGATTTCCACAAGAATAAACAATATTTTCACACAAATCTACACATAATCATGAATAAAAGGATTGAAAGATGGTTTTCCAACTTTCTTTCAACTCTTTACACTCAATGCACTCAAGACCGATTGAATCGGAGCTTGTACCGACCTTCTACTCATTCTTAGTGTCGTGTTGGTTCAAGATCCGATTTCTAACAAAGAGACGACCGATTTCGGGTTAACTAAGAACGACCGTCACGAACCAGTAAACCGGTCAGATTTGGGTGATTCCTGTCCGATCGGGTCCCCTGGTTCGAGATGGGGTTTCTGTTGATTAGCACGTCACAACACCGTCTCGATCAAAACCCCCAAAGACCTTCAAAATAGTCAAAGTGCCAAGGACAACCTGACCGTTTAGACGGATTGTCGTCCGATCGAACAGGCATCCGAACGAACAGGACATGTCATCTGAACGGACAGGCATCCGAACGGACAGGACATGTCATCCGAACGGACAGGACATGTCATCCGAACGGACATGACATGTCAACCGAACGGACAGGACATGTCATCCGATCAGACTGCCATCCGATAGGATTGCACCTTGGGTCCCACACTTGACTTGGATTTCAACATTTTGGAGTTTAAACATTGAACGGTCTACCATCCAACTATGTGATGTTTCGTAATTTCAACACTTAAACAATTTTCAAAATGTTCTATGCATAAAGGATACCACCCGATTGAACGACCATCCGATCGAGTGACAACCGCTATGAACTTGTTCTCACTAAAGTGTCCACCAATCGGGTTATCGCCCGATCGAACAGCCGTTCGATCGACCGACCTGAAAGGTAGAGATACTTCTCTGTTTTCAAAATGCTACAACAAAAACTTTAAAAGGCAAACCATCATACATAAATACATCCTGCTCAGAGGAGGAAACAATCCACTCGAAAAGTGACCCGATCAGATCACCGTCCGAGCGGATTGTCACCCGATCGACCGGCCACCCGATCGGATTGCCATCCGATCGGATTACCGTCCGATCCTCTAACACTTTGCACCAATTTACACATCATTCATAGCTTATGCTATCAATATGTAATCAGGCTAATCTCAGACGCGCTCCCTTCAATCCAACCAAGTTGTGTTTGCTTGCTGAGCACCGACTGTGAGTATACTCAAACCCTTTTTTTTTTCGCATTTTGGGTGTAACATACGTTTCTATCAAATCAAACTTATTAAGCAAACCGTTTATCACTTGCGAATGACTGTTATGCATATTTATACGTGATGCTAGTTACATATGTGTTAGGACTTATACTCGCGAGGTCCCGCCTTTTCTAGTATAGTACTATAGCACCCGACGTGGTCTAGTTAGGATGAATAGCAATCGCAATCGTAGCTCGAGTGACTTAGCTGGTAGTATCAGTCTTAAATGCATGTATGTTGAGGTATCTCGTTTATGTATTTGGTAATTCGCAGCACTTTTTATCTATTTACGCTACTCTATCAAAACTTTTATACTCGCCAATACTTTTGTATTGACGTTGTTTTAACGTATGTTGCACGTTTTGTCATAGTCTACATCAAATCAAGCTAGGAAGTCTAGAAACACACCTAAAATCTAGTTTGTCGGATTTGTATTGTTTGAGAGAACATGAAAATTCGTGACAGCGTATGTGATTGTACTTGTTTGTTAGTATGGGATAATGAACGCATTAAATACTGTCGCAATTTAGTTGTTATGGATTCTCTTGAGCAATCTGATTCGCCTAGTGCCACGCCCCGATGATTCCGCCATCGGTTGGGGTGTGACACAAACAATCAATATCTTTCTTCGAGCAGTTTACTAGCCACATCGGGTCTAGTATGCAGATTCTCCTCGACTCTCCCTTTGACTTGTCAAACAAAGAAATTACCGCCTCGGCCGTCGTTTCATTATACATCCAACCTTCGAATAGATCATGGAAATCTTGCTCAATAGCCCTGAGAGGCATATTCTTCAAACATCTTGGAGGTTTGATATCTAACGTTATATCTTTCTCTCCATTCTCCAATATTGTGACAATTTGCTTTGGTCTTTGAGGCTCCCAGTCAGGATATCCAGCCTTGGCCTGCTACTTTATGTAATCCCACAAATGTTGGTCATGTACTTTCACATCCAGACCATAATAAAATTGCTTTATATTCTTTGTCTGCACCAGCTCATCTACATCCCACCACGGAAGGGTTTTGATGTCTGACAAAAACTCGAAGTACTGTACTCCCTGTTCCCGTCTGATGGCGTAGACCTGTAGATCTTCCAGATAACCCCATGACAAAATATCACCCCATGAGATCTCTTTGCTATGAGTAAAGTACAGAAGTGCCCTAAGTGTCTTTCTCTCTTTCGGCATTACTTTGAACCACTTTTTCCTTTCTTCAGCTAATCTTTCTCTTGGGATGGTTTCTGGAACACCTTCAGTAGAAACTTTTTCCACAATTTTTCTTCTGATCTCATGTTCATTTCGATCCTTGAACATTTCTGCCAATGATGGAAATGTCTCATCAACTCCAGAATAGTGAAAATCAGTTTCTTCATCTGATGAATCTGATGCATCTTCAACAATAACATCATTGTAGTGATCAGCTTCATGAGCATACCTAGGCTCAAATACGTCTTCAGATGATTGAGGAATCTCATCTTCAATATCGAACTTAAAATTTCCATCATTCAAACCCAATTCTTCTAACATTTATGCCCTTGATCTCTGAATCTGTATCTCTCCCTCATATTGAGCATTCAGATAAATCACAGTAGGGTTTGTGAGGAATACCTGATCAACGTGCTGTTTACTAGATGTGGAGGCTTCTTGCTGATCATCATCCTCTTGTTCGTTTATCTGATCATTCAAAAAGTCTTCAATCAACATTAGGATTCTCAACAAGTAATCCCGATGAACCTTGATCATCATCATCATTCTTTTTGTCATAATTATCATCTTTTTTATCATCTTTCTGATCAGACTTATCGTTTTCTTCTTCTTCTTCTTCTTCTTCATCTTCATCACCGAGAATTTCCAAATCAGAATCACTATCAACAACTTCTCCACGAGCCCTCTTTGCCTCTTTTCGCCTTTCTTCAATTTTGACTTGGCGAACAATCTCTTTTATGCTGTAAGGCACTGAGGATTGTTCACCAACAAGAACAAACTGCTGTGTCTTCCATTCTAACATCAACATTTCTTTTGCCTTCTTTTTCTTCTGAATAGCACTAACTCGGTGAATAATTTCATAAGGATCAAATGATTCAGAAGACTCACCAACTAGCACGAATCCCAGAGGATCTGCTTCAGCTTCAACCATTTCCACGTCGACTTGGCTTGAAGACCCACCAGCTTCTTGAGTTTCCTCAATAACACTTTTGTTCTTTTGTGTGGCTTCTTCAGCTAGTCTCCTTTCTCTTTCGATTATTCTTTCTTCAGCTCTTTTAACTTTAATTTCATTGAATGCCATATGAACATCAATCTTTAGATGACTTTCCATGACTGCATATAACATGTTGAGCTGATTATCTTTCATCACTTTATCGGCTTTCATTGCTTCCATTTCTAACTTCATCACCTTCATTTCGTTAGATGAAGCTTCACTCATCTCACTTAGAAGCTGGTTCAGAGTTTGATTCACATCTTGCAGATTCTTTATCTTCACATTCAATGTAGCAACCTCTGCCGTCAAGAGTTCGAACACTTTAGAGTTATCATGAACATCATCCTTCATTTTCTTTATTGTCTCCTCTTGATCTATCAAAACCATTCTTGCTTCATCATGAGCTTTCATCAGTTGTTCAATCTGCCTTTTAAAAACATCACACTCTGCTTCAGCTTTAGCTTTAGCTTTTTCAAGATCAGCAACTTTCTTCAGCAATTCTTTCACAGCTTCATTGTTAAACATGTCGTAATCATCTTCTGGAATATCTTCGGTATATAATCCAGTTGCAGGTGGAAGACTTCCAAACAGATTATCAAAGGCTTCATTCTTAGGTTGAGAGGATCCAGGTTGATCTTGTGGAGGTGGTGGTGGAGGTGTAGTAGCTTTATACCCTGTGATTTCGACATAATCATCATCTCCTTTCTTCTTTTGAACCACAACCTTAGGTACTTCAACACTCTGCACCTCTGGTTCTCGAACCTTTTATGTTTCAACATGCTTTTCTTTCTTTCCATCTTTGTCTTTTGGTAATTCAGCACCAGATTTCTTTGCCCGTACTCTCCTTGGAATTACTTCGGCTTGAACAGCTTTTCGCTTTGCCCTTTGTTTCTTTGGTTCATCAGGAATATAGGTAGAGTCTTCTTCATCCGATGCTTTCTGCTTCTTTGTAGGATTTTTCTTCAATTGTGCTTTACCTCTACCAAGTGTTGTTGGGTCGAGCTCTGACTCTGACTCAGTAGCCTCTGAATCATCTTCACTTGAATCATCTTCACTTGAATCATCAACAGCAACTCCTTCAGGCTCTTTATCTTTGACGCTTTCTGCTTGAACATTTGAACCTTGTTCTTTCTGTGCAGCAGTCTCTTCATTCTTTTTGAGATAGCTTTCAAGTGAATGCTTTAATAGATCAGCTCCTTGTTGAATAACTACCGATGGTTCCAATACTGTTTCATCAATTAACCTCTGTTGTGGTTCTGCAGATGTCCCTGCAAAATAGACATTGAAGTTATCATTAGAATAATATAACAATTTAACGTTCTAACTTCTCTTATCACTCCCCCTCTCACTGTACCCTTTATCACAATCTTAGGAACTGGTTCCTTTGGAATAGGAACTGCAGGGGATGTCTTGGGAGTTCTCTTCCTTTTCCTATCTCTTACAAACCACCATCTGGTTTTCTTCTCAACCATCTCACTCATCTTCTCGTCTTCATTATCAGAATCACTGTTTTGGTGTCTCCAACCATCGTTCTCTGGAGCAATATATGCTGGGTTGTTAATCCTGCATATCATTCCTTTCACTCCTAGATTAGGACCCTTAATAATTATGGTTTCTGCTGTCATGTTCCTCAGACCTAAAATATCATCATCACTCTTCTCAAGGTCCTTGAACTGATCATCAATCAACATTTGTACAAAGCGAGGATACATGATGTACTTCTTGTTTCCAGCTTTTGCATTCTCATCCATGTAGTCAAATATCACTTGAGAAACATTATATGGCCTATTCAAAACGAGGCAAGTGATAATGTTCATGATGTAGTCCGATGTTTCATCATACGCACCCTTCCTGTGCGATAACACGCATGAACAACACAATGTACCAAAAACTTGTAAGCATGACTGAAACTTGTTTTTAAGATTTTTCCATTTATGTGCCCTGTGAATCCCATTCTGCACCATAATCCTTTAGCTAGATGTTAGGGAATAATAGTTGGATCATTATCAGAATCACCTAAATCTAACACACATCTCACATCACCAACATTTATCTTAATCTCCAAATCAACATTCTGTCCATTCT
The DNA here is from genome assembly GCA_030545235.1 of Helianthus tuberosus. NCBI lineage: Eukaryota > Viridiplantae > Streptophyta > Magnoliopsida > Asterales > Asteraceae > Helianthus > Helianthus tuberosus. Next base: position 86,401,665 of record CM060377.1, on the reverse strand, counting down.
TATCTCTCTTCGTTACTGCAGAGTAGATCGTCTTAACTTTCTCTTCGTATCTTGCAGAGTTCCAAAATCGTCTGACATGTGATTCGTAGACTATGGTCTTGTCAGATAATGCTTTAGCAATTTTGTTTTCCCGCAAGAACTTTGCAATATCTTCAACTACAGTTTTGTCAGTATATTGTGTTTCCAACAAATAGTAGATATTATGCGTGTAACACCCAAAAAACGGGGTTGGTAATTTAGAACCCGGTTAAGATAAAGGAATGGGTAAAGTACCGTTAGTAGTAAAAGTGAACCCATAAACAAAATAACTAGGAATAAATTAGCCTAGTGGTGTTATGTATATAAGTAATAAGATGATGAGTTTTTAGTCCCGTATGCAATCAAAACGAAACTTGAGGGACCAAAAAGGTTAGGATGGAAAGATGGGTTTTATTTATGAAAGTTAACACACAAACACACATATTCGTGTGTTCTAGAAATCGATCAGGAGCTCCATGAGCTCAAAACCCTAGTTTCCATCCATTCATCAAATCAAAAGGCAAGATGAAGCTTAAATTCATAACCGAGCATGGATTACTGATCACCTTCTCATGGGGATCATAAGGTATGTCTTAAAGATTAGATTGGTGATCTTTCATGAAGTGGGTTATGATGTAAGTTGCGAATTTGTATGAAATTGAGAATGAGTATGTGTTAGAAGTGTCATATAGAACATGGGGTATGTATGGTTTGGGCTAATTTGATGTTTAGAGATGAAACCCGTTGATTATGGTGATGATAACGACTTGAATGGTCACCCATGTCCAATTCTTGCTTAATATTGATGTATTTTGATTTGTATGATGGATTCTTGTTAGAGGAATTGAAAGAAATGTGATACTAGTAAGTTTGATGTTTATGCATGAATGATTTATGTTGATTAGAAGGAGGAATTTGTTGAATTATGAATGAGATTAGAAGGATATGCATGAATTAGTTGTACACTATGCTTAGGAGGTAGTACACACATCAAAAGTATGATGAAATTATGAAGAACTTAATATTAGATCACTTGTAAGTGATTAACAAAGTAGTTATGAAGTGGGTTTTTGATGATATGATAGAAGTAATGATATGCTTATGTAAATAATGTAGAAAATCATATATGTGTAAGTATGTTTAAAGAAATTGGATAAGAAATGATGGATTAGCATGTTTTAAGGTTAAATGATAAACTTAATATAAGATCCGTGTGATAAAAAAGATTTGATGAATGATGAATAAGCTAACTATCTTGAGAATGATATATGATAGTTGATGCTTAATAAGCGACATGGAAGCTTGGGAAGGAAGCGAGTCAAACAGGACTAATGCGCACGGGAAGCATATTCGGATGTTATGTAAGTAAAGCTTACACCCCTTTTTTGTAGAATATCTATTCATTGTATAGATTACGAACATGGTAACTAAATTTGTGAATTATGATGTTCCGACAAGTTTTGGTATGGGTCGGAACATGTGATTATGTTAAGAAACTAAGTTGATGGTCGAAAAGGGTAAAAAAGGTATTATGGTGATTTTGGTTACGAGTTAACGAAGGAATAAGTTACATGAATGGGATAATGACTAACTAAAGTCCCACAAGGATAAAATGGACATTTAGACTTAACGGGTCAAATGGTGAAGATATCACCATTTGGCGATATTGACTATTGAATTGTTTTGTCAAGTATTATGCATTCACAGGATGAATAGCGAAAGGAATTATGTTGCTATTAACTAGCCATTTAGTGCACGAAATATTAAAACGGGTCATAGCTTTGATCCGAGCCAGGTATGTACTATTTGAGTTATAGTTAAGTCATGCGATTAGTCAAATGTTAAAGGAAGTCCTTTGTAGTAAAGGTTGGAACAAAGTTGACAAAAACGCCCTTGATGGGTAAATCGGGCAAATGGTCTTAAAAGTTGATTAGAAACAAGCTATTTGATTAAGTGAATGTTTTGAAAAAGTAGGAAAGCGAGAAATATGATTTTCATAAGCCAAGGACCTTAAAATGCGGAATAAACCTTTAACGGGTCAAAATAAGCTTTTGAGCGAAAATGGGTTAAGAGGATGCAAGACATCCAAGAATTTAGTCTTCTATGATAGACGTCATTGATATTATTAAGTTCATAAGAAGTTATGGTCAAACAAACGAGTTATGTTGATAAATGCATGAACGGGTCAAAATTTTGGTAAAGGGCAATAAGCCGAAGGCTTGAAGGTCCTAAATTTCGGTTGCCCGAATATTGGATTTTCACTCCATGTGATGGAGAATTAAATTACAACCGCGTAAGAAAAAGAATCATGTAAATCGGATCAATAACGAATGAGTTATGTTCGTTTTCGTGAAACTTGGGTTGGCTGGGAATTTTGCAGCAGCAATTAAGCAACTTGCTGTCAAAAAAGGGGCTAGGTGTAGCGTCTAGCCCCCCTGATTCCAAAAATTGTTTAATTTTGCTTGTTTGACCCATATAACTTGTTTAAACTTGTTATTTAACTATCAAAGCTAACTTTTAAGTTGGTTTTGATCATAGGTGATAGCCAAGAGTGCCCGGATATGTACGTATGTTTGTATGTCTCTATACACGTATTTAGAAATGTATGTAAGCATGTATGCACCTACGTATGTATGTTTATAAGTATGTGAGCAAGTATACGCGGATATATGAAGGTATGTATGTGAGTAGGCATGTATGAGTTAGATATGTTGCAAGTAGGGATGTATGTATGTATATATGTATAATGTTATGAGTGTACGTAATGATGTAGGTATGTGTGTATGTAGATACGTATGTAATGATGTAGATGTGTTTACATGTGGGTATGTACGTATGTATGTAATTGGTTATGTGTGAACGTATGAATATGTATAAGTATTTATGAAAGTAGGTACGCATGTATCCAATGAAATTGAGTACTAACGATAATATTAGCGTGCCTGGTGAATGAAGTGTAACGCAGGAATAACAAAGAAGTCTCACCACGGATTGTATGATTAGATGGAAAGCTGGGATGTAAAGAGTCAACGGAACAAAAAGTAAACGTGAATAAATCTTGTATGTTTATAATGCGTACTAATGTTATGAATTTTATGTGGTGAGCGCAGGTAGTACGAGTCATGAGGATCATCAAGGATCAGAGATCGAGGATCGAGTCACAAGATAGATTGTACGGGAACGTTAGTGTATGAAATTTAGAAAACCCATATTATGTTTTTAATTGTAAATGATTCGATTGATGACTTCATGTGAAAAAGTTGTGTTAAAATGAAGATTTAAGCAAGTCAAGGTATTTATAAGGAAAGAAATTTTATGGCATGAACTTCCCCTGCGACTTTTTGTCAAATACGAACTAGGGGCTTACAAGTTGGTATCAGAGCCCTGGTTTGAGAGAATCAAGTACGAGAGGATAGGTACTTGAACTCAAACCTGTGTGCTCTTGCGATAAGGAACTCATACAATCCACGACTCGATCAAGATCTAAAGGTAAGCATAACTGCTTGCAAAGGATGATCCGTGAATGCGGTCTAGAACCGGCATCAAGGCAAGTGATAAGACAAATGGACCCCAGGTATGTAAATTTAACGTGTGGGCGTATGAAGTGGTATAATTAAGCGAGTGAAAGAAAATTTTAAATGAAATATAATAGTGATATGGCAATGAAGTTTTGAAAATGATACATGTGCCGAAACTTAATTCTTCGGACATAAGGTGGCGATTACACGAAGACACGAAACTAGTATGTGGATTGTGTACCTGGCCAGTACACAAGAAACATATGATGTTCGTGAGACCGTGATAATTGTTACAGGTATGACCGTTAGAATTAGGTAGTAGGTGGACGTGAGGGTAAAGAGAAACGTAAGACTTTCAGGAATGAAAGTATGAATGATATGTTAGAATCCGCGAGACGGATTCGAAGCATGAAAGTAATGAAGTATGAATGACCTGTTTGAATCAGCGAGACGGATTCAAGAAATGAAAGTCATGAATGGAATGTTTGAATCCGTAAAATGGATTCAAGGAAATGAAATGTAGAAATGATATGTCTGAATCCGCGAGATGGATTCAACACATGTAAGGAATGAAAGATGTGAATGATATGTTTGAAATCCGTTAGATGGATTCAAATCATAGAAGGAAGAAAAGGTATGAATGGTACGTTTGGAACCGCTGGACGGATTTAAAAATATAAAAAGGATGAAATTAGCCCATATCAGAATATGCCGATAGTTTGACCTTGGTCGCGTCAAACGAGTCATATGAGTAAACGTAAAGTAACTGAATGAAAGAATGATCGTAATTGGCATGCAAACCTAAATTTTAAAATGAAAGGAAGAAGAAGTTTTGAACAAGTTATGTGTTAAATGTGTTAGTAATCGACTCTTAGGAGTCATAATAAATGACGGGCTACGACCTGGACAATAATTTAAGTATAAATGAGAAGGGTGAGTTTGGTTAAGAATACCGAAATGATGTAATGAATGTCTTTGCAAATAAGCATGAAGGGAAAGAAGTACGAATGTGTACCTCAATACATCTACGATAAGTAAGAAATGTCGGTTTGACATTGAAAAGTCAAACTGCAAAGGTCGACAAAATAAGTAACCAGAATAAAAGACTTGCATGTAAGGAATGAAATGTGGAATGTCTAATAGCACGTACCTAGGAAATTGTAAAAGAATTATAGGTGAGTAATCACCTAGTATAATGAATGTTTGAATGAAAAGTGCTAACCGCTGATTTTGTAGATATTAATGGTAGAACTCTCAATGTGATGAAACCAATCGAATTGGTGAACGAATGTGCACGAGTGAAAGCTCAGTACAAGGATGAATGAAAGCTGGCCTGGTACGGTCAGTACACGCGAAGGAGCGGATCGATCTGGTTTACGGATCGCAGTAGCACGAAATGATATCAAAGTAAGTAAAATGTTTTAACTCATGCCGGATAGATATGAATTAGTAAATTGAAAACGACCTACGAGATGAATGATGGAATGGGTATGGTATAGTATGGAATGTTTGATTTCTAATAGTTGACATAAGAATGAAAACTATGTCATTAAGAAGTGAATCTTAAAGGTTTTGAGTGAAAGATACGAGTATGGGTTAAACTCTCGTATGATGAATTTGCATGATACGTACACTTATGCAAATTAAGTAATGCACGAAATGAGAGGAATAGTAACATAGAATGAATAAGGTGAGTTGAAGGTAACATAAGGGTATGTATGGTACAAATAACTATAGAAAATAAAGAATGATGTTAACTTTGGGGTTAAGCACGAAGGCATGACTATGAACAAGTAACTTCGTTGCGATAACGAAACAGTAATTAAATGTTATGTAATATATGTATAGAATGAGATCTTAAAGGGTGAGGTGAAAGTATTAAATCTGTTATAAAATGATCATATGAAGGTAAGCATTATTATAAGTTTAAATAAATATGTATAATGACCTGTTACTAACGGGTCGAGGAAATGAGAATGTTATGTGAAAGTATGCCATGGAAAGTATAGACTTGTGAAGAAGAAGTCAATTGTATGAATAATTATGAAATGAGATAGGATGATTACTATAATTATGATGTGACTATGAAGTCAAACATAGATGTGTATGTGTAAATGGAAATGAGAAAGGTTTCGGGGACGAAACCTTATTTAAGGGGGGTAGACTTGTAACACCCCAAAAAACGGGTTTGGTAATTTAGAACCCGGTTAAGATAAAGGAATGGGTAAAGTACCGTTAGTAGTAAAAGTGAACCCATAAACAAAATAACTAGGAATAAATTAGCCTAGTGGTGTTATGTATATAAGTAATAAGATGATGAGTTTTTAGTCCCGTATGCAATCAAAACGAAACTTGAGGGACCAAAAAGGTTAGGATGGAAAGATGGGTTTTATTTATGAAAGTTAACACACAAACACACACATTCGTGTGTTCTAGAAATCGATCAGGAGCTCCATGAGCTCAAAACCCTCGTTTCCATCCATTTCATCAAATCAAAAGGCAAGATGAAGCTTAAATTCATAACCAAGCATGGATTAGTGATCACCTTCTCATGGGGATCATAAGGTATGTCTTAAAGATTAGATTGGTGATCTTTCACGAAGTGGGTTATGATGTAAGTTGCGAATTTGTATGAAATTGAGAATGAGTATGTGTTAGAATTGTCATATAGAACATGGGGTATGCACGGTTTGGGCTAATATGATGTTTAGAGATGAAACCCGTTGATTATGGTGATGATAACGACTTGAATGGTCACCCATGTCCAATTCTTGCTTAATATTGATGTATTTTGATTTGTATGATGGATTCTTGTTAGAGGAATTGAAAGAAATGTGATACTAATATGTTTGATGTTTATGCGTGAATGATTTATGTTGATTAGAAGGAGGAATTTGTTGAATTATGAATGAGATTAGAAGGATATGCATGAATTAGTTGTACACTATGCTTAGGAGGTAGTACACACATCAAAAGTATGATGAAATTATGAAGAACTTAATATTAGATCACTTGTAAGTGATTAACAAAGTAGTTATGAAGTGGGTTTTTGATGATATGATAGAACTAATGATATGCTTAAGTTAATAATGTTGAAAATCATATATGTGTAAGTATGTTTAAAGAAATTGGATAAGAAATGATGGATTAGCATGTTTTAAGGTTAAATGATAAACTTAATATAAGATCCGTGTGATAAAAAGGATTTGATGAATGATGAATAAGCTAACTATCTTGAGAATGATATATGATAGTTGATGCTTAATAAGTGACATGGAAGCTTGGGAAGGAAGCGGGTCAAACAGGACTAATGCGCACGGGAAGCATATTCGGATGTTATGTAAGTAAAGCTTACACCCCTTTTTTTGTAGAATATCTATTCATTGTATATATTACGAACATGGTAACTAAATATGTGAATTATGATGTTCCGACAAGTTTTGGTATGGGTCGGAACATGTGATTATGTTAAGAAACTAAGTTGATGGTCGAAAAGGGTAAAAAGGGTATTATGGTGATTTTGGTTACGAGTTAACGAAGGAATAAGTTACATGAATGGGATAATGACTAACTAAAGTCCCACAAGGATAAAATGGACATTTAGACTTAACGGGTCAAATGGTGAACATATCAGCATTTGGCGATATTGACTAATGAATTTTGTCAAGTATTATGCATTCACAGGATGAATAGCGAAAGGAATTATGTTGCTATTAACTAGCCATTTAGTGCACGAAATATTAAAACGGGTCATAGCTTTGATCCGAGCCAGGTATGTACGATTTGAGTTATAGTTAAGTCATGCGATTAGTCAAATGTTAAAGGAAGTCCTTTGTAGTAAAGGATGGAACAAACTTGACAAAAACGCCCTTGATGGGTAAATCGGGCAAACGGTCTTAAAAGTTGATTAGAAACAAGCTATTTGATTAAGTGAATGTTTTGAAAAAGTAGGAAAGAGAGAAATATGATTTTCGTAAGCCAAGGACCTTAAAATGCGGAATAAACCTTTAACGGGTCAAAATAAGCTTTTGAGCGAAAATGGGTTAAGAGGATGCAAGACATCCAAGAATTTAGTCTTTTATGATAGACGTCATTGATATTATTAGGTTCATAAGAAGTTATGGTCAACCAAACGAGTTATGTTGATAAATGCATGAACGGGTCAAAATTTTGGTAAAAGGGTAATAAGCCGAAGGCTTGAAGGTCCTAAATTTCGGTAGCCCGAATATTGGATTTTCACTCCATGTGATGGAGAATTAAATTACGACCGCGTAAGAAAAAGAATCATGTAAATCGGATCAATAACGAATGAGTTATGTTCGTTTTCGTGAAACTTGGGTTGGCTGGGAATTTTGCAGCAGCAATTAAGCAACTTGCTATCAAAAAAGGGGCTAGGTGTAGCGTCTAGCCCCTAGGTGTAGCGTCTAGCCTCCCCTGATTCCGAAAATTGTTTAATTTTGCTTGTTTGATCCATATAACTTGTTTAAACTTGTTATTTAACTATCAAAGCTAACTTTTAATTTGGTTTTGATCATAGGTGATAGCTAAGAGTGCCCGGATATGTATGTATGTTTGTATGTCTCTATACACGTATTTAGAAATGTATGTAAGCATGTATGCACCTACGTATGTATGTTTATAAGTATGTGAGCAAGTATACGCGGATATATGAAGGTATGTATGTGATTAGGCATGTATGAGTTAGGTATGTTGCAAGTAGGGATGTATGTATGTATATATGTATAATGTTATGAGTGTACGTAATGATGTAGGTATGTGTGTATGTAGATACGTATGTAATGATGTAGATGTGTTTACATGTGGGTATATACGTATGTATGTAATTGGTTACGTGTGAACGTATGAATATGTATAAGTATGTATGAAAGTAGGTACGCATGTATCCAATGAAATTGAGTACTAACGATAATATTAGCGTGCCTGGTGAATGAAGTGTAACGCAGGAATAGCAAAGAAGTCTCACCACGGATTGTATGATTAGATGGAAAGCTGGGATGTAAAGAGTTAACGGAACAAAAAGTAAACGTGAATAAATCTTGTATGTTTATAATGCATACTAATGTTATGAATTTTATGTGGTGAGCGCAGGTAGTACGAGTCATGAGGATCATCAAGGATCAGAGATCGAGGATCGAGTCACAAGACAGATTGTACGTGAACGTTGGTGTATGAAATTTAGAAAACCCATATTATGTTTTTAATTGTAAATGATTCGATTGATGACTTCATGTGAAAAATTTGTGTTAAAATGAAGATTTAAGCAAGTCAAGGTATTTATAAGGAAAGAAATTTTATGGCATGAACTTCCGCTGCGACTTTTTGTCAAATACGAACTAGGGGCTTACAAGTTGGTATCAGAGCCCTGGTTTGAGAGAATCAAGTACGAGAGGATAGGTACTTGAACTCAAACCTGTGTGCTCTTGCGATAAGGAACCCATACAATCCACGACTCGATCAAGATCTAAAGGTAAGCATAACTGCTTGCAAAGGATGATCCGTGAATGCGGTCTAGAACCGGCATCAAAGCAAGTGATAAGACAAATGGACCCCAGGTACGTAAATTTAACGTGTGGGCGTATGAAGTGGTATAATTAAGCGAGTGAAAGAAAATTTTAAATGAAATATAATAGTGATATGGCAATGAAGTTTTGAAAATGATACATGTGCCGAAACTTAATTCTTCGGACATAAGGTGGCGATTACACGAAGACACGAAACTAGTATGTGGATTGTGTACCTGGCCAGTACACAAGAAACATATGATGTTCGTGAGACCGTGATAATTGTTACAGGTATGACCGTTAGAATTAGGTAGTAGGTGGACGTGAGGGTAAAGAGAAACGTAAGACTTTCAGGAATGAAAGTATGAATGATATGTTAGAATCCGCGAGACGGATTCGAAGCATGAAAGTAATGAAGTATGAATGACCTGTTTGAATCAGCGAGACGGATTCAAGAAATGAAAGTCATGAATGGAATGTTTGAATCCGTAAAATGGATTCAAGGAAATGAAATGTAGAAATGATATGTCTGAATCCGCGAGATGGATTCAACACATGTAAGGAATGAAAGATGTGAATGATATGTTTGAAATCCGTTAGATGGATTCAAATCATAGAAGGAAGAAAAGGTATGAATGGTACGTTTGGAACCGCTGGACGGATTTAAAAATATAAAAAGGATGAAATTAGCCCATATCAGAATATGCCGATAGTTTGACCTTGGTCGCGTCAAACGAGTCATATGAGTAAACGTAAAGTAACTTAATGAAAGAATGATCGTAATTGGCACGCAAACCTAAATTTTAAAATGAAAGGAAGAAGAAGTTTCGAACAAGTTATGTGTTAAATGTGTTAGTAATCGACTCTTAGGAGTCATAATAAATGACGGGCTACGACCTGGACAATAATTTAAGTATAAATGAGAAGGGTGAGTTTGGTTAAGAATACCGAAATGATGTAATGAATGTCTTTGCAAATAAGCATGAAGGGAAAGAAGTACGAATGTGTATCTCAATACATCTACGATAAGTAAGAAATGTCGGTTTGACATTGAAAAGTCAAACTGCAAAGGTCGACAAAATAAGTAACCAGAATAAAAGACTTGCATGTAAGGAATGAAATGTGGAATGTCTTATAGCACGTACCTAGGAAATTGTAAAAGAATTATAGGTGAGTAATCACCTAGTATAATGAATGTTTGAATGAAAAGTGCTAACCGCTGATTTTGTAGATATTAATGGTAGAACTCTCAATGTGATGAAACCAATCGAATTGGTGAACGAATGTGCACGAGTGAAAGCTCAGTACAAGGATGAATGAAAGCTGGCCTGGTACGGTCAGTACACGCGAAGGAGCGGATCGATCTGGTTTACGGATCGCAGTAGCACGAAATGATATCAAAGTAAGTAAAATGTTTTAACTCATGCCAGATAGATATAAATTAGTAAATTGAAAATGACCTACGAGATGAATGATGGAATGGGTATGGTATAGTATGGAATGTTTGATTTCTAATAGTTGACATAAGAATGAAAACTATGTCATTAAGAAGTGAATCTTAAAGGTTTTGAGTGAAAGATACGAGTATGGGTTAAACTCTCGTATGATGTATTTGCATGATACGTACACTTATGCAAATTAAGTAATGCACGAAATGAGAGGAATAGTAACATAGAATGAATAAGGTGAGTTGAAGGTAACATAAGGGTATGTATGGTACAAATAACTATAGAAAATAAAGAATGATGTTAACTTTGGGGTTAAGCACGAAGGCATGACTATGAACTAGTAACTTCGTTGCGATAACGAAACAGTAATTAAATGTTATGTAATATATGTATAGAATGAGATCTTAAAGGGTGAGATGAAAGTATTAAATCTGTTATAAAATGATCATATGAAGGTAAGCATTATTATAAGTTTAAATAAATATGTATAATGACCTGTTACTAACGGGTCGAGGAAATGAGAATGTTATGTGAAAGTATGCCATGGAAAGTATAGACTTGTGAAGAAGAAGTCAATTATATGAATAATTATGAAATGAGATAGGATGATTACTATAATTATGATGTGACTATGAAGTCAAACATAGATGTGTATGTGTAAATGGAAATGAGAAAGGTTTCGGGGACGAAACCTTATTTAAGGGGGGTAGACTTGTAACACCCCAAAAATGGGTTTGGTAATTTAGAACCCGGTTAAGATAAAGGAATGGGTAAAGTACCGTTAGTAGTAAAAGTGAACCTATAAACAAAATAACTAGGAATAAATTAGCCTAGTGGTGTTATGTATATAAGTAATAAGATGATGAGTTTTTAGTCCCGTATACAATCAAAACGAAACTTGAGGGACCAAAAAGGTTAGGATGGAAAGATGGGTTTTATTTATGAAAGTTAACACACAAACACACACATTCGTGTGTTCTAGAAATCGATCAGGAGCTCCATGAGCTCAAAACCCTAGTTTCCATCCATTTCATCAAATCAAAAGGCAAGATGAAGCTTAAATTCATAACCGAGCATGGATTAGTGATCACCTTCTCATGGGGATCATAAGGTATGTCTTAAAGATTAGATTGGTGATCTTTCACGAAGTGGGTTATGATGTAAGTTGTGAATTTGTATGAAATTGAGAATGAGTATGTGTTAGAATTGTCATATAGAACATGGGGTATGCACGGTTTGGGCTAATTTGATGTTTAGAGATGAAACCCGTTGATTATGGTGATGATAACGACTTGAATGGTCACCCATGTCCAATTCTTGCTTAATATTGATGTATTTTGATTTGTATGATGGATTCTTGTTAGAGGAATTGAAAGAAATGTGATACTAATATGTTTGATGTTTATGCATGAATGATTTATGTTGATTAGAAGGAGGAATTTGTTGAATTATGAATGAGATTAGAAGGATATGCATGAATTAGTTGTACACTATGCTTAGGAGGTAGTACACACATCAAAAGTATGATGAAATTATGAAGAACTTAATATTAGATCACTTGTAAGTGATTAACAAAGTAGTTATGAAGTGGGTTTTTGATGATATGATAGAAGTAATGATATGCTTATGTTAATAATGTTGAAAATCATATATGTGTAAGTATGTTTAAAGAAATTGGATAAGAAATGATGGATTAGCATGTTTTAAGGTTAAATGATAAACTTAATATAAGATCCGTGTGATAAAAAGGATTTGATGAATGATGAATAAGCTAACTATCTTGAGAATGATATATGATAGTTGATGCTTAATAAGTGACATGGAAGCTTGGGAAGGAAGCGGGTCAAACAGGACTAATGCGCACGGGAAGCATATTCGGATGTTATGTAAGTAAAGCTTACACCCCTTTTTTGTAGAATATCTATTCATTGTATATATTACGAACATGGTAACTAAATATGTGAATTATGATGTTCCGACAAGTTTTGGTATGGGTCGGAACATGTGATTATGTTAAGAAACTAAGTTGATGGTCGAAAAGGGTAAAAAGGGTATTATGGTGATTTTGGTTACGAGTTAACGAAGGAATAAGTTACATGAATGGGATAATGACTAACTAAAGTCCCACAAGGATAAAATGGACATTTAGACTTAACGGGTCAGATGGTGAAGATATCACCATTTGGCGATATTGACTAATGAATTGTTTTGTCAAGTATTATGCATTCACAGGATGAATAGCGAAAGGAATTATGTTGCTATTAACTAGCCATTTAGTGCACGAAATATTAAAACGGGTCATAGCTTTGATCCGAGCCAGGTATGTACGATTTGAGTTATAGTTAAGTCATGCGATTAGTCAAATGTTAAAGGAAGTCCTTTGTAGTAAAGGATGGAACAAACTTGACAAAAACGCCCTTGATGGGTAAATCGGGCAAACGGTCTTAAAAGTTGATTAGAAACAAGCTATTTGATTAAGTGAATGTTTTGAAAAAGTAGGAAAGAGAGAAATATGATTTTCGTAAGCCAAGGACCTTAAAATGCGGAATAAACCTTTAACGGGTCAAAATAAGCTTTTGAGCGAAAATGGGTTAAGAGGATGCAAGACATCCAAGAATTTAGTCTTTTATGATAGACGTCATTGATATTATTAGGTTCATAAGAAGTTATGGTCAAACAAACGAGTTATGTTGATAAATGCATGAACGGGTCAAAATTTTGGTAAAGGGTAATAAGCCGAAGGCTTGAAGGTCCTAAATTTCGGTAGCCCGAATATTGGATTTTCACTCCATGTGATGGAGAATTAAATTACGACCGCGTAAGAAAAAGAATCATGTAAATCGGATCAATAACGAATGAGTTATGTTCGTTTTCGTGAAACTTGGGTTGGCTGGGAATTTTGCAGCAGCAATTAAGCAACTTGCTATCAAAAAAGGGGCTAGGTGTAGCGTCTAGCCCCTAGGTGTAGCGTCTAGCCTCCCCTGATTCCGAAAATTGTTTAATTTTGCTTGTTTGATCCATATAACTTGTTTAAACTTGTTATTTAACTATCAAAGCTAACTTTTAATTTGGTTTTGATCATAGGTGATAGCTAAGAGTGCCCGGATATGTATGTATGTTTGTATGTCTCTATACACGTATTTAGAAATGTATGTAAGCATGTATGCACCTACGTATGTATGTTTATAAGTATGTGAGCAAGTATACGCGGATATATGAAGGTATGTATGTGATTAGGCATGTATGAGTTAGGTATGTTGCAAGTAGGGATGTATGTATGTATATATGTATAATGTTATGAGTGTACGTAATGATGTAGGTATGTGTGTATGTAGATACGTATGTAATGATGTAGATGTGTTTACATGTGGGTATGTACGTATGTATGTAATTGGTTACGTGTGAACGTATGAATATGTATAAGTATGTATGAAAGTAGGTACGCATGTATCCAATGAAATTGAGTACTAACGATAATATTAGCGTGCCTGGTGAATGAAGTGTAACGCAGGAATAGCAAAGAAGTCTCACCACGGATTGTATGATTAGATGGAAAGCTGGGATGTAAAGAGTTAATGGAACAAAAAGTAAACGTGAATAAATCTTGTATGTTTATAATGCATACTAATGTTATGAATTTTATGTGGTGAGCGCAGGTAGTAAGAGTCATGAGGATCATCAAGGATTAGAGATCGAGGATCGAGTCACAAGACAGATTGTACGGGAACGTTGGTGTATGAAATTTAGAAAACCCATATTATGTTTTTAATTGTAAATGATTCGATTGATGACTTCATGGGAAAAATTTGTGTTAAAATGAAGATTTAAGTAAGTCAAGGTATTTATAAGGAAAGAAATTTTATGGCATGAACTTCCGCTGCGACTTTTTGTCAAATACGAACTAGGGGCTTACAAGTTGGTATCAGAGCCCTGGTTTGAGAGAATCAAGTACGAGAGGATAGGTACTTGAACTCAAACCTGTGTGCTCTTGCGATATAACCTATCTCCCCCTAAATACCAAAACACAGGGACCAAAATGGCAGTTTACTCTTTTTGAAAATATAACCTATCTCCCCCTGAATACCAAAACATCTAAAAATTCTACAAACCATTGCAGATTGCTTTTCAACATCATCTACAGTGGTACCTTCATCTACGCCAAGAATCCCCTCCGCAACCGATAGTAACTTCATACCATTAAGTTTCAAAAGATATTGAAAACGAGTTTTGTCAAATGCTTTGGTATGTAAGTCAGCTTTTTGTTCATCGGTGTGGATTTTTTCTATTCGTATCAACTTTTTCTCGAAACAATCTCGGATGAAGTGATGACGAATTTCAATGTGTTTCGTTTTAGCGTGATGAACATGATTTTTTGTTATGTTTATAGCTGCCTCATTATCAACAAAGATAGGGGAGTTAAGAAATTGCAAACCGTAGTCTCGCATCTGTTGCTGGATCCACAGGATCTAAGAGCAGCAGCTGCTAGCAGATATATATTCAGCTTCACATGTGGATAAAGCGATAGAAGTCTGCTTCTTACATTGCCAGGTAACCAATCGTGGTCCGAAAAACTGGCACCCCGCTGTTGTTAACTTAGCGTTCACTTTGCAGCATCCGAAATCGGAATCAGAATATCCCTCAAGCGTGAAATCGCCTTGTTTTGGATACCACAACCCCAATGATGGAGTTCCTTTCAGGTAGCGTACAATCCTTTTCACAATTACCATATGTGAAGCTCTGGGGCTTGACTGAAACCGTGCTGCGAGGCAGGTTGGATACATAATATCCGGTCTTGATGCCGTCAAGTACATTAACGATCCGATCATGGAGCGATACAGCGTTTCATCCACCTTATCTCCGGTGAGATCAGGGTATATCCCATGGTTCGTCGCTAATGGGGTGGACATTGGTGACATTCCTGACATCCCGAATTTCTCCAGAACATCATGAACATACTTCGTCTGATATATGAACGTTCCCTCGGGTAGTTGATCAACCTGAAGCCCTAAGAAGAACTTTATCTCACCCATTGATGACATTTCAAACTTCTGCTTCATAACATTTTCAAAATCTTTGCAGAGTTATTCATTTGTTGACCCGAAAATTATGTCATCCACATAAATTTGGACTATCAGAAGATGGCCGTCGACTTCTTTTGTGAACAGAGTGGCGTCTACCTTTCCTCGGATGAATTTGTTGGCTAACAAATGTTGAGACAGGGTCTCATACCAGGCTCTCGGGGCCTGATGTAAGCCGTATAACGCCTTATCCAAGAGATAAACTTTATCTTTGTGAATTGGGTCGGTGAAGCCCGGTGGCTGTCCAACATATACCTCGTCTTTCACATTGCCATAGAGAAATGCCGACTTCACATCTAGCTGAAAAACTTTAAATCCTTTCCAAGATGCAAATGCTAGGAAGATTCTGATCACTTAAAGTCTAGCAATAGGAGCATATACTTCAGTGAAATCTATCCCCTCCTGCTGACTGAAACCTTGTACAACGAGTCGAGCTTTGTTACGAATAATAACCCCTCGATCATCCCTTTTGCACTTGAACACCCACTTGATGTTTATCTTCCTATGACCATCAGGCAGATCCACCAATTTCCATACACCCAATTTCTCAAACTGACTTAGCTCCTCCTGCATAGCGTTAACCCAGGAATCTTCAGTTAGTGCTTCCTTGTACGTTCGTGGCTCAATCTGCAAAATGAAACAACTAAGTTAAAACTCTGTTTGTAAAGGAGCAACTGTAGAATAAAAACAAGTAAGGCCTTGGTCAATTTGTCGTCTGGTGCGCACGCCTGATTGCAACTCTCCAATGATTAACTCTACTGGATGGTATGAAAGAGTTCTTGGCATCACCTCGCCTGGAACATCTACCTCACTTTCCAAATTCTTAATGTTCTGGTTTGCGACTTGTTCACTAACTGGAAACGTTTGATCTTGAGACTGGATTTGCTCCCCCTCAGACTCTGAATCACCACGATCGAATGTTGGCCTTTCATCAGATTATGAATTATCATTGATTCCCGTCTGATTGATAGGAGCTTGTTCACGTTCTGAAGATGTCGGAGTTTGCATAACATCATCATTCTCACCAGCATTGCTTGGACCAGCTTCATCATCGTTCAAAGCTTGTCGTTGATGGCTATAAGGTTCTGCTGGGAATCTTTCTTGTGATTCTTCATATTCTCTTAGAATATCCAACTCGTCATAGAAATCTGGTTCTTCTTCTATATCGAATGAATCCCACAGAGTATCATAATTGAAACGCCATGAGTCGCCGAGATTCTGAGGTGGCATCGTATAACTTTGACACTCAACATTTTGTGCTTCGATGATTCGCTTCAAGCTTGGAACAAAGACTCTTTTCAATGGGCTTGCATATCCCACAAATATACCTTCAATGCACTTTGGACCAAATTTACCAAAAGGTTCTAGAACTGTGCAGGGAGACCTGAACGGTTCCAAATACTTCAGGTTAGGTTTGCGGAGATTAATGAGCTCGAAACATGTCTTGTTGAACTTTTTCACTGTAAGAACCCGGTTGAGCGTATAGCAAGTGGCTGACACTGCTTCTGCCCAGAAATTGACAGGTAGTTTTGAATCAGCAAGCATCGTCCTGGCCGTTTCAATCAGTGTCCTATTCTTTCTTTCTGCTACTCCATTTTGCTGCGGAATGTATGGCGCGCTGAATTCGTGCAGTATACCTCTTTCATTACAATATACTTCCATTTTGTTGGTCTTAAACTCTGTACCGTTGTCACTTCTTATTCTTCTGATACGAGTTTGGTACGAGTTTTCAAGCTTTCTGAACATTATTATCAAGCTCCCAAATGTTTCATCTTTTGTCTTCAGAAACGTTACCCACGAAAATCTCGAATAGTCGTCTGTGACAACTAAGCAGTAGAGATCACCAGTTATGCTTTTAACATTCACTGGACCAAAGAGATCCATGTGAAGTCTCTCTAACGGCCTCGAGACTGAATTCATCTTCTTTCCAGGGTGAGATTTCTTTCACTGTTTACCTTTGATGCAACTAATACACTCCACCTCAAGATGAAATCCTTTCAGATGAACTCCATTTACTAAGTCGTTGTGTACCAGGTAGTTCATTTTTCGCAGATGAATATGGCCCATCTTTCTATGCCATAATTGTGACTCCTTTTCAGTGGCTCTTGACATGAAGCAGTGAGCCTGACCCGTGGTAGTAGTTGCTACACTCATGTCCAACACGTATAGATCGTCGACTCTTGGTGCTATCATGATAACCCACTATTCGGGGACAACAAACCCTGGCTTCAATATCAAACATTCTTTGTATGTGAAGTGTGTCGAATACATACGATCACAAATCTGAGAAATGCTCAGAAGATTGTTTTCCAGCTCGGCGATATAATTCACTCTTTCAAACATGACAATTCCATTCGATAAAGTTCCCTCACCAACTATACGACCACCTTGATTGCCTGCAAATCCCACATATCCTCCATTAAACCCTCGAACATCATACAGTAGGGTTTTCTTCCCCGTCATGTGCCGAGAAGCTCCAATATCCATTATCCAATGTGAGATGGATCTCGGAAGCTCCTGCACATTTCAAAAGAATTTAGTGAGATTTTGAAGCAACCCAAGCCTCTTTCGACTCAGGTAGCTTGATGTTTAGAATTGTGGTTTTGGTGTATAATGGCGGGAAATTTTTTTCATTCATCTTTAAACTTTCTTCAGTCCCAACCTCAACCTCTTTGTATAAGAAAGATTCGTCTTTTTGAGGTTGACCAGATGGTTGGTCTTTCTTCGGAACATACTTCTTCCCTGGTGGGGTAGAAGTTTGTTTCTCAAGTTTCTCATAGTGATCCAAAGGAACACTCATCTTTACCGGTGTGGTAGAAGATGATTGTTTTGCAGACTCTGAAACCTTTGGTTTTAGAGAACTTGCTTTCTTTTCAACAGACTTTGGCTTCCATGCTTGTTGAGATGACGCAACCCGCTTGTAAAATTTGTCATTTTTAGTTACCATATTCTTTACGGGTTCGGTTTTCTTAACTGACTCTTTTACATATTCAGTTTCAACGTTGGCATTTTCCTTCTTTAAAAACTTTTTCTCAACAAACATTGGAGCTTTTCCCTTTACATCATCTTTTCTTTTCAGATTCTCGACAACCACAGACTTAGGCTTCGAGTTGGTGCACTTTCGTGCAATGTGTCCAACTTGATTGCATTTGAAGCATGTTCGGGTGTCAACTACCCAACTTGTGCCTTCGGTCTGAGGTTGCGAGGCTTTCTTCTCAAAGAATTCTTCATTGGTTTTCGAAAAAATCTCAGATTCTTGCTCGGAGTGTGAACTCGAGTTTTTCACAAACACCTTTTTTCTCAACAAATTTCTTGTTTTGAAAGTTCTTTCTTTGATTTTTCTTACCACCCTGAAAACCACCCGACCATTTGTTTTGATTGTTGTTAGAAAAACGTGGCGGTACAACAGGTTTTTTGTAGTAAGATTTATCTTTCTCAAAGTTCAGTTGTCTCTCGGAACGTTTCAAACCTTCGATTTCACAAACATCAATCTCAACCAGTTTAAACACATTTTTCAATTTGTCGACATTCACATTCTCTAATGGAAACTCAAGATCCGAATACAACTTATCCGAACCCGACATCTTGTACATCACAAGAGTAGGTTTTTCACTTAAGTTGTTTTTGGAAGTTGATTTCGGAATGTAATTGTTCAAGAAGCATTCTTCGTCCTCAGTTGAATCACTGTCGGATTTCAAAACGTTTTCAACTACATTTTTAACAACTTCAGACTGAACACTGTCTTCATCAGATGATGAACTGAATGTGATGTCAATTGTTTCTGGAAGTTTAATCTCATTTGTTTCATCATTGTTAACCAACCCAGATTTTTTCTTTGAAAAATTATTCAACACTGGCGGTGGAACTTGATGATACCCAACCCCAGTACCATCAGAATATACATCTTCGCCAGCTTTTTTCTTCCCAATGGGTTTGGGAACTATGTGTTGAAGAACAAAACTTGCGGAGTTGTAACTGTTAAGTTTCAGATTGATGCGTTCATTTTCAATCTTATCTTCTTGAAACTGAAGCTTCAGATTAGCAATCTCATCCAATTGTTGGTTGATTTGCTTTTCTTTCGACTGAAGTACTCCTGACAATTGAAAATTCTCTTTGCTTGTTTTACTGTTTCTCTCATCAGAATCTTTAATCGTTCTTTTTAACTTCTCATGATTTTCAAAAAGTTGTCGATTTTCATGAATTAACTTTTCATTTTCTTTTCTTACACGGTCTACTTCAATTTTATCATTTTCAAGTTTCTCAGTTAATTCCTTAATTCGATCATTTGAAGCTTTTACCAATTTGTCACGACTTAAGATTTGATTTTCAACTTCTCTGACTCTTTCAGTCAGTTCTTCAGTCTTTTTAGTACTGAGATATGCATGTGTACTATAAATCTTGCAGTCTTTCATGCAATTTTTGCAGTCACTGTCAATCTTGGCTCTATCAGTCTTACCCGACCCATTTGTTGAATCATTAGAACTGACCTTGCTCTTTGACTCAGTTCAGGACTTAGAATCTACCTCTAATTCCTTTGCTGTAAGAACTTTATCAGCCATATTCTTCAGGTTATCTGCAGTGAACTCTTTGGTCATGTCGATAATCCCATCATCGACCTTCTTCGACTGTAGCTCCTTTTCTTCAGCTTCTCTTGCCCACATTCTCTGTCTTTCTTCTTCTTCTTCTTCTTCTTCTTCTTCTTCTTCTGCTATTTGTTCTATGAGGGTTTCAACACTGATTGATGATGGTTCAACAACTATGTTCCCTTTAGGATCCAAGTAGCATTCCCGAGTAGCATCCCATCTTTTTACACTTTTTGCTTCTTTCCATGTTCGATAAATTTTATCTTTCATGTTTTGGGCTAACATCTTCCTAGAACAGTATTTCTCTTCTTCAGTACGAGTGTCTTTGAATGGCACAATCTTTGCCATGAATACCTAACCCACAGCATCTTCTTTTGGTAGCACATCACTCCAGTCAAAGCCCTCATCATCATGCATAACGGCTAATGCTCTCGACTTTTCTTTGGGAGCATCTTCTAACTGCTTCATTCTGGGAGATTCTGCTTTGTTTTGATGATAGATGGCCCTTTTATAATAGTCCTCACGGAATGGATTGGCCGTTTCATCAGCAGGTGCATTTCGACATTCCCGTTTAAAGTGCCCCTTTTGCTTGCACTTAAAACATGTAACCTTTGATTTGTCAAACCTTAATTTAGTTGAAGGTCCACCAATGGAGTGTCTGCCTGTTATCTCCATGAACCTCTGAGCCCTTCTAACCGCACTCGCCATACACCATCTAATGTCAATTAACTCCATTTCTTCGGGGTCAATTTGATCATAGTCTTCCTTGGTGAGATTAGTGTTTCCGATTTTTCCTGCTACGAGACTTTCGTAAGACTCCAAGATGGATGCTAGAAATACCATCTGCTGTTTGGCTGCTTCTTCGCTGAAATTTTGTGCGTTGTTGAGATTTACAGCAATGTTGCACTGGAAAATATTTTTCGGAACAAATTGTTGTTGCTGTTGACTTGGAGTCGATGAAGACGATCCTCCATGATATCCGCTGCTTGGAGCAGGACTGCTATTTTGGTTCTCTTGATTTGGCACACTTGGATTTTCTGCTGAGAATGCAGTCTTTGGTGATACCGTTTTTGGAATCATACTTCCTCGATAATACAAATCAACGTTCTGCTGATACTGAGTACTGTTGACTTTATTTGTTTTCCTGATTTCCAACTCGTGACTTTCAAGCCTCTCAATCAGAAAATCAACTGTCAGATTCTTCTTCTCCACAGTGTTTTTCAACAACAGAGCAAAGTACATCCAATCCTTTTCATCAGGCAGTGAATCCATCAGCTTATCAACCAATTCTTCCTCTGTGAACGTAAACCCATGTCTAGTCAACTCGATCTTCAAATGACAAAACCTTTCTATCATCTTTGAAACCGATTCATTTTTCATACATCCAAATAAATCAAATTCATTTTTCAACAATTTTTCTTGTTTCTAACAATTTCTTCTCCACCCACACACTTTTTCTCTAATTTTGCCCATAAATCTTTGGAACTTTTGTAATCGATTAGAGATATGATATCATCCCTCACTGATTGATGTAGCAATGCGATACATTTTTGCTCAGCGATAAAACTTTCTTGTTCATTTTCAATTAGGTTCTCATAGTCACTTCTTCCAATGTTAAACCCACTCTTTAAGCATTTCCAACTCTGGTAGGCGAAAGCCTTCAACCAGTCTTCAAACCTAGTTGCCCACCTACTGTATTCCTCGATAGCCATTAGCTTGGGTGGTTTGTTGTATGTGCCATACGCGTTATCCACGCTCAATGAGTCAATAATGGCTTTCTTTGGATTCGGGTTTGGAGCAGTAGTTGTAGGATCGAGAGTCGATCTAAACGAGTCTATCATAAGAGTTCTAATCCATATCAAAGGCGGAATTCAATGATACAGACTTGATTACAGCTTGATTCACTATTTAAATGTCTTGTTAATTGATATAACACTTTTACAGATCAAATGACACGTCGGCAACACTTCGGTACCAGAATCAGGAACGTTACAAATGAACTGGCAGCTCGGGTATTTATAGAGAAGGCATTTCGTACGAAACGACCAAGGTTCATTTCGTGCAAAATGGACACAGTCCATTTCGTGCGAAATGGCTCTTGTCATTTCGTGCGGAATGGTCAGTTACATCAATCTAGACACAAGACTCGATACAAGACGAAGTCGACAGACATATGCACCAACAGACTCCCCCTTGGATGTTGACGAAGTCTTTAGTGTCGAGTCTTCAAAATCTTCAGTCTCGATCAGTCTTCTCGTGCTTTCCAAAGTATCTGACAGTGTAAGCATCATTCAATCTCTATCTTCTTCTCTCTTTCTTTTCCAGCATCTCAATCTGGCTTTTTATCATTCAAACTCCCCTTTGAATGTTGATCCATAATCTGTATCTGATTCAGACTCCCCATTTTGATAAGCTGGGATCGTAGTCTTACTTAACTCTTGTTCTAGGATCGTAACCTGGCTCTCATCCTGCTCAGGTTTAAACACAGGGACCTGCACAAATCTCTACCTAACAATAAGATTCTCAATAGACAAGATTTAACAAATTTAGAATTCCTGATTAACCACCTGTAAATGAAACATTCAAATTTGACATTTTCATATTTAAATCTTTTCTTATTTCAAACAAACTCCCCTTCACCTATTATTCATCATGTTTAGCACTTGGAAATTTGAAAATCAGCTATCCAACATCAGTTGTCAAAAATCTTTTTGATTTTTCAAAAATTATGCTAAAACACTCCGAAAATCTTTTTGGATTTTAGATTTTAAAGAAATGCAGTTAAGAAATATATACAGACAATATTTTTGTGAGTTTGCGTAAGAGGATCATATCAGTTTATGAGACAAATCACTAACACCGTTAAGCTTTAATTCATTTTAAGTTCTAAACGATTCACGTAGATTGTCAGTATACTGATCCACTTAAATTTTCACACAAAGTTCAACTGTTTCGAGATACGAGATTAGTGTTTTAAGAACTTAAGCTTATTCGCGTGTCCCACCTCAGAATATACTCCCGTATCCAGACTCCTATATTCAGTCTTACAGGTGAATGTACACTAGTGATATCAAGGGGTTAAATGCGAGACCATGAGAGCTCAGGCTATTGCTTCCGCAAAATCAGAGAGATGATGGTTCGAATTTTGGTGTGTTCCCTTTAGAGAATCTTTTCTTCAACAGCACATGATTAGCATTTTTCAATGTTTCATCATTTTTATGCTGAGGGCGAGCTTTAAGATTAAAGCAATGTAAAGCATTATACGAGGACTAGGATATTGCTCCCGTAAAATCAGAAGTCCAGGTATAATACCCCAGATATCACCACGCACAAAGACCTAGTATGTCAGAAATAGAAAGCCCTTCAAACAAGATTTCATGGGTTACCTATATATCCGAGAGATGTTCCCCACGAAATAAGTAAGTTTGATATTTAGGTTTATATCCCGAATACAATCTACTAAGCGTGTAAAAACCTACTGGCATATCATCAGTGAGACCGTTTATCACATTTGACTTTCCAATTCTTTAGCATGCTGTGATAGTCCACTGATGTACTATCATTTCCTTTTTTTCACAACAAAACTCATTTTTTATTTTTCCAATGTTTTTGGATTTCGAGATTTTATCATGTTTTTGGATTTTTCAAATTTTCGAAATTTCTAAAATTTTTACTCCCCCTAAAATCAAAATTATATTTCAAATTTTGATTTTCTGGGAAAATTTGAAAACAAACTGTACAAATAAAGTGACAACTGATTCGAATTGGTTCAATTCGCCATCCTCTTGGCATAAACAATCAGAACTCCCCCTTACAACAAACTATTTTCCCATTAAGATTTCAAAACACTTAAGTTTGTTTTAATCAAATGATTTTTCTGGAAAATAAGTTTTGTTGATTTCATTTGTAAAATCGGGGTTATGATCATCACATTGTTCTTCTCAAACACTTGAATGAAAGTTAACTCAAGTTCAACTTAATAACCTTGATTAACCACTTGTAGGCTAAAACCCTTTTTCCAACCACTTGTAGGGTTCGCTTATCAACCAATACCACTTGTAAATCAAAATATGACATTTTTGAGTTTTACCACTTGTAAGTTTCTCAAACAAAAACATTTCAATAATAATGCCGATTCCTGCTCCACGATTACCAACTTGGGAGCTCCGGCAAGTCAGGTTTTTAAGTAAACGCTGTCACCCAAGCCTGACCAGCCTTGGGTGATTGTGATTCAACTCTATCCCACCATCTTTTTTATTTGTAAAAATCTTTCACACCCTTTACCTTCCCGTCAACCATCTTCCCAAAAATACATTTCACTTTTCCATTAAACGCCTTTTCAGCATCAAATCCTTCCTTACTAGAGAAGAATTGATCTGAAATTTCAACCTTACCAACTTTCAACTTCAAGTTTTCTTTTGACAATGGCGGAAAGTTTTCTTCGTTCATTTCTGGAACGGATTTCTTCTCACTTTTCACAACAAATGACTCCTCTGACTTTGACGAGTCAGATTCATTGTCAGAACTAGTTTCTGATTTAACAACCCATTTTTGTTTGTTCAAATCGACTTTTCTTTTATAAAATCGTTTCGAACTTTCACCAATTTCGAAAGTCGAATTTTTAAATTTTTTAAAAATTTTGGTTGGTTGTTTCTTTTCATCAACACATTTATTTTTCATCTTTGAGTTAGAAGTAACTCCCTGTTTTGTATAAGTGGACTTAGAACAATTCCAAGCAATGTGTCCAACTTCTTGGCATTTGAAACAGGTTCTTCTATCAACTCTTTGTTCAGATTTGTTCACCATATTCTTTTTCCTTTCAGCAAGAAACTCTTTGTTTGACTGTCTCCAGAATGCTTTCTTCTCTTCTTCTACTGAGCTTGTACCTGAAACAAATTTAGTTTTTGGTTTATAAGTTTTCTCATTTTTATTATTTTATGGGGGAATGAAACCTAAACCCTTCTTTTTGAAATTACTATTATGGTTTGGTTTATGTTGAAAACCTGAACCAGAACTGTAACATTTCTTCTTGTTCAATCTCTGTTGAACTCTTAAAGTGTATTTTTTAGGTTTTTCAGCAAGATTTAAATATTTTATTTCAGAAATATTAATTTCCGTTAATTTGAAAACCTGTTTGATCATTTCAGTTTTGACACTTCTTATTGGAAATTCTTCATCAGAAAATAATTTGTCAAAATCATTCAAAGTATATGCAACTTTGAATATTTCGTCATTCAAATTATTTTTCGACATCAGAAATTCTTTATTGTAAACCCGTTTGACCGGTGAACTCGGACTCTTGTCTGATGAACTCGAACTTTCAGATTTAGACTCCGACTTTGACTCTTCATCCATATCCAACACCTGATCGACCACTTTCTTTAATAACTCAGACTCATGATCAGTGTCAGACGCTGTGAATGTGATGTCAATGATGTCTGGTAACTCATCAATGGTTTCAGACTTTAACTTTATGTTGAGTGCCTTATTTAAACGTTCCTCATTTGGCTTTCTGGGAGAATAACTTTCCCAGATCGGAGGCGGACACTTGTTATACTTGACACTTTGTTTCTTACCAGTATCCGTATCTTCCGTCTTTTTATCTTGAAAAGCTTCAAGACCTGCAACAGTAGGATAAACTCTGTCAATCAAATAATCACAAGCTTTATAACTCATCAACAATCGTTTGATTCTCTCATTTTCAATCTTTTCGAGTTCCAAATCTTGCTTCAGCTTTGCACAATCTTCAATATACTCATTAATGACCCTCTCCTTTGTCATCAATGTTGAACTCATCATTGTCTGAGCAGCTCCCATTTCTAGGTTTGTCTTGTTCAAATTATCAACCGTTCTGTTCAGCACATCATACGATTCTTTTACATACTTCACATCAGACAACAATTTTTCCTTTAAATCTTCTAGTTCACGATACTTCTTGTCTTTCTCCTCACAATCTTTGCATGGTTCCAAACACTTCAGACAAGGTTTCGTGACCTCAATAATCTTTTCAACTTCGATAATCTTTTCAACTTCGACGATTTTTTCAACTTCAACAATCTTTTCAACTATTTTCTCCACCACCTTCTCAATTATTGGTTCTTCATCAAATTCTAATTTTAACTCACACTCTTCATCTTCGATCTTTTCTGTCAAATTTTCTTCAACTTTTGATTTTTCGGCTTCCAATTTTGCCTTTTCTTCAGCAATCCTTTTTGCTTCCAGTTCTCTCTTCAATCTAGCAACCCTTTTCTCATTTAGCATCTCGATCTTATCTGCAAAAATCAAATTAAAACTGAATGAGTCTAAATTTTTTCTAGCATTATTAATGTACTCTTCCTCATCATCAGTATCTTCATCACTTTCTGATGATTTGAAAATCTTCGTTCTTTTTGGCTTAGATTTAACTGCTTCTTCTTCCAAGATTTGAGCAACAAATGCTGAATCAGCCGGAACATATTTATCCCAGCTAAATCCCTCTGCCAATATTTCATCATCCTGATTTACTAGATAAGCTTTCTTCTTTTCATTTTCAATAACACGAGATGATGACAGTGGTTGAGCAATCTGATGATAAATTGATTTTCGATGATAATCGTTGTTTCCAAACGGGTCTTGTCTTCCGGCTGCTTCTTTATTTGTACACTCTCGTTTAAAATGTCCCTTTTCTCAGCAACGAAAGCAAGTAACCTTTGATTTGTCAAACCCTAACGGAGATGTAGCAACATCACGAAAATCATCTCTTCCGGTGATTTGTTGGAATTTTTCTGCTCTTCTTACAGCACTAGCTAAACACCACTTGATGTCCATCAACTCAAGTTCTTCATAATCAATCTGGTCATAATCCTCTTTAGTAAGAATTGGATTTCCGATTCTTCCAGCAACTAAGCTTTCATAAGACTCTAACATAGTAACTAGTGATGCCATGTGTTGCTTAGCCACTTCTGGAGAAAGATTTTGACCATTTTGAATATTTGATGTAACATTGCATTGCAGATTTGTTGAACTCTGTCGTTGAGAACTTGGTGTTGTGAAATTTGGATCAAAACTTGAATACGATGACGAATATCCACCACTCTGAGTTGTAGTGCTAACATTTGTTCCAGAAGAACCATCAGCACTGAAAGCAGTCTTAATCTTTGGACTTGGTGTAGTCTCAAATTTGCTTCCTCTGTAGTATAAACTAACATCTTGTTGAGCATTTGGATTATTCATGATAGCAGTTTTCTGAACATCCAATTCATGTTCTTCAATCTTCTGAATGAATTTACTCAAATGCATATTTTCAGATTTTCTCATATGTTTCAAAATCAACAAATATGTTCCCCATTTATTCTGTGGTAGTGCATCAGCAAGCTTATCAACCCATTCATCATCTTCTTTCTTGATCTCCAATCTTCTCATTTCCTGAACAAGATGACAATATCTATCGATAGTCTTCTTAGTCGTCTCATCTTCAAAAGCTACAAACATATCAAAAGATTTCTTTAGTAAAGCACATTTATTTTTTTTATCATATCAGCACTTCCCTTAAACTTTTGAATCAATGCCAACCAAGTTGATCTAGCAGTGTCTTCATGTTGAAGCAAAACAAAGATATCTTCTTTTACTGCTTGTTGGAGAATACTAATCATCAATTTCTCACTGGTGTATTTTAACTTCTCAGCCGCTGAAAAATCACTTAAAGATTTTTCATTTCCACGGTCATCTATCGGTTTTTCGTAATCCTTGTCTAACGCACACCATGCATCAAACTTATAAGCTTGCACCCATGTTTCAAAACGGTTTTGCCATCCTTTAAAATCCTCGATGTACATAAGCTTTGGAGGCTTTTGAGACGTTCCCGTTTCATTTTCGATTTCAAGAGTTTCGGCAACTGTGATTGGAGTAGCTGGAGCGGTAGCAAACGCATTATAAAACTCTTCTTCCATGTTTTAGTAACCTGTTTCACAAATTCACAAAGTTCAAACGAAATGCAAGTTCAAACGAAATGACTTTTGATGCGAAATGAACTTTGGTGCGAAATGGCCTCTTCAAGCGAAATGGCACTGTTCAAACGAAATGACAACTTCAAGCGGAATGGCACTCTCACACGAAATGGAAGGTCTTTTCAAACGGAATGGCAACTTCAAGAGAAATGGGTCCTTCAAGCGAAATGGAAGATCTATTTCGTACGAAATGAGCCAATACTTGTCCAATTCGTGCGAAATGAAGGTGCTTTCAAACGAAATGGGCAGATTCAAGCGAAATGGACTCCTGAAAGTCCAATTCGTGCGAAATGGAAGACAGTTTCACACGAAATGAGCTATTTCGTACGAAATGCTGCTGACGTCATACATTCGGATATGATTTTGGCACAACTGATCAGGTTTTAGGTCGATTTTAGGTCTAATTCTTTCAAGGCTTTGTTAAAACAGTGTTTCGCTTATAATGTGAGAAAATCAAGCCATTTTAACCGTGAAATCTTGTTAATTTTGAAAAAGAAGGTGTAGAAGTCAGAATTTTGATGAAAACAAGCTGAATTGGTATGATCTCTTCCTCCTGAGCTCTGATACCACTTGTAGGATCGAGAGTCGATCTAAACGATGATGGGATTTTAACATGTTCATCAAAGTAATTTCATCCATATGAAATAAAAAAGCAGCGGAAAATGAGTTTAAAACATGTTACTTTTATAAGATATAAAACCATTTATATGCAAAATCCCAAAACCCGGATCCATATATGAGATGTATACTATCAAACACAACCATAGGATGTTTAGAAAACTACCTTCTTGAAGTACAAGGATTATGAAACGGATGATGCTTCTTGAAATGGTTGTCTTCAAGAGTAGAAGACCTCAAGCTTGTATACCCCAAGCTTCCAACAAACACCACAAGTTTAGCTAGGATTTAACACTTGAAGATCAAAATTTGAACACTTGAAAGAACCCTCTAATGGCCGAAAATTTGAGAGTAAAATTCAGCTATCTTCTTCATTTATGGTCATTTGTTTTATTTAAATATTAGAGAGAATATCATCAAGACCAAGACCCAATCAAAACCTCTTACACATGCAAAATTGCATGTCATAGGATTGGACCAACATGGGTCTTGGGAAGACCCCATAGTGGACGGCCCTAAGGGGTTTTCTTTTAAAAAAAAATCCAATTTTTAATAACAAATAAAGTCTTGTTTAATTTTATAACTTTTATAAAATATAACACTATGTTTGCAAGACTTTATATAATCCTTTTATAATGTTATTTAACCTATTAAATAACAAAATAAAATATTCTCTCAAAATAAATTATCCACATAATTTATTGGTTTCTCAAGTGTAGTTATTTAGAAAACCAATTTCTAAATATTGTAAGTGTTAATATTTATTTGTTTGATCACATCACAAATAAATAATATAAGTGTTTGTCTAGCTTGTTATTGGGTATGACTCGACTTGGATCATAACGTACTAGCCACATCAATTTATTATGTGTCTTGGGCATACAGAGTCCAACAATCTCCCACTTGCACAAGATACATAGAAGATTGATGCAAGCAGTAAATGACGCCTAACTACGGTTTACTACCCCCAATACGTATGACTATATTTGCCATTCAATAACATCATCCCTTTCAAGTCCCTTACTTGAACATGATTTAGGTGAATCTATCATTTATCCTTTCGTTACAGATGTCATGTTAAATCCAGAGACACAGAGTGATCACTCTCTGTTGATTCAACTTTAGCAGGCCTTAGACATCTTACTCTCAACGAATAAGAGGAACAAATCCCTTCTTGACTACATACGTCTCTCACAATCACCTTGTATCATACCTGAGCTCAGCCTTATGTACTGTCATATTACTGACAGCGAAGAAATAAGTCAAGGCATAATATTTGGTGAATATCAAGACCCAATATGTATCTCAGGTCAGAGGATACTATGATATTCGCCTTAACTCAAATTTACTTATGATCAATCACAGATGATTCCATGCAGTAATATTTGAGAGCGAGTCAGTCCAATATTTGTATCCCACAAATATCTATGAACTTTGGCAGCAACACTTTGCTCTATATTCATTCTAAATGAATATCCACCAATCCAAGTTCATAATAGTCTTACATTCATATTTGTTCCCACAATTATGATCGACTACGCACATTTAGAATAATTAACTTATTCACGGATTTAAACATGCTAATATGAAACATAACTCAAAATACCATAAAAGAGTTAAATTAACAATTGTTTCAATATCCAAATACAAAATTAGATCAAATCCAATCACTAGAATATCGAAGTCCTAAGGAACATGTATGACCCTCATGTTTTCCCCTGTCAAGGAGCTTCGTGAGTGGATCCGCAATGTTTTGATCTGTGTGAACTTGGCGGATACATATCTTTCCCTTTTCAACTTCATCCCTTATGTAGTTGAATCTCCGCTCGATATGTCTAGTCTTTTGGTGCGCACGAGGTTCCTTGATTTGAGCAATCGCACCCTCGTTATCACAAAAGATCTCTAGGGGGTCTTGAATGGTAGGGACCACCCCTAGGTCGGCTATAAATTTCTTCAGCCATGCAGCTTCCTGGGCTGCCAATGAAGCGGCGATGTATTCTGATTCTGTAGTGGACAATGCTACCACGTCTTGTTTTGAGCTCTTCCAAGAGACTGCTCCTCCATTTAAAATGAAGACATACCCCGATTGCGATCGAGAATCACTTCGATCGGTTTGGAAACTCGCGTCCGTGTAACCCTTTACTACGAGTTCCTCCTCACCAGATCCATATATTAAGAACATATCCTTAGTCCTCCTAAGATATTTCAATATACTTTTAACAGCCATCCAATGACTGTTACCTGGATTCTGCTGGTATCTACTCATCATGCTCAAGGCGCATGAAACGTCCGGTCTGGTGCATATCATTGCATACATGATGGATCCTATAGCTGACGCATATGGGATTCTTTTCATTTTCTCTTGCTCATCCTTTGAGCTTGGACATTGAGATGTGTTCAATATTGTCCCCTTTTGAATAGGTACAAAACCTCTCTTAGAGTTCTCCATTTGGAACCTATTCAAGACTTTGTCAATGTATGCACTTTGGTTTAAACCTATCAAGCGCCTTGATCTATCCCTATAGACCTTTATTCCCAGAATGTAGGCTACTTCACCAAGATCCTTAATGGAAAAACAACTTCCAAGCCAAGCTTTTACACCTTCCATGGTTGGAATGTCATTCCCAAATAGTAGAATGTCATCGACATACAGTACTAAGAAAGTGATGATTCTCCCACTAGCTTTCTTATACACACAAGCTTCATCACCGTTCTTGATGAATCCAAAATTCTTAATTTCTTCATCAAAACGATGATTCCAACTTCTAGATGCTTGTTTCAATCCATAGATTGATTTCTTTAACTTGCACACTTTGTCAGGATGCTTTGGATCGACAAAACCTTCTGGCTGAACCATGTAGACATCTTCATCAAGATATCCATTAAGAAAAGCCGTTTTGACATCCAATTGCCAGATCTCATAGTCATAATATGCAGCTATGGCAAATAATATCCTGATTGACTTTAGCATCGCCACAGGCGAAATGGTCTCATCATAATCAATCCCTTGAGTTTGAGTGAAACCTTTTGCTACAAGTCTTGCTTTATAAGTATCCAAGTTACCATGCATATCCGTTTTCTTCTTGAAAACCCACTTACTGCCAACTACTTTGGAGTTGAGTGGTGGTACAACCAATTCCCAAACTTGGTTGTCGTACATGGATTGCATCTCTATGTTCATGGCTTCAAGCCATTTGTCACAATCGGATTTTGACATTGCATCATGGTATGTGGTTGGTTCATCTGAATCTACCACGTAGCATCCATCCATGAAAAATCCATATCTTTCAGGTGGAATACTAATTCTACCAGTTCTGCGAACATTTTGTGTGTTCTGATCAACCTCTTGATCATTTTCAACAACCTCTTGTTGAGTGCTAGTATCAACCAAACGTGTATCGTCTTGTGGTTCTTGATCCTCCTCAAGTTCCACTGTTCTTCTACTAGTTCCTTCCATAAGGAATTTAGCCTCTAAGAACTTACCCTTTCGAGCAACAAATACCTTTTGCTCGGTTGGATCGTAGAAATAATATCCTATATCATCTTTAGGATATCCTACAAAGATACACTTAGTAGATCGGACTTCCAATTTATTTGGAGTGTATTGCTTAACATAAGCTTCACAACCCCAAACCCTTAAGAATGATAATGATGGAGGGTTTCCATGCCATATTTCAAAAGGTGTCCTTTCTACTTTCTTGGTTGGGGCCATATTTAGTATACGGACTGCGGAGAGCAAAGCGTAACCCCAAAATGATAGAGGTAATGTGCTTCTAGCCATCATAGATCGAACCATATCTAATAGAGTTCGATTTCTCCTTTCGGACACACCATTGTGTTGTGGTGTTCCTGGTGGAGTAAGTTGTGAAATGATTCCACAACTTCTAAGATGATCTTGAAAAGCACCACTTAGGTATTCACCTCCTCTATCGGTACGAAGGACTTTAATTGTTTTCTTGAGTTGATTTTCTACTTCACTTTTGAAGTCTTTGAACATTTCAAATGCTTCATCCTTGTGTCTTAGTAAGTACACATATCCATAATGACTATAGTCGTCGATAAAAGTAATGAAGTATCTTTCACCATTCCTAGTCATCGGCTTAAAAGGACCACATACATCCGAATGTATGATACCTAGTAAGTCTTTTGCCCTTTCAAAAGTTCCACTAAAGGGTGTCTTGGTCATTTTGCCTTGTAAACAAGATTCTCATCCATCAAATGAATTATCTTCATTTGTATTCAGAAGACCATTTTTCTGAAGTGTATGCATGCGATTCTTGCTTATATGTCCAAGGCGACAATGCCAAAGATAGGAATCACCCAAATCCATTTTGAGTTTCTTGTTGGTTACTTGGTACATTGAGCTATCATATGATGCGTTATCATGATCTAATTCATAAATACCATTTAAAGACATAGCTTTAAAATAAAACACATCATTCTTAGAAACAAAAATATCATAGTTAACAAATTCGAAATTGAAACCAGATTGTTTTAAAAGGGAAACAGAAATTATGTTCCTAGTCAAACTAGGAGCATATAAAACATTCTTCAAAATTACTTCTAAACCACTTGGAAGCTTTAAAACGTAGTCTCCTTGAGCTTCGACTTCAACTTTTGCTCCGTTGCCCATAAAGAGACTACTGTCTCCCTTCTTGTAATGTCTACTTCTTCTGAACCCCTGCAACGAATTGCAAATATGAGTTCCACATCCGGTATCTAGTACCCATGTGTTAGAAGAAATAACATTAAGCTCAACATGTATCATAAAGATAGTACCTGAGGTTTGCCCTGCATCCCTCTTGTTTTTCAACTCCTTGAGATAGGTTGGACAATTTCTCTTCCAATGTCCTATCTCACCACATTCAAAACATGGGTCATTTGTAGCAACCTTTTGCTTTTTCTCCTTCGGTTTGGTGGGTTCTGCTTTAGCTTTTCCCTTCCCTTTTCCTTTGACGTGTCCCTTTCTTTTAGCATAGGTTGCTTTAGAGTCGGGGTGGGGCCTCTTCTTGTTGCCTCCTTCATTGATCGCTAGGACGGGTAAAGCCTTTTTGCCCATTCCTGCTTCGGCCGTTTTGAGCATTGCATGAAGCTCACCAATGCTCTTGTCCCATCCATTCATGTTGTAATTCATTACAAAACTCTCAAATTTCTTTGTTAAAGAGTTGAGGATCAAATCCGTAGCCAACTCTTTAGAGACGGGACAATTTAGCCGTTCGATGCGATCAATGTGGCTTTTCATCTTGAGAACATAAGATGATACCGATTGGGTTTCCTCCATTCGACATGCATGAAGCCCTCGAACAGTTTCGAAGCGTTCTACCCTAGCTTGTTGTAGGAACATTTCCTTTAACTGGGTAATCATGTCGTATGCCCCGTGGTGTTCAAAATCCTTTTGAATTTCGGGAATCATAGTTCCCAACATGAGGCATGAGGCTTGCATGGAGTCCTCGGTATACTTAACCCAATCATTGTAGGCTTCCACATCTTCCACGTTAGGTTCATCGGGAATAGGATCGTCCAACACATAGGATATTTTCTCTTGCTTGAGAACGATTCTCAAGTTTCGAAACCAATCCATGAAGTTGTTATGGTTGAGACGATCCTTTTCAAGGATGGTTCTTAGTGATAGGTTTCGGACGATTTGGTTAGCCGGGTTTGCATTGTTAGCGGCCATCTACAAAATTTAACAAGTTCAATTTTAGTATTTTCGACATTATTATATTTTAATCATTAATACCCTTTTGTGTCTTAAAGACAATTAATAATTAAAATCTAGAATCCAACGTTACATTTAAATATTGGTTAGGTGACCTTTATCCCTCTATTTAAATTAACAAGGTAGTCAACGTTTGACAATTGCAACTCTTTGCAACTTCTAGCCATATGGGATCGGTTAAACATCTTTATGTTTAGTTGGCATGTTTAATCCCATCAACACCTTTGTTCCCCATGTTTTGGTGACCCTAAGTTCATGGTTTCCAAATCAAGTCGTCCAACTTACACACACGTGTGAGTTTATACACATAAGTGGTTAGGTGACCTTTATCCCACAAACATGGTAAACCCACCTCGAACATACAAGTTCCCTCAAATGTGGTTAGGTGACCTTTATCCCACAATAAGAGTTCCCAAGTGTTTCGAGTGTTGTATAAAAGGATGGTGTTTGACTTGTTTTATAAAAGGGTTTTAATATTTCAAAATTCTAGTTTAGAAAATATTATGTACCATACATTTGCATGCATTCAAATCAATGGTACTTTAGTGAAAACTAATTTTCATGGTTCTTTTTAATAAAACCCATTTTATTATAAAATCATTAATTTTTAATAAAACCTTTATTAATCATTTTAATGATTTTGTCAAGAACCAATTTTACGCTTGTTGTTGATTATTAGTTTGTTAAGTCATGCATATCTACATATCATCTAAACAACAAAATAAACAACCACACAAGCATATCATTCACAACAATAGGTGCATAACCATAGCCAACTATTTTGACAACACTTGTTAGCCGAAACAAGTGTGCCAAAAGGTCCTTCCTAAAGGGTGAAAAATGACACAAGTAATGTGTCGATGAACTCCCACTTGATCCCGCATCCAAATGCTTCAAGTCTCCTTCTTGTGTTGTGATTTCTCCACCTTCTTTGAGCTTCCAAAAGTCTTTTATTTTCAGCTCCAAACTCCTTTGGACTTCAAAAATGTGTTTTGGTTATCGGGCTAAAATCCCGTTTAGAACTATGAAGTCCTTTATGCCCGAAATTGGCAAAAACCAAAACCGCATTTTTGTGTGCATCTTCTTTTACAAAATATATCCTAATACATTTTTCTAGTAAAATAAAATGCACCTAATCTATTTATTTTACATACCAAATGAAATAAATAAATTACATATCTTCTAATGGAAGAACAAAATAATTATTACAACCCATTGAAATAATAAATCACAACACAATCATTCAACACAAGGTCATGGCTAGGTCATATGCACCAAAATATATATCCAAATATATATGTATTAATTTCAAGAAGCATAAAAAAAAATGGTTCCCTTTTATAAACATTTTCGGCTATTTTCAAAAAACCGAAAAGTTAAGTTTTGTCCAAACAAACAAATCATCCATATGAAATAAATTTTTCAAGATTCTCTTATGCATGTAAGAAAATAATCTTGAAAAACAAAGGGTTAACCATGTTAAAATTTTTGGCCATAGGGTTTTCTTCAAACCCGATACCCGAAATTTTTAATCTATTGAAGTATGCACTCATATAAGCGGCTCTGATACCATTGATGGGATTTTAACATGTTCATCAAAGTAATTTCATCCATATGAAATAAAAACGCAGCGGAAAATGAGTTTAAAACATGTTACTTTTATAAGATATAAAACCATTTATATGCAAAATCCCAAAACCCGGATCCATATATGAGATGTATACTATGAAACACAACCATAGGATGTTTAGAAAACTACCTTCTTGAAGTACAAGGATTATGAAACGGATGATGCTTCTTGAAATGGTTGTCTTCAAGAGTAGAAGACCTCAAGCTTGTATACCCCAAGCTTCCAACAAACACCACAAGTTTTGCTAGGATTTAACACTTGAAGATCAAAATTTGAACACTTGAAAGAACCCTCTAATGGCCAAAAATTTGAGAGTAAAATTCAGCTATCTTCTTCATTTTTGGTCATTTGTTTTATTTAAATATTAGAGAGAATATCATCAAGACCAAGACCCAATCAAAACCTCTTACACATGCAAAATTGCATGTCATAGGATTGGACCAACATGGGTCTTGGGAAGACCCCATAGTGGACGGCCCTAAGGGGTTTTCTTTAAAAAAAAAAATCCAATTTTTAATAACAAATAAAGTCTTGTTTAATTTTATAACTTTTATAAAATATAACACTATGTTTGCAAGACTTTATATAATCCTTTTATAATGTTATTTAACCTATTAAATAACAAAATAAAATATTCTCTCAAAATAAATTATCCACATAATTTATTGGTTTCTCAAGTGTAATTATTTAGAAAACCAATTTCTAAATATTTTAAGTGTTAATATTTATTTGTTTGATCACATCACAAATAAATAATATAAGTGTTTGTCTAGCTTGTTATTGGGTATGACTCGACTTAGATCATAACGTACTAGCCACATCAATTTATTATGTGTCTTGGGCATACAGAGTCCAACAAACGAGTCTATCAGAAGAGTTCTAATCCATATCAAAGGCGGAATTCAATGATACAGACTTGATTACAGCTTGATTCACTCTTTAAATGTCTTGTTTATTGATATAACACTTTTACAGATCAAATGACACGTCGGCAACACTTCGGTACCGGAATCAGGAACGTTACAAATGAACTGGCGGCTCGGGTATTATAGAGAAGGCATTTCGTATGAAACGACCAAGGTTCATTTCGTGCGAAATGGACACAGTCCATTTCGTGCGAAATGGCTCTTGTCATTTCGTGCGGAATGGTCAGTTACATCCAATTTCATCTAAACTAACCTACCGAGCTCCATTCTAACCAATCTAGACACAAGACTCGATACAAGACGAAGTCGACAGACATATGCACCAACAGTAGTGTTTGTGCTGCTTGACGTAGTGTCTCCTGTGTTGCTGGTGTAAGCAAAGATGTCACTGAAAGGATTGAGAAAATCATCCCCCATTTTAGAGTACCTGAAACAGTTTACAAACACTTAGACAATTTTCACAAGTTTCAAAGATTTCAACCAAAAGCACCTGGATCGAATGGTGATCCGGTCGAGTCACAATCCGAACGAGTGACACAAGTAATCAACTGTACTGTTGTGAAAAGGCTATCCGATCGGATGGTGATCCGATCGGGTGGTCGTTCGTTCGAGTAACACTCTTAAACTTTGAAAAGTTTGACTTTCAACCTTTCACCGCTCGGATGGTAATCCGACCGGTTGATAGGTTATCTTTTGTAAATGAAAACAAGAACTTCCAAATCCAATCCGATCGGATTGCTGTTCGACCGGGTGGGATGATGAGGTAAGCTGATAAACTTAAACAATCCAAATCACACCACTCGGATGGTAATCCGAGCGAGTAACACTGATGATGTCAGCAAGCAACTAACAGGTACTGTCTAATCCAATCCGTTTGGACAGCTGTCCGAGCGAGTGGATGACGTCAGCAAACATGAACAGTTTAACATGGTTTTTGATGAATTTGATCTAGTTTTTGATTGAATTTGATTATGAAACTTGGTAGGATTATACTTTGATTGATTGCGAATCGATTTATATCAGTTTTATCAAATTTTAACCGTAGATTCACGTCCAATTTTATGTTTTTCTGATTTTATGGTGACAAATTGAAAATCAATGTAAGAAATGAGTAGAAAGTGAGAGAAATTGTCAAATTTCCGGTGAAATTTGACTCTGATCGGCAAGAAAAGCTCGAATTCGGGTGAATTCGTTGTCGTAGATCTCGATTCAGCTCCCTGGATGTTCTGATACCACTTGTTGGTCCCTCGTATAGGATCTGTTCGTCAGGAACTTAGATGAATCGACTTTGACTAATGTGCGGAATCCATTTGATCAAATCACAGATGTACGACAAAGTATTCAACGCTTAAACGCAGTCTGATCTTTCTATTCAACTGTTATGAAAGTACAAAAGCGCCTGTAGAAGTCAGACAATAACAGAGTTCTCTCCAGAGTCAAATGTCCTGAATGTCATACCCTGATGGGGTATTTATAGGCAACTCAGGAATGAGATAGATGCTGTCCGACCGAGTGGTAGACCGCTCGGATGGCCATCCGACCGGATGACACATGTTAGCCGACGGACATCATCTTTACAATATAAAACCATTCCCTGAGTTGTCATTCTACATACATAATAACATACAAGTACACAAAATATACAAAATATGACTAAATGCTGACGGAAGCTACAGACGTATGAACTAACAGAGATGTTCCCCACGAGATAAGTAAGTATTTATATTTAGGTTTATATCTCGAAAACAAACTACTAAGCGTGTAAAAACCTACTGGCATATCATCAGTGAGACCGTTTATCACATTTTAACTTTCCAATTCTTTAGCGTACTGTGATTGTCTACTAATGTACTATCATTTCCTCTTTTTCACAACAAAACTCATTTTGATTTTTCGATGTTTTTGTATTTTTATTTTATCATGTTTTTGGATTTTTCAAATTTTCAAAATTTCAAATTTTTTTACTCCCCCTAAAATCAAAAATATCTTTCAATTTTCGATTTTCCGGGAAAAATTGAAAGTAAAAGCAATAAACTGTACAAATAAAATGACAAATTGATGTGAATTGCTTCAATTCTCCATTCTTTTGGCTAAAACAATCAGAACTCCCCCTGACAACAAACTATTTTCCCATTATGATTTCAAAACACTTAAGTTTGTTTTAATCAAAATGGTTTTTTCTGGAAAATTAGTTTTGTCGATTTCACACATCATGGGGATTCATTCATCACTTTGTTCTTTCAACCACTTGTAAAAACTATCACTCGTAGATTTTTCACTGAAACATTTTTCAAGAATAATGCCGATTCAAGCTCCACGATTACCAACTTGGGAGCTCCGGCAAGTCAGGATTTCAAACAAAGAATGCTGACACCGAAGTCTGACCAGCCTTGGGTGCATCCGAGTTATTTTCACTCGGTGTGTAAGTTCTCCTCTTTGATTCATAAAATTATTTTACCCCTTTGGCCCTTCCATCAACCATCTTTCCAAAAATATGTTTTACTTTCCCATTGAAAGCCTTTTCGACATCGAATTCTTTCTTTTCAGAATAAAATTGATTCGAAATTCGAGATTAGTATTATATGAGGACTAGGCTATTGCTCTCGCAAAATCAGAAGTCCCGGTATAATACCCCAGATATAATCACGCACAAAGACCTAGTATGTCAGAAATAGAAAGCCCTTCAAACAAGATTTCAGGGGTTACCTATATATCCGAGAGATGTTCCCCACGAGATAAGTAAGTATTTGATATTTAGGTTTATATCTCGAAAACAATCTACTAAGCATGTAAAAACCTACTAGCATATCATCAGTGAGACCGTTTATCACATTTGACTTTTCATTTCTTTAGCGTACTGTGATTTTCTACTGATGTACTATCATTTCCTCTTTTTCACAACAAAACTCATTTTGATTTTTTGATGTTTTTTATTTTTAGTTTTTATCATGTTTTTGGATTTTTCAAATTTTCAAAATTCTAATTTTTTACTCCCCCTAAAATCAAAAATATGTTTCAATTTTTGATTTTCCGGGAAAATTTGAAAATAAAAGCAATAAACTGTACAAATAAAATGACAAACTGATGTGAATTGCTTCAATTCTCCATTCTCTTGGCGTAAACAATCAGAACTCCCCTTGATAACAAACTATTTTCCCATTATGATTTCAAAACACTTAAGTTTGTTTTAATCAAAATGGTTTTTCCGGAAAATTAGTTTGTTTGTCATTTTACAAACATGGGGTTTCAACACATTATTTTCAAATTACCACTTGTAAGTTCACTTTTCCTTTTCTTTAACAACTTGTATGAAAGTTAAATCAAGTTCAACTTAATGACCTTGATTAACCAGTTGTAGGTTCTTATCAACAATACTACTTGTAAGTCGAAATATCACAGTTGTGAATTTCTCAAGAAAGATGCCGATTCCTACTCCCCAATTACCAACCTGGGAGTTCCGGCAAGTCAGGATTTTCAAGCAAAGAATACAGACACCCAAGCCTGACCAGCTTTGGGTGTAACCGGTTCAATTTCACTTGGTCTTTGAACATTCCGTTTTGATTCATAGAATTCTTTTACCCCTTTGGCCCTTCCATCAACCATCTTACCAAAGATATGTTTCACTTTGCCATTAAACGTTTTTTTGACATTAAATTCTTTCTTTTCAGAATAGAATTGATTCGAAATTTCCACCTTTCTAAATTTTGATTTTAAATTTGTAGCCCACAATGGTGGAAAGTTGACATCATCCATTGGCGGTACTGACTTTTCTCATTTTAGCTCAACTTGTGGCTCCTCTGACTTTGACGAGTTAGATTCATCGCCATAAAGTGGATCCTTTGCTTCCGAAGAAACAAATTCATCGCCAGATTTAACATCTGATTTCTTAGCAACCCACGTTTGTTTGTTAAGATTCACTCTTCTTTTGTAAAACCTTTTAGAACACTCACCAACTTCATATGTTGAATTTTTAAACATTTTAAAATTTTCAGTTGGTGGTTCAGTTTTATCAACAACTTTTTCTTTGAGTTTAGAAGACACTCCCTGTTGTGTGTTGGTTGCCTTTGGACAGTTCCAGGCGATATGACCAACTTCATTGCATCGGTAACAGGTTCTTGTCTCCTTTTTCTGATTAGCTTCATTCTTCTCATGTTTCCGTTTTTCTGCAAGAAACGTTTTGTTCGATTGCTTCCAGAATGAGCTCTTTTTCTCTTCTTCAGAATTTGCCCCTGAAACAAATATAGTTTTTGATTTAAAATCTTTAATATTTTGATTATTTTCAACATCAAAACCCAACCCCTTCTTTTTGAAATTGCTTTTATGATTCGGTTTTTTTTGATGACCTGGACCGAAACCTTTCTTCTTGTTTAAACGTTGTTGAACTCTAGAAGTATATTTAGGTTTTGAAAAACCAATTTTATTTTGTATTTCCGAAATTTTGACTTCTATTAGTTTGAAAATCTTTTTAATATTTTCAGTTTTCACATTTTTTTATGGGAAATTCTTTATCAAAATATAATTTGTCGGAATTATTCAAAGTATATGCAACTTTGAGTATTTCGTCATTCAAATTAATTTTTGATAACAGAAATTCTTTATTGTAAACCCTTTTGACCGATGATTTCGAACTGTCCACTGATGAACTTGAACTCTCAGATTCAGACTTTGACTCAGACTCCTTATCCTTATCCAACACCTGATCGACCACTT
Organism: Helianthus tuberosus; assembly: GCA_030545235.1. Taxonomy (NCBI): domain Eukaryota; kingdom Viridiplantae; phylum Streptophyta; class Magnoliopsida; order Asterales; family Asteraceae; genus Helianthus; species Helianthus tuberosus. The sequence goes on along the minus strand of CM060377.1, from coordinate 86,359,910 downwards.
TCTTTATTAACTCAGACGCATGATCAGTGTCAGACGATGTGAATGTGACGTCAATGTTGTCTGGTAACTCATCAGTTGTTTCAGACTTTAACTTTATATTGACTGCCTTTTTGACATGTTTCGAATTTGGTTTTCTAGGAGAATAACCTTCCCAGATCGGAGGCAGACACTTGTTATAATTTGCACTTTGTTTCTTACCAGTATCCGTATCTTCCGACTTCTTATCTTGAAAGGCTTCAAAACCTGCTACTATCGGATAGATTCTATCAATTAAGTAATCAGAACTTGAGTAACTCATTAGCAATCGTCTGATTCTTTCATTCTCAATCTTTTCAGTTTCTAATTCTTGCTTTAACTTTGCACACTCATCAATATAGTGATCGATGGCCTTCTACTTAGACATCATCACTGCATTCATCATTGTCAAAGCATCTTCCCTTTCTGAGTTTATCTTTTCCAACTGATTAACCGTTCTGTTCAACACATCATACGATTCTTTTACGTACTTAACATCGAACAACAATTTTTCTTTCATCTTGTCTAGCTCACTAAAATTCTTATCTTTTTCTTCACAATGTTTGCATGGTTCCAAACATTTCAGACAAGGTTTTGTGACCTCTACAATCTTTTCAATCTCAACAATCTTCTCAACAACTTTAACTTCTTCACTCTGTTCATACTTCTCTTCCACCTGAACAACATTCTCACATTTTACCTCTTTCTTTTCTTTTGCTTCTCGTTTCTCCAATTTATCTGCAAAATAAAATTTGAAACTTTCAGGAGATAAATGAGTTTTACCAATGTTTATTTGTTTAATTTCTTCATCATCATCACTGCTATCAATTGGTGATTGATCAAATACTGGTGTCTTTTCTGAACTATCTTCTGAAGAGATAGATTCTCCATCTTGACTTTTCTCATCATTTGCAAACACATCCATCCATTCTTTCATCAACTCTGGCTCTTGAATGATCTGTGCAACACATGCTCTAAACTTTGAGTTACTTTCAGCCGAAATATATTTGTCCTAGCTAAATCCCTCTGGCAATCTTTCATCTTCTTGATCTGGAGGCATAGTAATACAAGCTTTCTTCTTTCCATCTTCAATCGGAATAGTACGGGATGATGACGGTTGTTGAGCTACCTGATGATATATTGCTTTCCGATAATATTCATTGTTCCCGAAAGGATTCTGAGCTCCACATGCTTCTCGGTTGGTATATTCCCTCTTGAAATGTCCTTTTTCCCTGCATTGAAAACAAGTAACTTTAGACTTATCAAAACCTAAAGTAGAAATATTAGTGTCGCAACCCCCGTCCCCCTATACAAATACAGGAACGGGCGGCCGCGAGCCAGTTTTGGTGGTATCGCGTATTGTCTAATTTTGGCAGCGGAATTTACATCAGGGTCGTAGTTAGGAAATATTTTATCAGAGTAAAATACCACATTTTCATAATATTGAGCACATGGGGTAAAACCCAAGTTTGCAGTACACACATTTTCATAGGAATAAATCCTATTTTAGTTAATAAAAACATCTATTTAATTTTAGGTAACTTAATATTGCCACTTTTCCAAGCCTTCAGTGCTGTCCAGCTGGCTTCTATTTGGCTTTCACAGTTTGTTACCTGAAACGCTTTTAAAAACATTTTGTCAGTGGAAAATACCGGTGAGTGAATCCCAGTTTAATCAAGTTTTAATAAAAACCATTGTACAGTATTGAGGGCAATCTTGCAATTATATTTGTTTCCAATTCATATCAATTATCACCCGTGGTACTGTCAGACATGACTTGTGGAAATGTTACCCCTCCAGTAACAAATTTTGAATACAAAACCCCAACATACCCACAATAATTGTATCCTTACAAATACTCAATAACTTTTTAATATATAATTAATCATATGAGGTTTTGTAAAAACAGTTAAAAAGTTTACAAAAAGCGGATCAACTCACATTGCTGTCTTAGATTATCCTTTAGGGTTTCCTGAGAATTATTTATAATTTACACAAAAGCACACGTGTTAGTATAATAACCCATTTTAACATTAGTAATACCCTCCCCGAGACGCCATTCCAACGACTACGTCGGGCAGAACCACGACAGCCGTTACAGAACCCTAGATCAATCGGGTAGAGTATCTAATACGTATCCAGGGGTTATGATACTTACAACGGAGCAGAACTTCATTATTTAGGGGGTATTAGACCCGAGTATAATGCCTACACTTTAAGAAATTCGAGATTTGAGAAAGAAATGAACGAACAGACTGAAGATCCGATGGGCTCTACTTATAGGGCCTGTTGTTTACTTTTACGCGGCCTGCGTAAGAGTAGGCAAAGGCCTACGCGGCCCGCGTCAACTCTGGTCAATGGCATAGGCGATCCGGATCAGCTAGTAGGCTCGACATGTGTTGGGCCACGTGGCGGCCCAGGGTTCAGCCAGCTTTCACCTTTACGCGGCCCGCGTAAGGTTTAGCTCAAGGGCTACGCGGCCCGCCTCAACCCTAAAAACTTCATTTTTAATTAATTTTAATAATATTTAAGGTATTCGGGGCCCGTTTTCACGTATGGGGTGTATTTTTGGACATATTGGGATATTTTAAAATATATTAGGGTGTCGGAAAATTTATAATGGTGTCAGTTTAGGGTTGTTATATCCTCCCCACCTTGTTTTAGAGCTCGTCCTCGAGATCTACTGGAACAAGTGTGGATATTTCTTTTGCATTTCTGAGTCAAGCTTCCATGTGTACTCAGGTCCTCTTTTGGAGTCCCACTTCACTTTGACCAGAACTAATCTCTTATGCTTGAGGTTCTTAACTTTTCTGTCTTCAATCTGTAGAGGCCTTTCTACAAACTTGAGTTGTTCATTTACCTCTATATCCTTAAGAGGTACCATCAACGATTCATTGGCTAAGCATTTCTTGAGATTTGATACATGAAATACATCATGTATTCCTGCCATTTCCTCTGGCAGTTGTAGCTGATAGGCTACAGGTCCTATTCTTTTAATAATCTTAAACGGTCCAATATACCTGGGACTTAGCTTTCCTCTTTTGATGAATCTTACCACTCCTTTCCAAGGAGAGACCTTTAACAATACTTTATCTCCTACTTGAAATTCCAATGGTTTGCGTCGGTTATCAGCATAGCTCTTTTGTCAATCACGTGCTGTTTTTAATCGTTCTTTGACTTGAATGATCTTGTCGGTTGTTTCTTGTACTATCTCAGGTCCAGATAGTTGCTTTTCCCCAATTTCTACCCAACAGACTGGGGTTCGGCACTTTCATCCATAAAGTGCTTCGAATGGTGCAGCATTGATACTTGTGTGATAACTATTATTATAAGAAAATTCTATTAAAGGTAAGTGATCGTCCCAATTACCTCCGAAATCAAGTAGACAAGCTCTAAGCATGTCTTCCATTGTCTGAATTATCCTTTCGCTTTGTCCGTCTGTTTGAGGATGATAAGCGGTGCTTAGATTTAACTTGGTTCCCATTGCTCTTTGGAAACTTGACCAGCAATGAGAGGTAAAACGGCTATCCCTATAAAAAACAATTGATAAAGGAATTCCATGTAAAGAAACAATTTCATTTACATATAATTTGGCTAGCTGTTCCATACTGAAAGTTTCTTTCATTGGTAGGAAATGAGCTGACTTGGTTAACCTATCTACAATCACCCAGATTGTATCATTACCTTTCCTTGTTTTGGGTAATTTAGTAACAAAATCCATTGTTATCAATTCTCATTTCCACACTGGCATTTCTAGCTGCTGTAACAAACCTGAGGGTTTCTGGTGTTCAGCTTTAACTTGTGAACAGGTTAAACATTTAGAAACATAGGCTGCTATGTCCTTTTTCATTCCTATCCACCAGAAATTCTTTCTTAAATCCTGGTACATCTTATCATTTCCTGGATGCATCGTATACTTAGACTTATGGGCTTCTTCTAATATACGATGACGTAGGTTTCCTAATTTAGGTATCCACATTCTCTTCTTATGGAATCTCCAAATTCCATATGTTCCTTGTTCTAATTACTTAATCATACCTTTTAATTTTTCAGTATCCTCCTTGATTACTGATTCTTGTGCTTCTCTTATCTGATCATTTAAATCTACTTGCAGATTTAATTTAAGAGAACGTACCCTTTTTGGCTTTTCATGATACTTTCGGCTTAAAGCATCCGCCACTAAATTTGCTTTTCCTTCATGATATTGGATATCACAATCATAATCACTAAGCATCTCCATCCAGCGTCTTTGTCTCATATTCAATTCTTTTTGCCCAAAAACATACCTTAAACTCTTATTATCAGTGAATATGGTAAACTTACTACCATAAAGGTAATGTCTCCAAATCTTAAGGGCAAAAATTATAGCTCCTAATTCTAGATCATGGGTTGAATAATTCTCTTCATGATTCTTAAGTTGTCTAGATGCCTAAGCTATAACCTTTTGGCGTTGCATCAACACACATCCATAACCTAATTTAGAAGCGTCACAATATACTACAAAATCTTCAGTTCCTTCTGGTAACGCTAATATGGGTGCATGGGTTAATCTATGCTTAAGAATTCTAAAAGCTTCTTCTTGCTTTGGTCCCCATTCAAACTTAATGGATTTACAGGTTAACTTAGTTAAAGGAATGACTATTCTAGAAAAGTCTCGAATAAATCTTCTATAATAACCGGCCAATCCTAAGAAACTTCTAACCTCGGTTGGTGACTCAGGGGTTTTCCATTTGGTAATCGCCTCGATCTTTGTTGGATCTACATGAATTCCTTCATGATTAACTAAGTGTCCAAGAAACTGTACCTGTTCTAACCAAAACTCGCACTTTGAAAATTTAGCATAAAGCTTTTCCTTTCTTAATAGACTTAAAAGTGAGTGCAAATGCTTTGCATGATCCTCTTTACTTTTAGAATCAATGAGAATATCATCTATAAAAACAATTATGAATTTATCCAAATATGATTTACATATTCGGTTCATCATGTCCATAAATGCGGCTGGGGCATTGGTTAAACCAAATGACATGACAGTAAATTCATAATGGCCATACCTCGTTCTGAAGGCGGTCTTAGGAATATCCTCTTCCTGTACCTTTAATTGATGATATCCTGACCTTAAATCAATTTTAGAGAAAAATCGAGCTCCTTGCAGTTGATCGAACATATCATCGATTCTTGGTAATGGGTACCGATTCTTAATCGTGACCTTGTTCAATTCACGGTAGTCAATGCACATACGCATTGATCCGTCCTTCTTTTTAACGAATAATATTGGCGCTCCCCATGGCGATGAGCTCGGCTGTATGAATCCTTTTTCTAGTAATTCGTCTAATTGTTTCTTCAGTTCCTGCATTTCTGTGGGTGCCAAACGGTAAGGTGCTTTGGCAATTGGTGTTGTTCCCGGTAGTAGGTGAATTCTGAATTCAACTTCTCTGTCTGGTGGTAATCCTGGTAATTCTTCTGAAAATATATCTGAAAATTGAGACACTACTAGAATGTCTTTTAGTTCTTTTCCTTTAGTGTTAGTGATTATAGAATCAAATACACTATAGATCCTTTTCTTATATAGCTTGCAGTTTTCATCACAGAGATGAATTTTGTGGATCTAGATGGTTTATCTCCTTTAATTGTGATCTTTTCACCCTTTGGTGAATTTACTTGAATTGACTTTTGATCACATAGAATACTGGCTTTATTGGCTATTAACCAATCCATTCCTAAAACGACATCAAATCCTGCCAGATTCATGGGATACAGGTTTGCCATAAACTTTTGATTTAAAAACTCTATTCTTGCTTCCTGTAAGATTTCAGAAATCCTAACCGTTTCCCCATTCGCTGTCTCAACTAGACATTCCTGTGGTAGTTTAGTTAATGATTGATTTAGAAGTTTGCAAAACGAAGTATTAATAAAACTTTGGTTTGCACCAGAGTCAAATAATACTTTAGCAAAAACATCATTAACTAAAAACGTACCGGCTATAACGTCCGGAATCATCTTGGCTTCATCTGCAGTTAGAACGAATGCTCTAGCATTTTTAGTGTTCCTGTTGTTTGCAGTTGGAGCCAATTTCGGACAGTTCGGCTTGATATGACCTTTTTCTCCACAGTTGAAGCATAGTCCATTACTGGATTTTCTCCTGCAATCTTCTTCCTTGTGTCCTGGTGCCTTGCAGAAATTGCAATGAGTGGAGCATTTTCCCGAATGCTTTTTCTTGCAGACCTTGCAGAATGGTGCAGAGGTAGAACCCATATTTCTACGGTTGTAATTCCCAGAACGGAATTATTGGGTAAGCCTTTGGGCTAGGTTTCTCCTCTGGTCTTCTTCTCTAGTACGGATTAACTCATCTGTCAAGGTATTTGCTAGTTCTACAGCTTCTTCTATAGTTTGGGGTCTAGCTGCCTTGACTACATGTCTAATCTCTCCAATTAATCCCCAGATGTAACGGGAGATTAATACCGGTTCAGGTGATGCAAGGGTTGGTACTATTCTAGCATATTCAAAGAATGTGGTAGTATAACCCTTACTATCTACCCCGGTCATTCTTAGGTTCAGAAACTTATTTGCTGTCTGTTTCTTTTCATTGGGAGGGCATAATTTCCTTTCTACCATATTTTTAAATTCCTCCCATTCCATGTTGTAAATCCTATCGCTTCCTCTTGACTGGAGGATAGTGTTCCACCATTCTAAGGCTGAGTTCTTAAACAGATTAGAGGCAAACATTATCTTATCTTCTTCAGCACACTTGCTTATTTTTAAAACAGCCTCAGTCTTTTCTATCAGCGTAGAGTTGCAATGGGTCCTTCATTGCCCGAGAATTCTATTGGTTTGTAGGACCAGAATTCTTTGTAAGAACAACCATAAGGCATGGTTCTTCTTCTTTTGGGAATGGGCACTTGAAGTACAGGTCCATTATTCACGCTGTGTTCTGGTTCAATTGGTCGCTTACTGCTATGTTTACTTTTATTATCAGCATCCTTAACGGTTTGAAGAATAAATGGCATTGCATCTATAATTCCTTGTGCCATTATGTGTTGGATAGCACTATTATCCATTTGGTTTCCATTGTTATTGATGCTCGGATTCTCATTAACCAAGTTAATGTTACTCTGGTTATCGTTATTCAGATTTTCTTGATTTCCTTCATCGGCCATCTGAATTTTAAACATTTACCACGTATTAATATCACAAAATAATATTTAATATAGCCAATCACATGACACGCATTTTGGTCAAAAGCGTCGATCATTGCGACTTTACTCTATTCATATAATATGCATCTATTACACACCAGTACTGAAATTAAAATTACAATACCAGCTGAAATAAAATTACACTAATAATAGTAGGCATCCGTACACACATTTTTTTTTCATACACATACATACATATTATATTATTTTATTATTATTATTACCGTCTCCACCATCACACTCATGGATATGGATTCATCCAAAAATCCATATTGCGCTCGTCATATTTCCAGACGAGTCGCTCTCCCACCTGTCTCATTCGTTCATTACTCTCTAAAATTTCCTCACCAAATGTCCTAAGTTCTTGTACGTTTTCTGCACTCATTGGGGGTGCAGGTTCTAGGACTGGGTTCGGAATCTGGGGTGCGGGTTCTTGATATGGGGGTGTAGGGGCCTGGAATTGGTAAGGATTCTCTAAAATCTCCCTAATGAATACATCATGGTAATAGGGATCTAAAGGATCCAAACCTGGGTAGGCTCCTATATTTGGCATGGGCATGTCTTCATGTATCGGGTAACGTTGCAAATAGTCCCTATTGTCATCCCACCATGGGTCGTAATTTGAATTTAAGGGATTTGGTGCGGGTACCCTAGGTATTTCTTCCGGATTAAAATCATGCATTTCTACTTGATTTTCAGGGCTTTCTATTTCCATTTGTTGGTCAGGAATTGATGATTGTGGTTGGAGTGCTATCATTTGTTCCAGATTAGGGTCAGCTGCAGTGGTTGCTAAGATGTGGATGTTGGCTATACCCCTATTAATCATATCCTGGGCATAGGCATCGGTTTCTCTTTTAGCTGCTGCTAGTGCTCTCTGGTCTTGTAACTTTTTCATATGCTTCCTACGCTCATGTGCCCCTCGACTGAACCATCCTCTCTTTTTCTGAGGGAATGGCTCTTCAGACTGAGCCTTAAACACGAATATTCCTTCTTCCGTATCAGCAGAGTACCCTGAGAGGGCAGGCTGAGAAGAGGCACCTTCGCTTCTAGGCGAACCAGACAATTGAAGGTACGCATCAGATGGTCCTTGGTCGCTCATACTGTAAACTAACAAATAGTCAAATAACACATAGCAAGAAATACAATTATGCACGTATTCCCGTAATTTACTTCCTAACAATTTGAATTTTGGTGTCAACAGAACACCTCTGTGGCTGAATCAGTGGCTTAGCTCTGATACCACCTTCTGTCGCAACCCCCGTCCCCCTATACAAATACAGGAACGGGCGGCCGCGAGCCAGTTTCGGTGGTATCGCGTATTGTCTAATTTTGGCAACGGAATTTACATCAGGACCGTAGTTAGCAAATATTTTATCAGAGTAAAATACCACATTTTCATAATATTAAACACATGGGGTAAAACCCAAGTTTGCAGTACACACATTTTCATAGGAATAAATCCTATTTTATTTAATAAAAACATCTATTTTATTTTAGGTAACTTTATTGCCACTTTTCCAAGCCTTCAGTGCTGTCCAGCTGCCTTCTATTTGGCTTTCGCAGTTTGTTACCTGAAACGCGTTTAAAACATTTTCTCAGTGGAAAACACTGGTGAGTGAAACCCAGTTTAATCAAGTTTTAATAAAAACCATTGTACAGTATTGAGGGCGATCTCGCAATTATATTTTTTTCCAAGTCATATCAATTATCACCCGTGGTACTGTCAGACCTGACTTGTGGAAATGTTACCCCTCTAGTAACAAATTTTGTATACAAAACCCCAACATACCCACGATAATTGTATCCTTACAAATACTCAATAACTGTTTAATATATAATTAATCGTAAGAGGTTTTGTGAAAACAGTTAAAAAGTTTACAAAAAGCGGATCAACTCACATTGCTGTCTTAGATTATCCTTTAGGGTTTCCTGAGAATTAATTATAATTTACACAAAAGCACATGTGTTAGTATAATAACCCATTTTAACATTAGTAATACCCTCCCCGAGACGGCATTCCAACGACTACGTCGGGCAGAACCACGACAGCCGTTACGGAACCCTAGATCAATCGGGCAGAGTATCTAATACGTATCCAGGGGTTATGATACTTTCAACGGAGCAAAAATTCGTTATTTAGGGGGTATTAGACCCGAGTATAATGCCTACACTTTAAGAAATTCAAGATTTGAGAAAGAAATGAACGAACAGACTGAAGATCCGATGGCCTCTACTTATAGGGCCTGTTTTTGACTTTTACACGGCCCGCGTAAGAGTAGGCAAAGGCCTACGCGGCCCGCGTCAACTCTGGTCAACGGCATAGGCGATCTGGATCAGCTAGTAGGCTCGACATGTGTTGGGCCACGTGGCGGCCCAGGGTTCAGCCAGCTTTCACTTTCACGCGGCCCGCGTAAGGTTTAGCTCAAGGGCTACGCGGCCCGCCTCAACCCTAAAAACTTCATTTTTAATTAATTTTAATAATATTTAAGGTATTCGGGGCCCGTTTTCACATATGGGGTGTATTTTTGGACATATTGGGATATTTTAAAATATGTTAGGGTGTCGGAAAATTTACAAGGGTGTCGGTTTAGAGTTGTTATAATTAGCATCACGTAAGTCATCTCTTCCGGTAATCTGCTTAAATTTCTCAGCTCTCCTCAACACGCTCGCTAAACACCACTTAATATCCATTAGCTCCATTTCCTCAGCATCAATCTGATCGTAATCCTCTTTTGTTAACATAGGATTTCTGATCCTTCCCGCAACCAAACTCTCATATGATTCTAACATGGTAACTAGTAATGCCATATGACCTTTAGCGACTTCTTCAGAGAAATTCTGACCGTTCTGAAGATCCAACGTGATGTTGCATTGTAGCACATGACCATTACCATTGTTTGAGCTTTGAGACTGATAATTTGAAGTTGAAACATTAGGATTAACACTCAGATATGAAGAAAATCCACTGTTGTTGATTGAACTTTGATTGAGTGATCCGGATGAGTTTTCTGCGCTGAAAGCGATCTAGATCTTTGGACTAGCTTCAACATTTTGAACATTACCTTTGAAATACATCTTGATATCTTGTTGACCACTTGAATTGTTCATTCTAGCGATCTTTTGTTGTTCAAGATCTTGTCCTTTAAGTTTTTCAATGAATTGAGCAATTGACAATCTATCATACTCTCCGGTATTCTTCAAAATCATAAGATATGTACCCCATTCATTTTGAGGTAAAGCATCGGCTAATTTTTCAACCCATTCCTCTCGATCTTTATTGATATCCAATCGAGTCATTGAATGCACTAAATGACAATATCTCTCAATAAGAGTCTTTGTAGTTTCACCCGGCAAACTTGAAAACAATTCAAATTCTTTCTTTAATAATGATTTTTTATTCTTGATCATCTCCGTACTTCCTTCAAATTTTGTGCGAAGTGCTTCCCAAATCGAACGTGCACTACCATCATGTTGAAGTAATACGAAAATGTCTTCTTTCACAGCTTGTTGTAGTAAACTTATCATCATTTTTTCTGCCTTGTACATGTCTCTCTCTTTATCAGAAAATTTAGAAATAATCTTTATAACTCCTATATCAGAACGAGGTCGAACGTACGTAGTTTCAATACAAACCCAAGACATTAGATGATTTGCTTGAACCCAGTTTTTGAATTGTTCTTACCAACTGTAATATTCTTCAATGCTCATCAACTTTGGAGGTTTTTGTAACGTTCCTGTTTCATTTTCCATAGTTACATTCTGAGCAACAGTAACAGGAGTAACCGGGGCAGTAGCAAATGCATTATAAAATTCGTTGTCCATGTTTCGGTATAAAAGATATACAAAAACACAATGTTCAAGTGAATTGAAGTTTCAAAAGCCTGCGTTCAAACGATCTGGTAATTCACATGATCTGATATCAGTTCATGTGCTCTGAAATTCAAACGACCTGGTGAAACTTTCAAACGACTTGATCAACTCCAAACGATCTGAACAGAATTTCATGCGACCTGGGGTTCAAACTCAAACGACCTCTGGTTCAGTTTCAAGCGGTTGGACAACTTCCAAACAACCTGAGTGTTTCAAACTACTTGAACTTTCAAACGACTTGAAGTTTCAAACGACCTGGGGTTCAATCCATGCGACCTGGTTCAAAGCCAAATGATCTGAAATTCAATCCGTGCGACCTAATCGATTTCGTGCGGTCTAAGTAAATCAAACCATGCGACCTGGAGACTATCTCAAACGATCTGATTGAGTTTCGAACGATCTGAAGGATATTTCATACAATTTGGCCAAAATTCAAACGGTTTGGATGAATATCCACCTCGTTTGAGAATTCTAAGTCCAAAAGTTCATGAATATGTCAATTTTTATCAAGTTTTAGGTTGAATTTGGTTCTGATTTGTTCACGGATTGTTAAAAACGATGTTTTATGTGTTATTTGTCAAAATCTGGTCATTTTAACCGTGAAACCTCGGTAAATTTGATGAGAAAGTGTAGAAAGATGAGTAGAAATCAGTTTTATCCGTGAAAACAAGCTGAAATGGTAAGAACTCTTCCTCCTGAGCTCTGATACCACTTGTAGGATCGGGGATTCGATCAAACGAGGCGTTCAGAAGAGTTCTCGATCAATACGAAAGGCGGAATCAGACGTATTGATGTTATATCAGCTATATTCACACTTAGAATCACTTTAACTGTCGATTGTATTGATTTAATAGTGTTTACAGATCGTTCGACACTTCAGCAGCACTTCGTCTCCGGAATCAGAATGTTACAAATGAAGACCTGGACTCACCTATTTATAGGAAACCCAGACCCCACGAACCAGACCTGCCAGGTCGCACGAACTGGCCAGAAAGCACGAACTGTCAGAAAGCACGAACTTGTCACCTCGTGCGAGGTGGCCTAGCCACTTCGTGAGGGGAGGCTGGTTCAGGTCTGTTTCCTGTTTCTTTCGTACAACGTGCCTGGTCTATCTATTCTAGTTACATGATTCGATACAAGACATAAGACGAAATCAACAGACATATGCACTAACAAACTCCCCCTTGGATGATGACGAGTCTTCAGTGAATTGAGTCTTCAGTCTTGATCGGTCTTCTCGCTCTTTCCAAAGTATCTTTCTCTGTACGCATCTTTATCAAACTCTCTCTTACTCTTCCAGAATCTCAACCTTACTCTTCAAACTTTCTAATTCTCTTGATCAGATCTCTTGATTCATTAAGCTCTACAGCATTAGCAGCTTCTATCTCGAACGCTATTCCAAGATCTGAATCTGGCTCTAACGTCTTCAGACTCCCCCTTTCGATAAGCTGGGATTGCAGTGTGGAATTCACTATCTGCAAGCTTTGAATCGGAAACCTGGCTCTAATCTGCATACGCTTATGCGGAAAATCCTCAAGAGTCGAAATCTAGCTCTTTCAAAGCTTTTTACCTGCACATACTGTACCCAAAACATAAGTTTTTCATTTATAACAATTTTAGAAATTACTTGAAACATTCTCGACATATGCACTAACATAATTAGCTGCTGTTTTTGAGTGTTTAGGGTGAGGATTAGTGAGTTTGTAAAGTGGGAGAAGAGTGGAAAAGAGTTGGGTTAAATAGGAGAAGATTATGGTTGGTTTAGGTGACATTTAATGGAGAAAACACAATAAACAAAAGCAAAATTAACCAATAATCAAAGCTGAAACCACTTACTTTCGGATTGGTAGTTTCGCGTGCCGTGACTAAAGGAAAGCCCACCCATCGCGCAGTGCGACGGGCCTTGAGTCCAGGTTGAAGTTTGGGTTTTGGCATTTCTGGTCCCTCTATTTTGTTTTTGAAGGTTTAAAATGTATTTTAAGGGTATTTTGTGAAATGTAATGTATTTTGTGAAATATAATCATAGTATAAGGGTTGTTAAGTATTATTAACATAAAAACAAGTTTGGATAAGTATATGTGTGATGTGTGTAAAATGCAACATATAAATTACATCAAATGAGGCATAAAACTAAACCCTTTTTAGTACTAATGTTGGAAAAAGTGTGCTTTTGTCTTCCTTTTGTATTTTTAGGATTAAATGAGCGCAAATGAACAAAAGAAGCAAAAATATAGCTAAATCTAACATAAATACAAGAAAAGGAATAAACGTGGCCAGCCCAACACGACCGTGGTCAATGCTAAGATTCGCAGAATCAAAGCAAATCTTGATAGTACAGATACGCTTCTGCACACGGGGCCGTGCCCAGTGGACACGGGGGCGTGTGGAGCTAATGCAGAAAAATTGCAATTAATGAAGAAAGAGAAAGTGGATGGACATGGGGCCATGCCCAATGGACACGGGGCCGTGTCCAGGCTCTAAATAAAGGTGCTTGGTTCACTTTAAAGGCATCCCTTGGCAAACCACCTCTCTCCCACTTCACCCACACTCCACCACCACTACAACCCACATCCACCACCATCATCCATCATCCATCATAGAGTGTGTGTAGTAGTCTCGGGACCCAAGATTGATAGTAAGAGTTCTTGACAATCAAAGGCCATGTTTGCCTACGTCTCTTACATCACTTGGTGAAGACAAGCATTTAGTGTAATACTTTTGATTTTTAATCTTTTCGCACTTTTTATTTGGTTTTGTATTAATGACTTTAATAACTAGTTTCTTATGTTGAAGGTGAAACTTCCTTATCATTTGTCCGTGGTGTCTTGGCGTTATTTTATTGTCTATATAAAATAAAAGATTTACACCATTCATATCTCTATGGTCTATATAGAGATATGTTGGCTACCTAATCGGGGGTTAAGGGAATGGTTTGGTAAGGTTTTTGCCTTGTTCAGTGTATAGATCCTACAAGGACCTGGGTCAAGCTTATTAGGACCTCCTTCAATACCCACTGGTATTGGATGGCGGGGGTGCGAATGGCTTGATCCCCTCATATGTAAACTACTATTAATACATTAACCCGGCCATTTGGGATTGTATCCCTGCTGACTCAAACCACTTAGCCGAGGGTAACGTCACCTTCAAGAGAGGGCCTACTACATTACGAATTAATAACTTAATTAATTATCTTTCAATATTCCGACCCTTTATAATTGTATCCTTGCTGACTCAAACTACTGGGTTGAGGGTAACATCACCTTCAAAAGAGGGGCCTAATACTATAACTAAGATAATCTCTTAAAAAGTGCAAAAGTGCGGAAATTATCAAAGGTTACACTAAAGGCGAGTCAGATCCAAGTGATTCATCTTGTCTATATGTTTTTATCTTATTTTTATTTTCAGCATTTTTAGTTTTTATTTTCATGTTTAAAACTTTTTCTAAAATTTTGATTTGATTAGACGTTGAGGATAAACCGGTATTAAAAGCTCTTGTGTCCTTGGACGACCTCGGTATCTTACCAACACTATACTACTCTCACGATGGGTGCACTTGCCCATATGTGTGTTTAGTGTTAGTAAAATATCGTGTTTTATAAATTTAAGAGTGAATTGCAAGAATTGTCCTTTATTTTTATGCCTCTTTGCAGGGGGTGTCATTTATGTTTAAAATTGACAAGTTTTGTCCTTTATGTTTAAAAATCAAGCACGTTTTACCCTTTAGGCCTAACCCAGTTAATTTTTTTTGTTAAATTAGACCACACAAGTGTAATTTTGTCTTTTTACCTATATATATAAATCTTTGAATTAACAATAAAACAATAACAAATATAAGAAATTAATAATACATATTATATGCAAATAATATATGTAGATGTAAACTGTGTATGTGATACATTACCCTTATCCCCCTCTCTCTGTCATTCTCCCTCTCTCTGCATATGCCCACCATCAACCACCACAAACAACCGCCACCCACCACCCCTCTCTCTACATCTGTTATCCACCGCCCATCACTTACAACCCACATCCCACTGCAGCACTCATAACCATCTCTCACCGCACCACATCTATTATTCACCGCTGCACCACACCACTCGTAACCACCACCCACTTTCCTAGATTTGAGGATGACAAGAAAGGCGGCGATGGCGGCTACCACCAGATCTGTGATGGGGTTGAAACGACAACCTAATTTCGTTCCTTATTCAGTTCATTCCCTAGATTTGAGAGAGATATGGTGATTCGGAGGTTGTTAACTGCGAATTGTTATTTGATGAATTTGTGTCTCGATATGACTTTGGTCAGATTTACGAGAAACTATGAGGAGGACTCTTATGAATTTGTATCTTGATTTGAATTTGAATTTGAGATGTGAGATTTGAATGTTAATTGTTTGTGGGGTTTAGGAGAAAGAGAGATGGGTGGGTTTGATTTTTAATTGTTGCCGGGTTGTTACGGTTGGGAGAGAGAGAGACTTTGAGTGGGTTGGGTTGGGGGAATCTTCTGCATTTGTTAATGGTGGCGGTGGTTATGGGGTTGGCGGTGGTTATGGAGGTGGCAGGTTTTAGGTGGCGGTGGTTATGGGGGTCGCCGGTGAAGGTGAAGGTGCTAGTGGTTATGGATGTGGTGGGAGAGAAGGAGAGGTGAGAAGAGGGAGAGAATGAAAGAACAGGGTTTTTTGTGTGTTTATATATATAATATTTGTTTCTAAACCTTTTTTAAGTTATTTACACAGTTAGTCCCTGCTTCGTTAAAATGACAAAATTGCCCTCATGTGCAAGGCACATGACAAGATTTAACGAAAAAAATTAACTGTGTTAGGCCCAAAGGGTAAAACGTGCTTGATTTTTAAACATAAAGGACAAAACTCGTCAATTTTAAACATAAAGGACACCGCCTGCAAAGAGGCATAAAGATAAAGGACAATTCTTGCAATTCACTCTAAATTTAAAAGTTGACTAAAGTGTTAAAAAGGGCTTAAAATATAACTAAAAAAAATATCACGCTACACACGCCTCAAGTTTTTGGCGCTGTTGCCGGGGACACAAGGATTTTAAGAAAGTTAGGAATTAATGGCCTAATCGTTTTTCTTATTTTTCTGTTTTTTTAGGATTTTTCTAGATTTTTCAGTTTATGCAGAAGCTCAGCACGGGGCCGTGCCTGCTGAACACGCCCCCGTGCCCAATCTTTGGTACTGGCAATCCTGTTTTAAGTCAGACAGTAGCTGAACACGGGGCCATGCCCACTAAACACGCCCCTGTGCCCAAGTTTTAGATAATGAAAACAGAGCCGTAAGATCTCGACGGCTGGTAATTTCTGACACAAACATGAGCGATACTGATCTTTTTTTACTTTCGCTCCTCTTATGGTACATGGTGTCAAATATGTGGAGGAACTCATGAAGATTTAAAATGTTATTTTTTAAATTATACTCCCCACTATATAGACCCATTGTTTTCCTGTAGCCTTAAGATGGGCGAAAGTAAAAATAATCCCTATCTCTCCCTCGAATGCTCTCAATCATCCCTTCTGGATGAAATGATTCTTGAAGAATGATTTCAATTGGAAGAACTAATTCTCCGATTGATAAAAGAACTTGAGATGGATATAATTAATTTATCTCAAGACGACAATCAAGGAGAATTATTGAGATCGCATTCGGATTATAACAACATCGTTGCTCCCGAAATCACCTCTAACTCTTGCGAGGACTTGAACGATAGTGGTCCCTGTGTCGATTGTGCCGTGAAGGACTCCCCATCGGTTTCCACCGATGCATACATAGACCTGAGCGATTCGACATATACCTTTTTTAACGAGAGCCCGGATAAGGGAAATAAATGTTGGTTTTGCCCACCGGTGCTTAGCTTAGGAATCACCCTTTCCGATAACCTCTTGCATTCTTATCTAAAACTAGGGCAACTTAGGTATCTCAGGCGCTTCGGTGTTGTTCCGTCCAGTAAGGAACCACTCGATCCGGATAAACTCCTTAAAATAGACAAAACTTCTTAAAACTTCTAGCCACGGGGCCGTGTCCAGGTCAGCACGCCCTCGTGTCCACCCCAAAGATTCCTTTCTGACTTTTGGTTAGAATACGGACATAAAGTGTCAGAATTTTGTCTGCACACGGGGCCGTGTCCAGCGTGCTGTCGTTTTCTATAAATGCAACAAGATTCCTGCACTCTTGGACCCATTCCAAAGACAAAGATCTGGTGGGATCTTCACATATACCATACTAGGTATATTCTAAAGAAGGTTCTCAACAACCATCTTGTCGTTTCTACTTTTATCATTTGCCTTCTTCTTCATTTTCTCCTCAAAACCTCCATTAGAGTTTGAAATCTCCATAGTTTCAAGCTTTATTGTGATATTTGTTAGTTTTTTTATTCAAGGAATCTTGTCAAAAATAAGTTTTACAACACTGTTTTAAGTTATTTCTACTTAAAAATTCTTCTAAAGTCAGAAAATAATTTAAAGCTCCAAGATTCCTTGTTTCAAAAACCTACAGAGAGGTGAACACAGGGCCGTGCTCAGCGAGCACGGGGCCGTGTCCGAGGTACTGTTTTCATAAAATTGAACTCTTTTCGGTTTGTTTTCTTAGAATGTCGAGCAGAAATAGCGGAACATCTTCATCACACACCAGGAACAACCGACAAGGAAGAAGGTCATCAGTAGAAGAATCTCTGGTAAACTACGTGTATGCCTTAAGGGAGGCCATTGATGAAATGACGGGAGTAGAGGAAGCTTTGGTCGACCGTATAAATCATTTGTCGGTGGAACTAGAAGGATGTCTTCGAGAAGTTAACCTTTTGCACCAAAGGTTGAATATTCTCGCTTCCCCTCCTTTGGTACAAATCATTACACAAAGGGGGTGGAATGTAGTCCCAGAAGTCATCATTCCGACCGAATGGTATGTCATGCACCCGGAACCCCCTCAAGACATATTACATGGGTTACCGGTTGCCAACGCGCCTTCTCCACAAGACATTGTGGAAAATGAGCCCGCCTTCTTCCTCCCAAGGGAGATAGAGGAATGGCTCAACGACATCTAAGTGACATCCTTCGGTTACAAGTTCTACAACGCCTTTAAATACCGGGAAGCTATTTCTGGGTTTTTAATATTCCTACAATTAGAGTAGAACTCCTTGGAATGATTTTCTGCATTACTTGACCTATCTATCTTAGGAACTTTTAGTTTTTCCTTTCTAACTTTATTTTTAAGTTTCTAGGATCTTATATAATTCACTCTTTAATGAATGATGGTTTTTAAGTATTAAATGGTGTTTGGATGATGTTGTGATGGAATAAAACACACTCGGGATGATGGAAGTTACTAAGGGAAACTTGAACCCACACCCCATGCACAAAAACAGAGCCTCCCGATAATTTTTCTTCATTACAGCAAGTTCAGCACGGGGCCGTGCTCAGCCCACACGTCCCGTGCTCAATGGTCTGCAGAAAATGCCCAGTTCAGGTAACTAGACACGGGGCCGTGTTCACTGAACACGCCCCCGTGCCCAGCCTTCTGTTAAGCAATGATACTGGCAATCTTAACACGGGGCCGTGCCCGGATCAACACGGGCCCGTGTCCACACGCCCAGTAACATAAATTTTTGTTTTTAAACACCTTTTTTTTACACATTCAATCAACCTAAAAACTTATTTTTGGGACACATTGAGGACAATGTGTAATTTAAGTGTGTGGGGGGGGGTGCTAAAACCTTAAATTTTGCAAGTCCTAATAACAAGCCTTACACAAAACTCTACTGGAATCGCTAATCACCCCAAATTTTTTCAAAAACTTTTCATTTTTTTACTTGTCTTGGTTTAAATTGGGAATAACAAGTTCTAAAAATGTTATATTTTTACAAATTTACAACCGATAGCGTCGTGATAAAAAGAATCAACATAAGAAAATTATGAAACGACATGACAAATCTAGTTAAAATTTGATTATATATACTTGATCACATTAAAAACCCATTCCCATGAAAAGTGAGTTTTGAGCCTTTATTGAGTATAAAAGCATACATCTTTAAATTAAATGCTCATCTTTCGTTTCTTGTGTGAATAGCCGCTTGGTTTCTTATGAATCTAGAACTTGCCAAGACGATACATTCCCGGTCCTTACCAACTTAAACCCAAGTAAGTAATGATGGAGGCATTAGAACTAACCCTTTTTTCTTTTCTACACCATTATTTTCATTTTTTTTATCACCTATCCAAAATCCCCCTAGTTAACCCCTTTGAGCCTAAACCTTTTTGTTTCTAAAACCCACAAAACAAACACCATTTACCTACCAAAAACCCTTTTTTTTAACCCTTTTATTTTAGTAAAAAGCTCGGTTTTCATGTGACATTCCTTATAAAAAAAAAGAAGTCTAGCAATAAACAAACAAGTTCCTCAAAAGAAGCTTTGCTTGAAAATGCTTTATAAAAGTCACAAAAACAAAAGGTTTTACGACGACCGACGCTTTTTACGCTTTTCGCCCTTTTTACTAACTACTAACCCAAAACTACCTACCTTTAACCCAAGCCTAACCCTTCCCCAAGTCCTCTTGAGATTTACAAAAGGTGTATAGTTAAAAAGGAGGATGATTGATTGCTTGGCAAGCATATGGTAGAAGTAAGTTCCATGCCGGTCTCGAGTGTTTCACAAAAATACATCTTCGGCCGAGTGTTGAGTGATCTCCCGTAAGGTATGTGAACTTGTATATAAATGGAATTTTAAAAAGGCATGTTATGCCCAAATAAGTAATTTCTCTTATGAAATGTTCTAAATAGACAATAACGAATAGGATTGTAAATAACATAAAAATAAAGCCTAATAAAGATCTTGGATTCCCGACACTCAAGTCAAGCCCAAAAACTTCTCTTCTACCCATTCCATTTGGGAGTGTATGTCACATTATAAAGAGTTTTTCTTGAGGACAAGCAAAGATTCAAGTGTGGGGGTATTTGATGTGTGTAAAATGCAACATATAAATTACATCAAATGAGGCATAAAACTAACCCTTTTTAGTACTAATGTTGGAAAAAGTGTGCTTTTGTCTTCCTTTTGTATTTTCAGGATTAAATGAGCGTAAATGAACAAAAGGAACAAATATGCAGCAAAAGCTAACATAATTACAAGAAAAGGAACAAACGTGGCATGCCCGACCCCTCGACAGCATCTTCACAAGCACAAACAAGAAAACAGAAGGCTGACCACGACCCCGTACCCAGCGGACACGGGGGCGTGCCAGATGTCTGCAGATAGGACAAAGCTTTAGAAGCTTCTATTCCTGACACGGGGGCGTGCCCAACTCAACACGGTCGTGGTCAACGCTAAGATTTGCAAATCCAAGCAAATCTTAATAGTACAGATACGCTTCTGCACACGGGGCCGTGCCCAGCGGACACGGGGGCGTGTGGAGCTAATGCAGACAAATTGCAATTAACGAAGAAAGAGAAAGTGGATGGACACGGGGCCGTGCCCAATGGATACGGGGCCGTGTCCGGGCTTCTGTGCAGGCTATAAATAGAGGTGCTTGGTTCACTTCAAAGGCATCCCTTGGAAAACCACCTCTCTCCCACTTCACCCACACTCCACCACCACTACAACCCACATCCACCACCATCATCCATCATCCATCATAGAGTGTATGTAGTAGTCTCGGGATCCAAGATTGATAGTAAGAGTTCTTGACAATCAAAGGCCATGTTTGACTAAGTCTCTTACATCACTTGGTGAGCATTTAGTGTAATACTTTTGATTTTTAATCTTTTTGCACTTTTTATTTGGTTTTGTATTAATGACTTTAATAACTAGTTTCTTATGTTGAAGGTGAAACTTCCTTATCATTTGTCTGTGGTGTCTTGACGTTATTTTACTGTCTATATAAAATAAAAGATTTACACCATTCATATCTCTACGGCCTATATAGAGGTATGTTGGCTACCTGGTCGGGGGTTAAGGGAATGGTTTGGTAAGGTTCTTGCCTTGTTCAGTGTATAGATCCTGCAAGGACCTCCTTCAATACCCACTGGTATTGGATGGCGGGGGTGCGAATGGCTTGATCCTCTCATATGTAAACTACTATTAATACATTAACCTGGCTATTTGGGATTGTATCCCTGTTGACTCAAACCACTTAGCCGAGGGTAACGTCACCTTCAAAAGAGGGGCCTACCACATTACGCATTAATAACTTAATTAATTATCTTTCAATATTCCGACCCTTTAGGATTGTATCCTTGCTGACTCAAACTACTGGGTTGAGGGTAACGTCACCTTCAAAAGACGAGCCTACTACTATAACTAAGATAATCTCTTAAAAAGTGCAAAAGTGCGGAAATCATCAAAGGTTACACTAAAGGCGAGTCGGATCCAAGTGATTCATCTTGTCTATCTGTTTTTTATTTTATTTTTATTTTCATCATTTTCAGTTTTTATTTTCATGTTTAAAACTTTTTCTAAAATTTTGATTTGATTAGACGTTGAGGATAAACCGGTATTAAAAGCTCTTGTGTCCTTGGACGACCTCGGTATCTTACCAACACTATACTACTCTCACGATGGGTGCACTTGCCCATATGTGTGTTTAGTGTTAGTAAAATATCATGTTTTATAAATTTAAAACTTGACTAAAGTGTTAAAAAGGGCTTTAAAATATAACTAAAAAAACATATCACGCTCCACATGCATCAATGTGTCGGGAATAAGTATCGTACAAGTCCAATTTATGCGTAGAATGTGTATGATTCATGTATGTCGCGTACTTGTAAGTTTATCACATATTTTCAAGAATTACGAATATAGTATCAAGTGTTTTATGAATTTAAATGTATAAGTGTGTATGAATATGTAAAGCATGAATTTGAGGAAACACGAATTTTATTCATGATCTAAGTCTCGAATTTTACAATGATATAACGAAAGAGACGATTACAAGAATACAAGATTTCAAAAATAGAAATACGAACAATGCTTTCTAATTATGGAAAGTACAAAAAAGTAAGGCGTTATAGTCTCCCCTCCTTTAGGAAATTTAATCCCGAAATTTATTCAAGAGGAGGACTTAAAAAAAGGCTTTTTGGCTAAGAAAGTGATTGTCTAAAATCGAGACTTGGAAGTTTGGAAAACGCGTTTGCAATGTATGAAATTTTGAGGAGCGAGAAGTTAGGTTTGTAAAAAGAGGTTGTTTGATTAAATGATTTGAGGCATTAGACATAAGTAAATCGTGCATGTGTGTATAGGCGAGCGAGTTTAATACAAGTTCAAATAACTTAAAGAAAAGTATGCTATCTAAGAGGGAAACTTTCGTATAAAACGGTATGTATTTTGATGAAAAGTATGGCCGCACTGTATATTGTATGAAAAGTTTCACTGTCAAAGAGGAATCATAAATCGCATGTTTGTAGGAAATTATTCATTGATGATGAACAAGAAAGTTAAGTATTTTCAGTAAAATGATTTTGGGGGTAACGGCCAACTAAGTATGTCTGCACCTAAATTTAAAGGATGGAAAGATAATTTTAATCAAGAAAGTATTTTAGGTTTGAACGTGTAAACAAACTTGATTGTAAACGAGGTTTGTATATAAGACAAAGAATAATGGAGGTACGAGGGTGAATGATCGGTCTAGTAAACGAATACGTGTATAAGAATGGCATGTGTATTGAACAACGAAAACGTTGGGTTAAGAATGAGGTCTCGTCGTGGATAATCGGATATTGCGTGTTTAGCAATGCGTTTGTGAGTTGTTAAAGTTTGCATTTTAGGTCTAAATAGGTCTGTAGAACACCGAATTTCTCATGGCACGTTTTACGAAAGTTTGGTAACACGGTGAAAACACTTATATATAGGAAGTACCAACGGCGTATCCACCATGTTTTGGCCATGTTATGTCCGTTTCATTATTCGCATCATGTTAAGTTCCGTGTCTTACCATACACAGTAGTACACTCTATGATTCTCATGCGCCTATCACTATAATCCTGTGTGCACTCGTGATTATATTGATCGTTGCATAATTCGCATAGCTTGTACTAGTTATGTATGAATCATGGTATGCATGAATTTGAAAATAAGAGTGAGTATGTATAAGAATGTATATTTTAGTATGTATGAGACCAACGTAAGTGAATCCCTCGGGTTTCGCTATAGTATGAGTATAAATGACGACGATTGCGTATATGGTATGAATTGAATACCATAAATCTAGACATATAAAAGATTGAGAAGTTTGAGTATGTAAAAACGATTGATATAGATGCTATTGTCGTGAGATATTGACGAAAACATGTACGATGATATGCGTGTATAGTGTTTGAGCAAAACGTGGAGTTTATCGAATCAAAATAGATTGAGTTTGACTTAGAATGTAGAACCTGGTTTGTGAATGTAAAAAGGAATGTAAAGTACTTATTGATTAAGTGTGACGTATCTTGTAAAGAACGGAAATGCTACTCTTGTTTTAGAAGAGTCTATGTAAGTCAAAAATGGCCAGTCCTATGAAGTTTCCTTGCCCATGTTTTTGAAATTGAAACGACATATTGAGCGGTGTATGAAGGCTTTTGAAAATAGTAAGTTTGCATTATTTTAAAGGGTCTCGTATTAAAATAAGAAATTTGAAATTTGGAGGTTCTCGTGAAAACGTTGATTCTTAAAAGAAATTTAGCATAATAAACTTAGTGATCGTTGAAAAGAGTTTTAGTAAACGATCGAATAATATTCGTAATATTTTGTAAGCGTGTGCGAAAAGTTGGTTTGATTTCCGATTGAAAATAAAAGTCTTTAGTATAATGATATAACGTGAGCATGTTTTAGTGATTACGTTGAGTACGAAATTTCATAGGCAAGAGATTCATTAGACCTACTAAGTTGATGGGTAGCATTCTTTAAAACTTTGAAAATCGGGAAACAAAACGTTTATGGTATGATTAAGTATTGTATGTGATTCATATGAAATGGATTATGGAATACGAAATACGTTCGATAAAATAATAAATTGTGAAATTTGCATAAGTAGGGATTTTGACAAAGAATAAACGATTTAGGTATAAAACTTGATTGTGTTTGTATAATAGTCTCTTGAAGAAAAAATTTGGTAACGATCACCTAGGTAAGGGAATCACCCCTAACCCGTTTGTGAGGTCGTTTTAAGAAAAGAAGGAGTTAATCGTCAAGGTAAGGAAATCACTCCTATCTCGATGATAGGTCTCCATTGTGGGGTTATAAGAAATGTAAATATAATTAGGTGACGTTTTTGAAATCATGCATGTGAAAAGATTTTGTATGATGTGTGTGTAAGAAAATAATCTCGAAACTAGTTTGAATATGAAAAGAGAGGATTGCATCGTATAAGATTGATAATAGTAAAATGAATGTTTGATTAAAACTTGGATTGTTCCAAAACGGAACTTTGACTAAACCGAAGTGGTCGAAAATTCTTTTGAATTTGAGAAACATGCTTTGGCCTAATGGGTCAAATATTCTCACCAAAATTTCGGTTAACGGTATTCACCCTTCCAGTTACTACATGTCCCAAATCAATCAAAAATTCGAGACTTGGCGGGAATTTTGAAAATCAAGGAGTGGGACTAGTCGACAAGGTGCGGGTTTCACCCCTACCTTGACGATTTCATACCCTAAGTGTGGTTGGTACTCGTCGTGTCAAAATTTTAATTTCGACACTTTGACGAGGGTCTACTAGAATTTGAAATGGAAATTCTTCATCAAGGTGAGGATTTCACTCCTAACTTGATGGCGAATTTCATGTAAAAAGAATAGGCAAAGTGAGAGTCGTTCACCAAATTGTGGGTTTCACACCTATTTTGGTGAAATCGTCTCGTTTGTGTATTATGAGTGTTTGCGAATTTAGTGTAATCGAGTAAAATGTCGTAGGAAAGGCGTATATTATGAGATAATGAACAAGTATAAGCACATAGGTAAACATTTCAAGAAATTAACACATAAGAGATGTTTCAAGAAATTAGCATATGAATCAAGTATGGTCGAATTTGGTACGTAACTATAGACAAGGTCAAAAGCATAGCAAGTTTCCTAATTCCCTATAGTTATGGCTCTGATACCAATCTGTCACACCCCAACCAAATGGTGGAATCATCGGAGTGGGACGAATATAGATTGCTCATCACACATAACGCTAATTGTGTCAATAATTAAATCAAAACCATTTTCATTTCATAACTCAAATTGTCATTATAATACATGGAATTCATATTACAATAAATAAAATACAAATACAACGAGTTCATCATAACATAAATATTCAAATCTAGAAATTTCTTGAGCGTGTTTTTAGTCATCCCTACTAAATTTCATACGATCATCATCATCAACCTGTAACATGTTTAAAATAAAGTTCAATGCAAAAGCAAAGGCGAGTATACAGGTTTTCGTACATTGCATAAAAGGATAAGTTTTAAACAGTTCCACATGGCAAGCTAGTCGAAACAAGATAAGTAATAAACTGGCATGTGCATAACTAATCAAACCAAGATGAAACGCAATAAGCTCTTAACATAACCCAACGTTCACAGGCGGTGCCTTAATCCTATAGCGCTATATATGTCAAGGATAGGTTCGTACGAAGTTAATGATAAGTCTAACACAAAATGTTCAAACCCAAATTTAAAGTATCAAGTAATCAACGTATGCATGCATGTATAAGTAATGTTTGTGCATTTAGGAATAATGTTTAAGTGTAAGTTCATAGTTTAACATGTTACACCCCAAAAGGTGGTAAACAAAAAAGGGGGTTTCAAGTATACTCACAAAATTGCTAATTCTTTCGATTATCCAAGTGTTGACGAGTGAATGAGTTTAGGAGGTTGAATGTATACGGATTAGAGTTCAAGGTATGTTTAGAGTCGGAATTCAGAATTTAAAAATATATAGAAAGTAAATATATGAGAAAATAACCATCTAGCACCTAATACTCATTTTTGACACTGTGAAACCCATATGGGTTTGAATGTTTTCATGGGTTAAAGTACCCATTAGAATCATAACGAGAACTAGGTTCTTAGATGATGTAACTTAGTATTTTGACAAATAATCATTAGATTATCATCAAAGGTTCGGTTACTATAGGCATTATATGTTCTATATAATATATATCATAAGTTATAGCCTATCAAGTATAACAAGATTATCATAGAAGTCATGCATAGAGGTATGAAGATAAATCTTCCATTTTAAGACCTCTTTGGTATTCACCAATGCACAAGTTATCATAAGACAACAAGGATGGTCATGAATGTATAATAAGGAAATGAAATAAACACTAGCTAACAAGGAAAACATCAAGTGATGTGTGAATTTGCAAGTAGGATGGCCCAAGCTATCCAAATAATCACACATCTTCAAGTTCAAGACTTGTTCATCACTTGTGGGTTAAAACCCTTTCAAAACAGAAAGTTTTGAGGTTTAAAACCTCTGGATCTGTATGTTACAACCTTGTTTTTAAGCGTACATAATCATAGTCTTGATTAGTGGCATAAGGACATAGGAATATATGAAGAAATCACAAGTTTAAGCATGTTTATCAAAGTGTATGTACAAAATAGAAAGTTTCTTGCACTTTTAACCTTATTATGGTGATGTTCCATCTTTGGCTTTCCATGGAAAACCTATGGAAACATACCTAGGGTTGTTCCAAGTGCTAAGAAGCAAGAAGAAGTGTAAAAGATGGAAGATAAGTGAGTTTAAGCTCACTTTTATAACTTGATATGAATCTGACTTTACTCAGAGAATTAGCTGCTGTTTTTGAGTGTTTAGAGTGAGGATTATTGAGTTTGTAAAGTGGGAGAAGTGTGGAAATGAGTTGGGTTAAATAGGAGAAGATTAGGGTTGGTTTAGGTGACATTTAATGGAGAAAACACAATAAACAAAACCAAAATTGACCAATAATCAAAGTTGAAACCACTTACTGTCGGATTGGCAGTCTCGCATGCCGCGAACAAAGGAAAGCCCACCCGTCGCGCAGCGTGACGGGCCTTGAGTCTGGGTTGAAGTTTGGGCTTTGGCATTTCAGGTCCCTCTAGTTTGTTTTTGAAGGTTTAAAATGTATTTAAAGGGTATTTTGTGAAATATAGTCATATTATAAGGGTTGTTAAGTATTATTAACATAAAAACAAGTATGGATAAGTATATGTGTCTGGAATAAGTATCGTACAAGTCCAATTTATGCGTAGAATGCGTATGATTCATGTATGTCGCGTACTTGTAAGTTTATCACATATTTTCAAGAACTACGAATATAGTATCAAGTGTTTTATGAATTCAAATGTATAAATGTGTATGAATATGTAAAGAATGAATTTGAAGAAACACGAAGTTTATTCATGATCCAAGTCTTGGATTTTCCAATGTTTTAACGAATGAGACGATTACAAGAATACAAGATTTCAAAAATAGAAATACGAACAATGCTTTCTAATTATGGAAAGTACAAAAAAGTAGGGCGTTACACAATGGATCTAGCCGGATTCAATGTGGTATTAGGAATGGATTGGTTGGTAGCCAATTGTGCACGAATTTTGTGTGACCAAAAGTCTGTAGAAGTTTTTACGCCAAATGGCGAAAGGATCACAATTAAAGTAGACAAGCCGACAAGGTCAACAAAGTTCATTTCTGTAATGAAAGCTGCAAGCTACGCACGAAAAGGAGGAATGGTGTATATGATTTCAGTAATCATTAACACTAAAGGAAAAGAGTTAAAAGATCTTCCCATAGTATCTAATTTCTCAGACGTCTTCCCAGAAGAATTACCTGGATTACCGCCAGATCACGAGATTGAATTTAGAATTCACCTGATACCAGGAATGGCACCAATTGCAAAACACCCTATCGTCTAGCACCAACGGAGATGCAGGAATTGAAGAAATAGTTAGATGAACTATTAAAAAAGGGTTTTATACAACCAAGTTCATCACCATGGGGAGCACCGGTGTTATATGTCAAAAAGAAGGATGGATCAATGCGTATGTGCATTGATTACCGAGAATTGAATAAGGTTACGATTAAAAATCAGTACCCACTACCGAGAATCGATGATTTATTCGATCAACT
Source organism: Helianthus tuberosus (assembly GCA_030545235.1). Classification (NCBI taxonomy): domain Eukaryota; kingdom Viridiplantae; phylum Streptophyta; class Magnoliopsida; order Asterales; family Asteraceae; genus Helianthus; species Helianthus tuberosus. The sequence goes on along the minus strand of CM060377.1, from coordinate 86,331,749 downwards.
TCAGGGAGCCCGATTCTTTTCTAAGATCGACTTACGCTCAGGATATCATCAACTGAAGGTACAGGAAGAGGACATTCCTAAAGCTACTTTCAGAACAAGGTACGGTCATTATGAATTTACAGTCATGCGATTTGGTTTAACCAATGCCCCAACATCATTTATACATGATAAACAGGATATGTAAACCATACCTGGATAAATTCATAATTGTCTGTATAGATGATATACTAATTTACTCTATAAGTAAAGAAGAGCATGCGGAGCATTTAGAAATACTTCTGACACTACTAAGAAAGGAGAAGCTTTATGCTAAATTCTCAAAATATGAATTCTGGTTGCAAGAAGTGCAATTTCTTGGACACTTAGTTAATCATGAAGGAATTCATGTGGATCCCATGAAGATTGAAGCTATCATCAAATGGAAAGTCCCTGAATCACCAACAGAAGTAAGAAGTTTTCTTGGATTGGCAGGATATTATAGAAGTTTCATTCAAGATTTTTCTAGAATCGCCATTCCATTAACCAAACTAACTTGCAAGTCAGTTAAGTTTGAATGGGGACCAAAACAAGAGGAAGCATTCAAGTTTTGAAGTAAAGATTAACGAACGCACCAATACTTGCCTTACTAGAAGGAACTGAAGACTTTATAGTCTATTGTGATGCATCTAAATTAGGATTTGTAAGTGTGTTGATGCAACGTCAAAAGGTAATTGCTTATGCCTCCAAAAAACTTAAGAAGCATGAAGAAAATTATACAACACATGCTCTAGAATTAGGAGCGAATTTTTGCTCTCAAAATTTGGAGACACTATCTTACGGTTGTAAGTTCATTATCTTCACATATCATAAAAGTTTAAGGTATGTTTTCGGGAAAAAGGAATTAAACATGAGACAAAGACGTTGGATGGAAATCCTTAACGATTATGATTGTGATATCCAGTATCATGCAGGAAAAGCTAACGTAGTAGCTGATGCTTTAAGTCGAAAGTACCATGAAAAGCCAAAAAGGGTACGTGTTCTCAAATTAAACCTGCAGATAGATTTAAATGAACAATTGAAGAAGATATAGGAAACAACAATCAATGATGATTCTGAAGGTTTAAAGGGAATGATTAAAGAATTAGAAAAAGTAACAGATGGAATTTGGAGATTCGATAAGAAAAGGATTTGGGTACCTATCCAAGTGAACCTACGAAGCCAAATTCTAGAAGAAGCTCATAAATCCAAGTATATGATGCATCATGGAAGTGATAAGATGTATCAAGACTTAAGGAAAAACTTTTGGTGGATAGGATTGAAAAAGGATATAGCAAATTATGTTACTAAATGTTTAACCTGCTCACAAGTTAAAGCTGAACACCAGAAGCCTCCAGGATTACTGCAGCAATTGGAAATGCCAATTTGGAAATGGGAATTGATAACAATGGATTTTGTTACCAAATTACCCAAGACACGAAAAGGTAATGACACAATCTGGGTGATTGTAGATAGATTGACTAAATTTCCCATTTCTTACCGATGAAAGAAACTTTCAGTATGGAACAATTAGCCAAGCTGTATGTGAATGAAATAGTTTCATTACATGAGATTCCTTTATCTATTTTATCTGACAAAGACAGTCATTTTACTTCTTATTTCTTGACAAGTTCCCAAAAGGCAATGGGAACCAGACTAAATTTGAGTACAACTTATCATCCTCAAACAGATGGACAAAGTGAAAGGACAATTCAAACTATGGAAAATATGCTTAGAGCCTGTGTGATAGATTTTGGGGGAAGTTGGGATGACCACTTACCTTTAATAGAATTTTCTTACAACAATAGCTATCATATAAGCATCAATGCTGCACCATTTGAAGCACTCTATGGGCGGAAATGCCGAACACCAGTATGTTGGGTAGAAATTGGGGAAAACAACTATCAGGACCAGAGATTGTGCAAGAAACAACTGACAAAATTATTTAAGTCTAGGAAAGACTGAAAACAACACGAGACCGTCAAAAGAGTTATCCAGATACCAGACTAAAACTGTTAGAGTTTCAAGTAGGAGACAAGGTACTATTGAAAGTCTCACCATGGAAAGGAATTGTTAGATTTGTTAAGAAAGGAAAGCTAAGCCCAAGGTATGTTGGACCTTTTGAAATTAGCAAACGAATAGGGCCAGTAGCTTATCAGCTACAGTTACCAGAAGAAATAGCAGGAGTACATGATGTGTTTCATGTATGTAACCTCAAGAAATGCTTAGCAGATGAATCATTGGTAATACTTCTTCAAGAAATAGAGGTAAATGAAAAGCTTAAGTTTGTAGAGAAGCTAATACAGATTAAAGATAGAAAGATCATGAATCTCAAACACAAGAGATTACTTCTGGTCAAAGTGAAATGGGATTCGAAGAGAGGAACCGAGTACACATGGGAGCTAGAATCTGAAATGAAAAGGAAATATCCTTATCTATTTCCAGTGAATCTCGAGGACGAGATTTAAAACAAGGTAGAGAGAATATAACTACCCTAAAAAATGCCTTAAAACATCCCGTAATCGAAAAACCGAACTCGCGTAAGGTTATTTGGTTTAAAAAATGAATAAAATATGATTTATATACCTGTCGCGGCCCGCGACAGACCAAGAGGAAACCCTTCGCGGGGCGCGAATGGCTATAACTTGCCGGACACTTCTAGCCAGTGAATCTCGAGGACGAGATTTAAAACAAGGTAGAGAGAATATAACTACCCTCAAAAATGCCTTAAAACATCCCGTAATCGAAAAACCGAACTCGCGTAACGTTATTAGGTTTAAAAAATGAATAAAATATGATTTATATACCTGTCGCGGCCCGCGACAGACCAAGAGGAAACCCTTCGCGGGGCGCGAAGGGCTATAACTTGTCGGACACTTCTAGTGACACGCGTCGTACACGTGGCAGACCTATACTCGTGACTAGTCAAGTCTAAACCCTAGCTAGAGGGTGTGGCAGCCTGCGACAGGCACAGCCCTAGGCTGTTGTGGGGCGCGAGGGACTTAGATTTCAGCTATAAATTGAGCAGACAAGCCACAGTTCCAACTCGTTCATTTCTCTTTCTCTCTCAAGCTATATAACACGAAAATAATCCCCACAATACCCCTAAAATCATAAAGCTCTGCCCCGTTTTAAGTGGTTTAACCCCTGATCACTGATTCGATACCCTGTCCAAGTAATCTTGAACCCAGCAACTGATGCCAAAGCGCTGCCTGATAAAGGCTACGCTTTGTAAACTAGGTTGGGGTTCTGATCTCGTGAGGTATTGATAAAGTTAAATTGGGTTATTATACTAACACGCGTGGATTGTATATTTTTTAGGAACTCAAGAAAATCATCAGAAAATATTTTCAGGAAGCATATTGTAAAACCTAAGTTTACAAAGTGAGTCATTCTTCTTTTTATCAAATTACTTTACAAAACATTAAACGTTTTTCAGTTATACTTACAAGGATTAAGTCTTTGTATTCTACAATTACTGCCAGTATTATGGGGTTTGTATACAGTACTTGATAATCTTCACAATTGGACAATGGGTTAGCTAATGTGTGATATGACAATAGTCACAGATCCGTCGAGTGACAAATACTTGGAGTTTTGTTAGATAAAAACATTGTAATTACCCTTAATACTATAAAGTTTTAACAATATGTCTTTTTTATAAAATGGAATGTACTCGCCAGTATTTCTTGCTGATAAAATATTTTTTAAAACGTGTTTCAGGTTACTTGATGTGAAGCCATTAGAAGCCAGCTATGGAGCACTGAAGGTTTAAAGAATGTGGCTATAAGTTACCTAAATAAAAGAAGAAAGTTATGTTTTCAGCAACTAGGGTTATCCCTATACATATATTAGGAATGAACTATGGGTTTTTAGCCCATTTGTTTAAATAAAACTTTGGTGTTTTGCAAACTCTGAAATTATTTCCCAACTACAATCCTGATGATTTAATTTCGCTGCAAAAATTAATAAACACCGATACCACCAGTTCGCTCTCATGGCGCCCGCTCCCAGAGTGGGGTCGGGGGTTGCGACAATCACTTTACTCAATTCGGTTTTGAACGCCCTTCCGACCTATTACTTTTCCATTTACCATGCTCCTAATGCGATTATTGATGCTTTGGACCAGATTAGGAGGGTGTTCTTTTGGGGTGGGTCGGATGAGAAAGCTAAGATGAACTGGGTTGGGATAAAGTTATTGCCTTGGTGGAATATGGTGGGATTGGCCTTGGGTCGCTAAAGGACTTAAACTTAGTGTTACTCTCTAAGTGGTGGTGGCAGATTAAAGCTGACCAAGATAGCCTTTGGAGGCGTAAAATATGGGCTTTTCATAGTAGTGCGAGAGAGTGGAATGCCATCCCGGCTAAACTGACCTACCAGGTCCGTGGAAACAAGTGACGAAAGAGGTTCGCGGGTATCACCCAGGTGCACGCTTTAATTATTGTATAAATGGTTGTATTCAGCAGATAAGTAGTAAATGATGGTTGCATACGAGATTTAAGGCTTGGAAAATCTGGATGTGATACCCATCTAGGATGACGTTCCCAAGAGAAATTGGGCAGGTAATACGCATTATTGACAATTGTGAATTACAAAAGTACAAAAGAAAAAAATAATAACAAGGGATATGATTACATTATAGCATAGGCTACGGGGCTGGGGGCCATAAATGACTGTAAAGCCTGAGGGAGGCAACGTGGGTATACCAATATATTAAGGGATAAAGTGACCGATGAGTCTAAGCGGCAAGACCGGCAAAGCCAAATAGTTATTATAACTTAGTTTATGCACTTGACTTAACAAGATTAGCGTGGAATGAATATATTTGGCAGATTCATATGGTCGAGTGGCCAGAGAATGACTCGCTCTAGGTAATGATAAAGAGAAGGGGTACGAGATGAAAGTAGTGGCCCATGAAGCCTTACGCGCAAGAAAGGGGGAACATTGGTAAGGGGTCGGATGCCACCTAAGAGTACGAGGAAGAAATGATAAGATACTAACTCTACCTCACCGGTAAATTTTTAGAATGATTAAAGATTGAGTGGTGCTCAATTGAAAACCGAAACTTATTTTCTTGGGATAGACCCAAAAAAAAACTACGTAAGAAAGGTTTCGAGACAAAACCACTTTAAGGGGGTATATTTGTAACTTCCCAAAAATGAATTCAGTGATTTAGCCAAATTAACCAAGGATAAGCGGGTAAAATACCATTAGTGTAAAAGTTAACCCAGTAAACATTAGGATTTAAATAAATAAACCTAATGTTAAATAAAAGATAAATGAATGTTTTTTAGAAAATAAAGTTTATAAAAGGCCTGGGCTATCGGGGCTTAAGTTGAATCGGGTTATAACACCCCCAAATTTAGTAATTTAACTAGGAACATTTAACCTAGTTGTGATAATGGTGAATTACTAGTAGTGTTATATGAGGTTTAAACCATACTAAATCACTAACTAAACCTAAGGGGCTAAAGTTGGAGAATTGGAGAAAGTAAGAAGATTAAAAAGGTCAAAACTAAAAAGAACACACACACACATTAGTGTGTGTTCTGATCGACCAAAAAGAAGGAGAAAAGGGGGAAACACTTAAAACTCTAAATTGAAGAAAATCTAGTGAAATCAAAGTGTGAATTGAGCGATTGGCTTGCATGTTGGAAGATTTGTAGTCTCTAACAACATCCAAACCTAAGGTATGTTATAATTTTGCTTTTGGTGGATTTTCTAGTGTAAAGGAATCCATGGAATATAAAGGCTTAGTGATTTGGTCACCATAAAAATGTGTATTGAGGTTGTGTGAATGCTCATGAGTATCGCCTTAGTTGGTTTTGTGAGTATTTAACTAGATGAGATACTTGGGTGAGTGTTCAAGTATGAAGTGATGTGGGTTATGCTGAAATTGATGTGCGGATTGGGTTTATAATTATGACATGAATGGAAATACATGAAGAAATCATATGCATGATAGTTTTAGGTTAAAACCCTCATAAGAAGTGAAGTGGGTTTTAAGATGATTTTAAGAAATTAACCTCCCTAGGAAAATTTGTACATATTAGACTTGTGATATAAATCTTGATGATTGAATGTAGTTGAATAACATGAAGTGTAAACACATGGTAAATTATTAGATTTTAGACACCTTGAGTGAGGATTAAAAATGATGCCCACCAAGTATATGATGAAATGCCCAAATGAGTTTTGTTAAAATTGTTAGCGCATTTGTATATGTCAATTGGCAGTTTAAAAAGTCAAACTGACCTATGATAGAATCGAATGAGAAATAAGGTATAAAAATCCATAAGGTGTGATGGTCATGATGTAGGATGACTAATCTAACCATCTTGTGGATGTTATATGATACTTTGACTTTTGACAAGCTAGGTGGGAGCTGGGAAATGAATGGGTCAAATGGGTCATAGACGCGAGAAAGCATGATCGAACGCAAGGTAAGTAAAGCTTACACCTCTCAAATAGAACCACTACATATGTAATTGGTTAAAAACAAGATGAACAAAGAACCATGAGATGGGTCAAAATGGATAAAGTTATGATAAGACAACATTTTCGGTAATAAACAATAATGCGATAAAATGAGACCCTGTTGTATAAATCAAAACGGGCCAAATGAGTAAAATGGTCATGACCGTATTTTGGTCATAAACCACTGAGTTTTAAAGTAAGACCCTACCGTGTAAACTAAAATTGGTCAAACGAGTAAAATGGATAGGAACCGTATTTTGGTGATAAATCACTGAGTTTTTAAAGTAAGACCCTACGGTGTAAACTAAAACGGGTCAAAGGAGTAACATGGTCAGGAACCGTATTTTGGTGATAGACCAATAAATTTTCAAAATAAGACCTTCTGGCGCGAACCAATACTAGTCAAACGAGTAAAATAGTAAGTAACCTTGTTTTGGTGATAAACCAATTGAAAATTTTAAAATAAGACCTTCTGGTGCGAACCAATACAGGTCGAATGAGTAAAATGGTAAGTAACCATGTGTTGGTGGTAAACCAATGAATTTTTGAAATAGGACCCTATGGTGTAAACCATAATGGGTCAAATGGGTAAGATGGTAAGTATGCACCTTTTAGCAATAAACAAAACATGGTTAGTTGAAATGCTAAAAGGGTAACCTATGAACAAGTCAAATGGACAACCGGGTCAAATAGTGATGTTATCACCATTTGGATATGGTATTTAATGCTTTGATTGCTAAGTTTCATACTTACAGGTAAGCATAATGTATGGGCATGCATTGCAATGAATTAGCGAATAGAAACGCAAGGTATTGATAACGGGTCATCGCTTTGACCCACGCCAGGTATGTGTAAAGGATTATACTTTCGATTAGGGCTTATGGCCCGACGAAAGATGGTTGGGGCAGATGTGGCAAATAAATTAACTCGGATGAGATATATCTGGTATTTGGGTAAAACGACCTTTAGAGCCAATAACATGTCTATCATGTGAGATTACGGCCAAATGGGTTTTAAACTACTTAACCATTGGAAACCTTTATTTCTTTAGGGACATAGTAAATCTAGATGGGATAATGAGTTTAAAGTGCTGCTGGTTTTCATCTAACTTTTAAAAGTTCTTCGGTTTGGAAAAAAAGAGCTTAAATTTGACTAAAACACCCTCAGATAATGAGTTTTGGGTAAACTACCTCCAAGGGTAGATTTGATAATGAATCCTTAGATCGAGTTTAACCTTCCGGTAACTAAAAATTGGAGACTTGAATTAAAAGGCTTTAAGCCTCATAACGGGTCGATTTAGGTAAAGCACCATATCGGAAGATTATAATGAAAAGTTAAGGTTTGTCTAAAGTATCCAACCATAATTTGAGTTGTGGTTGGTAGAAACGATGAGAAAATTGATAAGAAAGTAGGAGGCATGAACTAAGTGCACTATGCCTCCCAACGGGTCAGTTAAGTAACAAATCCAAACCGAATAGTGACTTAAGGAATATGGGCCCAGTAGTGGGTTGTAGTTAAATAGTGTAAAGGAATAACCTCTAAAAATAAATTGGGTCTGAGCGGATTGGATGTGAATTGTATCGTAGAGAAACAAACCTCTAAAGAATAAATTCGTTTTTTTGTTCTTTTAGCCGCGTTTAACCGTTTTTAACTGAAACACTAATTATTTTTAGTGTTTATGTTAGGCTTTTACAAAGGCGGTAACCAGACAGACGTCCAAACATGCGAAAAACCAAACACTATTAAACCGCTATCTCCTTAGAGATGTTAACGGAAAGGTTGAAGCATAAGTTTTTTTTATTTTTGACCTTTAATATATCTAAACTGTAAATTAAGTGTATTAATCCGTTATGTTGGTTCGTCTGGGTTATCAGTTAACCCAGGCTCGTTAGTTATTCATTTTACAAAAAAAAAAATTGGGACCAAATCATGTGAATATGTAAGATATTCGGTAATAACGGGATAGAGTGTTGCAAGTGGTATTCAGAGCTCAAGGTTTAAGGGTTTAAAGTGTTCGGTTCAAGACTTGGTCGTGTAGTCCGGTAAGTTATTATGAATGATAACGGCCTAGCATGGTTGAAAGTTGTTGTAAACAACATATAGGGCTACCGTGTGAACACACGTTACCCGAAAAAGAATTGGTAAAATACCGGTATGTTTAGCGAACTACTTGTGTTAACAAGTATTATAGAACACATTGTAGTACTGACGTGAGCGAGGGTGTGTATATTTTTAATTATATTTTTAAGTACTTTATACTCCTTTATCAAGCTTTAAATTTATAAAACACGATATAACACTATCACTCTCTACAACACGATAAGGCAAGTGCACCCATCGTTGGCGTAGCGTAGTGATGGTAAGATACCGAGGTTGTCCAAGGACACAAGAGCTTTTAGTACTGGAATATTATCAACGTCTAATCTAACCAAATTTTGAGAAAAGTTTTGGATAAGGAAATAAAAAAAGAAACTAAGTAAATAAAAGAAACCAATAGACAAGACAGAATCACTTGGTTCCGACTTATCTTTTATGTATCCTTTGATGATTTCCGCACTTTGGATTTTTTAAGAGATTATCTTAGTTATAATGACATGTCCCTCTTTTGGAGGCAACGCTACCCTGCCATATTGGTCTGAGTCAGCAGGGATACAATCCCGCAAGGCCGGAATATTGTTTGATCGTCGTGTGACCCTAACGAGTCAATCAGAAGAGTTTACAATCTATTTCAAAGGCGGAATCAGAGAAATAGACGTCTAACAGCTTGATATTCCCTAATTATCTTCTTTTTACTGATTCCAAAGCTTTTACAGATCGTTTGACAAACTGGCAGCACCTCGGCTCTGAATCGGAAAAGTTACAAATGAAACCACAACTCAGCTATATATAGTGTCGGTAATTCCGCTTGAAAGTGACATGGCCATTTCAAACGAAATCACAAATGTTAATTTCGTTTGAAACTGCTAATGGCTCTTTCAAGCGAAATTACACACAAACACACATAAATCCTATTTTTTAACCTGCTGAGCACTGGTTTATCCTATCTAGACATAAGACTTGATAAAGACGAAGTTAACAGACATTTGTGCACCAACAGACTCCCCCTTGGATGTTGACGAAGTCTTCGGCATCGAGTCTTTAGTCTTGATCTCTTTCCAGTTTATCTAACAATGTATGCTTTTTTCAAATCTTCTCTTCTTCTATCAACAACTATCTTGAATCACAGAAACTGAATCTTTAACAACCTTCAAACTCCATCTTGAATGTAGATCCAGGAACTGTATCTGACTTTTAAGTCTTCAGACTCCCCCTATCAGTTAGCTGGGATTTTGCTTTGCTGTTTTCAATAACAAACCTGTTACCTGCACAATCTCTACCTAAATATAAGATTTATGATTATAACAATTTCAATCCAAACTTACCATTTGACTTCATTTGCTGGTTTTGTCAGAATTTAGACATCCATTTAAGTATCCAGATCCAAATTAATGACCCTGAGTACTTAATTTGTCTACCAAGTCCAACTTAATGACCTTGGTTGACCAGAGACAAATCACACTGACATTTTGTACAAACTAGTTCAAACAATTTTATGAAATTTTACAAGTTTCAAATTAATGAACTTGTTTTGACTTTTTAATTTCCAGATTTAACAAGATTAACTCCAAACTCATCTTCCAGCACAAAAACTTCCTGCATCTGCTTCAAATTGAGAATCTGAAGATCAACTTTCCACTTTGGTTTGTCGGAAAATAAAGCAGAAATGTAAAATCTTTTTGGATTTTGAATAACGTTCCTAGACTAGAAATGAAATACAGAAATAAAATGCAGTAAATGTAAACTATTTACAAACATATTTTTGGTGAGCGTGTTAGGGAATCATATCAGCTATTCGATAAGTCACAAGTACCGTTAAGCTTTAATTTCATACTCAGATTTAAACAATTCACTTAGATTGTCGATATACTGATCCACTTTAAATTCTCACACAATTTTCAATCTGTGCAGGATACGGATTAGGTGGATTAAAGACTTAAACTCATTCATGTGTCCCACCTCTTGAATATACTCCCGTATCCAGATCCCAATATTCAGTCTTACAGGTGAGTATACCACAGATTATATCTGTAAGGGGTTAAATTGCGAGGGCCGTGAGAGCTCAGGTCAGAACTTCCGTTCAGCAGAGAGATGACGGCTTCGACTTTAAGTGGGTCCCCTTCAGAGGATCTTTTTTACAACAGCACATGATTAGCATTTTTCAATGTTTCATCATTTTTTATGCTGAGGGCGGTGCTATATTTCAAGCAAGCAGTAAAGTATTATACGGGGACTAGGCCATTGCTTTCGCAAAATCAGAAGTCCCGGGATAATACCCCAGATATCACTAAGTATAAAGACCTAGTATCTCAGAAAGAGGGATCCTTCAAACAAGATTTCAGGGGTTACCTATATATCCAAGTAGTGTTCCCCACGAAATAAGCAAGTATGAATTTAGGTTTATATCCCGAACAAACCTACTAAATGTGTAAAAACCTATCGACACATCATCAGCGAGACTGTTTAACTCTTTTAAACTTTACATATCTTTAGCATACTGTAACTGTCAAGCCAATGTACTATCATTTTCCCTTTTTACACAAGCTCTTTTCTGACTTTCTATTGTTTTTGTATTTTGAAAATATCTCATGTTTTTGGATTTTTGAATTTTTTTACTGTTTTTGTATTTTCTGAAAATATTAACCTACCTCCCCCTAAATACCAAAACAAGTAAAAAATCGACAAACCATTGCAGATTGCTTCTCAACATCATCTACAATGTCTCCTTAATCAACGCCAAGAATCTCCTCCAACACCGATAAAAGCTTCATACCGTTCAATTTTAACAAATATTGAAAACGAGTTTTATCAAACGCTTTGGTATGTAAATCAGCTTTTTGTTCGTCAGTGTGGATTTTCTCAATTCGTATCAACTTCTTCTCGAAACAATCTCGGATGAAGTGATGACGAATTTCAATATGTTTCGTTTTAGCGTGATGAACATGATTTTTAGTAATGTTTATCGCTGCCTCATTATCAACAAAGATAGGGGTGTTAAGAAATTGCAAACCGTAGTCGCGCATCTGTTGCTGGATCCACAAGATCTGAGAGCAGCAACTGCTAGCAGATACATACTCAGCTTCACATGTGGACAAAGCTACAGAGGTCTGCTTTTTGCATTGCCAGGTGACCAATCGTGATCCGAAAAACTGGCACCCCGCTGTTGTTGATTTAGCGTTAACTTTGCAGCATCCGAAATCGGAATCGGAATACCATTCGAGCGTAAAATCACCTTCTTTTGGATACCACAACCCCAGTGATGGAGTTCCTTTCAGGTAGCGTAATATCCGTTTCACAATCACCATATGCGAAGCTCTCGGGTTAGACTGAAATCTTGCTGCGAGGCAGGTTGGATACATGATATCGGGTCTTGAAGCTGTCAAGTACATCAGCGATCCGATCATGGAACGATATAACGTTTCATCTACCTTCTCTCCGGTGAGATCAGGGTATATCCCATGATTCGTTGCTAATGGGGTGGAAGCTGGAGTAAATCCTGACATCCCAAATTTCTCCAAGATATCATGAACATACTTCGTTTGATGTATGAAAATTCCCTTAGGCAGTTGATCAACCTGAAGTCCCAAGAAGAATTTCATCTCACCCATCGATGACATTTCAAATTTTTGCTTCATAACTCTTTCAAAATCTTTGCACAGATTTTCATTTGTAGACCCAAATATGATGTCGTCCACATATATCTGAAGTATCAGAAGATGTCCGTCGACCTCTTTGGTGAAGAGAGTGGCATCCACTTTTTTACGGATGAAGCTGTTGGATAGCAGATGTTGAGACAATGTCTGGTACCAAGCTCTCGGGGCGTGGTGTAAACCATACAGCGCTTTATCCAGTAAATAGACATTGTCTTTGTGGATTGGATCGGTAAAGCCCGGTGGCTGTCCGACATATACCTCCTCTTTTACCTTCCCATAGAGAAACGCCGATTTCACATCTAGCTGATAAACTTTGAAATTTTTCCAAGATGCAAATGCTAAGAAGATTCTGATCGCTTCAAGTCTAGCAACTGGAGCATATACTTCAGTGAAATCTATCCCCTCCTACTGACTGAAACCCTGGACTACGAGTCGAGCTTTGTTACGAATAATAACCCCTCTATCGTCTCTCTTACACTTGAACACCCACTTGGTGTTTATCTTCCTGTGACCATCAGGCAAGTCTACCAATTTCCACACTCCTAATTTCTCAAACTGACTCAGCTCCTTTTGCATCGCATTGACCCAAGAATCTTCAGTTAATGCTTCCTTGTATGTTCGCGGTTCAATCTGCGAAATAAAACAACTAAGTGAAAACTCAGTTTGTAACGAAGCAACTGTAGAATAAAAACATGTAAGGGCTTGGTCAATTTGACGTCAGTGCGAACGCCTGATTGTAATTCTCCAATAATCAACTCTTCTGGATGGTACGAAAGAGTTCTCGGCATCACCTCGCCTGGAACATCTACCTCGCCTTCCAAATTTGTGACATTCTGATTTGCACCTTGTTCACTGACTGGAATTGTTTGACTTGAAATCTGGATCTGCTCCCCCTCAGAATCTGAATAACCATGATCAAATACAGGCATATTATCAGATTCTTGATTATCATTGACTGCCGTCTGATTGTCAAGAGTGTGCTGAATATAATCATGCTCTCCAGCATTACTAGGACCGGCTTCATCGTCATTAGAAGCTCGATTTTGACGTCTGGAAAACTCAGCTGGGAATCTTTCTTGTGATTCTTCATACTCTCTTAGAATATCCAACTCGTCAAAGAAATCTGTTTCTTCTTCAATGTCAAATGAATCCCATAAAGTATCGTAATTAAAACGCCATGAGTCGCCTGGATTCTGCGGTGGCATTGTGTAACCTTGGCATTCAACATTGTGTGCTTCAATAATCCGCTTCAAACTTGGAACAAAAACTAACTTTAATGGACTTGAATAACCCACAAATATTCCTTCAATGCTCTTTGCACCAAATTTACCAAAAGGCTCTAGAACAGTGCAGGGAGACCCAAACGGTTCTAAATACTTCAGGTTCGGTTTGCGGTTATTGATCAGCTCGAAACATGTCTTGTTGAATTTCTTCACTGTAAGAACCCGGTTGAGAGTATAGCATGCGGCTGACACTGCTTCTCCCAAAAAATTGACAGGTAGTTTAGAATCAGCAAGCATTGTCCTGGCCGTTTCAATTAGCGTCCTGTTCTTTCTTTCAGCTACTCCATTCTGCTGCGGAGTGTAAGGCGCGCTAAATTCATGCAATATACCTCTTTCATCACAATATTCTTCCATTTTGAAATTCTTGAACTCAGTACCATTGTCACTACGTAATCTTCTGATACGGGTTTGGTACAAGTTTTCTATCTTCTTGAAAAGCATCATCAAACGATCAAACGTCTCATCTTTTGACTTCAAAAATAATACCCATGAAAATCTTGAGTAATCGTCTGTAACTACTAGACAATAGAGATCCCCAGTTATGCTTTTGACGTTCACTGGACTAAACAAATCCATATGGAGTCTCTCTAAAGGTCTTGAAATTGAGTTTTCCTTCTTCCCATGGTGAGTTTTCTTCTTTTGCTTGCCTTTGACACAGCTAATGCACTCCCCCTCAAGATGAAAACCTTTCACATGAACACCAATTACTAAGTCGTTATGCACCAGGTGATTCATTTTTTGCAAGTGAATATGACCCATCTTTCGATGCCATAACTGTGATTCTTTTTCCCTTGCTCTTGACATAAAACAATGTGCCTGACCCGTGGTAGTAGTTGCTACACTCATGTCCAACACGTACAGATCATTGACTCTGGGCGCTCTCATGATAACCCACTCTTCGGGAACAAAAAATCCTGGTTTCAAGATCAAACATTCTTTGTATGTAAAGTGCGTTGTATACATACGATCACAAATCTGAGAGATGCTCAGAAGATTGTTTTCAAGCTCGGCGATGAAGTTTACTCTTTCAAACGTGACAATTCCATTCGATAAAGTTCCTTCACCAACTATTCGACCACCTTGATTGCCTGCAAATCCCACATATCCTCCATTAAACCCACGAACATCGTACAGTAGGGTTTTCTTCCCCGTCATGTGCCGAGAAGCTCCACTATCCATAATCCAACGTGAAACGGATCTTGGAAGCTCCTGCACATTTCAAAAACACTTTAGTTAGATGTTGATGTCACCCAAGCCTCTTGCGACTCGGGTAACTTGATATTTAGGTGAGTTGTTGCAGTGTATAATGGCGGAAAATTCTTGTCATTCATCTTTAAGCTCTCCTCAGACCCAATCTCAACCTTTTTGTATAAAAAGAAATCATTTTGAGAAGGTTGACCAAATGATTGGTCTTTCTTTGGTACATACTTCTTTTCAGAAGTAGTAGACTTTTGTTTCTCTAGTTTCTCATAGTGATCCAAAGGAACATTCATCTTTACCGGAGCGGTAGAAGACGATTGTTTTTCTGTCACAGAAACCTTTGGTTTTGGAGAATTTGACTTCTTATCCACTGATTTTGGCTTCCATGCTTGTTGAGGCGAAGCAACCCGTTTGTAAAACTTGTCAGTTTTAGTTACCACATTCTTTACGGGTTCAGTTTTGATCTTGCTATTTTCATTTTTCAAAACTTTCTTCTCAACAACCATTGGAGCTTTACCTTTTGTATCAACTTTCTTTTTCTGACTCTCAACAACTTCAGACTTAGGCTTTAAGTTGGTGCACTTTCGTGCAATATGTCCAACTTTGTTGCACTTAAAGCATGTACGAGTATCAACTACCCTACTTGTGCCTTCGATCTGAGGCTGTGAGATCTTTTCTTCAAAAAATTCTTCATTGGTTTTTGAAAATATTTTAGATTCCTGCTCGGAATGAGAACTCGAGCTTTTTACAAACACCTTTTTCTCAACAAACTTCTTGTTTTGAAAATTCTTCCTTTGATTATTCTTACCACCCTTATAGCCACCCGACCATTTGTTTTGATAGTTGTTAGAAAAACGTGGCGGTACAACGGGTATTTTGTAGTAAGCTTTATCTTTTTCAAAATTCAATTGTCGTTTGGAACATTTCAAACCTTCTATCTCAGACACATCAATCTCAATCAACTTGAACACATTTCTCAATTTCCCAACATTCACATTCTCCAAAGGAAAATCACTATCCGAATACAACTTATCAGATCCCGCCATCTTGTACATCACAAGACTAAGTTCATCACTTAAGTTGTTTTTGGATTTTAATTTTGGAATGTATTTATCCAAAAAGCATTCATCATCCTCAGTAGTGTCACTTTCAGACTTTAAAACATTTTCAACCATACTTTTAACAATTTCAGTTTGGACACTATCTTCATCAGATGATGTGGTAAATGTGACATCAATCGTGTCTGGAAGCTTAACTTCATTTTCTTCTTCATCATTAACCAACCCTGATTTTTTCTTTGAAAAATTATTTAAAACTGGTGGTGGAACCTGATGAAACCCAACCCCGATTCCATCAAAGTATACATCTTCGCCTGCTTTGTTCTTTCCAATTGGTTTAGGGACGATATGTTGAAGAACAAAACTTGCGGAGTTGTAACTGGTCAATTTCAACTGGATGCGTTCATTTTCAATTTTAGCTTCTTGAAACTGAAGCTTCAACTTAGCAATTTCATCCAGTTGTTGGTTGATTTGCTCTTCTTTTACTCTAAGAACACCAGTCAGTTGAAGATTTTCTTTGGTTGTTTTACCATTTCTTTCATCAGAATCTTTTACCGTTAGTTTTAGCTTCTCAAAATTTTCTGAAATTTGACGATTTTCAAGAATCAACTTTTCGTTTTCTTTCCTAATTCTTTCTACGTCACTTTTATAATTTTCGATTTTCTCAGTTAATTCTTTTACTCGTTCATTTGATGCTTTTAACAGTTTATCACGGTTTAAGATCTGATCTTCAACACTTCTGACTTTTCCAGTCAATTCTTCAACCTTCTTACCGCTGAGGTAAGCAATTGTACTACAAACTTTGCACTCTTTCATGCAATTTTTGCAGTTGTTCTCAGTTTTGACTTTCTTACCTGACTCATGTGTATCATTAGAACTGTCCTTGTTTTTGGACTCAGTTCCAGAACCAGAAACTACCTCTAGTTCTTTTGCTGCAAAAACTTTATCAGCCATCTTCTTCAAGTTTTCTGCAGTAAACTCTTGTGATGTATCAATAATCCCGTCATCAACTTTCTTTGGCTGCGGCTCTTTCTCTTTCTCTTTCTCATCAGCTTCTCCTCCTCCCCACCACATTCTTTGCCTGGCTTCTTCTTCTTTAGCGAGTTGTTTGGTGAGAATTTCAACATCTACAGTATCTAGATCAACAGCTATGTTTCCATTAGGATCTAGATAACATTCTCTATCAGGATCCCATCGATTTGCTTTCTTTGCTTCCATCCATGTACGATAGATTTTTCTTTTCATGAATTGAGTTGTTGCCTTCCTGTTAACGTACTTCACTTCTTCAGATCTGGTATCTTTAAAAGGAACAATTTTTGTTGCTGTAAAGGCATATCCAACTGCATCTTCCTCTGGCAAAATATCACTCCAATCATAACCTTCATCATCATGAAAAACAGCAAGTGCCTTGGATTTTTCTTTGGGTGCCTCCTCTATCTGCTTCATCCTGGGAGGTTCTGCTTTATTTTGATGATAAATTGCTCTTTTGTAATAATCCTCTCGAAAAGGATTTGCAGTATCATCAGTGTAAGCATTTCGGCACTCACGCTTAAAATGACCTTTTTGTTTACATTTAAAACATGTAACTTTTGACTTGTCAAATCCTAACTTGGTAGAAGGTCCACCAATAGACTATCTTCCGGTAATCTCCATGAATCCCTGCGCTCTTCTCACTGCACTCGCCATACACCACCTTATATCGATCAACTCCATCTCCTCAGGATCGATCTGATCGTAGTCTTCTTTTGTTAGGTTGGTGTTTCCTATCTTTCCTGCAACTAGGCTTTCGTACGATTCTAACACAGACGCTAAAAACACCATCTGTTGTTTGGCAGATTCTTCACTAAAATTCTGACCATTCTTTAAATCCACAGCAATGTTGCATTGAAATAGATTTTTCGGAATATATTGATTTTGAGCAGTTGATGAAGATCCACTATGATAGCCACTGCTAGGAGTTTCTTGATTCACTGTATTTGAACTTTCTGCAGAAAATGTTGTTTTTGGTGATGCAGATTTCAGGATCATACTTCCTTTGTAATACAGCTCCACATTCTGCTGGTATGATGTGTTGTTGACTTTATTGGATATTCTGATCTCCAGTTCATGACTTTCCAATCTTTCAATAAGCAGGTCCACTGTCAAATTTTCTGACTTGATTGTGTTTTTCAGCATCAAGGCAAAGTATTGCCAATCTTGCTCATTAGGTAGTGAATCAAATAATTTGTCAACCAACTCCTCTCGAGTGTATACGATTCCGTGTCTTGCAAGCTCCATCTTCAAATGCCCAAATCTTTCAATCATTTTAGACACCGATTCGTTTTTCAAACATCCAAACAAATCAAATTCCTTTCGTAACAACTTCTTTTTGTTCTTAACTATCTCGGCACTACCTACACATTTCACTCTCAGTTTCTCCCATAGATCTCTCGAATCTTTGTACTCAATCAATGAAATGATGTCGTCTCTCACAGACTGATGAAGCAAAGCAATGCACTTTTGTTCAGCAACATATCTTTCTATTTGATTTTCTTCTAAATTTTCATAATCCGTTCTCCCTAAATCAAAACCATTCTTCAAGCTTTTCCAACTATGATATGCAAACGCTTTAAGCCATTCTTCAAATCTTGTAGCCCACCTGTTGTAATCTTCAAGTACCATCAACTGGGGCGGCTTATTGTATGTTCCATATGCACTGTCTACACTCATAGCATCAGAAAGAATTTTCTTTGCACTAAGTGTTGGTGTTGTTTCATTCATGTTATTTGATGTATCATCTCCGGTATTTCCCGTGAAAGCAAACATGTCACTGAAAGGATTCATGAACTCATCCATCTTCACGTATCTGAAACAATCAGCAAACACTTAGAAAATTTTTGGATTTTATCAAACACAGTTTCAAGCGGAATCACTTCAAGCGAAATCAGCTTTCAAGCGAAATAAGCTTTCAAGCGAAATAAGCTTTTTCACACGGAATAGGGTTTTCAAACGAAATCACCAAACGGAATTAGCTTGATTAAAACGGAATCAAGTCACTTTGGAGCGGAATAGCTAATTTCGTGTGAACTCTCAAACGGAATCTGATTTCGTTTGAAATTAGAAGCAATTTCAAACGGAATTAGTGATTCCGTGTGAAACAAACAGCAGTTTCAAGCGAAATTAGTTATTTCGTGTGAAATAACAGCACTTTTCAAACAGAATTAGTGATTCCGTGTGAACTCAGCAGCAGTTTTAAACGGAATTAGTCCCAAAACGTAATTCCGTGTGAAATCACAACGACAATTTCGAGCGGAATTAGGATGATATCATCCTGTCGGCCACCAATATGTCAAATTGACCTGGATTTTGATCGAATTTTGGTCCAATTTTCTCAAGGATTCGTTAAAACAATGTTTTACATGATATATGTGAAAATCAGTTCAATTTGTCCGTTAAATCTCGTTTAATTTTGAAAAGAAAGAGTAGAGGTGATGAAAACAAGCTGAATTGGTATAAACTCTTCGTCCTGAGCTCTGATACCACTTGTTGGATCGTCGTGTGACCCTAACGAGTCAATCAGAAGAGTTTACAATCTATTTCGAAGGCGGAATCAGAGAAATAGACGTGTAACAACTTGATATTCCCTACTTATCTTCTTTTTATTGATTCCAAAGCTTTTACAGATCGTTTGACAAACTGGCAGCACCTCGGCTCTGAATCGGAAAAGTTACAAATGAAACCACAACTCAGCTATATATAGTGTCGGTAATTCCGCTTGAAAGTGACATGGCCATTTCAAACGAAATCACAAATGTTAATTTCGTTTGAAACTGCCAATGGCTCTTTCAAGCAAAATTACACACAAACACACATAAATCCTATTTTTTAACCTGCTGAGCACTGGTTTATCCTATCTAGACATAAGACTCGATAAAGACGAAGTTAACAGACATTTGTGCACCAACAAATATTAAAAGACAATTAAGCAAGTTATTAATGCAAAATGTGGCATGTCCCTCTTTTAGAGGCAACGCTACCTTCGGCTATATTGGTCTGAGTCAGCAGGGATACACTGAACGAGGTAATAACTTTACCCAAACCACCATTCTAACCCCCTTCCAGGTAGTTAACACGATTTATATAGAACATAAAGACACGAATGAGTGAATCAACAAAACATGAAGAGATGATAGGATAAAGTAATACATAAATGACTTGGCTTCACCAAGTGATGTAAGAGATTAGCCAAGCATGACCTTTGTTTGACAAAACCTCTTACGATCAATCATGGATCCCGAGACTACTACACACTCTAAAGATGATGATGTATGAATGTGGTGGATGATGGTAGTATTGTGGCGGTGGAATGGTGGCAGGTGTGACAGAAGTGGTTTGCCAAGGGATAGCTTGCAACTGAACCAAGAACCCCTATTTATAGTTGGAAACAGAAGTTTTACATGGCCTCGTGCCCCCTTTTTCTTTGTCCTCGTTTAATGAGCTGTGTAAGTCCGGATGCGTGCACGGCCCCGTGTGTCAATGGCACGGCTCCGTGGCCATTGTACTTGTTGTACTATCCAAGATTTGCATATATGGGAGTTGACCACGGCCCGTGTCCATGGGACACGGCTTCGTGTCTCTTGTTTGCTTCTATTTGTCTTTTCTTTTCTGGAATCTTGAGTGGGGCATGGCCCCATGCCTTGGTGGCACGACCCTGTTCTTGTCTTCTGATTTGTTGTTTTTAGTCTTGGGGTGAAGCTCGGAGGGTCAGTATAATGTATCAACTTTCCTTCTTTTGTATTAATTTGTTCCTTTTGTACATTTAAGCTCTTTTAATCCTGAAAATCAAAAGTATACAAAGAAACACACTTTTTCCAACATTAGTACTAAAAAAGGTTGATTTTATACCTTTTTGATGTAATTTATATGTTTCATTTGGTACATATCAAATACCCACACACTTGAATCTTTGCTTGTCCTCAAGCAAAACTCTTTAATATTGCTTACACACCCAAATGGAATTGGTAGAGAAGAAATTTTTGGGTCTTGTCTGTAGAGTGTCGGGAATCCAAGTTTTTTTTGTTCTTGTTTTTATTTTGTTTACAATCATATTCGACATGATTTATTTAGAATTCTTTTTAAGAAAAATAAATATTTTTACGCATAACATGCCTTTTAAAATTTCATTTAGCTATATACAAATTCATACACCTCATAAGTGGTCACTCAACACTTGGCCGAAGATGTATAAGTGAAACGCTCGAACCCGGTATGGAACTTACTCCTACCATATGCTTGACAAGTAATCAAACCTCCTCCTTTTTAACATAATCCTTGTAAATATCAAGAGAACTTTAAAGGGGTAGGTTTATGGTTATGGGTAGTGTAGTTTCATTTGAAAAGTGGCTAAAGGCGTAAAATGTCAGTTTTCTTTTGAAAAACTTATTTATTTGTGACTTAGGTACAAACTAAAGGCTTATAAGCAATAAGCTTGCTTATTTTATTTCAAACAACTAGAGATTTTTTTAATAGGATATATATTCACAAGAAAACTAAGTCACATATTTTTTTGTATTTTCAAAGAACCGAATTTTACCAAAATAAAGGGGTGTAAAAATAAAAGCGGGTTTGGGTGATGGGTGATTTATGCAAAATTATATTTTGCGGATTTTGAAATGAAAGGTTTAGGCTCAAAGGGGTTTACTAAGGGATATTTTTTGTTTTTGATGGGGAGATAAAAGAGAAAATAAGGTTGAAAAAGAAAAAGGGTTTATAGTCCTAACCCCTTAATCATTTACTTACTTAGATTAGTTGGTAAAGACCAGGAATGTATTGTCTTGTCAAGTTCTAGATTTGTAAGAACCGGTTGTATGACAAACGACAAATAATCGGTAATTCCATACACTTCAATCACTTTTTATTTTATATAATCTCATGCATTAGACTTAAGTTTTGCGTAATTGATTCTGATGAAGTCTTGCAAGTAGGACATATAATGATAATTCATAACACATTTTAGTGTTCGCTGCGTCGCAAGATGATACAAGCTATGTCCTAATATGTTGGCGAAAAATGCCGAAAACACTATTCACCTGAACACACTATGCATGCCAGCAAGTTTAGAATTTGTCCGAAACAACTAACGAATGATGCGAAAGCGTATCATCACAATTGTATACACTACAACAACAACAACCGTACCCAGTATAATCCCACCTATATCCAAGCTATAGGTAGGGTCTGTGAGGGTGGGATATAGGCAAGCCTTACCTCTATCCCAGGGGATAGAGAGGCCGCTTCCAGTGAGACCCCCAGCTCCTAAACCAAATCCAGATATAAGAGTCAAATAAACATACAAAAAGTACAACAACAACAATCATACCCAATGAATCCCATAAATAGCAAAGCTACTTATAGGGTCTGGGGAGGGTGGGATGTAGACAGACCTTGCCTCTATCCCTAGGAATAGAGAGGCTACTTCTTGGGAGACCCTCGACTCCAAAACGAATAGCATACCAACATACCAAGTCATAGAATACAGAAAAAAAGAAGTCACCAATACCAAGAAAGTGATCAGAGTGACACAATATAATGTAAATCATGTATAATAGCATACAACATCAATTGGGCATAAACATAATTAGGCAGTCACCGGTAAAGTCACTTAAAGAATAAGAAAAAACTACGTCCGTAAAATACCTCTAAGACCTTACTGTAATAACCTCTAAAAGTCCTTAACCCTGATCCTACGCCTCCACGAAGTCCTATCTTGGACCATGTCCTCAGAAAGATGTAACTCTAGTAAATCATGCCTAATCTGCTCATCCCATGTCAGTTTGGGTTTGCCTCTTCCTCTCCTCCCCTCCACAGTAAGAGTTTCCACTACTCTAAGGGGTTGTTTGGTAGCATCTGAATGGTCATTAAGAGGCTACCTCTTAATGGAACCATTAAGAATTTTACCAATGAGAATGTAGAAGAATGTAACATGTGATGATTTACCATTCAGAGGTTACCTCTTAACCATTCAGACTTGAGATTACCTCTTATTCATTCAGAGGTTTTAAACCATTAAGAGGTAGCATCTGAATGGTCATTAAGAGGCTACCAAACAGCCCCTAACTGGTGTTGTCGTCTATCTCCGCTTCACATGCCCAAACCATCTCAATCTCCCCTCCCTAATCTTATCTGATATACTAGCCACTCCTAATCTTTCCCTAAAAACGTCATTTCTTATCCGATCTAACCTCGTTTGTCCACACATCCAACTCAGCATCCTCATCTCTGCTACCTCCATTTTGCGCGCTTGTGTCTTCTTGATAGCCCAACAGTCTGTTCCATATAGCATAGCGGGCCTATCTGCTACCCTGTAAAATTTCCCCTTTAGTTTAGTTGGGAATCTCCTATCGCACAAAACCCCACTGGCTGCCCTCCATCTACACCAGCCAGCCTGAATGCGATGGGTAACATCACTATCTATGCCACCATCTCTTTGTACAAACGACCCCAAATACTTAAATTTAGTTACTTGCGGGACCAATTGATCCTCAATGGTGATTTGGGTATCCTCGTCATCGGCTACACCACTAAAATCACAGTGTAGATACTCAGTCTTAGATCGACTAATCCTTAGGCCCTTGCCCTCTAGAGCTACTCGCCACTCCTCTACCCTCGCGTTCAGGCACTGTTTAGTCTCTGCAATCAACACAATATCGTCTGCAAAAGGCATGCACCATGGAACTGTCTCCTGAATCAACTTGGACAACTCATCCAAGACAACCGCAAAAAGAAAAAGGCTCAACGCAGACCCTTGGTGAAGTCCTACCTCCACAGGAAAGAAGTTTGTATCCCCTATAGGCGTGCAGACACTAGTCTCCGTTCTATCGTATGTGTCCTTAATTATGTCTATATACTTCCCAGGTAGCCCTCGACCCTCCAAACTATCACAAATCAGTTGTCGTGGGACAGTGTCATATGCTTTTTCAAGGTCGATAAACACCATATGTAAATCTTGCTTCTTCGCTCTATATTTTTCCATCAATCTCCTTAGAATATGTATCGCTTCTGTAGTTGACCTCCCTTTCATGAATCCAAATTGGTTTACTGAAACCTGAGTTTCACTTCTAATTCTAGTTTCAATTACCCTCTCCCACAATTGTATACACTAAAAACCCTAATTAGGGGTATCAATTGCTATTATACTTTAACTTTCCGGGAAATGCCCAAATTAATAAACTGTCCGATCGAAGTTATAAATTAACACTTACAATTTGTCCGCGACATAAATTTAGCATTTCCATAAGCTCAACAAGACTGGTAGATCATGATAATTATCCAAAATGATCGTCAAGATATCAATTATACATCACAAATATTACTGCTAGTACTACGACACACGCTTCATATATTAACCGAAAGTGAACCGATGAGCGAACTAGTAGCATTTTACTATCCAAAACTAATACCAAAGATCATTTAACATCCCAAATTTCTAATTACACTCTAATTAACCTAGTTTAGTCTAAAAACCTAAAAATATGTTGGTGCACTACATCTGTTGATTACGTCTAGGTGTCTAGGATCAGGTCTTACGTCGTATTGTATAGCATAGGGCACGAAATACGAGAAAACAGGAGTCTGTATAGGTTTTATGAGTCTGGTCCGCTTATATGGACATATCTGGTCCGCTTATATGGACATGTCTGGTCCGCTTATTTGTCATGTCTGGTCAGCTTATATGTACATGTCTGGTCCGCTTATATGGACATGTGTCACATAAGCGAACCAGAAACTCTATATATAGGTGTCATTAGGGTGGACCTCATAACATGTATGTGAAATTCCACACCGAAGCTCTGCCGGTGTGAAGCTTGAGCTGTAAAATGTTTCATATCAATAAAACAAGCAGTTAGGAAGAAGAACAAGCTACTTCTACTTGCATTTCTTATTATTCCGCATCTGAAACGCAAGAGACAACCTCTGAACGACTCGTTCGGGTCAGCAAACGATCCTACAAGTGGTATCAGAGCTTGGGAGGAGGTTTTCTGCAGATTGTAGCTGTTTTTTCATCATTTCTTCTCACTTCTACATCTTCTTTTACTGTTTCGGGAAAATTTTTCGGTCGGAATTCGCTCAAATTTTCACAGCTTGTGCGAAGTAGTATAGAGATAAATCCTGGAAAGTTTGAAGCCAAAATTCGAAGTTTTAACACGTCAAAACATGTTCGATATGTGGATCGCTCGAAGTGACGTCATCATGAACAAAGTCGGAATTCGCTCAAATTTTCACAGCTTGTGCGCAATAGTATCGAGATAAATCCTGGAAAGTTTGAAGCCAAAATTCAAAGTTTTAACACGTCAAAACATGTTCGATATGTGGTTCGCGTTTCTGGTCCGCTCCAACGAACAATTTTGATTGCTGGTTCGCTCGTCCGGTCTGCTTGAAGAACAATTTCTGGACCGCTCCAAAGACATCTGGATCGCTCATTTGAACAAGTCTGGTCCGCTCGAACGAACAAGTCTGGTCCGCTCGAACGAACAAGTCTGGTCCGCTCGAACGAACAAGTCTGGTCCACTCGAACGAACAAGTCTGGTCCGCTCGAACGAACAAGTCTGGTCCACTCGAACGAACAAGTCTGATCCGCTCGAACGAACAAGTCTGGTCCACTCGAACGAACAAGTCTGGTCCACTCGAACGAACAGTCTCTGGTCCACTCGAACGGACATTGTTGTTGGACCGCTCCAAAGGATATTTCTGATTCGCTGTTCTGTCATCTTTATTGAAAAACGTGTTAAGTCAGTATGGATTCCGAGTTCTACAATGCGTTTGCAACACCGTCATCACCAGCTGCAATTGCTCAAGCCATGAATCTTGAAAACGAGACGGGAACCACTCAGAAACCCCTAAACTGATGAGTATTGAAGAATACTACGGGTGGAAAGATCGCTTTGAAAACTGGGTTCAGGCAAATCATCTCAGATCATGGGAGTGCATATTGAAAAAGTACACGTTGCCTGAAACTGAATTACATGTTAAAAAGGAGATATCTAAGTTTACAGATCAAGAACGAGCAATGTATAGAGCCGAGAAAATGATGATTAGTTTGTTGCAGCAAGCAATAAAGGAAGATATATTCATCCTGTTACAGCACGACAAAACTGCTAAGTCAATTTGGGATGCGCTAAAGGTCAAGTTCGAGGGAAGCGAAAACATGATCAAAAGCAAGAAAGCATTACTAAAGAAAGAATTTGATTTGTTTAGTAGTTTGCCGGGAGAGGATACTAAAAAGCTAATCGAGAGATACTGTCATTTGGTGCGATCTTTATCTATGTTGGGTGTTGAAAAAGGTCGTGAGGAGTGGGTGGATAAATTGGTGGACGCGTTACCTCAAAAGGAGTGGGGAACGTATTTGATGATCTTGAAGAATACTGGTGTGTATGATGGGCTGACAATTTCATAGTTTATAGAGAAAATTGAGAGTCAGGATCTTGAACAGCAGAAGATTGTGAGGATGAATAGTCCGAGTGGTCAACAGGATGTGAAGATGTACTACAGGGGTAGTATTCCAGCCACTGAGTCTGAAAGAAGTCCGAAGATTCAAACTGCTTTCAGTGCTGGTGATTCATCTGAGAAAGCTGATCAGGGTTCGAATAAGAATAGCAGCAGGTTTTCATCGTTTCCGAGTGTGAATCCGAAAGAGACTAACACGAGTTTTCAGTCTCAGAGTACAAAAACAGGAAATGGATACGTGATTCAATGCAACATAGCTCTCAACCTTCCAGAAGGTCAAAGCTTCTCTGAAGACACTGCTAAAGACCATATGGCACTTCTGGGTTCAGTACTGTTATCCTACGAAGGTCTTGTTGCTGGTCGGATTGGCAATCCTATGCTTACCAAAGAGGATTACGATCAGATAGACGCCGAAGAGATGGAACTGATGGATATCAAATGGTGTCTAGCTAGTGTTCTTAGACGTGCTGAAAAGTTCAAAACGATTACCG
This sequence comes from Helianthus tuberosus, assembly GCA_030545235.1. Lineage (NCBI taxonomy): Eukaryota > Viridiplantae > Streptophyta > Magnoliopsida > Asterales > Asteraceae > Helianthus > Helianthus tuberosus. Next base: position 86,304,993 of record CM060377.1, on the reverse strand, counting down.
GAAGAAATGACTTTCTTGATGCTCATGTATCTACTTTAGGTTTTGATAAATCTAAAGTTACTTGTTTTCGTTGCAGGGAGAAAGGCCATTTCAAGCGGGAGTGCAAGAACAGGGAAGCTAGTGGAGCTCAGAATCCGTTCGGAAAAGACGATTACTACCGGAAAGCCATTTATCAGCAAGTTGGTCAGTCACAAGACTCACAAACGGCTCATGGTAGAAAGATTGAGGATTCCAAGAGAGGATGTTTGGTAGATTTTAACTGGAACAATTATATCTCTCCTGATAACAAAGCATGCATAGTCGATCAAGATGATGAAAGACTACCAGAAGGCTTCAGCTGGGATATGTTTGTTGACGAAAAGGGTGATTTCAAAGCTTTCATTGCAAAGATTGTTAGAGAACCAGACATGTTTGCTACATGGATGAAATCTATTGGTGAGACAGTGAAAAGTGTGAAAGAAGAGTCTGTTACATCTGAAGAAAGCTCGGAAAGTGCTGATGAAGATTCACTAAGTTCAGATGAGAGTGTTCAAAATGTTGTTACTTCAGAAAAAGAAGTGGTTTTTGATCAAACACCAGTTGATTCTGGTTTATCAGATGCTAGTTCTGAAAAATCTGTAGAGTTTGATCAAACACCAGTTGATAGCAGCAGTGATGATGAGGAGGAAAAATATGTTAATGTTGCAAAATCTCATCTTTCTCCTGAAAGTTTTCATTTCTATTTTGCAGATCGAGTAGAGAAACTAAAGGAGAAAAGAGTTGCTAAAGAACAACAAACTGAATCTGATGGTGATGTTCAGAATGTTGAAAGTGTTGTTGAGAAGATTACCGAGGTTGAAAAAGAAGAAGAAAAGGTGATTGAAGTAGAAAAAGTGATTGAGGTTGTTAAAACAATCGAAGTTGAGAAGATTGTTGAAGTCGTCAAACCTTGTGAGAAGTGTTTAGAAGTATGCAAGGAATGTGTTGCGAAAGACGACATTATAGCTGAGTATGAGAAGAAGAAGGAGCAGTTATTGTTCAATCTCAATTATGTGAAAGAATCATATGATGTCTTGAACAAAACAGTAACTGGTCTTCAAAAGACAAACTCAGAACGAGAACAAGCACTTACGATGATGAATGCTGTTATGATGACAAAGCAAAAAGCTATCAACTTTTACATCGAAGAAAGTGCTAAATGGAAGCAAGAGTTGGAAACAGAAAAGATTGAGAATGAGAGAATTAGACGTTTATTACAAAGTTATTCTAGTTCTGATTATCTCATTGATCGAATTTACCCAACTGTTGCAGGTATGGAAGCTTTTCAAGATGAGAATCCGAAGGAAAAGAAAGATTGTGGTAAGAAACCGACTGTTAGATATAACAAGTGTCCACCTCCAATTTGGGAAGGGTATTCTCCTAGAAAACCAAACGAGGAGCAACTTGAAAAAGCAGTCAATATAAAGCTAAAAACCGACACAACTGACGTTTTACCAGATAATATTGATGTCACGTTTACTTCGTCCGATACTGATCATGAGTCTGAGTTAATCAAAAAGGTGGTCGATCAGGTGTTGGATACTGAGGAGGAGTCTGAGTCAAAGTCTGAGTCTGGAGGGTCAAATTCGTCAGTCAACAGTTCAAATTCGTCGGTTAAATGGTCTTATAGCAAAGAATTTTTATTATCAAAAGCAAATTTGGATGATGAAACATTTGAAGTTGCATACACTTTAAATGATTCGGACAAATTATACTCTGACAAAGAATTTCCAATAAGAAGTGTTCGTTTTAACATGATCAAAAAGGTTTTCAAAATGACAGAAATTAATATTTCTGAAATAAAAGATTTAAATCTTACTGAAAAACCTAAAAAGTACACTTCAAGAGTTCAACAACGGTTAAATAAGAAAAAGGGCTATAATTCTGGTTCTGTTTTTCAAAAGAAACCTAACCAAAATCGTAGCTACAAAAAGAAAGGTCTTGGATTTATTCCACCAGAAAATCATAAAAATTTGAAAAATTCTAAAACAAAAACAGAATTTGTGTCAGGTGGAAGTGCAGAAGAGGAACAAAAGAAACCGTTCTGGAGACAGTCTAACCAGGAGTTTCTTGCTGAAAGAAAGAAGAATGGAGCTGATATATGTTAGCAAAGAGAGACTCGAACCTGTTACAGATGCAATGAAGTCGGTCACATTGCATGGAATTGTATAAAGAATGCCAAAACAAAACAGGGAGTTTCTCAGAAAATGAAAGAGAAAGTTGTTGATGTTGAACCACCAACCGAAAAATTTAAAATTTTTGAAAACTCAACTTATGAGGATGGTGAGAGTTCTAAAAAGAATTTTTATAAAAAGAAAGAAAATGACAACCAAGTGTGGGTTGTTAAGAAAGTTGATGTGAATGTCGGCGATGAATCTGGTTCCACAAAGCCAGAAGAGCCACAGGTTGAGATGAAAATTTCAGTGAATGATGATGAGTTTCCATCACTGAAATTTGAAGAAATTAAACAGAAAGTTGGCAAAGTTGAGATCTCAGATCAGTTTTATTCTGAGAAAACTGAATTTGATGTTGAGAAAACATTCAATAGAAGTGTTAAGAAAATTTTTGGGAAAATGTTGAATGGGAAAGTTAAGGGGGTTAAAGATTTTTATGCAACTAAAAAGGCAACTTACAACCCTACTGAGCAAGAATTGAAAGCCATCAAGTCTGAGAAGACTTGGATGGAAGTTTGTTTCCCATGATAGTCTCAGGACTATGCCGGAGATCCCAAGTTTATATCGTGGATCAGGAATCGGCATCTTTCTAATGTTTGAAGATTTTGGTTGAAAGATTTTGATAGTGTTTGAATGTTTACTGGTTGAAGGACTATGCCGGAGCTTCCAGGTTGGTAAGTGCGAAGCAAGAATCGGCATCCTGATTGATAAAATGATACATGTAGACGTAACATTCCTACAGTTGGTATTGGTTAGTCATACCTACAAGTGGTATTGTTTGTGATTTTACAAGTGGTTATTTTTATAATTGGTTTAGAGGTTGCTTGAATGCAAATGGTAAATCAGGGACATTAATTTGTACTTGATTTACTATATATGACAAGAGAGGAACAAGATGATGAACCACATTCCCGTTCTTAAAATGATAAGACCTACAAATGGTTTTTATCAACACAAATTCATTTTCCGGAAAAATCATTTTTGATTAAAACAAACTTAAGTGTTTTGAAATCTAAATGAGAAAATGGTTTGTGATAGGGGGAGTACTGATTGTTTATGCCGAGTGAATGGCGATTTGATGTGATTCAGTGTCAGTTGTCAAGTTTCTGTACAGTTTGTATGTTTCAATTGTGTCAAATTTCAAATTTCCTTTGAAATGTGTTTGCATTTTAGGGGGAGTAAGAAATTTTAGAAAATCCAAAAACATTTGAAAATTTGAAAATGACAAAAACATGATAAAATTCAAAATGAGTTTTGTTGTATATAAGAGGAAATGATAGTACATCAGTGGATTATCACAACATGCTAAAGAAATGTAAAGTTTAAAAATGATAAACAATCTCACTGATGATGTGCCAGTAGGTTTTTGCACATTTAGTAGATTGAGACGAGATATAAACCTAAATTCAAACTTGCTTGTTCTGTGGGTTAACACAAACTTGGATATATAGGTAACCCCTGAAATCTTGTTTGAAAGGTCCCTTATTCTGAGATACTAGGTCTTTATGCTCAGTGATATCTGGGGTATTATCCCGGGACTTCTGCTGAAAGAAATTTCTGACCTAGTCCCCGGATAATGCTTTCCGCATGCTTGAAATATAGCGCAGCCCTCAGCAAATTGATGAAACAATAAAATTGATAGTCATTGCTGTTGTAATCAAAAGATCCTCTAAAGGGGACACACCAAAAGTCGAAGCCGTCATCTCTCTGCGTATCGAAAGATCGACCTGAGCTCTCACGGCCCTCGTACTATAATTTATTCCCCTGACAGATATCATCTGTGGTATACTCACCTGTAAGACTGAATATTGGGATCTGGATACGGGAGTATATTCAAGTAGTGGGACACACGGATAAGTTCAAGTGCTTAAAACATTAATATCGTATCTCGGATCAATTGAACTTTGTGTGAAAATTTAAGTGGATCAATATACTGACAATCTAAGTGAATTGTTTAGAACTTAAAATGAAATGAAGCTTAACGGTGTTGGTGATTTGTCTCAGAAACTGATATGATCCTCTTGCACAAACTCACAAAAATATTGTCTGTAAATATTTTATTTCTGCATTTTAGTCTCTCAGAAAATCCAAAAAGATTTTGTGTGTGTTTTAGCAAATTTTTTGAAAAAGTCAAAAAGATTTTCGACAACTGATGTTGGAAAACTGATTTTCAAAATTCCGAGTGCTAAACATGATGAGCAGCATTTGAGGGGGAGTGTTTGTGTAAATCTAACTGTTTTCGTTAAATCTAACCTTCTTCAAATGGTTCATCATAGATATTTGAGAGAGAGCCTGAGATGTTGCGATTATATGTTTGTTTTAGTGATTATGAGAGTCATGTGTTGGTGCATAGGTAATTGATATGTGATAAAATTAGAAAATTTATGTTTGGGTTAAGATTGTGCAGGTAACCAGGTTTCGATATTCTGAAAATCTCTGTTAGAAGAGAGCCAAGTTTCGATCCTGGAAATCAATTCTGAAAGACTGTGTAGATCAGACAACGATCCTGAAGATGTTACTGAAGAACAAAAGAATGCCAGTAAATCGAGAAGGGGAGTATGAAGATTGAGAGAAGAGAAAGCCCAGAGACTGATCTAGATTGAAGATGTGAAGACACAGTTTTGCAGTCAGAGTGTATAGGCGACTCCATCAACATCTGAGGGGGAGTCTGTTGGTGCACTACATCTGTTGATTACGTCTAGGTGTCTAGGATCAGGTCTTACGTCGTATTGTATAGCATAGGGCACGAAATACGAGAAAACAGGAGTCTGTATAGGTTTTATGAGTCTGGTCCGCTTATATGGACATATCTGGTCCGCTTATATGGACATGTCTGGTCCGCTTATTTGTCATGTCTGGTCAGCTTATATGTACATGTCTGGTCCGCTTATATGGACATGTGTCACATAAGCGAACCAGAAACTCTATATATAGGTGTCATTAGGGTGGACCTCATAACATGTATGTGAAATTCCACACCGAAGCTCTGCCGGTGTGAAGCTTGAGCTGTAAAACGTTTCATATCAATAAAACAAGCAGTTAGGAAGAAGAACAAGCTACTTCTACTTGCATTTCTTATTATTCCGCATCTGAAACGCAAGAGACAACCTCTGAACGACTCGTTCGGGTCAGCAAACGATCCTACAAAATCTAAGTTTATCATTATATGCATATGTTTAAACAAGAAAAAAATAATATAAAATCTACACACCATGCACCAAATTTCGGCCATGGTGGCCCCCACCCCCTTAACCTACAACATGGTGAAGATTTGAATTGAAAGTAGTATGACCTTGAATATTTTGTGTTGACTAAAGAAGATATGCAAATTCTAGGATCACTACACTTAATACTTACCATTTTCACATCTTTTAAAACACAAGAACTCCCTCACTCTTTCTCAATACCTATGGCATACATACATACATATAACCTCATCACTTTCAAACCCTAAACACTCCATTTCTAAAATCTCTCGACCTCTAACCAAGCTACTTGAAAAAGATGCCCCATTCATCTTTGATGAGGATTGCACGACATCATTTCTTGCTCTCAAAGATATGCTTGTCAAAGCACCAATAATGATCGCGCCAGAGTGGAAGCTACCATTTGAAATTATATGCGTTGCGAGCGATTTTACAGTTGGAGCGGTCTTAGGACAAAGACAAGGAAAAAAATTTCACCCCATTTATTACGCTAGTAAAACTCTTAACGATGCACAAGAAAATTACACAACCACTGAAAAATAATTACTAGCTGTAGTATTTGCATTTGATAAATTTCGTTCCTATCTCGTACTCTCAAAAACTATAGTTTATACCGACCACACTGCCATTCGATACATTTTCAAAAAACAATACGTAAAACCACGTCTTATAAAATGGATTCTTCTCCTTCAAGAATATAACATAGAAATAAAAGACAAATGAGGAGCAGAAAACACAGCTGCTAACCACCTATCTCATCTTGAAGACCCTGCTTTGGAAGGAACTCAAGAAGATCGCATCAATGAGAGATTCCCCACAGAATCTTTAGAAATGGTGGAATATGTGACAACCGTCACTTTTCCGTACATTCCGTACACTAGATGAACAGTAATTTGTGCTTTAATGACTGTACATGATCTAGTTTACCAGACAAATAAATTTCTGAATTCCATACAAGTGAATTCATGAACTTGTTATACTACAAGAATTTCTTCATGATAGCGTTGCGTCAGAAATATTAGTAAACTCACCGGTAAGACACGCTGTGTCAACAAAACTGCAGAAAGCAGTCAGACATTAGAATTGAGGCCTAGGTGTAGGTCCGACGACAAGAATACATTAAAACCCAAGAGTACATACAAGGGTTTAATATATATACTCTCCGGAAGCAAAAATGCGCACTAAAAAGCACCCGAAACGCACTTTAAGTGCAGAATTTTATATAATTCAGCTCTAATCAGCATTTAAACATATGAATATTATGCAGAAATTACGTTTTATTATCCAGAATACTTCCCCGGGTGTTGGGAATTGAGAAGGATACAAAAAGGTACTTAAAGGACACTAAAAAGTGTAATTTAGCACTTTAACGAACCGGTGTCTAACCGAACAACCGGATATTACCCGGAGCACCAAAATAATGCTAGAAGCATTGTTCTTACTTTTCTGAGCTAGTTAGGGTCCCCGAACACCCTAACACACTTTATATTATATTACCCCTTATAACACACTAACTAAACATTAGAAATCTAACTAGTTAGCAACTTTACCATTACAACTCAACTAATACCCCCCCCCCCCACTTGATGGCCGGTTAGGGGACATGTTCCCCACATAGGATTTCTTTGATTTTTATATTAGTTGATGTTGTTGGATAAAAGAACACATTACACAATGGTTTAAGGTGAAGTTGGATATTAAATAGGCACAAGGGTTCTAACACATCATTCACCACCAACATTTCACCTTCAAACTTCTCTCTCCCTCTCTTCTTTGGTTCGGCCGAGAGCCACCACCACCCTCACAATCACCTTCAAGACTCCATCAAGCAATCTCTAGTGAACCGAAGGTGTTAAAGTGCATACAACAAAGCTCGGTGTGTTCGGAAGTGGAAGGACCTCTCTCGTTTTCTTTTATCCACCACATTTACGCCTTGTTTCTTCCCTAGCCTTGTGCTAGTGGTGAGTGCCTTAAATCATCATCTTGTTCTTATTTTCGGTGGTTAATAGATGACTTATGATGAAATGATAAGAAACTCTAAAGAACATAACTTAAAGTCTTGAACATAAGATGAATAAGGTGGATAAAGAGAAGATATGTGTGTAAATCTTGTAAATCTTGTGTAGTTGTGCTTATTTGATGTTGTTTGTTAGTAAAAGTTGGATGAATCATCATCAAGGCATGCTAGATCATGTTCAAGAACATGAACTAGTATTATGTTAGTGATAGAAATAAGAAAAATGATGAACCCATCCACTATGAACTTGAAACTTGGATAAACATAATTTTTCTTGTAAAATGAAGTTGTAAACTTGTGGATTTAAAGATCCACAAGTGGTTTTTCGGAAGAACCAAGCGGAAGATACTAGCTTTTTTATAACCCGGGTATTTTATGAAAGAAGCACATTTATAGTAACTAAACAAGTGTGTAAACACTTGTGTAACAAGAAATTTAACAAAGAGGTATTTTTGAAAATCTTGACTAGAAGTTGTGAAACTTCAAGTTCTTTAAAAATGAAGTTTACAAGAAACCAATCATGTTTTTAAAGATAACGAGACTTACTAAATGTGCTAGTAAGTTACTACACATTTTTGTAAATTCTCAAGTTCATGGAATGGAGAAATTAGTATATACTGTTATTGATTATTGTAGATTGTTGTTGAAAAATTGGTTGTTGATGAATTAAAAAAAAATAAACACATGTTTTGAAAACATGGGAAACCTCCATTTTTAGGGGAAACTCTGTCAAAATTTCTATAAATTTTGACACTTAGAAAAATATAAGTTTTTGAGAAACTTATTCCCTAAAAATGTATCTAAAAATATTACCAAGGTTTCCCTAATTTTTGGTGATAAGAAATGATGATTTCTTCAAGATTAAAATTTATGTTAAGTATGTATATTTTTGAGAGAAAAATATATATTATTTGATCACCAACTTTTGTGCTAAGTGTATATAGTATGTGTTATACGTGTTAGTGTATTAAGACTTAAAAATACACTAAATACTCATGAGAAGTATAAACACAAAAATACACATACAACATACAAGATACATAATTCGGGTGCAAAGTGCAAAACTCGAGATGCTTATATTAAATTTTGAGAAAATAATATAAGTAGGATACTTAGTTAAAAATATAAAATATTTTTAACACAACAATACAAATACAAAAGAGAGTGACTGTACTTGTGCGACGCAATACTAGTGACTAACGTTAAGAAAACGCGTATAGGTCACGACGTTAACTAAGAAAATCCGGTGAAGTTTACGACGCAGGAACGCAAAGCTGCGAGTTCATGCTCCCCCTTTTCTCTAACTGTTTTTGGTTTTATAACTCTCGGGGGTGAAATACGTGTTACAAATATTACAATTTTTACAAATGGTAAAAATACAAGAAGCACTCTTGGTGAGAACGAGTACCGAGTGCAATATGATTTGAGAATACGAGAAGCACTCTTGGTGAGTGCAATATGATGAGCTTTAAGAAATGCCTAGAAAATACTAGATCATGTGAGCTTAAACTAGATATTGAGATGCCATTAATACTTAATTAGGGACAAGGGTTAGATCTAACGGGTACGGCCGAGCCCCACTCATGGTCCTTATGTGACCTCATGAGTGCTTCGGTGTCCCAGTCGAGGGAAATCGACACAGTCGAGGTTAATCGACACAGTCGAGGGTAATCGACACAGTCAAGGGAAATTGACACAGTTGAGGTTAATCGACACAATCGAGGGTAATCGACACAGTCAAGGGAAATTGACACAGTCGAGGTTAATCGACACAGTCGAGGGTAATCGACGCAGTTGAAGGAGAAAATACTAATGCTCCCTATGTCCTCACATGCCTTGAGGGAGAAAATACTAATGCTCCCTATGTCCTCACATGCCTTGAAGGAGAAAGTACTAATGCTCCCTATGTCCTCACACGCCTTAATGTCCTTGAATATACAATCATTTAGTACGTGGGGGTACACAAGGAAAACTTGATTTATACAAGAATACTTGATTTGTACAAAATACAAACTATGTTTTCATACAAGACGCATGAACTCGCTCAACTTTATGTTGATGTTTTCCAAAATTACATGTATTTCAGGTGACAGGATGGATCTTGGGCGCAGTTGTCATAGCTAGAAGTAGACTTCAAGTTTAGATGTCATCCACTTTTGTTGAATTGTAACCTAGGCGAAGGTTGTGTTTTTAAAACTTAAATAACAAGTATTTGTAATACTCAAATTTCATGAATGGATGAACATCGTTTTGATCATGTAGTTGTTTATTATGATTGAATGCAATGATATTAAACCAGTCACACCTCATACGCTTCCGCAAAAGACAGGGTGTGACAGTTTGGTATCAGAGCTTCGATTGTAGTGAACTAGGATTCTTTCTCGAGTCTAGACTACAATCACTAGAGTTCTCTCACAAAAACATTTTACGAAATGGTTTTCATTGCATTCACGTAAAGCGCCAAGATCCACGAGTCAAACACTTTCCAAAAAGAGACAAGGCAAGGACATTAGCGAGGAATACCCTTAAGATAAAGGGCCAATTAAGGCATAGTCTACACGAGTTAGACTTACCAATAATATAATACACCCTTGGTGATCACTAATACCAAGTAGTGTTTTTGTCGTGAATCGACAACTAGAAAAATGACCCCCCCCCAAAAAAAAACGAGAGTTATACGTGATATAATGCATCAAATTGTTTGTTTATGCTAAGTAGCATATTTGTTATTGATATACATACATACAAATAAGTGTAGGGAATGATTATTGACATGAATAAGATACTTTCGACTCCGACTCCTATTACTGTACGTGACTCGCACGATGAAGCTACCGACCTCGCGTCCTTTGCAAAGCTCATGGCTGGGAGTGATTACCAAACAAGATGCTGAGCTTGCTTCCGTAGGAGATGGCTGCTCTTCCCTCTCGATCGTGAAGGTGCCTAACTACGGTGATGATGACGAGGCAGAGGCGGCAACCTTGAACAAATTCTTAATCAATGGGACGAGATCCCTGCGGCTTATGTGAAGCAAGATTGATGACATACTTGACCAAAGAAGGATGATGAAGTATTCATCACGAAGGTGCCCCTCCAACTACTGGGAATCCTCTTTATTCCTACTTCATCTAATCATCATGCCTATTCGCGCGTAACAACGACGAGTGTTAGCGCGTGGACCACTGCAATGGTCCTTTCCATGACAGAGGTATAAGGACAGTAGTGTCCCCTACTTGATTGATCATCTGCTTGGACGAGAGAAAATTTAGGGTGACTGTGCAAGATAATTTATTATTACGGGGGCCCACGTAATAACGACTTGTAGTGCACAGAAATCCTGGTGGACTCTGCGGGCCAAACTAACGATCACTGCACAAAAATAACCTATAGGTGTTCACACCTTCATATGGTAGAACAATACATAGATCAGTGCTTTAGCGCATTATAAAGTAGGAACCCTGTCTTAGCCTACTTCGCGACTGACACTTCTACCTATATACGAGACGTTTGGGAAAACGATATTTAAACGAGTAAAGATGGATGACGTTCGGAAAGATTCAGTGACGTTACACTCCCTATCACCTCTACACGAACAACCCCATCTCTGGGAAAATATACACAACAATAAATCTGATATAGCAGAGATAACTGAAACCTAAACGACCGAGGCGGTGTAACCTCGAGTTCATTTTATTACCAACAATAAGCCAAGTGGGCAAGCCTATGTAAAGGCTCAGTAATTGCTTCCTCGCTCATACATTGAGTATATATACACGTGAAATTGGATGATTACATGATGGCTTACGATGTTATGTACCACATAGACAATTATGGAATATTGTCTAACCTACTTCATACCTTTGTACAGAAAAGGAATGACGTCCAGACGAGACACAAACACCAGTACGTTGCCAAGGACAGAAGCTGAGCTTCAAGAGCGAATCTCACAGGCAATTGCTCGACATGAAGCCCTCCGCTCCGAACACAGCGGTAGCACTACCGGAAATAACCCTCCGACTGGCTGCACCTGTAAACAATTCCTAGACTGCAAGCCATTAATTTTTGATGGCACAGGAGGTGCCGTTGCATTTGTCCGTTGGTCAAAAAAGACTGACTCCATTCTAAGAATGAGTAACTGTTCACCCCAACAGAGTGTTACCTACATCTCAGGGTTGTTCTTGGATGGTGCACTCTCCTGGTGGAACCTTCAGGTTCAGACCCTTGGTGCAGATGCTGCTTATGCACTAAGCTGGGACGAGCTCAAGGAAATGATGGAAAAGAAATACTGTTCTAGGGCTGAAATCCAGAAGCTCGAGGTGGAATTCTGGAACTTAAAAATGGACGGACTGAAGATTCCTGAATACGTCCAGCGATTTCACGACTTGTCTAGGGTCGTCCCCTACTTAGTCAAGCCAGAATTCAAGAGAATTGAACGATTCATTTGGGGACTTGCACCTCAGATCAGGAGCTTGGTTACTACCTCAAGGCCTCCAACTATCGCAGAGGCTATCGATTTAAGCGTTACGCTTACTGAAGAAGCTCTACGTGCGGGAAAATTCTCAGAATCTGAGGATAACAAGAAAGAGACTCATGTGGAGTCATCAGGCAATAAGAAAAGGAAGTCTTCGAACCTAAAGGTGGGCACACAAGTCGGCTATCGAAGCTCTAAAGCAAACAAAAGAAAGAAAGTGAAACCGCCGCACGGCAGGAAAACTGATGGAGCCACTAATAAGGCCGGTGGTAAAGTTTACTCGGGGACTAAGCCGAGGTGGGGAGAATGCACTTTTCACCATGAAGGCCGATGTCTAAGGCCTAAGTGCGGAAAGTGTGGAAAAGAAGGGCACAGCAAGGACGCCTGTTGGGCGAAGGACCCAGATGGAAGAAATAAGAGAATACCAGGTTGCTACAGATGTGGTGAAGCAGGGCACTTTAGGAAAGATTGCTCTGGGAAGAAACAAGCAAGGAAGGGTTTTCACGATCGAAACTCGTGAAGCACGCCAGGATCCAGATGCGGTTATGGGTACGTTCCCTATTAACCAACCTAATGCATCTACTTTTAATTAATACTGGCATCAACTTTAACCTTGCATGCTTAGAACTTAAGAAACTGCTTGACCTAGTTTCAAGTAAAATAGACGTCCCGTGTTCTTTAGAAATGGGCATATAGAAGGCTAGTTTAAATAGACGAAGCAATTAAGGATTGCATTTAGGAACTCAGAAGGCCAAAACCTTCTGTTACCATTGACTTGCAAAGTCATAATATGATAGCCAGCATGGATTGGATACCCAGGTATAAAGCCTGAGAACATCCCCATGATGGAAGAAATCTCAGAAGCCTTTTCTGAAGACTTGTCAGGAACGCCCCTCCACAACGACGAGAGAGTTTAGGATAAATCTCGTGCCAGGAGCGGTACCAGTGCCAAATGACGCCTTACCGACTAGCTTCGTCTGCGAAGAATGACCCTCCGAGGTAACTGCCAGAGCTGCTAGACAGAGGGAAATTAAAGACATGACATCCTTAGTTAAGGAGACAAGGAGAAAGTTGGTAGTCCCCACTTTACATAAACTTCAGAAAGTTGAGAATCAGAATCCTTTGCCAAGGACTGATGACACAAATGAGCCAATCGTAAGGTTCCAGTTACCACTCAAAGATCAACTTGAGGACAAGATGTCCTCCACTGTGAATACGAGAGGAAATATCCCTAAAACGACCTTTAGGACTTGCTTCGAGCATTACGAGTTCCTTGTCGTACCATTTGGCTTAACACGTGCATCGACAATATTCATGGACCTCATGAATCGAACGTGTAAGCCGTGCCTGGATGAATTACAATCATACTTATTGACTACATGCTTATATGGCCAACGACCAAGGAAGGTCGTAAGCAACAGCTGCAATTTAACTTGCAACCCCTAAAGAAAGAACAATTATGTGCTAAGATGACGAAAAGCGGATTTCGAATTCGCGAAATGAGAACTTTAAGATGCATGGTGCATAAGAACGAGATTCATGCCAATCCTACAACCCAGAGCTAAGGAGCTAGAGTTGCAATTAAGTGACGCTTCTCGACAAAGTCTCGATTGTACGTCGATGCAACAAGACCACAACATTGCATACACGGCACATTGATTAAGGAATCATGAGAAGAGACCTTGAAATAGATGCAGTAATTGCGCACCGCAAACTGGACGTCATTACCTGAGAGGAAACGCTGCATGATCTTTAATGATCACAAGGGTTGCAGGGACAACGATGATCGTAAGAACTCAAATATGAAATAAGCTGTTGAACGATGCAGACTGTATGAACACGATACGTGCTTGTGTGATAAACTTTGATAAAATGTTGGAACACTCACTCGCCCTTAGTGGAGTCTTCCTACAACAGTATTTATCGCATTGCCGTTTAAACCGCTTCGTGTGAAGCTTTAGAAGGAACATAACAAGTTAATCCCCGTCATGTTGAACGGAGACCGGAAATAAACAATCAACTGGCCCGAGATGGTTCAGGAAAATCTAGAGGCAAGGTCGTTCAGATATGTGATCATATCGAGACAGCCCGCAAAATACAGAAAGATTACGCCGATGAGCGGTATAAATCGTAAGGATTTGAGACAAGAAGTATGACTAAAATGAGAGCCTCGCCTAGAGAAGGCGTAGTGTGATTTGGAAAACGAAAGGGTTGAATCCCCGGTGTAGGGATCAGAATCATTGTTCGCAAGATGAAACTCCCAGAAAAAGATCAGCAGTGATCGCGACACATTCATGTGTCTAATCGTTAGAGGAGTCTGACTCAAGGAACAGTCGTTGTTCCCACAAATAAGATTCACGTCAATGACAAACGACAAGAATTACTATAGAAACCCGTTGAGGTTTTGGACCAAGGGTCCACAATACTATAGAAACCTGTTGAGGTTTTGGACCAAGGGTCCACAATACTATAGAAACCTGTTGAGGTTTTGGACCAAGAGTCCTCAATACTATAGAAACCTGTTGAGGTTTTGGACCAAGAGTCCGCGATACTATAGAAACCTGTTGAGGTTATGGACCAAGAGTCTACAAGACACAGAAAAGTCATGATCGACTTACTTGAGTACGATAGAATTCATGACATGACCCAGAGATTTCATGGGAACATAAAGACAAATCATGAATCTAAGTGACCATATTGTTTTCACAACTCCCCTGCGACCGATGGCATCGCTTGAATTTCGGGATGAAATTCTTTTAACGGGGGGAGACTGTGACAACCGTCACTTTTCCGTACATTCTGTACACTAGATGAACAGTAATTTATGCTTTAATGACTGTACATGATCTAGTTTACCAGACAAATAAATTTCTGAATTCCATACAAGTGAATTCATGAACTTGTTATACTACAGGAATTTCTTCATGATAGCGTTGCGTCAGAAATATTAGTAAACTCACCGGTAAGACACGCTGCGTCAACAAAACTGCAGAAAGCAGTCAGACATTAGAATTGAGGCCTAGGTGTAGGTCCGACGACAAGAATAGATTAAAACCCAAGAGTACATACAAGGGTTTAATATATATACTCTCCGGAAGCAAAAATGCGCAGTAAAAAGCACCCGAAACGCACTTTAAGTGCAGAATTTTATATAATTCAGCTCTAATCAGCATTTAAACATATGAATATTATGCAGAAATTACGTTTTATTATCCAGAATACTTCCCCAGGTGTTGGGAATTGAGAAGGATACAAAAAGGTACTTAAAGGACACTAAAAAGTATAATTTAGCACTTTAACGAACCGGTGTCTAACCGAACAACCGGATATTACCCGGAGCACCAAAATAATGCTAGAAGCATTGTTCTTACTTTTCTGAGCTAGTTAGGGTCCTCGAACACCCTAACACACTTTATATTATATTACCCCTTATAACACACTAACTAAACATTAGAAATCTAACTAGTTAGCAACTTTACCATTACAACTCAACTAATACCCCCCCCCCCACTTGATGGCCGGTTAGGGGACATGTTCCCCACATAGGATTTCTTTGATTTTTATATTAGTTGATGTTGTTGGATAAAAGAACACATTACACAAAGGTTTAAGGTGAAGTTGGATATTAAATAGGCACAAGGGTTCTAACACATCATTCACCACCGACATTTCACCTTCAAACTTCTCTCTCCCTCCCTTCTTTGGTTTGGCCGAGAGCCACCACCACCCTCACAATCACCTTCAAGACTCCATCAAGCAATCTCTAGTGAACCGAAGGTGTTAAAGTGCATACAACGAAGCTCGGTGTGTTCGGAAGTGGAAGGACCTCTCTCGTTTTCTTTTATCCACCACATTTACGCCTTGTTTCTTCCCTAGCCTTGTGCTAGTGGTGAGTGCCTTAAATCATCATCTTGTTCCTATTTTTGGTGGTTAATAGATGAATTATGATGAAATGATAAGAAACTCTAAAGAACATAACTTAAAGTCTTGAACAAAAGATGGATAAGGTGGATAAAGAGAAGATATGTGTGTAAATCTTGTGTAGTTGTGCTTATTTGATGTTGTTTGTTAGTAAAAGTTGGATGAATCATCATCAAGGCATGCTAGATCATGTTCAAGAACAAGAACTAGTAATATGTTAGTGATAGAAATAAGAAAAATGATGAATCCATCCACCATGAACTTGAAACTTGGATAAACATAATTTTTCTTGTAAAATGAAGTTGTAAACTTGTGGATCTAAAGATCCACAAGTGGTTTTTCGGAAGAACCAAGCGGAAGATAATAGCTTTGTCATAACCCGGGTATTTTATGAAAGAAGCACATTTATAGTAACTAAACAAGTGTGTAAACACTTGTGTAACAAGAAATTTAACAAAGAGGTATTTTTGAAAATCTTGACTAGAAGTTGTGAAACTTCAAGTTCTTTAAAAATGAAGTTTACAAGAAACCAATCATGTTTTTAAAGATAACGAGACTTACTAAATGTGCTAGTAAGTTACTACACATTTTTGTAAATTCTCAAGTTCATGGAATGGAGAAATTAGTATATACTGTTGTTGATTATTGTAGATTGTTGTTGAAAAATTGGTTGTTGATGAATTAAAATAAAATAAACACATGTTTTGAAAACATGGGAAACCTCCATTTTTAGAGGAAACTCTGTCAAAATTTCTATAAATTTTGACACTTAGAAAAATATAAGTTTTTGAGAAACTTATTCCCTAAAAATGTATCTAAAAATATTACCAAGGTTTCCCTAATTTTTAGTGATAAGAAATGATGATTTCTTCAAGATTAAAATTTATGTTAAGTATGTATATTTTTGAGAGAAAATTATATATTATTTGATCACCAACTTTTGTGCTAAGTGTATATAGTATGTGTTATACGTGTTAGTGTATTAAGACTTAAAAATACACTAAATACTCATGAGAAGTATAAACACAAAAATACACATACAACATACAAGATACATAATTCGGGTGCAAAGTGCAAAACACGAGATGCATATATTAAATTTTGAGAAAATAATATAAGTAGGATACTTAGTTAAAAATATAAAATATTTTTAACACAACAATACAAATACAAAAGAGAGTGACTGTACTTGTGCGATGCAAGTCTAGTGACTAACGTTAAGAAAACGCGTATAGGTCACGACGTTAACTAAGCAAATCCGGTGAAGTTTACGACGCAGAAACGCAAAGCTGTGAGTTCATGCTCCCCCTTTTCTCTAACTGTTTTTGGTTTTATAACTCTCGGGGGTGAAATACGTGTTACAAATATTACAATTTTTACAAATGGTAAAAATACAAGAAGCACTCTTGGTGAGAACGAGTACCGAGTGCAATATGATTTGAGAATACGAGAAGCACTCTTGGTGAGTGCAATATGATGAGCTTTAAGAAATGCCTAGAAAATACTAGATCATGTGAGCTTAAACTAGATATTGAGATGCCATTAATACTTAATTAGGGACGAGGGTTAGATCTAACGGGTACGGTCGAGCCCCACTCATGGTCCTTATGTGACCTCATGAGTGCTTTGGTGTCCCAGTCGAGGGAAATCGACACAGTCGAGGTTAATCGACACAGTCGAGGGTAATCGACACAGTCAAGGGAAATTGACACAGTCGAGGTTAATCGACAAAGTCGAGGGTAATCGACACAGTCAAGGGAAATTGACACAGTCGAGGTTAATCGACACAGTCGAGGGTAATCGACGCAGTTGAAGGAGAAAATACTAATGCTCCCTATGTCCTCACATGCCTTGAGGGAGAAAATACTAATGCTCCCTATGTCCTCACATGCCTTGAAGGAGAAAGTACTAACGCTCCCTATGTCCTCACACGCCTTAATGTCCTTGAATAAACAATCATTTAGTACGTGGGGGTACACAAGGAAAACTTGATTTATACAAGAATACTTGATTTGTACAAAATACAAACTATGTTTTCATACAAGACGCATGAACTCGCTCATCTTTATGTTGATGTTTTCCAAAATTACATGTATTTCAGGTGACATGATGGATCTTGGGTGCAGTTGTCATAGCTAGAAGTAGACTTCAAGTTTAGATGTCATCCACTTTTGTTGAATTGTAACCTAGGCGAAGGTTGTGTTTTTAAAACTTAAATAACAAGTATTTGTAATACTCAAATTTCATGAATGGATGAACATCGTTTTGATCATGTAGTTGTTTATTACGATTGAATGCAATGATATTAAACCAGTCACACCTCATACGCTTCCGCAAAAGACAGGGTGTTACAGAATATCTAGAAGAACCTAGGTACGCCGACTATGCTAACTACTTAGCTAGTGGTACTATTGTCAAAGGGATGACATTTCAACAACGAAACAAGTTCCTCGCTAATGTTAAACACTGTTGATGCACTTTGTGTGGACGCGACTCGGCTCGGTTCGACTCGGCCTTGAAGACTTGAAGACACGAAGATCGAGACAAAGCTACAGCCAAGGGGGAGTTTGTTGGTGCACTTGTGTCTGTACTTTGTCTGTATTTCGTCTGATACAAAACGATGTCTTTAATGTAAGGTTGATGTAAGTTTGACCAAGTCAACCATCCTCCTGGTTTGACTTGACCAAACAGTTAGAGAAATGTTGTAAGCTGGCTGTGTCGAAGGATGTGTCATCGAAGGATTGTCTTATATCCTTCGATGATGAGCTCGAAAGATGGACCTCGATAGATGAGTTCGAAACATAACCTTCGATGGATGAACTCGAAGGATAGACCACGAAGGATATCATCCTTCGTGGTGTATGTGATCTTTCGATGGGTTTTCTGGTCGACAGATGATCTTTCGATCACTCTGTCTGATCCTTCGACCAGACCTGCTGTGTCGGGTATATATACCCATGTAGTGTGTTGTGTTCTGTAGTGAAAAAGATTAGACATAAGAGAGATAAGGCAGAGAGAGATAGGAGAGCACACACACACTGTGAGAGTTTATAGAACATATCTGTAAACATTGAGCTTGTAACCGGACCTTTCATACGTATTAATACATGTGGTGTTAATCGGTGAATCTTGTGTGTTGTGTGTTGTGTTTGTTCTCGTATAAAATCTCGGTTGCATGCTAGCTTGGATTCCGCACTCGCTAGTGTGTTTGATATAACAAGGATAAGGTTTTAATCTCATCCTCGAGAGGGACCTACAAGTGGTATCAGAGCTTTGGCTCTTCTCCTTGTTAAAACCGAGTGTTTTCGGGTGTTTTCCGGGTGTTTGTAGCTTATATTTTCTGGAAAAACTTGTTGAAATCGGGTTTCGGATTGTTGTCGGTTTGCAGAAATATTCATATTTCTGGGTTTGTTCTTCTTATCTTCAACCGATATCATAAGTGTTCTTGGTATTTTACACTTTTGATCTTAAAATTTTTAAATTTCAAAGTGTTTGTGTGTTGGAAGTTGTTTACTGATTAAAATATTGATCATTACCCGGTTGGTGAAAAACCTGCATGTTCAGACCTGAAAGATATGGTCTGAACATACTTTCTGCCGAAAGTTCTCACCAACCCGTCAACTTTTTCACCAACTTGTCACCGATTGTCAACTGTGTCAGAACCGTTCGAAAGATATCCTTCGAACTCGAAAGACCATCTTTCGATCAGTGGAGGTTCGATAGATCATCATCCTTCGAACCAAGGAATCATTTCGAAACATTCATCTTTCGGTCTACTGTTCATTTTCGAAAGACAAGGATCCTTCGACTGGGGAGTCTTTCGAAGTCATCTTTCGAAATCATCTTTCGGTGTACAGTACTTTTTCGAAAGATAAGGATCCTTCGGTTGGAGAATCTTTCGAAAAACATTGTTCGAAATTCAACAGAGATCCTTCGAACCCTGTTGATCCTTCGAACAGGTATTGATCTTTCGATCATTAATCTGTTTGTGTTTAACAGTTTGTGTTTCAGGTCTTTCGATCAAGAATCTTTCGGCTGTTTGTTATCTCTCGATAAATTAACATAGTTTGTGAAAATTAAATTTTTAAAGAGAAAACTTGTTTTCATTTTTAAATCAATTTTCACTTAATATATTAATTTTCATAAAATGGGAACAAACGGTCAGTGGGATCCAACCGCATGGACTCAAATAACTTCGACTCCACAATCATCAGCTATGCAATCTACGCAATCTACGTCAGATTTCGACAAAAATGCATGGATGCGAGCTATTGTCCCACCTCAAGCTGCAATGATAACTGCAAATCAATGGGCTTTGGTCACAAATCAAAGCAACAGCATTCAATCTATGATGCAGAATGACAGTGAAACTGGTACAAGCACAAAACCGCCAAAGTTAAATCACATCAATGATTGGGGATGGTGGAAAGAAAGGCTGAGAACTTATGTTCAGGGACAAGGTCAAGATCTATGGATGTGCTTCTTCACAGCTTTTGAAAATGAGTTGGAAGTTGCAGGATCTAATCCACAAACTTATAGCACTTTGTCTGAAGAAGATAAGAAGAAGTTTGAGTTAGAAAAGAAAGCATTCATGATTCTCACACAAGCTCTTCACAAAGACATTTATCACCAGTTTGTTTACTGCACGACTACTAAAAGCTTGTGGGATATGCTCACGTTACGGTGTGAAGGAAATGCTCAATCTAGAAAGATCAAGCAAGAATTACTGAAGAAAGAGTTTGAAGGATTTACGTGTTTGGAGAATGAGACTTTGGGAGAGTTATCTACAAGGTTCCATCATTTGTTGAGTGAGATGTTTGCTTTTAAAGTCACTGCCACTCCACAAGAATTGGTGAAGAGATTCGCTGATAGCTTACCAGCAAAGTGGAGCAGTTATCTTGAAATTCTCAAAGAAAACGGTGTTTTAGAAACAATCACCGTTTATGAATTAATTCAAAGATTGGAGAATAAGGATGTAGAAGAAAAGCTGAAGGCAAAAAGAACACAAACTCCTCAAAATCCAGAAATGTACTTTGGGATTGCAGGAGGTATCAGTGGAGAAAGACCAGCTTCTCAACACGCGAAGCTTCAAACAGCTTTCGTTTCTAACACCGGACCTTCAACAACAGATCAGTTTGATCCTTCAGCTTACACGATGTTTTCAAGACCGAATGTGCAACCGACAGCTCAGCAGCAACAACCGCAACAGCAAGGGTTTTATGGAAGCTCTTCAAACTTTCAAGCCACTTCCAATCCTAACACAGTCAGATTAGACACTTCCAACTTTTCCAAAGTCAGTGTCGAAGTAGCCAAGGAGCATATGGAGATGTTGAATACCTTGGTTAGTGCTTATTGTGGATTAGTTGCAGGTCAGATTGGGAATATCAATCTAACCAATGAAGATTATCAGCAAGTGGATAAAGAAGAGTTTGAAATGATGGATATCAAATGGGCTCTTGCTAGTGCAATTCGAAGAGCAAAGGAGTTTATGGAAAGGACGGGAAGAACCAACTTGGAAAACAAGAAAGACACCAAGTATGGGTTCGACAAGCAAGCTGTCAAGTGCTTTAACTGTGGCGAACGGGGTCATTTCAAAAGGGAATGCACAAGACCAGCTCAGCATGGAAATCAAAATCCGTTCAGAAATCAAGGCAACCAGAACGGGAACAATGTTCGTACGTTGATACCTGTCAACAACCAAGGCCTAGCAGGGTCATCAAATACCAACCGGGGGCTGTTGGTTCAAATAGATGAGGGTTGTGATTGGTCGCTTCAGCTTGGAGAAGGAGGAAATGGTGGAACAGCATGTTTTGCTGAAGTAGTAAAGGATTTAAAGCACGCCAGTGGTGGAGAATCTTCCACCAATGGTGTTGCATCTTTTGAAGAGGAAGACAGTTCTGGTTATAGTGGAAGCTCAGATGAAGAATCCTCCACTTCAGGAAATGATCATATTGATGAGCTTTTGGAAGAAGCTGCAGCAGGAACTGAAAGAAGATCTAATCTAATGGATCAAGCTGCTTACTCTTCGTCTTCTCTCCATTCAGCCTTTATGGCTAATGTCGACAGTTCATCAGATCAGGTATGTGTCGATGAACCCACTGTAGCTAGTTGTGATAACTGTGATAGTTTGCGTGTCAACAATGCTGATTTAGAGGCAAACATGTCTGAGTTGCAAGGCAAACATGATGCTTTACAAGCTAGTTTGTTTGACTTGCAAGACAAACATGCTTCAATGAATGATGAGTGTTGCGAATTGCAAAGCAAACACGAGGCTTTGCAAGAGAAATATGATATCACATGCAAACACAATCAAGAATTGATTGTAGATCTTTCTAAAGCAACTGAGGCTAACTTGTTTTTAACCAGAAATGAAAAGGAGTTTAAAGCAACAATTGCGTCATTAAAACATGATGTTTCAGAATTACAAAAGGCTGTTTTGCGAAAACAACATGCTAACAATAATCTTATTGACACAATTGAAAAGCAAATGGTAGAGTTAGCAACAGCTCGATGTGAATGTGAGACAATTAAGCAGAAATTGGAAAGCTATTCCAATTCCCGCTTTGTATTGGATCACATCATTGATGTTCAAGAGAGAAAGAAAAAGGGGGATAAACCATGTATTGGATTCAGATCATGTCCTCCCCCAATGAATCACAATTACTCCAAATCGCCTGATGACGAGGATATGCCCCGTTTTGAACCTACTGTGCCACTCGGTCTAGATGACTTTGCAGCAGGCCTCGGGTTCACAACTGGTACATCATCCTCGGGTCAATCAGAATCTGAATCTGAGAATGAGACAGATTCATCGTGTGTTAAGGAACAGAGTCCTCCCATTGTTGAGGATGCTGATTCTTCGGATGATGAATCTGAAGAAATTGTGAAACAACAGTCTAACTCGGTTACAACAGATATTCCAATTGAGAATCACATCCTGTGTGATCCACCAGTGAAACCGAGTAAGACTGAAATGTCAAAACCTATGGAGTCCCTTGTATCAAGCAGTGAAGGGAATAACTTGTTGTACACGCTCAAAGGAGATGACAAAATTTACTCTAACAAAGATTTTCCAATTAAAAATGTAAATCAAGATTTAATTGAGCAAATTTTTGAAGGATGTACTGACAAGTTTTTGGGGAGCAAAAGTGGCAAAATTACCGTCACTCAATGTGATCCAATTCCGTGTGACCAAATTAGAAAACAATACGGAAACCAAAAACCACCAGTTGAGCGAAAACAACAAGTCAACTCCGGAAAGGGTAAGGGACAGGGAAAGAAGGCTCAGAACAAGAATGTTCAAGCACCTAAGGTTCAACAACAATGGGTGCAAAACAAAAGAGCTCCTGTTAAGAAAAGAGAACCGAAAGTGAACTTTGTTGGATCCACGGGTTCAGACAAACTTGAAACATTTCAGGATAAATCTAACCTTGATTTTATAAAACAAGTTAGAATTTTAAAACGAAATGATCAGAATAATTACACCCAACACACCAACGGATGTGATTTAGGTCCAAGCACATCTAGATCACAAAGTTCATTGTCTGGTTCTCAGTCTGGTCATCAACGTGTTTCTCCGAGGTTTGTAGAGCGGAGAATGTGCTTTGAGTGTGGCACAATTGGGCATATTGTAAGATACTGCCCATACCTGCAAAAGTTGAAGGCAAAAACAAGTGCTCCCCAAGAAACCAATTACCAAAAACGTTCATTTTCCCCGAAACAAGACCCACGTGTCTTGAAAGAAAGGGAAAAGAAATTAACACAAAAGAATCAAAAGGTAATTGAGAAGGCCTTAAAGTCAGAGGTCAAAGAAGAAAAACCTGTTCAAGCAAAACCTAAAACTGTAAAACCAGTAAATGCTAAAACAATTAATGCAAATACTGGTAAAGAACAAACAGCTTGGAAACAAAAACAGGTAATTCAGTCAGGGGGAGCACCAGAGGTTCTTTTTCCTAATCATCAAGTGATTGAAATCACTTTTCTTGATGATCAAGGACGACCCAAGTCCACAAAGGCTTGGGTCCCTCTCTCCAACTAATTTTTGAGTAAGCGTGTAGGATATTCCAGGAGGAACTTTCGATAGTCGTAAGATTGTTGATAGTGGAGCATCCTTGCACAAAATAGGCAACAGAAGAAATTGCTGCCTTTGATGGAGAGAAAAAGTAAAGGGAAACAGAAATGTCTGTTGAAAGAAATTGGAAGCTTCGACAAAATGAAAATCATTTCAAAATGTGAATGTTCAAGGCTTTGATCGGGTCCCCGGGATAGATTCAAATGAAGAGTACGCGCCTGTAGCACGGTTGAAGTTCACAATCGACAAAATGAACGTGCAGTGTACTTTGCTTCGCGGTGTGATTGAAGAAAATGTGTTTGTTGGACAAACCAACCGGGTGTGCGGATGCCTTGGAATGGATTGAACAACCGCACACTACTTCTGAAAGAGAAAGACTAAAACCTTCGCTGGTGAAATGTCGAAGACCAGCCGGACCCAAAGGTTTTTGATCTTGTTGCTGTCAAGAGATTTCTAAGTAGCTACAAAGAATCGACTTTGAAATCCACATCGGGTGGATATCCAGTTTGGGAGAGCACTCAGATTCCCGTCAATGCACGAAGCAGTTGAAGGATACGGTTTTAAATTTCTAATCTCTCCTATACCTGTCGATATTTAAGCTGCCTTGTGAATTATTATCTCGTACAGCACTCTTTGGCCAGACAATGTTGTCATGGTCCGCACCGCTTACCGACATGCCAACTGATTTTTCCAAAATTCGATAAATCTTTTCAGATTAAAATTAATTTTGGTTAACGGCATTGAGGTAAAACATGAGTTAACCGACATCGGAAAATCATTTTTGTAAATACCTTTGTGTTTTAAATTTATTTTAGTTTGTTGATTTTAGGGGGAGTAATCCAAAATCTGAAAATCCAAAAACATTGAAAAATTTCAAAAACACAAAAACAATAGAAAAGCAAAAATGAGTTTCCTGGCGAGCAAAAGAGAATATGATAGTACATCAGTGGTCTGTCTAAACCTCTTTAAACCTTAAATGAAAAACGATAAGCAGCTCTATATAAGATGTATCGGTAGGCTCACAATCATTTTAAAGTGTGCAGGGTGATATAAACTTAAATCTGACTGAAGATTGGGTGGGAACCATTCATTGGCATATGGTCTTAGTACCGAAATCTGAAAATCCAAAAACATTGAAAAATTTCAAAAACACAAAAACAATAGAAAAGCAAAAATGAGTTTCCTGGCGAGCAAAAGAGAATATGATAGTACATCAGTGGTCTGTCTAAACCTCTTTAAACCTTAAATGAAAAACGATAAGCAGCTCTATATAAGATGTATCGGTAGGCTCACAATCATTTTAAAGTGTGCAGGGTGATATAAACTTAAATCTGACTGAAGACTGGGTGGGAACCATTCATTGGCATATGGTCTTAGTACCGAAATTTCGTTTGAGAGATTGCCGGGGTTCTGAGATATTCGGTCTTTATGCTGCTTATCATCTGGGTATCATGGTTGTATCTTTTACCGAAAAATAACGGGGACGCAAGTCTAGATCTTCCATGATACTATACATACGTGTACATACTGCATACGACCTCAATAAGTGATCAACAATCACATGTCCAAACATATAAGTGATAAAATATCACATTCATCCGGGAGTCAAGTTCGTCTCTCTGCTGTACGAAAGTACTGACCTGTTCACGGACTTGCTCCTGTGCCCTCATGCATACGAAAATCAAGTTCCTCATCAATAAGTGATTCTATCACATAGGGCTTGTTTTCAATCAAAATAAGTGAGAATCTCACATCATATACGGTCAAACAGATGATAATCGGTATACTCACCGGTAAGATGAACCCTCGTGCATACCTTGATACGGGAATGTGTCGTGATGTGGATGAACACCGGTCGGTAAGTATAAATTATACCTTAACGTATCCCCTCGCCATGATTACAAATGATAAGTTGAGCTTATGTGGACAACAATACCGATAATTGTTATAGGATGCTTATCTTAATGTTATCTAATTGAACAACAAGAGTGTTTTGGACATGACCGTACACTGATATGATTCTCTTACCCTCGAAACTTGCAAAAAGAATGTCTGTAAATATTTATTTAATGTTTCCTGTTTATGCATCTTTGTATATATTTATTTATTGCTTTCCGTCTTTACGTTTGAAAAATGAAAAATTCCAAAAAGATTTTAGGTGTGTTTTAATATAAACTTTATAAAATCCAAAAAGATTTTTCTTCTAGTTTATTTTTGATTGACCGATGTTGGAACTCGAGTCTATCCTTCCCAAAAATCCTGATCGTAAGCTGGAAAACAATTGCATCTTCATAAACAGTCGAAGTTAACGAGTTTTGAAAGTTAAAGGATTAAAATGAATATTTTTCTAAACTTTCAAACTGTTGTCGGTTGGTGTTTGATTGAGATTTGATCTCATATGTGTCATTAGTTTAAATGTTAACTATATTCCAAGCGGTTGTTCTCATTATGCGTTTAGCTTTCTTGCATGTGCAGATGCTAAAGGCGAGGAGAACATGTTCGATGAAAAGCTTTGGAATGAAGACACGAAGTGGAGGCACTCAAAGGATAAACTGATCGAGTTGCCGCTGTCCCTTCATCAACACCACAAGGATCTGAAGAATTGACAAGTCAAAAGATTCACGAGGATGACTCAATGGAGAGTTCAATCTAAGGGGGAGTTTATTGACACACTACCTAAGTTAAATGGGGAGTTTGTTGATACACTTTCTACTTATGACGCGTGAAGACCTTGAAGATCCTCCGACATGAATGTGACAGAAGACGAACCATCGCGAGTAGCATCCAAGGGGGAGTTTGTTGATGCACTTTGTGTGGACGCGACTCGGCTCGGTTCGACTCGGCCTTGAAGACTTGAAGACACGAAGATCGAGACAAAGCTACAGCCAAGGGGGAGTTTGTTGGTGCACTTGTGTCTGTACTTTGTCTGTATTTCGTCTGATACAAAACGATGTCTTTAATGTAAGGTTGATGTAAGTTTGACCAAGTCAACCATCCTCCTGGTTTGACTTGACCAAACAGTTAGAGAAATGTTGTAAGCTGGCTGTGTCGAAGGATGTGTCATCGAAGGATTGTCTTATATCCTTCGATGATGAGCTCGAAAGATGGACCTCGATAGATGAGTTCGAAACATAACCTTCGATGGATGAACTCGAAGGATAGACCACGAAGGATATCATCCTTCGTGGTGTATGTGATCTTTCGATGGGTTTTCTGGTCGACAGATGATCTTTCGATCACTCTGTCTGATCCTTCGACCAGACCTGCTGTGTCGGGTATATATACCCATGTAGTGTGTTGTGTTCTGTAGTGAAAAAGATTAGACATAAGAGAGATAAGGCAGAGAGAGATAGGAGAGCACACACACACTGTGAGAGTTTATAGAACATATCTGTAAACATTGAGCTTGTAACCGGACCTTTCATACGTATTAATACATGTGGTGTTAATCGGTGAATCTTGTGTGTTGTGTTTGTGTTTGTTCTCGTATAAAATCTCGGTTGCATGCTAGCTTGGATTCCGCACTCGCTAGTGTGTTTGATATAACAAGGATAAGGTTTTAATCTCATCCTCGAGAGGGACCTACAAACACTATTTTTGGGAAGATCCATATCTTTTCAGAATATGTGTCGATCAACTCATTGGAAGATGCGCCCATGGTCGTGAAGCAAGACAAATTATTCGCCATTGTCATGAAGGACCATGTGGTGGACACCACGGATTAGCCAGCTGTAATGCCCTGCGTTTGAAACTTTCATATTTTTGGCAGGTCTAGTCCCTATGAAGTTTAATGATACTTATTTGAGACTTAATTATGTTAAACTACGTGAATCTTTTACTCTATGATGCTTTTGGGATACTTTATGCATAAACAAGAATGAAACTTGACTCTTGTGATACTTGAAACTCGAATCTTGAAACTTGCACTTGTTATACTGGATACTTATGAAACAAGAAACATGATACTGATGTGTGCGAGTGTGTATATGTTTTAATGTATATTTTAAACCCCTTTTTACACGTTAGTCAAGTTTTAAATTTATAAAACACGATATTTTACTAACACCAAACACACATATGGGCAAGTGCACCCATCGTGAGCGTAGTATAGTGTTGGCAAGATACCTAGGTCGTCCAAGGACACAAGAGCTTTTAATACCGGTTTGTTCTCAACGTCTAATCAAATCAAAAAGTTAGAAAAATGTTTTTAAACTAGAAAAATAAAAACTAACTAAAATGCTGAAAAATAAAATAAAAATAAAAACAGATAGACAAGATGAATCACTTGGCTCCGACTCGTGTTTAGTGTAACCTTTGATTATTTCCGCACTTTTGCACTTTTTAAGAGATTATCTTAGTTATTGTAGTAGACCCCTCTTTTGAAGGTGACGTTACCCTCAACCCAGTAGTTTGAGTCAGCAAGGATACAATCCTAAAGGGTCGGATTATTGAAAGATAATGAATTAAGTTATTAATGCATATTGTGGCAGGCCCCTCTTTTGAAGGTGACGTTACCCTCGGCTAAGTAGTCTGAGTCAGCAGAGATACAATCCTAAGTAGCCGGGTTAAAGTATTAATAGTAGCTTACATATGAGGGGTTGGACCCCCGCCATCCAATACCAGTGGGTATTGAAGGAGGTCCTACTAAATTTGACCCAGGTCCTTGCAGGATCTATACATTGAACAAGGCAAGACTCTTACCAAACCGTTCCCTTAACCCCCGACCAGGTAGCCAACATATCTCCATATAGACCGTGGAGATATGAATGGTGAAAATCTTTTATTTTATATAGACAGTAAAATAATGCCAAGACACCACGGACAAACGATAAGGAAGAATCACCTTCAACATAAGAAACTAGTTATTAAAGTCATTAATACATAACCAAATAAAAAGTGCGAAAAGATTAAAAATAAAAAGTATTACACTAGACACTTGTCTTCACCAAGTGATGTAAGAGACTTAGGCAAACATGGCCTTTGATTGTCAAGAACTCTTACGATCAATCTTGGATCCCGAGATGACTCACACACTCTATGATGGACGATGGATGATGGTGGTGGATGATGGTGTTGTGATGGTGGTGGGTGGTGGGTGAAGTGTGAGAGAGGTGGTGTGCCAAGGGATGGTTTGCAAATTAGCCAAGCAACCCTATTTATAGGCTGAACAGAGACTCGGGCACGGCCCCGTGTCCATTGGGCACGGCCCCGTGTCCACCTTCCTTCTCTGTCTTCTTTAGTTGCAGTTTGTCTGCATTAGTTGACCACGCCCCCGTGTCCGCTGGGCACGCCCCCGTGTGCAGAAGCGTATCTGTACTATCAAGATTTCCCCAGATTCT
The DNA here is from genome assembly GCA_030545235.1 of Helianthus tuberosus. Taxonomy (NCBI): domain Eukaryota; kingdom Viridiplantae; phylum Streptophyta; class Magnoliopsida; order Asterales; family Asteraceae; genus Helianthus; species Helianthus tuberosus. The sequence continues at coordinate 86,275,776 of CM060377.1, read as the reverse complement.
GCGAATCTTAGAGTTGACCACGGCCCCGTGTCCGCTGGGCATGCCCCCATGGTGGGTGATAGAAGCTTCTACAGCTTTGTCTTTTCTGCTGACACTTGGGCACGCCCCCGTGCTCACTGAGCACGGGGCGTGTTCAGCCTTCTGTTCTCTTGTTTTTGCTTGGAAAGATGCTGTCGGGGGGTCGGGCATGCCACGTTTCTTCCTTTTCTTGTATTTATGTTATATTTAGCAGCCTTTTTGCTTCTTTTATTTATTTGAGCTCATTTAATCCTGAAAATACTTAAGGAAGACAAAAACACACTTTTTCCAACATTAGTACTAAAAAAGGGTTAGTTTTATGCCACATTTGATGTAATTTATATGTTGCATTTTGCACACATCAAATACCCCCACACTTGAATCTTTGCTTGTCCTCAAGCAAAACTCTTTATTTTGTGGCTTACACTCCCAAATGGAATGGGTAGAAGAGAAGGTTTTGGGATTGTCATAGAGTGTCGGGATTTCCAAGATTCTTTATTAAGTTTTATTTTTATTTATTTACAATCCTATTCGTCATGATTTATTTAAAACATTACATAAGATAAATTACTTATTAGGGCATAACATGCCTTTTTTTAAAATTCCATTTTTATACAAGTTCACATACCTCACGGGGGATCACTCAACACTCGGCCGAAGATGTATTTTAGTGAATCACTCGAGAGCGGCATGGAACTTACTCCTACCATAGGCTTGCCAAGCAACCAATCCTCCTCCTTTTTAACTATATACCTTTGTAATTATCAAGAGGACTTTTTGGGTGAAGGGTTAGGCTTGGGTTAAAGGTTGGTGGTTGGGTTAGTGGTTAGTAAAAGGGCGAAAGGCGTAAAAAACGTCGGTTTTCTTAAGACTTCTTATTTTTGTAATTTTTTTTTGCAATTTTTTATTTTGATGAAGCTATTATTCAAACAAAGTTATTATTGATAAACTTGTTTATTTAGTTCTCTTTTGATTCATCATCAACACAATTTTTTTTTGAAAAGTCATACGAAAAACCGAGCTTGTTACTAAAACAAAGGGTTAAAAATAAAAAGGTTTTGGTGGGTGAAAGGGTGTTTGTTTTGGGTTATGAAATGAAAAGGTTTAGGCTCAAAGGGGTTAACTAGGGGGATTTTGGGTAGGTGGTAAAAAAAATAATGGTGTAGAAATAAAAAGGGTTAGTCCTAATGCCTCTGTCATTTACTTACTCGGGTTTAAGTTGGTAAGGACCGGGAATGTATTGTTGTTGCAAGTTCTAGATTCGTAAGAACCAAGCGGCTATTCACACAAGAAACGAAAAATGAGCATTTAGTTTAAAGATATGTATTTGTATGCTCAATAAAGGCTCAAAACTCACTTTTTGTGGGAATAGGTTTTTATGTGATCAAGTATATATAATCAAATTTTAACTAAACTTGTCATGCCGTTTCATAATTTTCTTATGTTGGTTCTTTTTATCACGACGCTATCGGTTGTAAATTTGTAAAAATATAGCCTTTTTAGAACTTGAAATTCCCAAGTTAAACCTACACAAGTAAAAAAAATTAGAAAAAATTTTGAAAAAAATTTGGGGTGATTAGCGGTTCCAATAGAGTTTTGTGTAAGGCTTGTGATTAGGACTTGCAAGATTCAAAGTTTTAGCATCCCCCCCACACTTAAATTACACATTGTCCTCAATGTGTCCCAAAATTAAGTTTTTAGGTTGATTGAATGTGTAAAAAGGTGTGAAAAAGCAAAAAATTATGTTACTGGGCGTCTGGACACGGCCCCGTGGTGTCCGAGCACGACCCCGTGTTCAGATCACCAATAACAAAATGAGTAAAAAGAAATAGAAGCCTGGGCACGGGGGCGTGTTCAGTGAGCACGCCCCGTGTCCAGTTACCTGAACTGGGCATTTTCTGCAGATGGTTGAGCACGGGCCGTGTTGGGCGAGCACGGCCCCGTGCTGAACTTGCTGTAATGAAGAAAAATTTGTCGGGTGGCCCTGTTTTTGTGCATGGGGTGCTGGTTCAAGTTTCCCTTGGTATCCTTCACCATCTTGAGTGTGTTTTATTCCTGCAAATTAAACTAAACTAGAAAACATTTAAATTAATCTAAACTAAGCTAAGGATAGTTCCGCGGAATGCCTCCGTGGTGCGCCACGTTTATAAGGGTCCTTGGCTAGACCCAAAGCCTGGTCATATGTTACCCAAGTGGGATGTTTTGCATCCCATGCTACACCGTCGGAGAGCGTCATCCAAACTTGAGTCTATGACCTTCATGTAGTTGACCGGGTCGTCGTCTTCTACTCTTTTTCCAACTCCAAACTTCATTTCCTCGTCCCCAATCCTCAATGTTAGTGTTCCATCATTCATGTCTACCACCGCTTGGGCCGTAGCTAGGAATGGCCTCCCTAGGATGAGTGGTACTTCGGCATCTTCCTCCATATCTAGTATGACAAAGTCGGCCGGAAAGACAAATTCGCCAACTTTGACCAATAGATTTTCAGCGACACCTTGTGGATATTTGACGGATTTCTCGGCGAGTTGTATACTTATCTTTGTAGGGCTTGTTTTCCCTAAGCCGAGTCGGTTGAACATTGATGAAGGCATGAGGTTGATGCTAGCCCCGAGATCGGCTAGTGCGTTGCGAATGGGGGATTCCCCAATTGAGCAAGGAATTGTGAAGCTTCCAGGATCAATCTTCTTTTGCGGGAGTTTGTTGAGTAGTAAGGTGGAGAATTCTTCGCCTAAGTTAACTAATTGCAATGATTCAATTTTCCTTTTATGAGTGAGGAAGTCCCTCATAGATTTTGAATATTTAGGCATTTGAGTTAGGACTTCGATAAATGGAATATTAACATGCAATTGTTTTAATAAATTTTCAAACTTTGCGAATTGCTCATCGGTCTTTTGAGTAATTAACCGACCGGGGTATGGAACCGAAGGAGTCTTAGTAGGCTCTTGGATTGGTGGAGAAGCCTTCTCTGGTTGGGGCGTGGGTGGAGTTGTGGTATGGCTGGATTGGCTTCTTTCAGCTGGCGGTAATGGAGCCTCCTCGGGCCCCACGGTTCGGTTTCTCAATGTGATGAGATGTACTTGCGCCTTTGGGTTGGTTTCGGTATTACTTGGTAACGCGCCTTGTGGTCTCTCGGAGAAATTTTGAGCTATTTGATTTAATTATTTTTCAATGTTTTGAATGCTAGCTTGTAGATTTCTGAAATTTGATTCCAATTGCTGAAATCGATCCGAGTTTTTCTTTTCGGTGTCGGAGATGAGGCGAGATACAGTATCTTCAAGCCTTTCTTGTCCACCTTGCTGTTGAGATAAATTTTGTGGTTGTTGAAAGTTTGTTCGTTGGTTTAGATTTTGTTGGTTACTACTATTGCCGGGTTCTCTCCAACCAAGGTTAGGGTGGTTACACCATCCTTGGTTGTAGGTACCCGTTGGAGGACCCGACGGCCTAGGTCTATTATCAATGTAGTTTAACGATTCTGTTTCATCATCTATATCTTTCATACAACTCCAATTTTCATGTGGCCCACCACACCCCTCACAAGCCATAACCGATGTTGTTTTTGCTATTTCTAGCTTTTTGATTTTTGAAGAAAGGGCCTCGATTTGGGCTTGTAAAGAAGTGCTTTCGTCAACCTTATGGGCGCCCGGGGCAATAGATTTATTGCCTCGGGGAGTGTGCCACTGAAAATTGGTTTGAGCAATTTCCTCAATTTGATTATAAATTTCATTTGGGCGACGATTACCTAAAAGTCCCCAGGAGCTAGAGTCAAGTGTTTGTCTTGTGTGTGGCAACAACCCATTATAGAAAGTGGATACTTGTTGCCATACCGCAAGACTGTGGTGAGGACACTTTCTTAGTAGCTCCGTGAACCTTTCCCAAGTTTCATACAAGGATTCCCCATCCTCTTGTGAATATGTATTAATTTCAGTCATTAATTTAGCCGTTTTAGCAGGAGGGAAATACTTATATAGAAACTTTTGGGCTAGTTCATCCCAGGTGTTTACCGAGCCAACTGGGAGGGTATTAAGCCAAGCCTTAGCTCGGTCTTTTAGTGAAAATGGAAACATACGAAGGCGGATGGCGTCGTTTGATACTCCATTGATCCGAAAGGTATCACATATTTCTAAGAAATTAGTAATATATAGATGGGGATCCTCGTCCGCAAGTCCATGGAAGGTTGCGGAGTTTTGAAGCATCTGTATCAAGTGTGGCCGAAGTTCGAAGTTGTTGGCTTCGACATTCGGTGCATTGATAGCGGCGCCTAGATTACCTACGGTGGGGCGTAAGTAATCCATGAGAGTATGTTGGTCCGCCATTGGAGGTGGGTCCCCCGAAACTTTCTCTTGGTTTTTAGCTTTAAGTCTTTTTCTGAGAAATCGTTCGGGTTCTTCTAGAGGTTCTTTTATGTCTCTACTAGAACTGGAGCTCATACACTACGTAGAAAGTTCAGATGTGGCACCTGTGTTCCAAGTCCTGCAATAAAAACAGAAAAGAACGTTGGTCAGAAGGTTCACCACGGCCCCGTGCTCAGGTGAACATGTCACACCCCCAAAATCCACCATGCGGAGTACCACCGCTTAGAGGCGAGACATGACCAGGATCGAGCCACCAATCATATTGAACAACATAATTAAGTAAATAAACCAACCATAATACAATTGGTGACCAAAAGACAGTAACCGACTTTAGGTTAACAGCGAAAGCATAAGACGTAAGTCCAAAACATAAGTTCATAGTTCATAAGTTTAACGACCAAACATAAGTTCCATAAGTTCATAAAGTTTAAATGTTAAGCACGGGACATGACAGTCCATATTCCACAACGACCTCCTCCTCGCGCAAGCTCCATAAGTATCTAACGACCTGCAAGGCATGTAACAACAAATCAACAACAAAGTTGAGCGAGTTCACAGTAGGTGTTCATTATAAAGTAGTTTTTCAAGAACTATGAGTTTGTTTGCAATTGCAGGTTAAATCAACTTTCCTTATTTTCCCAAACCATAAACGGTGGGGGCTACCCCATGTTGTAAACCACTAGACTAGATGTATATATATATATATGTGTGTGTGTCCTTCTCAATCCGAGGACAGAGGTACATATTAAATATGTAGGTTTAGCGCTGGTGTCCTTCCCAATCCGAGGACAATGGTACGTAGGTTTAGCGCTGGTGCCCTTCCTAATCCGAGGACAGTGGTACGTAGTGAGTACGTAGGTATAGCACTGGCGTCCTTCCCAATCTGAGGACGGAGGTACGTATAAGAATACGTAGGTTTAGCGCTGGCGTCCTTCCCAATCCGAGGACGAAGGTAAGTAGTCTAGTAGTGGTGAAAGTACAAGTTCCGTCTTAGCTATTTAATCCCATTCCCAACCACCGGGAATCCCATGCCTTAGTAAGGGTGCGAACTCACCTTTGGTTGTTCGGTTTGACTCTCAAAAATAGCTAACAGTCAAGGTCGGTCAATCACGTCCTAGTATGATTACCACTTAGTTTATTAGTGACTTCAAATAGAGCACAAAGTTCCTACACGTATCTATCACATAACATGCATCACTTTAAAGGTTTATGCCCATATAAACTTCCCATCTATTCCCGTTCATAAGAAAACATACTACATTGCACATAACACATATAACATGTTAGATCATTCTCGGATAACCTACCCGACATTTAGACACGCAAATTACTACTTATGTCATTTCAGCTTTTACATTCGAAACTGGGGTGTTTTCGGGGATTTTAATAAAATAGTTAACTTGTTCCAAAAATTCCCAACTTTTTACAGAAGGTCTCAAAACGATCCAAATATTATTGTGTAAAAATCTCGGGATCCAATTCATCACCAATATTTTATAAAAATTCATTTTCCGGACTGAAATCAGATTCATCTTTTTCTGACTGCAGTCCACGGAATAATTTATTTAAAATTCCTCGTAAGTCCGATTTACGAAATTCCGGTGGGAGAATTACAAATACATCAGTGGTCATCTACTGTAAAAATTTCATGGGCTGATTCAACAAAGAACTCAAGTTATGACTAAAAACATATCGCCCATTTACTGTAGTAAAAACTCAGCTTTAGTTGCTGTTACAAAAAGGGTCTTTAAAAATAGTAAACGAAGTCCAAAAATCATGATTCCAGTGCCATTAGAACCGTATTTCATAATACATAAATCTAGGTGTCTTATATATATATTTTTGTTCCGTAAGGTGTGTAGGATCGGTTTGCGACCCGAACGAGTCGTTCAGAAGAGATTTATCAGTTTCAGAGGCGGAAACTAAGAAACCGAGTGTCGAAACAGCTTGCGTATCACTTTAACACTGATTATATTGATATACTATCGATTACAATCAGTCCTCACACCGGCAGCACCTCGGTATGGAATTTCAGAACTGTTACAAATGAAATGACCAACACTCCTATATATACTAGACAAGGTTTCGCTTGAAAACATTTCAAGCGAAATCCTTATAATGACATTGAAGCGAAATCTATCCATCTATTTTGTCTTCAAGCGAAATCTTCAAATCTGATTATTTGTTATGATGATGTCATTGTTGTGATGTCATCCTTGATGTCACACAAGTGATGTCATCATTCTATAAGATGATGTCACGCTTGATTAGATCTGCAACGAACCTGAGACTCGACATAAGACGAAGACGACAGATGAATGTACCAACAGACTCCCCCTCAGATGTTGACGAGTCTTAAATGTCGAGTATTCTCAATCTTCAGTCTTTATCGGTCTTTTTTCTTTCTTAGCATAAACCAGGATCTTCTCTTTGGCTCTAACCTCATCAGACTCCCCCTCTCATCATGATGGGATCGCCGTCTGGAATTAGCTATCACCTTGAGATCAATCCCTGGCTTTATCTCTGATCAGCTCATTTCCTGCACACATTTTCTCATCAAAAACATAAGTTTTCACTTAAATCAATAAGAAAAACTTACTAGAAATAGTTACATCAAGTTCAAATTAATGACCCTGATTAACTAAACTCAATTTCTTTTTCTCAAAATCAGATTCTTCTTTTAAAACGCACACTCCCAAACCAGTTCATCTTGTTCAGCACTTGAAATTTTGAAAATCAGCTCTTCAACATCAGTTGTTGAAAATCTTTTTGGATTTTTCAAAATTTATGCTAAAACACTCCGAAAATCTTTTTGGAATTTTTTTTATAACAGAAATGCAGAAAAGAAATATTTGCAAACAATATTTTTGTGAGTTCGTGCAAGAGGATCATATCAGTTTTTGTGACTAATCACTAGCACCATTAAGCTTGATTTCATTTTAAGCTCTAAACAATTCACATAGATTGACGATATGTTTGTCCTCTTAAGCTCAATCTAAAAACTTTCGAAATGCTTACCGATACGTTAAGGTATATTAATATAGCACTAAACTCTTATGGACCCCACGATCTCCGCATATCCCCTCATCATGTAATACACTAACTCAAGTAATGCCTTTAAACTTTTATCAACTGTGATTTGTGCGAAAACAAAGCAGAATGTTTAAACATTAACAATCAGGTCGATACTTCCGTATACGCAGAGAAAGTCCAATGTTTAAACAAAATAAGAAAAATAAAACAAGTTGAAGTTGTTTAGGCTTTAACCACCAGGTCGATACTCCCGTATACGCAGAGGTGATCCAAAGCTTAAACGAAACACCAAAGAAAATAAAGCAGAACGTTTAGGCAACAACATCCAGGTCGATACTCACGTATACGCAGAGGATGTCCGATGCTTAAACAAAATAAAGAAATAAAACAAGTTTAAATCTTTGCAAAATAAAATGCACAATCACAGCGACTTTTTAGCAAAGTTGTGAAAGTTCACAAACTTAACCAGTTTTATGTCTTTCGACAATCAGCGATTACTGAGTAGGCACACAGTCAAGAAGGACAAAACTAAGTACTATGCTTTTGACCGTGTTTCCCACTAGAACTAGGCTTTTTCATTTATGTTTGTATCGTTATCACAAATCTACTAGTCTAGCTGAGCCTACCGTCACATCTTTAGTGAGATCGCTTATCACATTTTATCTCTCCATTTCTTTAGCATGCTGTGACAGTCCAACTGATCTACTATCATTTCCTCTTTTTGACAACAAAACTCATTTTTTTCATTTTTCAATGTTTTTGACATTTTCAAATTTTCAAATGTTTTTGGATTTTCTGAAAATTTCTTACTCCCCCTAAAATGCAAACACATTTTAGGAAATTTGAAAACAAACTGTACAAACAACGTGACAACTGATATCGAATCGCTTCAATTCGCCATCCACTTGGCATAAACAATCAGAACTCCCCCTCACAACAAACTATTTTCCCATAGTGATTTCAAAACACTTAAGTTTGTTTTAATCATAATGGTTTTTCTGGAAAATTAGTTTTGTTGATTTTCATAACCACTTGTAGGTTAGGGGTTTGGTTCATCACATTGCTTTTTAACCACTTGTAAAATTTAACATTTATCAATTTTAACAACACAATCACATGTAGAAAATCAAGTACAACTTAATGTCCCTGATTTACCACTTGTAAGTTCGAAATATCACTTTCGTGAATTTCTCAAGAAATGTGCCGATTCATGTTCCACGCTTACCAACCTGGGAACTCCGGCAAGTCAGGTTTTTCATTTGAACAGATTCACCCAAGCCTGACGGTCCTTGGGTGATTTTGAATTCTTGTTCAACAATGGTGGAAAATTTTCATCATCCATTGTTAAACCTGAATTCTCCAATTTTACCTCAACCAATGGCTCCTCTGGCTTTGACGAACCAGAATCATTGCCTGCACATGGCTTGTCTGACTTTGACCTGTCAGATTCATCGCCTGATGGTGGCTTGTCTGACTTTGACACATCAGATTCATCGCCGACCATTTTCTTCTTCTTCTTTTCTTCTTTCGTCCTCAGATTTGTATCTGATGAATACATCTTGCTTGACTTTGCAGTCGAGGAAAGCGATTCATCAGAACTCTTATTTTTACCAACAGATGAACCCGAAGACAAGATCTTCTCTAGATACTCTCTAGCCTTCTTTCTCTTCTTTCTCAGTCTGTCTTTCTGCCCCTGAGAAAGTTTCACTTTCGTTTCTTGAACTTTAGGCTCTTGAACCTTCTGTTCTTTGGGCTTGACATTGACTGGTTTCTTCACCTGCCTCGGAGAGTCAGCCCTCGATCTTCTCATTGATCTCATTGAGCAATCTCTAGCAATATGGCCAATGATGTTGCAGTTAAAACATCTTCTTGATTCAAACCTCCAATTCTGGCAGTTAACAGCAATGTGTCCTTGATAACCGCATCGGTAACACACTCTGTTATCGTACCAATCACCATTTTCAGTCCAAACATTCAGATCATAGCACTGTTTGGCTTGGTGATAATCCTTGCTCCTCTTGTTTGCTGGATTTGACTTTTGAGCACTGTGGTCCGACCTGCACCACTTATTGCCAACATTTTTTGAGTTTTGATTTTCCAATTTTTGTGATTTTTTATCACGATTGGATGATTGAACTGATGAGCTTTTATTTTCTTTTTGAAGATTTTTCGGTTTTTTATCTTTTTGTTTTTGTTCCACATTCTTCTTTACAGGTTTTTGTGATGAACATTTACCTTTTTCAGTAGAATGTAGAACAGTTTCTTTAAACATTTCTTTTAATTTCAAAAAAGTTTTCTTTTTCTCATCATCATCAGTTTTCTCATCACAATCTTCAACTTTGACATTGTCAAAGTTTGTGACATTGTCACTTATTGGAACGGAATTGATCGGTTTTGGACAGGGGAACTCAGATGAAGTCACAAAACCTTTCAATTTCCTTTCAAGTTCATCAATCTTGTTTCTTGAATTCTCAGCTTCGTTTTCAAGCTGAGATATTCTTTCAAGATGAGACTTGATTGATTTTTCATTTTCCTTCTTCATGTTTTCAAGAACAGACTTTTCATTTTCCAAAACATTTATCTGTTCTTGAAATTTTGTCTCATTTGCTTTCAGATTTTTGTTCTCCAGCTTGATCCAGAAATCTTCATCTTCTGAGGATTTCTTTTTGCTTTCAAAATCCTTTTCTTTCTCTTTCAAAATCTTATTTTCTAATGTCAAACTGTTCAAATCGTTTAACAGTTTGTCATTTTCAGATTTCAACCTCTCACAATTTTCCTGCAAAACAAGAATCTGTTTATCAGCAGATTTCTTTTCATTCTTCATCACTGAAATCTCTTCAGTTTGTTCCTCTCCCACTTGGACACCTTTACTTTTGCTCTTCTTTAATATTGATTTTCCACTTTGACTTTTCTTCTTCTCAGCATTGATCACCATCTGTTCTTCAATCTTTTTAATGAGTGGACAAATTGTCAGTTGGGAAAATTCTCCAGAAATTTTCAAGTTTAAGATATAATTTTCCCATTCTTCTTGAGGTAAAGCACTGACAAATTTTTCAACCCATTCTTCTGATTCCTTTTTAATACCCGTCTCAGACATTGAGCGAACAAGATGGCCATACCTCTTAATAATACTCTTTGTACTTTCTCCTGGACAACCTGAAAATGAATCAAATTCTTTATTTAATACATTTATTCTATCAAATGTTTCTTGAGTCATATTAAAGAAATTGATATTCATGATTCGGAAACCCGTTTATCGAGACAGTCCCGTTAAGCGAAATATCAAGTCCAAGCTAGATCACCTTTCAAACAAAAAACCAATTACTTAAAATTCTAATTGGGTCGAAAAGTCTGTAGGTAGGGGGCTGACAACAATCCACTTAATCGACAAGACTCAATTTTTATGTGACAATGATTGGGCCTCAAATATTCATCACATGGACCTCCTGACAACAATTTCACATGTATCGACAATCCACTATCATATGCTACCAATATGAATTACCGACATTTTTAATTCTTTTCATATAATCGATGACAATCACTTTTAAAATCTCAATTGATTTGATCAACACTCATTATGCAAATACAACCTTTTTCACATTTCAATGAATTCAGCTTTTCAATTGATTTGATTTAATGAACAAAATTGTGGTTAAATTTGATTGGACCTCTAATTATATGATCACGTGCAATCTGACTTCCAATTTACGAGACAACATCAATTAAAGAATCACACAACACAATGTAATTATCAAGCGGTTCACACTACTCAAAACACTACTTTGTTCACTTAATCAAACCGATGCAATCCTGACACAAGTCACATGATTTTGTTTAATATTTTCACACAACACACGATGCACTTTCACAACATTCGATACATGTTATCAAGCGGTGAGTCACAAGTTTCAAGTGATATGTCTAGATTGAACTTTATTTTCTTGTCTCAACTAACTGACAACCTCGTTTTACGTTTCACACAACTCGACGTACACAGTCAACTTATTTAAACCGAGGTATTCAATATGCAATCTGACTTTCAATTTGCGAGATTCACATAAATCGATGAATTTTCAAAGCGGTGTGTTGATTTCAAGTAAGACTCACGAGGTAAACTCAAGTAGAAAAACTCTCTGAAGCGAAATCTTTAATTTCGCTTAAATGGTCTTAAGCTGAATAACACCCTGAAGCGAAATCAAACAAATTCAAGTGTAATCTGGTCAATTTCTCAAGCGAAATCTTGTGACATCATCTTTTACGATCTGTTTTAGACTCGATTGAACAAGTAAATGACCGAATTACGTTCTGAAACTTTCAAGGGTTTGTTAAAACATGATTTCGCACAATATGTGAGAATTTGAGCCGATTTTATCCGTAAAAAATTTGTTCGGTTTTGAAAGAAGGTGTAGAAAATCAGAAAAAGTGACAAAAAACGAGCTGTTTTGGCGAAATCTCTTCCTCCTAAGCTCTGATACCAATTGTAGGATCGGTTTGCGACCCGAACGAGTCGTTCAGAAGAGATTTATCAGTTTCAGAGGCGGAAACTAAGAAACCGAGTGTCGAAACAGCTTGCGTATCACTTTAACACTGATTATATTGATATACTATCGATTACAATCAGTCCTCACACCGGCAGCACCTCGGTATGGAATTTCAGAACTGTTACAAATGAAATGACCAATACTCCTATATATACTAGACAAGGTTTCGCTTGAAAACATTTCAAGCGAAATCCTTATAATGACATTGAAGCGAAATCTATCCATCTATTTTGTCTTCAAGCGAAATCTTCAAATCTGATTATTTGTTATGATGATGTCATTGTTGTGATGTCATCCTTGATGTCACACAAGTGATGTCATCATTCTATAAGATGATGTCACGCTTGATTAGATCTGCAACGAACCTGAGACTCGACATAAGATGAAGACGACAGATGAATGCACCAACAAGGTGTCTTATATATATATTTTTGTAACACAATTAATTCCTAACACTTAGGAAAATATTCAGGACCTTTTAGTAAATTTTTTGCACCTGACTAGTAGGTTAACAAGCACATGTAAGTATGACACAGTAACAGGAAACAGTTAAGTAATTCAACACAGTCACTAAGCACTTTAATTATCATTAAATAATCGTACGGATACATGTAAATACGAGGGTTGTCACATTCTCCCCCTGTTAAGAAAATTTCGTCCCGAAATTAGTGCGTAGTTACTGAGGAAGCTAGTTAAGTTGCGGTGTTTACTGGCTGTTCCTGGGGTGTCACATCATTCCCCCGTTAATTTGGAATTTCGTCCGAAATTCTGCAGTAGCTTCAGCCTCAGTAGTGGTTGCATTTTTCTTAAACAGCTGGGGGTACTTGAGTTTCATTTGGTCTTCTCGTTCCCAGGTATACTCTGGGCCACGACGGGAATCCCAACGAACTCGAACAAGAGGTATCCTGGTACGTTTGAGAATCTTAACATCTCGATCAGTAATCTCCACTGGTTCCTCGACGAATCGCAGCTGGTCGTCGATAGTGAGCTCCTTTAAGGGAACTATGGGGGTCTCATCTGACAGACAGTTCTTCAGATTCGACACATGGAAAACATTGTGAACTCCGCTGAGTTCTTCAGGTAGATTCAACTTGTAGGCGACTTTGCCAATTTTCTCAATGATTTCAAAGGGTCCAACGTATCGCGGGTTGAGTTTGCCTCGTTTGCCAAAACGTACTACACCTTTCCAAGGTGAGACTTTGAGTAGCACTCGATCCCCAACCTGGAACTCGAGTGGTTTCCTTCGCTTATCAGCATAGCTTTTCTGACGGTCACGAGCTGCCGCCATTCGTTGCCGTATCTGAGCAATTCTCTCGGTTGTATCTACTACAAGTTCTGGGCCTGTGATTTGGCTGTCGCCAACTTCTGCCCAACAGAGAGGTGATCGGCACTTCCGTCCGTACAATGCCTCGAACGGAGCGGCCTGGATACTGGTGTGATAACTGTTGTTATACGAAAACTCCACTAACGGGAGGTGTTTTTCCCAGCCATTGCCAAAATCGATTACACATGCCCTGAGCATGTCTTCAAGAGTTTGGATGGTGCGTTCAGATTGCCCATCCGTCTGTGGATGATATGTCGTGCTCATGTCTAATCGAGAACCAAAGGACTTGTGCATAGCTTGCCACAATTCGGACATAAAATGTGAGTCACGGTCAGAAATGATGGAGGTTGGCACTCCGTGCCTTGATACTACTTCATTTAGGTAGATGTCTACTAGAGTAGAAAACTTGTCGGTTTCCTTGATAGCCAGAAAATGTGCAGACTTAGTCAGTCGATCCACGATCACCCAAATGGTATCACTTTCGCGTTGAGATCTAGGCAGGCCAGTAATGAAATCCATGGAAATTTGCTCCCATTTCCATGTCAGGATCTCTGGTTGTTGAAGCAGGCCTGATGGTTTCTGATATTCGGTCTTGACTCTCGCACAAGTCAAATATTTACTGACGTAGGTTGCTATGTTGGCCTTCATACCAGGCCACCAATACGTAGTCTTGAGATCATGGTACATCTTATCCGAACCAGGATGTACTGAATAACGAGACTTGTGTGCTTCGTCCATCACAAGCTCGCGTAAGTTTCCGTAAAGTGGAACCCAGATGCGTCTGTTAACATAGTAGGCGCCGTTTTCCTTTTGCTCTAGCCGCTGCCTCGATCCTCGTAAGGACTCAGCCCTGACATTTTCCGCTTTTAATGCTTCAACCTGAGCATCACGAATTTGAGTGGGAAGGTTAGATTGGATGGTAAGCTGTAACGCGCGTACACGCTTAGGTATGGTATCTTTTTGACTAAGGGCGTCGGCCACAACATTGGCTTTGCCCGGATGATATTTGATAGCGCATTCATAATCGTTCAAGAGCTCGACCCATCGGCGTTGTCGCATGTTTAACTCCTTCTGTTTGAAGATATGCTCGAGACTCCTGTGATTGGTGTAAATGGTGCACTTGGTACTGTACAGGTAATGTCTCCATATCTTAAGTGCGAAAACAACTGCTCCCAATTCCAGGTCGTGTGTAGTGTAGTTCCTTTCGTGAACTTTAAGTTGGCGCGATGCGTAGGTAATGACCTTGTCACGTTGCATCAATACACAACCAAGTCCTTGGATGGAAGCGTCACAATAGACCACAAAATCATCTGTGCCTTCGGGTAACGAAAGAATAGGCGCGCTACAAAGTCTATCCTTTAAGTGCTGAAAAGCAGATTCCTGTGCATCACCCCAACGATAGGTGACACCCTTCTGAGTCAGCGAAGTGAGAGGTTGCGCAATCTTGGAGAAATCCTTTATAAACCTTCTGTAATATCATGCCAAACCCAAGAATTGGCAGATTTCTGTTGGTGTGCGGGGTGCAGGCCAGTTCTTAATCGAGTCTACCTTGGATGGATCTACATGAATCCCATCCTTGTTTACCACGTGGCCTAGAAAGTGGACTTCGCGAAGCCAGAAGTCACATTTAGAAAATTTAGCATACAGTTGCTCTGCTCGAAGAAGTTCCAGCATAAGTCGTAGATGCTGCTCGTGTTCCTCCTGACTCTTAGAATAGATCAGGATGTCATCGATGAACACAATAACGAACTTATCCAAGTAAGGTTTGCATACTCTGTTCATAAGATCCATGAAGACCGCCGGTGCGTTCATCAATCCGAAAGGCATAACTAGAAACTCGTAATGGCTGTAACGAGTTCTGAATGTTGTTTTAGAGACGTCCTCATCTCGGACTCTCAGTTGATGGTAGCCCGATCTCAAATCAATCTACGAGTAATAACTCGACCCTTGCAGCTGGTCGAATAGGTCATCAATACGTGGAAGAGGATAACGATTCTTCACGGTCACCTTGTTAAGCTCGCGATAGTCAATACACATTCTGAAGGTACCGTCTTTCTTCTTTACGAATAACACCGGAGCTCCCCAAGGCGAAGAGCTAGGACGTATGAAACCCTTTTCCAAGAGTTCTTGTAGTTGCGTGGATAGTTCTTCAAGTTCTGACGGGGCTAGTTGATAAGGTGCACGAGCTATTGGTGCTGCTCCAGGAGCTAGCTCGATTTGAAACTCGACTTGTCGATGAGGCAGAAGACCAGGTAATTCCTCAGGAAATACCTCAGGAAAATCACGTACAATAGGTATGTCTTCTATCTTCCTTTCTTCCGAGGATGTATCAGAAACGAGAGCTAGAATAGCAGTATGGCCCTTTCGCAAACACTTCTGGGCCTTGAGGAAAGAGATGATGCCTACGACTGCACCACTCTTGTCGCCATGAATCACAAGGGTTTCTTCACCAGAACGAGGGATGCGGACAATCTTCTCGTTGCAAAGAATTTCCGCTTGATGATGAGATAGCCAATCCATCCCAATAACGACGTCGAAGCTACCAAGTACAATAGGGATAAGATCGATAGAGAAGGTCTGACCAGCTAAGACGAGATTACAGCCCTTAACTATGTGTGTGGCTTCAAGACTTTTTCCGTTTGCTAGTTCTACTGTGTGTTTGGTGTTCAAAAGTGTTGGAGTGCACTTAAGCATTTGACTAACTTTTATGGACACATAGCTAGTATCGGCACCCGAATCGAATAAAACAGTAACAAAGAAATCATCCAGAAGAAACTTACCCATCACCACGTTGGGATCGTTCCGTGCATCACCCTGGCCTAGCACGAAAACACGTCCTTGGGCGCCATTGCCATTATTGTTACCCCCATTGTTGCGTCCATTGTTGTTCCCGTTTCCTTGGTTGTTGTTCTGATTCTGATGCAGCTGTGGACAGTGCCTCTTGAAGTGACCCTCAACACCGCACTGGAAGCATCCCTTATTACCCTGCTGGTGTTGCTGTTGGTTCTGTGTAGCTTGTGGCTGCTGCTGACGATTCTGATTCGCAGGACGTGAGCTCCTGCAATCTTTGGCTTCATGTCCAGGCTTGTTACATCTTTGACAACGACCCTTGTTGCACGCCCCGCTATGGTGCAAATTACATCGATTGCACTTAGGGTGATTACCCCTGTTTCCACCCTGACCTTGATTCCCAGAAGAATGCTGACTGGGGCTCCTGTATTCATCAGTCTTTCGTTGCTGAGACTGAACTGAAGTAGAACCTTTGCCCGAATTTCCATCCCACTTACGCTTGTTATCACTGGGAGCATCAGTAGTAGTAGCGCTAATATGCTTGGGCAGCTTGTTCTGCTCAACTGCCTGATCAGTGAGACGATGAGCCAACTTGATGATTTGCTGAATGGTGCCAAGATTAGCTGAGATTACGTGGCTTTGAATTTCTGGCACCAAACCCTTGAGGTACAGCTCAATATGTTTGATGGGAGGGTCCACCATAGTAGGACACAAGATGGCCAGCTCGTTTGACCTCTTCGTATACGCCTCAATCTCAGACCCTGTCATCTTCAGATTGAAAAATTCCACCTCTAGCTTGTGGATGTCGTCACAACTACAGTACTCTTACTTGATCAATTCTTTGAAGTCGTTCCATGGGGTGGCATTAGCAACCGCCAACCCAAGCAGTTGAACCTGTGCTTTCCACCAGGTTAGTGCAGCACCTTCCAGCGTTCCAGTAGCAAATTTCACCCTACGATCTTCAGGGCATTCACACATCTCGAAAACAGACACGAGCTTCTCGAACCAGTGAAGAAGGCCTACAGCTCCTTCAGTGCCGCTGAAGGTACTTGGTCGGCAATCCATGAATGTTTTGAACGTACATACGGGAGGATGAACACGTTGACCTCCTGCTGGAGCTGCTGCGAGTGCCTCAACAACTCGTTCGTTGATTAGAGCCGTCAGCTGGGCTTGAGTCAGGTTCAGTCGTCCACTCATGATCTTCATAACGAGGTAACGTAAGTGAGAAAAGTGTTTCAAAAGTGCGTAAGTATGGGACGACAGAAGAGAGTAAACACACAGGGTTTCAATTATCAGTTGTTATATTAGCTAAGCATGCAATGTACTATGTAAACTAGTAGACAGGCAATGTAAGCATGAACCATTTCACCTATGGTGTTGAGTCTTGCACGTGGAGCGAAGCGTCGTTGTGGATCGTTGAGCACTGTACAGGTTATAGTCTGGTTTTATTAAAAAGCTTTTCCCCTTTTTAAAACCAAGTTCGCTATAACCAATGGCTCTGATACCAATCTGTCACACCCCCAAAATCCACCATGCGGAGTACCACCGCTTGGAGGCGTGACATGACCAGGATCGAGCCACCAATCATATTGAACAACATAATTAAGTAAATAAACCAACCATAATACAATTGGTGACCAAAAGACAGTAACCGACTTTAGGTTAACAGCGGAAGCATAAGACGTAAGTCCAAAACATAAGTTCATAGTTCATAAGTTTAACGACCAAACATAAGTTCCATAAGGTCATAAAGTTTAAATGTTAAGCACGGGACATGACAGTCCATATTCCACAACGACCTCCTCCTCGCGCAAGCTCCATAAGTACCTAACGACCTGCAAGGCATGTAACAACAAATCAACAACAAAGTTGAGCGAGTTCACAGTAGGTGTTCGTTATAAAGTAGTTTTTCAAGAACTATGAGTTTGTTTGCAATTGCAGGTTAAATCAACTTTCCTTATTTTCCCAAACCATAAACGGTGGGGGCTACCCCATGTTGTAAACCACTAGACTAGATGTATATATATATGTGTCCTTCCCAATCCGAGGACAGAGGTACATATTAAATATGTAGGTTTAACGTTGGTGTCCTTCCCAATCCGAGGACAATGGTACGTAGTGAGTACGTAGGTTTAGCGCTGGTGCCCTTCCCAATCTGAGGACAGTGGTACGTAGTGAGTACGTAGGTATAGCGCTGGCGTCCTTCCCAATTCGAGGACGGAGGTACGTATAAGAATACGTAGGTTTAGCGCTGGCGTCCTTCCCAATCCGAGGACGGAGGTAAGTAGTCTAGTAGTGGTGAAAGTACAAGTTCCGTCTTAGCTATTTAATCTCATTCCCAACCACCGGAAATCCCATGCCTTAGTAAGGGTGTGAACTCACCTTTGGTTGCTCGGTTTGACTCTCAAAAATAGCTAACAGTCAAGGTCAGTCAATCACGTCCTAGTATGATTACCACTTAGTTTATTAGTGACTTCAAATAGAGCACAAAGTTCCTACACGTATCTATCACATAACATGCATCACTTTAACGGTTTATGCCCATATAAACTTCCCATCTATTCCCGTTCATAAGCAAACGTACGACATTGCACATAACACATATAACATGTTAGATCATTCTCGGATTATAACATGTTAGATCATTCTCGGATAACCTACCCGACATTTAGACACGCAAATTACTACTTATGTCGTTTCAGCTTTTACATTCGAAACTGGGCTGTTTTCGGGGATTTTAATAAAATAGTTAACTTGTTCCAAAAATTCCCAACTTTTTACAAAAGGTCTTAAACGATCCAAATACTATTGTGTAAAAATCTCGGAATCCAATTCATCACCAATATTTTATAAAAATTCATTTTCCGGACTGAAATCAGATTCATCTTTTTCTGACTGCAGTCCACGGAATAATTTATTTAAAATTCCTCGGAAGTCCGATTTACGAAATTCCAGTGGGAGAATTACAAATCCATCAGTGGTCATGTACTGAACAAATTTCATGGGCTGATTCAACACAGAACTCAAGTTATGACTAAAAACATATCGCCCATTTACTGCAGTAAAAACTCAACTTTAGTTGCTGTTACAAAAGGGTCTTTAAAAATAGTAAACGAAGTCCAAAAATCATGATTCCAGTTCCATTAGAACCGTATTTCATAATACATAAATCTAGGCTTCAGAAAATACATTTTTCGTTTTATTAAGGTCCGGTTACAGCCAACTGAAGTTGGCTATAATCACCAAACAGCCCCCTGTTTTTTGCCTTTAACATTCTAAAGCGAGTTATATTGGTTCCGTTAACATATTCAGCGAATAACAACATTTCTAGTAATCAATATTAACAAGTAATCAGCAACATATCAAAACAACTTCATACTAATATTATTACATCATGTTCCATCTTTAATAAGCTTTATGTTCATCTTCTCGGTTCTTGTTATTTAGTGTTTTAAACATAAGTATCATACTACATCATTTAGCCATAAAAACAAGATGAACAAGGGTTTGTCAAGAGCTTACTACTAGCACAAGGCTAGGGTAGGATCTAGTGATGAAGATGACGAGAAAAGATGATGAAGAAGCAAGAAACAAAGCTCCCTTGATGCTCCACACGTAGCAAGCCTTCTTGTATCCACCTTTAAGCTTGAAAGAGACTTGAAAATGGAGGAGGATGGTGGTGCAATGGTGGTGGTGTTGGCGGTTATGGTGAACCGAGAAGAGGGAGAGGGAGAGTAAGTGAGAGAGTGTGAAGATTGTGGAATGATGAAAGATATTGGAACCATGCTTATATAGATCTTACACAATATCATGTTCATGTAATCAAGCAAGCTATCAAATAGAAATCTAAAGAAAATCTAGGAGAAGATATGGAGTGTGGTGAAGGTTTTGGGTAGGTCCCTTGGTGACCGAATTCGTGTAATGGGGGGGGGGGGTTAGTGCAACATTTTCAACTAAGTTGTAAAAGATAGTTAAAATCCAAGTAACAAGATCATATATATTAGTTTGTTGATTTTTAGTGGGTGTTATGGTATACGGGGATCATGACTAGTCAAAAATAATAAAACAATGTGGTTGACAAATATTTAGTGTCCCGGGTAATGTCCGGTTGGTCGGTCGGATACTGTTCCGTTAAAGTGTTTAATTGTTCCGTTAAAAATATATATATATATATATATATATATATATATTTTTGTAACACAATTAATTCCTAACACTTAGGAAAATATTCAGGACCTTTTAGTAAATTTTCTGCACCTGACTAGTAGGTTAACAAGCACATGTAAGTATGACACAGTAACAGGAAACAGTTAAGTAATTCAACACAGTCACTAAGCACTTTAATTATCATTAAATAATCGTACGGATACATGTAAATACGAGGGTTGTCACAGAACACGGCCCGTGGTCGGAGATACAGTGATTGTTTTCCGGATCCCTGTTACTGGGGAGTTTGACACGACCCCGTGTTGCACCGACACGGCCCCGTGCTCAACTCTCTGTAACTCGGAAAATAAAAACTGTCAGTAACAATGCTGGGCACGGCCCGTGTCCGACCAGGCACGGCCCGTGCTAGCTCTACAGAAACTAAAAAAATTTAGAAAAATCCTAAAAAAACAGAAAAATAAGAAAAAAACGATTAGGCCGTTGATTCCTAACTTTCTTAAAATCCTTGTGTCCCCGGCAACGGCGCCAAAAACTTGATGTGTGCGAGTGTGTATATGTTTTAATGTATATTTTAAACCCCTTTTTACACGTTAGTCAAGTTTTAAATTTATAAAATACGATATTTTACTAACACCAAACACACATATGGGTAAGTGCACCAATCGTGAGCGTAGTATAGTGTTGGCAAGATACCGAGGTCGTCCAAGGACACAAGAGCTTTTAATACCGGTTTGTCCTCAATGTCTAATCAAATCAAAAAGTTAGAAAAATGTTTTTAAACTAACTAAAATGCTGAAAAATAAAATAAAAATAAAAACAGATAGACAAGATGAATCACTTGGCTCCGACTCGTGTTTAGTGTAACCTTTGATTATTTCCGTACTTTTGCACTTTTTAAGAGATTATCTTAGTTATTGTAGTAGGCCCCTCTTTTGAAGGTGACGTTACCCTCAACCCAGTAGTTTGAGTCAGCAAGGATACAATCCTAAAGGGTTGGATTATTGAAAGATAATTAATTAAGTTATTAATGCATATTGTGGTAGGCCCCTCTTTTGAAGGTGACGTTACCCTAGGCTAAGTAGTCTGAGTCAGCAGGGATACAGTCCCAAGTAGCCGGGTTAAAGTATTAATAGTTGCTTACATATGAGGGGATCAAAGAGTTTGGACCCCCGCCATCCAATACCAGTAGGTATTGAAGGAGGTCCTACTAAATTTGACCCAGGTCCTTGCAGGATCTATACACTGAACAAGGCAAGACTCTTACCAAACCGTTCCCTTAACCCCCGAATAGGTAGCCAACATATCTCCATATAAACCGTGGAGATATGAATGGTGAAAATCTTTTATTTTATATAGACAGTAAAATAAGGCCAATACACCACGGAAAAACGATAAGGAAGAATCACCTTCCACATAAGAAACTAGTTATTAAAGTCATTAATACATAACCAAATAAAAAGTGCGAAAAGATTAAAAATAAAAAGTATTACACTAGACACTTGTCTTCACCAAGTGATGTAAGAGACTTAGACAAACATGGCATTTGATTGTCAAGAACTCTTACGATCAATCTTGGATCCCGAGACGACTCACACACTCTATGATAGACGATGGATGATGGTGGTGGATTATGGTGTTGTGATGGTGGTGGGTGGTGGGTGAAGTGTGAGAGAGGTGGTGTGCCAAGGGATGGTTTGCAAATGAGCCAAGCACCCCTATTTATAGGCTGAACAGAGACTCGGGCACGGCCCCGTGTCCACCTTCCTTCTCTTTCTTCATTAATTGCAGTTTGTCTGCATTTGTTGACCACGCCCCCGTGTCCGTTGGGCACGCCCCCGTGTGCAGAAGCGTATCTGTACTATCAAGATTTCCCCAGATTCTGTGAATCTTAGAGTTAACCACGACCCCGTGTCCGCTGGGCACGCCTCCATGGTGGGTGATAGAAGCTTCTACAGCTTTGTCTTTTCTGCTGACACTTGGGCACGCCCCCGTGCTCACTGAGCACGGGGCGTGTTCAGCCTTCTGTTCTCTTGTTTTTGCTTGGGAAGATGCTGTCGGGGGGTCGGGCATGCCACGTTTGTTCCTTTTCTTGTATTTATGTTAGATTTAGTTTCCTTTCTGCTTCTTTTGTTCATTTGAGCTCATTTAATCCTGAAAATACAAAAGGAAGACAAAAACACACTTTTTCCAACATTAGTACTAAAAAAGAGTTAGTTTTATGCCACATTTGATGTAATTTATATGTTGCATTTTGCACACATCAATACTTAGTGAACGAGAAACTCTGATCCTTTATTGAACGAGAGACTTTGATACTTGACACTTATTAAACGAGAAACTTTGATTCTTTTATTGAACGAGAAACTTTGATACTTTAAGGATACTTGTTGAACGAGAAACAGATACTTATGGTATGATAAACTAGCGTGAACGCAGACTTGAAACATGGAAACTTTTGTGTTAATTTTAAAATTACACCATGTAATGGTTACTCACAATAATACGCCACGCAACGCTTAATCTAGCTCGCAAAACGAACCAAAGTCGAAAAACTAGCAAACGGGTCTCGGTTGTCCGAATGGACATCCGATCGGGTGACCATTATCCGATCGGATGACCATTCGACCGAATAACCATCCGACCCACTATGCACTTACACCGCCTTAGCTGTCAACATCAGCTATAAATAGGCCCCTTGTGCTCTCATTTCACACTTTCACTCTCTGTCATCCGACCACACACACTCTCAAGCACTTTAATCAAGATTCGAGCGATTTTCGTAAGTATTCTTCTCTGATTCTTGTACAACTTTAATCAATTATCTCTTCTACACAAGATTCTTCAGCAAAATCACACAAACACTTCAATATTTTCATGAAAATCGACTGATTTGGGTCTCTTGAAGGTGTTTTCCACTCAGTGGTTGGTTCACACTGTTGTGGAGCATCATTTAATCAAGATTGGCCTCAGATCTAACAGATTTTCACAACTTTTATACAAAACTAAGGGAGATCTCACACTTTTACATCAGATCTGACGGAGTTTCATAACATTTCTGGCTAAGATCTGATGAACATCACGTTTTACAACTACTTTCTGGACCTTCCTTCAATTTCTATACAAAACAGTAGTGGTATCGGACTCAAACAGGCTATTGACTCGTTCTCTAGTCAAAAGTCGGCTTGAGAACTGAATTTTCACCAGAAATTGGCCGAATGGCGGGTCCAAACATGAAACCCCACCACAAAAGTTCGTCGGTTCGAGAAGGGTGGTTCCCAGCCGACTGAACGAGCTGGGTTTGGAACGTTTCCATTGTTTGACGCGTCGTTATACCGTCACTTTTAACTCAAAACTTAGCAAATCTCACAGAAGCTACACTCACTTACCATCTGTCCGAGTGGTCATCCGATCGGATGACCATTCGACCAGATGATCCGATTATCATGACACTTGTTTGTTTTACAGGTCACGATGATCACAGCGTTTGAAACTTTAACAGTTCGCAAACTATACCCACTGTTCGAATGGCCATCCGTTCGAATGGTCATCCGTCCGGATGACCATCCGCTCAGGTATTCAATCAGACACTTTTACATGATTTTCGCACTGTTCGACACTCTATTCCCAACCGGATCAGCTCTTAGAGGACTTATGCTCTGTTCCCCGCACGCAGGCTGGTCCAGCGCTCCCTTCGATCCAATCATTAGCAGTGTTTGGTTTAAGCACCCACTGTGAGTATACTCGATCCCTTTTTGTTTTAAACACTTTTGGGATGCAACATGTATTCTATATCAAGACACTTGACACTTGAAACTTATTTGAAACATACTTTATCCGTTTAAACATGAAACATGAAACTTGATACTTGAAACTTGAGACTTTTATGCTATGTGAACGTTTAATCCCTGTGTGTAGTTCCGCCTTAACAATGGTAGCGCTATAGGGGTAATGCACCTCCTCGTTAGTCTTTGGGGTATTGTTAGGAGGAGACATATAACCTCCCGTTAAACTTTGGGAAAGGCATTTAACGCATTGGAAGCTTGGGCTATCACTTGGACTGCGTAAACTAGCATGGTGAAACTTATTATATGTTTTCATGTGGATATGAGTTTTTGAAACTATTATGCTACGTATTCAAACTTGTATGCTCGCCAACATTTTGTTGATAGTATTTAATACATGTTGCAGGTTGATAGTAGCTGGAAATCAAGAAACAAGCTAGGATGATGCTTAGAAACTCATCTTAGTTAATTTAGGGATTTTGAACAATATTTGAATGTTATGTATTTGATACTTTTGTGGTTGTGAATCGTGATTGATGTTTAGACAAATTTTTATGAAATTTTATTAATCATTATCGAAACATTTAGTGTTGTGGAATCTTTTGAGCAATCTGGTTCGCTTAGTGCCACATCCCGATGTTTCCGCAATCGGTTGGGGTGTGACACCAGCACTGCTTGAAAGGTGTACGACGTAGGATTTTACTGGCCAACAATACATAAAGATGCTTATGTATTAATCAAAACATGTGATGCATGCCAACGGGCAGGTAACATATCACGACGAAACGAAATGCCACAAAACAGCATCCTTATTTGTGAAATCTTTCTTGTGTGGGGATTAGACTTTATCGGACCATTCCCACCTTCAAGAGGAAACAAATACCTTTTAGTGGCAGTCGACTACGTTTCTAAATGGGCCGAAGTTGAAGCTCTCCCCACCCAATGACAAGAGAGTGGTAGTAAAATTCATCAAAAGGCTATTCTCACGTTTTGGAACTCCAAAAGCCCTCATCAATGACAGAGGCACCCATTTTTGCAATCTAAAAATGGAGAAAACTCTAACATGATATGGGATTTATCATCGTGTCTCGACCGCCTATCATCCTCAAACAAATGGTTAAGTTGAAGTAACTAATCAAGGTCTAAAAAGAATCCTTGAAAAAACTGTGGGTCAAAATCGAAAATAATGGTCAAATAAATTAGACGACGCTTTATGGGAATTTTGAACAGCATACAAAACACCAATAGGTACAACACCTTATAAGCTAGTCTATGGAAAAAATTGTTATCTCCCAGTAGAAATTGAACACAAAGCATATTGGGCATTAAAAAAACGTAAACTTGGACCAAGAAACCTCAGGGAAAGATCGTTTATACCAATTAAATGAGTTCGATGAATTAAGAATACAAGCATATTCCAACTCTGAAATTTATAAGGAACGCTCGAAATGAATATATGATAAATACATAAGCGAACCTAAAGAATTTAGAGAAGGAAATCAAGTATTACTCTTTAACTCAAGGTTACGTCTTTTTCCTGGAAAACTCAAGTCCAGATGGTCCGGACCTTTTACCATCCCAAAGTTTACCCCCATGGTGTTATAGATATTAAGCCTCCAAATGGAGAACCTTTCAAATTTAATGGACAAAGGCTTAAATTCTATGAGGGATTTCTTGAGGACGAAGAAACGGAAATGACTTTGGAAGAAATAGATAAATGATGAGGACATGGTAACAATTTATGTATATATTTTTTTATTTCAATAATCCATCTTGTAGCTACACTCGGGAAAACGAAAACCAAAAAGTTAATGGACAAAGAAACGACACAAGTTCCACATAAAAGATTTCAAAAAATAAAGACAAAGGTAATGTGATACTTTCAAAGTTAATGGACAAAGGTAAGCAGAGCACAATGAACCAAGTGGCCGGAGAAACGACACAAGTTCCACATAAAAGATTTCAAAAAATAAAAGACATGGGGTCGGGTCTCTTGGACACGGGGCCGTGCCTATCTGCAAACGGGTTAAAACCCTTCTTTTGTCAGTTTCTTTTTCATAACTCTCACGCGCCGTTTCTCTGAACCCTCTGGTTCCTCATGGCTTTGGCAACTTTTTGACGATATTCTTCCACGATTTACTTACAAGGTATGTTACTAACACTTAGATTAGTTAGATTCGCGTTTTGCATGTTTAATAACATCCAAATTTGGGGAAAAATCTAGGGTTCTTGAACTAGACCCGTGTCGGTTCAAAAATCTTTCCTAGATCTTGTTGTTTGTAGTTAGCATTAGTGTTTTAACAAGTAAAACATCAATCTTTCATGGAAAAATCTGAACTTTCAACTAGTTTTTATAAACCTTTGTTCTTGATGGAAATGCAAAAAAAAATCAGAAGGGGAAACAAGTTGGTAAGTGAAAATTGATACTTGGGGTTTTATTTTCGGGGTATATCGGACATGGGGATGGGGGACCAAAAATTTTTTACTTTTCGAAACTGGCTCGAAAAAGTCCGTTTGTGGCAAAAACAGTGGCCAAGCTCTGGGTCGTGCCTCTAAGGGCACGGGGTTGTGTCTTCGATGAATCTGCAGCACGGGGTCGTGTCCTTTGGACACGGGACCGTGCCAACCTACAGTTTTTCAATTTTTCGCACAAATTATCGCATCTAACAGTTTAATACTTGCTCTTTGCAGACTATGGCACCACATAAATGGCTGAGGTTCATCACCGAGAACACTCATTGTGCGGCATGTATGGAAATTTTAAAGGCTAGGACCGAGGTGCCGCCACAGTAGGTGTGCTATGTGTAACAACCCGAATTTTCAGATTATTACCCATTTGCTTTTGCTTCGACTTGTAACCGTCTTGTATTCCAAGATTCGATATAAATACAGGGTTATGTTATACTAAATACCTTTTTCATCACAGCACCGCTGCACGTTTAAATGCTTCATATTCGTAACGCTAACGCAAGATGAATTACAGAGAATTGTGCTATTTAAATTGCCGAGTGTGTTTGTTTGGTTACAATACGCCTCTGCATTCGCTTACCACGATTAAAAACACTAAATTGCAAAAGCTATTAGTAGTAATGTTATGTTGTGTGTTCTTATGTGCTTTACCTGTGTATGTTCTATATGTTGTGGATTACACTCGCAAACGCTATCGCAACGTAACTCAACGCTACTCGCATAACTCGATTTATCGCTCTAAAACACAACACAACGCGACCCAAAACTCAGTAATACGCTAAAATACTTAAAGTACCAATACTAACTAACACAACAAAACGCATTAAACAAGCAACCTACACGCGAAAACGAAGTTTTCCCGCACAAAACAGCACCTTCGAACGAAGCCATGCAGCCTCGCACGAAGGCAGCAGGTTCGAACCAAGGGCTGATGTGCGAACCCACCATCTCTATAAATACCCAACCACGCTCCTCTCATTTCTAACTTGCTGATTTCATACCGAAACTCTGCCGAATTGTTGTCCGACCATTTTCACGTAAGTTTTAACAGTTTTTTTTCAATTACACAACGTTTTCCACTACGATTTTCCACTAGAATCACTTCGATTTCACCTAAACTCTTATGTTTTTCAACAAACCTTCATCTTTTTCACTTGAACTCCATCTTTTTACCTTAACTTCCCTGTTTTTCAAAAACCTTCATCTTTTTCCTCAAATCTTCTTCTTTTATCACTAATCTACACTTAACCGAATGTATTGGGTCTAACTTCGGTTCCCCAAGATAGAAAGCTGCTGATTTCACACTCCCCAAGTGCTAGATCTAAGTGGAAAATACTTTTAAACTTGATTTTCACACTAAAACGGACCTTAAACGACATGCATCTCGTTCACTGGATAGTGGAACGAGGTGGTGTCAAA
Source organism: Helianthus tuberosus (assembly GCA_030545235.1). Classification (NCBI taxonomy): domain Eukaryota; kingdom Viridiplantae; phylum Streptophyta; class Magnoliopsida; order Asterales; family Asteraceae; genus Helianthus; species Helianthus tuberosus. The sequence goes on along the minus strand of CM060377.1, from coordinate 86,247,878 downwards.
GCCGTCTTGAATTGGACTCGAAAATACATCCGATTCAGGCGAAGGTAGACACATGGCTTCGTATGAAGGCCCTAACTTCACATCTAATAGCCTGATTCTAAATCCGTGACTCCGACAAAGACCTCTTGGGCTCTAAGTTTATTCAGTAGCTTAAGGTTGGAGGGATGAACACTCGATTTTCTGAAGACAGACGCGAAGACACTCGATTTTGGACAACGGAAGCTGCACAAAGTGCAAAGACTCATCTTTGTACGAAGGCACCAGCTTCGTACAAAGCTTCTGTTTCCCACCGACACTCTGATTTTCGACCGTTTCAGTACATTGGGATACTCACGCTTCTGTTCCCGTACGCAGGCTGATCCGGCGCTCCCTTCAATCCATTGAGGATCGTGTTTCTTGATTAAGACACGCACTGTGAGTATACTTGAACCCATTTTCGTTTAACACACTTTGGGTGTTACATACATTCTTTATCAAAGCACAACACACAATGCAAACACTTTATAAACGCTAACCGTTCTCGCATGTTATACGTGATTTGTTGAATACTTGTTGCTATGTTAGACAGTGATGACTTGCCTTCCGCCTTTAGCAATGATAGTACTATAGTTTGGACTCAGCACTTGTTTAGACAGGGGTTGCTAAGGATCACATACTTTACTTCACTTGTTCGCTTCGGTGAACCTGTGTCGCGTATACTCTACTCGCAGTCATGTGGATAGCTAGTATCATTGTGAACCGTAGCGCGTCATGAGCACCGTGCTAAGGGGCGGTTGAGCAACTCAAGCCAACCGTTACATGTTTTCGCCCGTTACGTGTTACATGCTGGTTATGCGTAAACGCTTTTTATACTATATTTATGCTAAACTTGTGTACTCACCTTTACATTATTGTATTGACTTTTATTTTAACGTTTGTGATAGGTTAATGGATTGTTATGCTGAAATCAAGATAGAAAGTCTAGAAACCTACAACAATAAAAATCTAGGTTATCGGATTGGATTTTTATTTGAGAGATGTGAACTCTATTATGTCTGTTTGTGAAATAATTGTTTGTTAGTATGGGACAATGAACCTTTTAATTATTGTCATTAAATAGTTGTTATGGATTCTCTTGAGCAATCTGATTCGCCTAGTGCCGCGCCCCAATGATTCTGCCATCGGTTGGGGTGTGACACTATGATACCTTAGAAAGTGTGGAGCAGAGGGGAAGGTATGACAGTTTGCTAACGGGACCATTGCGTGTCTTTTTGGAGGCACCATTGCAGTCTACTTACGAATTCAACCTTGAGTTCTTAAGTAGTTTCAACCTTAAAAGGGACATCGACGATATGTTTGACAACGAAGTGGTGACGTTTTGTTATGGGGGAACCTGGTATGGAATATTGGTGGCACAATTTGGTGTAGATACGGGAATCTACACCGAAGAGGAAATTGGGGAGTCAGTCTTCACCGAAAGCATCATAGACATGCCCGACAACACGCGGAACACTTTTTGGGCACAAATCAGGGAAGGAATTTACAACCCAAGTTCCACCAAGAGCACCAAGATTAGATACCCACTCATCCACTACATACATCGGGTCCTGAGCGGTACCTTGTGCCAGAGAAAAGATAGTGGGGTGTCGTGAACCTTCAAGAGCTAACTTGCCTATGCTGCATCCTGAACCGACAACCCCTAAATGTCGCCTACATGCTCCTCAAGAATATGGCCACCAATGCAAAGGCCACATATCGCACGCCAATATTCTTCAGAGGTTGGATTGCCCGGATCTACAAGTCTTATGCCACACGCACCCCACGCCGCTTCAATAAGGGTGTTCGTGTGACCCGGGCCAATATCAGCTTCTGCCGAAGCCTCAACCTCATCGTCGACTACAACAATGGTCTGATACGCTTCAAAGATAACAAGGTTAGAATTTGGAGCCCGAATAACCCGAAGCGTCATCCACGTTCCTCTTATGGGTTTGCCCCTGGATCCTCCTCACAAGGAGGAAGCGATTTCCCTAACATGCACAATTTGTATAACATTATGAAGGAAATGCTTCAGGTGAGCTGGAACGCCTTCAGCCTTGGTCAAATCTCCAGCACCCGCATCGAAGGCATGAAAAGAAGCATCAACACCATGCGGGGTGAAATCTCCTACATACGTGGGCATATGATGTACCGGGATGACGAGGAGGAGGTGGACGAGGATATGGAGTCAGATTAGAAGGCTTCGGCGATGAAGGTAGTGTGGTAGTGATGAAAAAGGTTAAATCTTTTCTCTTTTTCTATGATGGTGGCATGTTGGTTGCGACCCGTTCAACAATTTGCTTATTTAAACAATTTACTTTCTCGTATTTTTTTATTTTTCTTTTCATGTGGTTGATGGTGGATGATAACGTTTAAACTCTCGTAATGTAGGATTTTATGTTTTATCGTTATGTTGTGTTGTTGTGGTATGAATAAGTATACAGGTACCTTGGGATGCTTGAATCCACCAAGCATACAGCTTCACAGACTCTAAATAGGAGGCCCGACACCTTAAAATTGTTTTAAAAAAGAAACAGAAGCTTCACACGGGGCCGTGTCCCTTTGACACGCCCCCGTTCCCAGCTTATGTAAGTTTTCTGATACTGGCACTTTTACACGGGGCCGTGCCTCAGAAACACGCCCCCGTGCCCAGTATCTGTTTTATTAGAAATTTGTTGTTTTTATTACACATCTTATATATTTAATCAATGTAACCTATTTTGGACACATTGAGGACAATGCGTATTTTAAGTGTGTGTGTGGGGGGGGGGGGGGGAGGGGGGACTTAATAACTTGAAAATTGTTTGTCCTAAAAAACAAGCCTTACACGAAACTCTATTTGGAACAGCTAAAACACCCCAAATCTTTTTCAAAACTTTCTTTTTAATTTTTTGTTGTCTTGTTCAAAGTTTAAGTTAAGAAATCAAGTTATAGAAAATTTCAAGTTTTTATAATTATTTACAATCGATAGCGTTGTGATAAAAAAGGAACCATATAAGAAAAATTTATAAAAAGGGCATGACAAATTTTTAAAATTTGATTGTATATATATTTTCACATTTTTACCATTTGCCACAAACTTGTGAGTTTTGAGTATTTAACGAGCATCTTAATAACACATTCCGTTCCCTACTTCGATTTTACAAATCTCACCAAAGTCTCGACTGTTCCGACGATACGAGTCACGTAGTAACTGGAAGGAGGAGTGTCGTTCACTGTATCTCGGTGAGAGCACAGTCTATTAGGCCAAAGCGTGTACTCAAACTCGTTGGGAATAATCGAATCACTTTGGGTAGTCGACGTCTAACACCCAAGGCACTCTATTTCATTTTAAGCTGCAGTCGCCGAATTTACGCGTCATCGATTTTACTATGTTATGTTTTGAATTTACGATGTATGGTTTTGATTTCTTGCTTTCCGCTCATCGCGCACAACTCGCATAGCCCTCGCAATCTAAAACACTAACTAATCGTGAACAAACTAAGAAGCCTCATACGCTAAACTCCTCGCTTATGCTACTCGCTATCGCTCGCAACTCTCGAACGCGCTACGTGCACTTGAAAGATAGGTGAATAGATGCAAAATATGTAGGTGAATACGTGCAAAATATGTGTTTACGTGAATTATGTGTTCATACGTGTTTATGTGCCTATGTGTATACGTGCCTATGTGGTATATGTGCCTACGTGACTATGTGCCTATGTGTTTGACGTGGTTCTGAGCTTTACATAATAATAATAAATACGTGATATGAAATGCTAAACTTTTCAAACATAACCAAATATAATCGAATCTCATCTAATCCCTTGAGATGACATCTGCAGAACCCACTTTCCGCAAATGGCATCTTTTGGATCGCATACTCGCCGAAATGCTCAGAGGAACAATGCTGACAAATGAATCGCCACTCTTATGGCCAAGGAAATGGCAAAGGTAATTCCCCAGATCGTTAGTGAGATCAATAGCAGCACATCCTCTGTTGATTCCAAGAACGAAGCGCCAAAAGCCCCGTTCAACTTTAAACAATTCAAAGCCTGTGGTCCACTAAGTTTTACTGGTGAAGATGGACCTAGTGCCATGTTCCAGTGGTTCGATGTGATCGAAGTCACTTTTCGTTAATGCGGATGTCCTGAGAATCTCCGCACTGTGAATGCTACTGGAGTTTTCCAGTCCAGGGCACTGGATTGGTGGACCGTCGAGGGCAACAGGCACGAAAATGATGCAGCTTATGGCCTCACATGGGAGGAGCTCAGGGAGCTCATGATGAAGGAATTTTGTCCTCCCCACGAAGTCCAGAAGCTGGAGAATGAGTTCTGGAACATCAAACAAGAAGGAGGTAACAACGCTGGTCTCACCGCTCGTTTCAAACAGTTGAGCATTATCTGTGCCAGTCAGGTGGGCACACCTGATAAGACTATCAAGAAGTATATTTGCACTCTTCCCGATTGTGTAGCTGATTTTGTTCAGGCAGGGAGACCTACTACTATCGAGGAAACCTACCAACTCGCAGCTGAGATCAACGACAAGAGAGTCTTGGCTGGAGCTTTCAAAACCTCGACCAAGGGTCTCAATCAAGCTACTGCAACTCCCAGCACCGAAACTGCAGTATCTCAAGCTTCAAAGTCCTCCCGTCAAAGTCACAAGAGAAGGAACAACAACAACAACAAGAACTATGTGACTACCCCCGCCACACCGTCCAACAACCAGAATCGTCAAGTTGCTACTACCAACGCACCGCCTACCAAGCGTGCGTATACTGGTGTTCACCCTCTGTGCCCTACCTGCACTTATCATCATCTAACAGGGGTGAACTGTCATTTCTACATTAATTGCAACATCTATGGGTACTTCACAGCTCACTGCCGCTCAGGCCCCCATCAACAAGCACCTCAAGCTCTTCCAGCACCACCAGCTCAACCTCATGCTCCTCAGGTTAACCTAGCAGTTCCAGCACCAGTTGCTAATGCTCGAACTTGCTACACTTGTGGTGACCCAAATCATTTTGCTAATGTCTGCCCGTACTGCGTTGTGAAACAAGAGCCGCAACAGCAAATACCGCAGCAGCAACAACAACAACAGCCACCTCAGCAGCAGCAGTAGCAGCCACAACAAGCAGCCCGTGGAAGAACCTTCAATATCAATGTCTGCCAGGCTCATACTGACAACAATGTTGTCAATGGTACGTTCCTTGTTAACGGTATTTGTTCTTCTTGCTTATTTGATGCTGGATCCGATAACTATTTTGTATCGTCTGAATTCGAAAAGCTTCTAAAACGTAAACGCGCTAACCTCCCAACGACCTTCGACGTAGAAGTTGCCACCGGAAGAACTGTCACCTTCAACTCCGTTCTCCGTGATTGTACTCTTGAACTCAACAATCACATCTTCCCAATCGATCTCATACCTATGCAATTAGGTAGCTTTGATGTCATAGTAGGCATGGATTTTCTTCGTGAGAATTGTGCTGAAGTTGTTTGTTTAGAAAAGATGATTCGTTTCTCTCTCTCTCTCGAACGAAGATCAACTATGTGTTTATGGCGAAGTATCCTCGAAAGAACTGAAACTTATGTCGTGTATTCAAGCAAGCAAGTATCTCCGCAAGGAATACTTGGCTTTCTTAGCCCACATTGTAGTAGCGAAGGATTTGTTTGATCAACTGCAAGGCGCTACGTGTTTCTTTAAGATCGATTTACATTCTGGTTATCACCAGTTGCGAATACAAGAGCAAAACATTCCAAAAACCGCTTTTCATACCCGTTATGGCCATTACGAATTCGTGGTCATGCCTTTTGGTCTCACAAACGCACCCGCGGTCTTCATAGATTTGATGAACCGTGTGTGTAAACCCTTCTTCGATCGCTTCGTTATCATTTTTATCGATGATATCCCACTTATTTACTCGAAGCCAAGAGCCGAACATGCGCAGCATCTTCGTTTAGTTCTCGAACTTCTCCAAGGAAATCACCTCTATGCCAAATTCTCCAAGTGGGAATTTTGGCTCGAGGAGGTTCAATTCCTCGGTCACATCGTTAACAGTCAAGGAATTCATGTCGACCCCGCGAAGATCGAAGCAGTAAAGAGTTGGATTATGCCAAAGAACCCATCCGAAGTCCGTGCTTTTCTTGGACTGGCGGGTTACTACCGTCGATTCATTGCTGACTTTTCAAAAATCGTCGTGCCACTTACTGCTTTAACTCAGAAGGACAAACCTTTTGTTTGGGGTCCCAAACAGGAGGAGGCCTTTCAGACCCTCAAGCGTATGCTTTGCAACGCTCCCGTCACACTTCCCGACGGAAACGATGATTTCGTTGTTTATTGTGATGCCTCTAACCTAGGTCTTGGTTATGTTCTTATGCAATAGGACATGGTTATCGCGTATGCGTCTCGACAACTCAAGGTCCACGAGAAGAACTACACAACCCACGATCTCAAACTCGGTGTAGTTGTTTTTGCGTAAAAGATATGGCGACACTACCTTTACGGTACAAAGTGTATGGTCTTTACCGACCATAAGAGCCTACAGCACATCTTGAACCAGAAAGAACTAAACATGTGCCAACACATATGGGTTGAACTTCTCAACGACTACGATTGTGAGACACGCTACCATCCAGGCAAGGCAAATGTCGTAGCCGATGCTCTCAGTCGACGAAGCTATGTGTATAGCATTCGCGACGTTCAAGCCCAGAATAATCTCGAAGCCCTAATTCACGACGCTCAGCATGCATGCTTCATTGAGAATACCTTGAAAGAGGAAATGAGGTGTGGTGCTGAAACTTAGTTTGTTACCAAATCGAATGGTATTTATCATTACCTCGACTGAATTTGGATTCCTAGTCGTCATAATCTCAGAGAGATATTGATGACTGAAGCCCACAAATCCCGATATTCCATTCATCCTGGTGCCGACAAGATGTACCAGGACCTTCATTCCAGGTATTGGTGGCCGGGCATGAAGAAGGATATCGCTCTGTACATCTCGAAGTGCTTAACTTGCTCGAAAGTTAAGGCCGAACATCAACGACCCTCTGACTTACTCGAACAACCCGAAATCCCGATGTGGAAATGGGAGAGTATCGCCATGGACTTCATCACGAAACTCCCTCGTACGCCATCTGGTCATGATAGCATTTGGGTTATCTTTGATCGTCTTACGAAATCCCCCATTTCATACCAATACGAGAAGACTTCAAGGTAGAACGATTAGCACGAATCTACACAGGACGCCTCGTGACATCATCTCTGACCGCGATGGTTGATTTACCTCACATCTCTAGGAGACTTTTCAATCCGCCCTCGGTACGACTCTTAATCTTAGTACCACGTTCCATCCCCAGACCGATATTCAGACTGAGCGCACGATCCGCATCCTTGAAGACATGCTTCGTTCGTGCGTTATAGATTTTGATGGTAATTGGGATTCGCATTTACCTTTAGTAGAATTCTCGTACAATAACAGTTATCACGCTAGTATTCAAATGGCACCCTTTGAGGCATTATATGGTAGAAAATGTCGATGGCAAATTGTATGGCACGAGATCAGAGACGCTCAGATCACCGGTCCCGAGTTACTAGAAGAAATGATGGACAAGATCGTCCAGATACGAGACAATCTCTTGAAAGCTCGGAGTCGTCAAAAGAGCTACGCCGATAAACGCCGCAAGCCCCTTGAGTTTGAAGTTGATGATCACGTACTCCTAAAGGTTTCACCTTGGAAGGGGGTGATCCGATTCGGCAAGAAAGGAAAACTAGCGCCACGATACGTGAGTCCCTTTAAGATTCTGGAAAGAATTGGTAAAGTGGCCTACCGACTCGAATTACCAGAGGAACTCAGCAACGTACATCCGACTTTCCACGCCTCAAACCTAAAGAAGTGCCTAGCTAAAGAAAATCTTCACGTACCTCTCGAAGACTTACTGTCACACCCTGACTTTTGCGGAAGCGTGATTTGGTGTGACTTGCTTAATATCATTGCATTCAACCATAACAAACATCCATATGATAAAACCATGATGCCATCCATAAATTAAGTTTCAAAACATTACGAACAACATTGTTTTAGTATCCAAACATAGACTTCAGATCCAGATTACAAACCACGCAAATTGTCTTAGAGTTCCACAAGGACTTGACAAAAGACACTAATGAAAACCGGGCTTTGAATTATGTATCCTATCCAGGATAGGATACACACTTCCAACCATTCAACACCGGATGGCATCTTTTATTCCAAACAACATTTGAAAACTTCTACGCCCTCCAGATCCATACTTAGATTCCTGAAATACATGTAGTTTGAAAACATCAACAAAAGTTAAGCGAGTTCATGTGTTTAGTGTGTGAGCTCGTATAAACTTTGTAATCATCGTAAGTAAGTAAGTCTGTATTTGTAAAACCCTGGTATGAAAGCAAATAAGGAATAGATCAATTAATGTGTAGCTAGTACATTAACATGTGTGAACTGGTGCAGGAAGGCTCAAACCTTTGCGTATTTCGTACCAGGCCTCCCGGCTGGAACGACATAGTTACCACATGCGGTCAACTCGCGGACCCAAGGGTGGGGCTCGCAACACCCAAATAGATCTATCACTCATGCCCCTCGGTCCTTAACAAGGATTCATGGTCTAAAGATAACGCCTACCCATTCACATGATCTAACAGTATTTTCCTTAGCTAACCATACCCTTTGTAATCAATGAATCATTTGTAACTCGAAGTTATAAAAGGAAAACAGTTAAACAAAAGGGGGAGATGAACTCACAGTCTTGCGTCTTCGTATCACAGTAACTCAAGCTTCGCCTGGCGTATACGACGACCTACAATCGTACTAACGTCTATTAGACGAGCGGGCCGTGCCTTGACTTAGTATTAATTAGTGTCTTTGAGTTACGTTTCTTCGTGTCTTCGATATTATTCCAAGTTATAATTATTTGTTAAAATATTAAACATTTTAACTTAAATTATATTTATTAATTTTTGGAATTAAAATAATATATTTTAACTTGATACTTCTCAAGTATTTATACATGTATTTCCTTCCCAAGGATGGGTGTACTTGTGTTCGTATGCTCATACTTGTATATTTTGCCATCTATGTGGGGTCGTATTCCGGAGTGTAATTATACGTACGAAAATACGTATTTCTTGTAATTATCAAGTATTTTGATGAGTTATATTATTTCAAGTCCAAAAATAATATAACTAATACACTTAATATACAAATAATCACACACATGGTGCCTTCTAAATATATATTTCCTAAATACAAATTTAGTCACTTTTATTTATAAAAACCAACCCCCAATATTTATATTTTTGTAATAAAAATCATGGCAAACTTTATGTGAAAAATCCATGGTTTAAAATATACTTGTAAATATTTGTTTAGAAATATTTTTCTAAGTGTTTAATTTTTAGAAAAAAAAATTGCCATAGTTTCCCCTAAAAATGGAGGTTTCCATGCTTTCAAAGCATATCATTTTCTTTTGTAAATCAACACAATCAATCAACAATCAACAATAAACAATCTACACTTACCAATTTTTCAAAAAACAAGCATAATCTACCACTTCATGAACTTGAAAATTTATAAAAATTTGTAGTTACTTACTAATGTAATTAGTAAGTCTTGTTACCCCTTTAAAGTGTGTTTGATTCTTTAAAAACATCATTTTTAAAGAAGGTAGATTTTTACAACTTGTGATCACAATTTCTAAAAATATTTCTTCATTGATTTTTCTTGTTACATAAGTATTTCTACACTTTATTAACCACCAAAAATGAAGGTTATTTATTTAAGAACCAAGATTAAGTAAAACTTATATTTTTAACTTGGTTTCTTGAAAAATCACTCTTGAAATCTTAGATCTACAAGACTTACATTTGATTTTAATCATTATTTCACAAGAACACATTATATTCTTTCAAGTTCATGCTTTATGTGAGGATGATTCATTAAACTCTAACATGTTCATCCTCTCATCTTGCTAGATTATGTTTTTAATCATGATCTAGCAAGATTATATGATGATCTACATCATTTCCATAAGCAAACAATGATCAACAAGAAAATCAACACATAAACATCAAGATTTCTTCATGATTTAAGCTAATGTTCAAGTTTCATTCTCTTGTTCCTTAATGTTCTTCATGATAATCAACATATATCATCTTTTAACCACTTGAAATAGATGTAAAATGGAGTGTATGATGTTCTTACCACTAGCTCAAGGCTAGGGATGATCAAGAGAAGAAATAGAGTGGATAAAAGCAAATGAAGAAGGTCCTTGAAATCCTACAAGCCCCTAGATCCTTTGTGCAACCTCTAGCACACTTGTATATGCTTGGAATATATGAGAGATGAGTGAATGATGGTGTTGATGGTGGGTTTGGTTTCGGCCGAGAGCAAGCAAGGGAGGAAGAAAGAATACGAGTGTTGGTGTGTGGTGTGTTATGAGAGTTATGAACTCTAAGGTCCTTTTTATTAACCATCTCATAAGTTTTTCCAATGGTTTTAGTGTTTAGGAATAAGAAACATAATCCATTATTAAATTGAAATAAAATCTCTATGTGGGCCACATGTTGGCCGTCCCATAGGTAGGGGGGTCTAGGTGTAGGCTTTTAACCAATTGTTAGTTACTTAGGTTAGAATCCAAGTATTAGCTAGGGATTTAGTTACTAGATATTTATATAGTGTGTTATCATGTTCGGGGACCATAACTAGCTTGGTAATGTTGAAACAGTGCTTCTAGTGAAAATTTGGTGTTTCGTGTAGTGTCCGGTTTTTCGGTTGGTTACCGGTTCGTTAAGGTGCTAAATCATGCAGTTTAGTGTGCTTTATGTACCCTTTTATGACAGTTTTGATTCCCGACACTTAGGAAAGCATTCAGGACCATTTAACCTTATTTCTGCATGATATTAGATTGTCTCAATGCTGAAATTTGCTGATTTTTGCTGATTTTCTGCAGCATTCTGCAGTTTAAGTTAGTTTTAGGCACTTTCCGGCACTTAAACTATCACTAGGAAGGCAGTTTTGTGATCCTTACTTTCCTACACACTATACTAGTGTAATACTTGGTTTCTGGCTCATTCTGTGACTCAACACATTGTCTTTCTATGTACTGAACTCAGTCAGCATTTTCCCGGTTTGTCTGATAACTGTGCTAACTGTGTTTCATGCATCATTTGAGTCAATAAAGTTCTTATTCGGTAATGATATGTCATTTGAAATATGTGATGCACATGTATGTATCAGGCAAAAAAAAATCAGAAAGCAATTCAAATCATTAATTGTAATTCAACACAGTCATTAAGCACTAACCATGGATTAATAGTTGTACGGATGTATGCAAATTTGACAGTTGTCACATTCTCCCCCCTGTTAAGAAAATTTCGTCCTCAAAATTTAAACTACATTAACTCCTTAGAGTTACGTTATACCTGCATGGATATGAATAATACCAAAGTGCTTAACCACGAAACCGAATCAAAACTTATTCGAATTAGGTGAATCCATGGATATATTACAACAACAAGAACCCAATGGTTAAAAGGTATGTGTTTCCAGAATTTGACGTCAAAGGACACGAGACGTATAGATGCATGATCTAGTGTAACTTATTCCACAGAGGTTCAATAAAAGAGGAGTTTCGACCAATAGAATTCCAAACGAGCGTTCACAATATGCAAATGAGTTCTAGGAACAATAACATCCGCTAGATGAACTCAGAATCAGCAAGCTCAAAGGTAACTGTAACCTGAAAGTGATCCATCAGCTTTCGGACAAACAAATGGATAAAATTCATGTGTTGACATTATTGAATTGCGAAAATACACCGAAATGAAATACAATCGAATCTGGTGTATCATTGTGTTAATTCGTAGTTGCATTAAGAATGTTTAAATGACAAGTCAAACAAAAGTATGTGTAGTTTCGTGTGAAATGGTTGACCATGACTAGCACAAGCTACAAGTTTGTAATGACACCACAAGGTGTCGTAATTGACATAATTCAATAATAGCGGTGACCGAACAAGTTCACCGTGTTTGAAGTCAAATGAAAGTGTAATGAAGCGATCCTGAAAACTTGATTCAAATGGCATCATAGGATTTCTCAATTGAATATAGGACACCAGAGGACTACTGTTTTCGGTCGAAGATGAAAAAGCAATAAATACTGCAAGACATTCGATCGATAATAAAAGAACCGTTAGGAGGTACATGGGAATGTAAAATGAATCTATGTACCATTGGCTTAACACACACTTGTGTTAAGACCGCTTTAATCATGATAAAACAAAACGGATTTAGAGCAAGTCAATAAATAAACAATTAAATCCGTGTATGAGATGCGTAAACAAGATTAGCGCAAGCTTCAATTTAGTGAAAACATCACCACAAGGTGTCGAAATTAGCAGACGGCTTAAGGGAGTCGTAGTCCAAACAAGTCTACTGTGACTTGGAAAAAAAGAAACGCTTGCAAAAATGCATTTGAATATGATACTCTCAATACATCATATGGTGTCTGGAATTGAATATGCGAAATGGACAAGTTCAAACAATTGAACTTGGTCTCAGTGCAATCTGACAGTAAACGTATGTATCGACAAGGAGATTTCGGCATGGTTACAAAGATAAACCATGTATGTAACTCGAAAGAAAAGAAATTTCAAGAAAGTGGGTTGACTTGATAGCAAAGGAGACAACAACTACAATAATGTAGGTCATTTGAATCACAAATCAATAATTAGATTTAGCAAAATAATAATTGAACTTTGATGAAGTGCTTATTCAAAACAAAACCACATGCATAACAAATGGTGCATGCGTAACATGTGAATTTCCAAGAAATGAAACAATGAGTATCCGCTATTATGAAGAAATGATCAAGTATCGAGAAAAAGGAGTGTTTGCTCTAACGAAGGAAATTGTGGTGATGCAACTACCATTAAGAGAAGTAGAGATGTAAAAATCTACTTGCTAGAAGCAAAAGTGGGTATTTAAATAAAAGAAGTTTGAGTACTTTATCTGTTTGGTTAGCTAAAATAGCATATACGACAGAATAATGGCGTTTTCTTGAGTTAATAGACGTGGTTCCTGAGTGGTAACCTTTAGTGAGTTCTGACCTATGTTCCCGAAGGTCCTAAGTACATGTGTCCTAGGTTCTCAGGGTTTCGTATTCTGTGTAAAACTGTTTTGTGCATTGTGTAGAAAACACAATATTAGTGTTCGTTTAAAATAAGTTGTTGACTCACGGTACTTTGGTATACTTTCTTCCTAAATTCGCTGCTGGCTATAGCCTGATCGAAGACCAATCTTGGAATAGTAATTTGAACCCTGAAGTGGATCGAATAAATTATTAATCCTCGGCAAGGGATATCGATTCTTGATGGTTAACTTGTTCAGCTCTCTGTAATCAATGTACATGCTAGAACTACCGTTCTTCTTCTTGACGAACAGAACTGGAGCTCCCCAAGGCGAGAATCTTGGTCTAATGAATCCCTTGTCCAGAAGCTCCTGAAGCTGCATCGACAACTCTTGCATTTCAGAAGGCGCAAGTCGATAAGGTGCCTTGGCTACAGGCGCGGCCCCTGGAACCCAGTCAATATGGAATTCGAATTGTCGTTGGGGCGGTAATCCTGGCAAGTCTTCGGGGAAGACTTCAGGATATTCCCTTACCACAGGGATATCTTCGAGCTTCGGTCCTTCGGCTTCCCTGTCCATGACATGAGCCAAGAAGGAAACACATCCTTTCTGCAAAAACTTTCGTGCCTTCAAACAACTAATAATCCGTAGAAGCGTATCCTGCTTCCCCTTATGAATCACGACCGTTTCTTCATTCGCCACCGGAATGCGAAGAGTCTTCTCCTGGCACGCAATCTCTGCACAAGCACTTGACAACCGTTCCCTTCCAACTACTATGTCGAAGCTTCCCAACACAACTGGCGGAAGATCTACTGCAAACTCACGTTCTCCAAGTTCTATCACACAGCCTCTAATCGCTTCATTTGTTTCTACTAGCTTCCCATTAGCTAGTTCTATCGAGTACGGAATATCTAACTTACTGGAAACTAACCCAAGTATATTCTTAAACTCTAGAGATACAAAGCTATAGTCGTCACTAGTATCAAACAACACAGATGCAAAGTGTAGGTTGATAGGGAACGTACCACTAACCACGTCTTGATCCTGGCATGCTCCACGAGCTCCGATGTCGAACACTATTCCATGAGCTAGGTTCTTTTTCGGACAATCTTTCCTGAAGTGTCCCACATCCCCACATCTGTAGCAACCTAGAATTCTACCATTATTGTTTCCGTCTTGGTTGTCGTCATCATTTATGTAACACCCGTTCTTATTAATCAAAGATTAACATATGTTTTACGAAAACAATCATGTAATTAAGATTTATATATACATCGGAAATACGGGTTTACTAAAACCTTTTACAATTTAAAGTTTAGAACATAACGTAATTAAGTTCGTCAATTAAAAATAACAACGAAACGTCGTGCGGAAGCTTATTTCTTGATCGTGTTTGGTTCTTCTTTGTGCTTGATCGTCCTCCGGTGCCAAAATTTACCTGAAACTCATAAAACATGAGTTGGATTAGTCATACGTAGCTTTAAAACGCATTTCAATGGGTTAGCAATGCATAAACGGTTAAATAACAAGTTTTTGCGAATCTGGCACACGCTCGCGTAGCGCCACTGCCAGTGGCGCTACGCCACAGCCAAGTTTCATCAGATTGTTGCAGCTGGTTGCTGCATATTCCCCGATTTCACGGAAACGGGCATAACTCTCTCGTTTTTAATCCGTTTTACCCGATTCTTTTTCCTACGCGTCCGTAATTTAATTCTCCATCTTATGGAGTTAAAATACAACATCCTACATAATAAAATTTCAGACTTTTAAGTCTTCGGCTTATCGCCCTTTTACCCAATTTTGACCCGTTTATGCATTTTATCAAACGAACATATTTGTTTGATTCAAACATCACCTACACTTCTTCAAATTGATATTAACTACCATTTTAGGTTCTAATCACAAGTTTATATCACAATTTAAACCCGTTTTCGCTCGTATGCTTATTTTGTCCCGTTAAGGGTAGTTATGCGTTTTAGCCTAGAACTTGTGCCTTTCTTGTGTCGCTACAAAAGTTCCATATCTAAATAACTACAAATATTCCACCATAACTATTTTGTGGTGGATTTATCATAAAGAACCCCTTTTTTTCCAGTTTTTACCCATCGGTTGATCATTTTACGTAAATGACCACTTTTGAGCATTCGACCCGTGAATGTGCATTCCTATGACCTTTATTCATGTCTAATGATTCCATAATCTATATGCAAGTTCCTAAACGACCCCTATGAGTCGTTTGCCCAATATACCCTTCAAGGGTGTTTTGGTCAACTTTAGTCCCTTACTTCACGGCGAGGGACTTTCACTAAATATTTTGACCAAAATTGTATGTTTAACCAAAAAGCTTAGTTATACGTACCTGGCTCGGGTCAAAGTATTGACCCGTTTACTTAACTTTTGCTTTAAATCTTTATAGTTAAAGCAACGCAAGCTTATGTTATTTCCTGTGATCACAAAACTCAACAAACGATTATCAAATGTCATTGTCAAATGGCGTTACCCACACCAATTGACCTATTTAGTCTAATTGACCATTTGTCCGTATGAGATGGTATTTAAGTACCATTTCATCCCCTTTAAACCTATCCCGGTTTTCCTTGAACTCGTTTTACTTAAAACCGTTTTTATTTGTTCGTCATTACATGACTAATTTACCAGTTATCCCTTTTTCCATAACTCATGATTTCCATAACTCATGATTTCCATAACTCCCTCATCAAGCTTCCACCTAGCTTGTTACGCGTCAAACTATCATCATCGTTTTCAAGGTGGTTAGTTTAATCATAATTTAATACGATTATTCCACCTAACGCATTTCATATCAAAAATTACCATTTATCGTATTATAGGTCAGTTTGACTTTTTAAAAGTCAAATGCCCATTAGTATACTAATTGCATATTCGAGTTCATCAACTAGTTTTAGCATTCTTTAATTACCCGGTAGGCGTTATCTTTAGACCACCTTTTTAACCAAGGTTCTAACCACGTTCATCACATTTAGAACTCTTTTTAATCACATTTTGCATAATAGTCAAAACATCACAATTAGGTGTTTTAACTACAAAAATTCTAGTTTCGAGCCTTCTTTGAGGCATTTCAACAAACACTTTAAGGGCAGAATTTTACATGTTTATTTATCAAGTCTCTAGCTTATCTCTTAGCCCTAATTTCACATAAATCAACCATCTTACAAAGTTGTTAACTTCTATAATTTCTGAAATCACTTCAAAATTGTCAATTTATACTAGATCAACATTCTATTTCCTAGTGTTCATCAAATTTCACATAAACCACTAATCACCTACAATGGTGTTCATAGGTTCCACTAAAATTTCACATGATTTCAACTTGTATTTGTCTAGGGTTTGTCCCTAGACACTATATGATTCCTAATTCATCATAAAACAAACATGCAACCATGAATTTCAGATTTTCCCAATTTCATGAGAATTTCAAACAGAGAATTAGCACTAAATTTCACATACCTTGTAACCCCCTTGTGACGAGGATCACGAATCTATGTTCAGATTTCGATTTGGGACAGGAATTAGCCTTCAATTGATCAAATTTGTGGAGTTAGGGTTTGGTGAGAGCTCCTGGTCGCTCCCTTGCGTTTTTTATCGACCAAGCACACTAATTTGTGTGTTTGGTTTTTATATAATTTGTTTTAACTAAATTCTAGTTTCAAGTTCTACAACTTAGGTCCCTCCACTTTTGTATAACTTATAGTTTGGCTAATTTTAACCCTATTATAAGTTATTTCTAGACTATTAGCTAACTAGGTTAAAATTCCTAGTTAGTAAATTCTTGTTTACTTAAGAATCCTAATATTCACCGGGTTACTTTTACCACTAAAGGTAAATTACCCGTCTTTTAGTATAAACGTGGTTTGATTACCAAACCCGTTTTCGGGGTGTTACAAGTCTACCACCCTTAAAGAGGTTTCGTCCTCGAAACCTTTCTTACATAGTTCGTGGAGTTTTAAACTCAACGCATTTGACCTGAGTAATCTTTTAAGCATTACTCATACTTTTATCCAATAGTTAGTTTTACCAGAAAAGTATGGTAACATCTTTTTGGTTACTAATTGTCTACATAACTCATACAACATAGTGCAACTTGAAATAACGTAATCTCGTTATTTCCACTAGTTTAGTTAACTTAGCAATATCCATTGCTTTCATATAATATCGAATTCTTTATGAATCCGTTACTTTGACCCGTTTAAAGTCTTTAGTGAAATATTTCACTTTTAGCAATAATTTCTTTTGTTTTCAGATTTATTTATTCGGTTCAGTTATACCGAATCCACCACTTACAAGCAAACCAATTTTTATTGATTTGAATTACTGGCCTTAACCGGTCTTACAATCTAGACTTATTAGTCCCGTTACTTTTCACCGCTCGCTTGGTTATAACGTGATTTTACTTCACATTACATTTCCTAACCGTGATCTTGTCACATCGTGTTTAGTTTGTATCAACCTTTCATTTTCGAAAATATCACTTTTTGAATATATCGTCTTGCGCCTATCAGTGTCAAGACTTGTATCTTTCATGCTTACTATTTAAATTCCTATCAGAATTTATGTTTGTAAAATCGCTATTTCTTACTAAAACCGAAGTTTTAGTTTTAGGATCTTCCCTTTAACTTTTGTCAATTATCCATACCAGGATATTGACAGTCCATAATTTATTCTTTTACAGTCTTAGTTTTATGCGGGGATTCTCAACCGATTCCCTCGCTTTATCTAATTAACCCGTAGGTTTTTATCACTTAGCCTTATGGGCTATTTTGATTAGACTTTCACCTCTTTAAGGCGAAGTTCTTTTAACTTCTTTCTAATCATGACCCGTGGGTCGTTTTAGTCCCGTAGATCTTTCATTTGTTTATAACCCTAAAGGTGATGTTGATCCCGTAGATCACTCCTTACTCATGTCATTCTTAAAATAGATGTTTGGTGTCAAGGCACCCTGTTTTTGTTCGAAGAATCGTTTGGTTTCAAGCTTAGGTCCCGTTAACCTTAATTGTAGTTTCATGGCTATAATTGTTTTCTTTCGGACGATTTTCCGATTTTATGACTTCTCACGTTATTTATGCGTCAGTTCTTCTTATGCTTACTGTTATTTGATTTGCATGTATTCTTATTTGGTTATATCCCATTACCGGGCTCATTATTCTCTTGCATTTAACGCTACCTTTATCTGGCTAGCGCTCATTTGTGCCATTCGGCGTTATATTGTATTCAACCTGTTTGACCTATTAATGTGAAATCCATCACTTATAAACAATCAACTTTATTCTTTATTCAACCCATTCGACTTCGAATAGTTGAACATATTTACTCACAATTTCTATATACGAGATTTTATAGTCGTAACTCGTAATCCGAGTCTTTTGACTTTAAATTCGTGTTCCCTTTTCTCGGTTTACGCATGTGTTTAAATCCTTACCCATCAACCGGGTACTTTACCGAAGTCATTATTAGTGCAAGCATTCCAGTATACAATAAGATTTCGTTTTAACTTGTTTGGTTGTCTTAGCGAAATCCATCGCTTTTATTCAACCAAACCTTTATTCTTTATTTGACCATCCTTGACAGTCTTATAAACTATGAATGATGATTATCATCATCATCATTTCTTTACTACGACCAAAGTCAACGACTTTGATCGTTTTTCCCATGTGGGCAATACCTTTGTTTCTATGACCCCGCGGGTCATTTATACTTTGGTTTTACAATGCCCTTTTTGTCTACCATGGTTTTTGATCGTTTTTTTCCCATGTGGGCAATACCTTTGTTTCTATGACCCCGCGGGTCATTTATACTTTGGTTTTACAGTGCCCTTTTTGTCTACCATGGTTGTTTCGTCCAAAATGACTTATGTCACGAATTTCCTTGGGTCTTTTATTTCTATGTGCGCCATACATCGTTTTTTATGGTTCCCGCGAAAACCATTTATACGAGTATGCCCATAAGATTTCTTGACCCTAAGGATCTTTTAAATTTTCATTCATCTTGACCTTACTACATCGGACATAACTGCGCTCATTATAAGAAGCTCATGCTATCATGTGTTCACTACTTACTTGGCCAGAGTAAGCGATCAACACATGGTACGCGTGACCTTATTATAATTACCACATCACGTCCCATGTAAGTAACTCCTCAAATTATTTACATATTTATGATTTCATTTGGTAAAACTTTATTTAATTGTTAGTTAACAATTATTAGTTTTAGTCGTTTATCCTTGAACATGTAAAATGTCCCTTTTTATAAACATTTATTCACATTCGTTGATGTGATCATTACTTTTCTCAATAGGATTTATATTGAGAATACTTACTTGGATGATCACTCTCGTCCAAGTTTCTATATAAACTGAATTCTGTTATTGTCTTGTTATTCACAATTTGTGAATAATACATATTCTCTACTGAATTTCTCTTGGAAACGTCATCCTGGATAGGTAACCTATCCAGGTTTTCCATGTTTCATATTCTATATGCAACTGTCATTCACTATGTATTTGTTGCATATTACTGTTTGTACTATAAGTTTAAAATGTGCACCTGGTAATGCTTGCCCCGACGGGCATTCCTTGCCATTACTTATTTGCGATCGTTACGCAATTTAGGTCCTTGATGAGTATGCTCCTCTTGTCACATCTCGGACCGTTCCATCATCATATCCGCAATTTGTTAAACTCTCGCTATCTTCAGATGCGAGTGTCCTTCAATTAAAACATTCACAAAGGTTAGTAACATCTACTTCAATAATTGCCCGTATTCTAATACAAGGCATTTTCTACTATACGCGTCAATGCACGTATTTTCGTCAACTATATCAATCATTTCAATTGGGGTAACGTGTATCACACGGTAGCCCTATGTGTTGTTTACAACACTTTAGCATGCTAAACCATTAACATACCTGTACTTACCGGATTTGCAATCAAGCCACGAACCGAACACTTTACCCTTTACCCTTTAACCTTGGGCTCTGATTACCAACTTGTAACACCCGTTCTTATTAATCAAAGATTAACATATGTTTTACGAAAACAATCATGTAATTAAGATTTATATATACATCGGAAATACGGGTTTACTAAAACCTTTTACAATTTAAAGTTTAGAACATAACGTAATTAAGTTCGTCAATTAAAAATAACAACGAAACGTCGTGCGGAAGCTTATTTCTTGATCGTGTTCGGTTCTTCTTTGTGCTTGATCGTCCTCCGGTGCCAAAATTTACCTGAAACTCATAAAACATGAGTTGGATTAGTCATACGTAGCTTTAAAACGCATTTCAATGGGTTAGCAATGCATAAACGGTTAAATAACAAGTTTTTACGAATCTGGCACACGCTCGCGTAGCGCCACTGCCAGTGGCGCTACGCCACTGCCAAGTTTCATCAGATTGTTGCAGCTGGTTGCTGCATATTCCCCGATTTCACGGAAACGGGCATAACTCTCTCGTTTTTAATCCCTTTTACCCGATTCTTTTTCCTACGCGTCCGTAATTTAATTCTCCATCTTAGGGAGTTAAAATCCAAAATCCTACATAATAAAATTTCAGACTTTTAAGTCTTCGGCTGATCGCCCTTTTACCCAATTTTGACCCGTTTATGCATTTTATCAAACGAACATATTTGTTTGATTCCTACATCACCTACACTTCTTCAAATTGATATTAACTACCATTTTAGGTTCTAATCACAAGTTTATATCACAATTTAAACCCGTTTTCGCTCGTATGCTTATTTTGACCCGTTAAGGGTAGTTATGCGTTTTAGCCTAGAACTTGTGCCTTTCTTGTGTCGCTACAAAAGTTCCATATCTAAATAACTACAAATATTCCACCATAACTATTTTGTGGTGGATTTATCATAAAGGACCCCTTTTTTCCAGTTTTTACCCATCGGTTGATCATTTTACGCAAATGACCACTTTTGAGCATTCGACCCGTGAATGTGCATTCCTATGACCTTTATTCATGTCTAATGATTCCATAATCTATATGCAAGTTCCTAAACGACCCCTATGAGTCGTTTGCCCAATATACCCTTCAAGGGTGTTTTGGTCAACTTTAGTCCCTTACTTCACGGCGAGGGACTTTCACTAAATATTTTGACCAAAATTGTATGTTTAACCAAAAAGCTTAGTTATACGTACCTGGCTCGGGTCAAAGTATTGACCCGTTTACTTAACTTTTGCTTTAAATCTTTATAGTTAAAGCAACGCAAGCTTATGTTATTTCCTGTGATCACAAAACTCAACAAGCGATTATCAAATGTCATTGTCAAATGGCGTTACCCACACCAATTGACCTATTTAGTCTAATTGACCATTTGTCCGTATGAGATGGTATTTAAGTACCATTTCATCCCCTTTAAACCTATCCCGGTTTTCCTTGAACTCGTTTTACTTAAAACCGTTTTTATTTGTTCGTCATTACATGACTAATTTACCAGTTATCCCTTTTTCCATAACTCATGATTTCTTACCAATTTCTCTCGTTCCGAATCTCATTGAATCGTGTCGGAATATTCTATACCAACCACTTAGTAGCATTTAAATACAATACTTGAAATTATGTAATTTGTACATAATGTAAAGGGGCGTAAGCTTTACTTACCTCGCATCCGAACTACGCTTTTCCTTTCCTTCTTGATTCGTTTGACCCGCTCCCTCATCAAGCTTCCACCTAGCTTGTTACGCGTCAAACTATCATCATCGTTTTCAAGGTGGTTAGTTTAATCATAATTTAATACGATTATTCCACCTTACGCATTTCATATCAAAAATTACCATTTATCGTATTATAGGTCAGTTTGACTTTTTAAAAGTCAAATGCCCATTAGTATACTAATTGCATATTCGAGTTCATCAACTAGTTTTAGCATTCTTTAATTACCCGGTAGGCGTTATCTTTAGACCACCGTTTTAACCAAGGTTCTAACCACGTTCATCACATTTAGAACTCTTTTTAATCACATTTTGCATAATAGTCAAAACATCACAATTAGGTGTTTTAACTACAAAAATTCTAGTTTCGAGCCTTCTTTGAGGCATTTCAACAAACACTTTAAGGGCAAAATTTTACATGTTTATTTATCAAGTCTCTAGCTTATCTCTTAGCCCTAATTTCACATAAATCAACCATCTTACCAAGTTGTTAACTTCTATAATTTCTGAAATCACTTCAAAATTGTCAATTTATACTAGATCAACACTCTATTTCCTAGTGTTCATCAAATTTCACATAAACCACTAATCACCTACAATGGTGTTCATAGGTTCCACTAAAATTTCACATGATTTCAACTTGTATTTGTCTAGGGTTTGTCCCTAGACACTATATGATTCCTAATTCATCATAAAACAAACATGCAACCATGAATTTCAGATTTTCCCAATTTCATGAGAATTTCAAACAGAGAATTAGCACTAAATTTCACATACCTTGTAACCCCCTTGTGATGAGGATCACGAATCTATGTTCAGATTTCGATTTGGGACAGGAATAAGCCTTCAATTGATCAAATTTGTGGAGTTAGGGTTTGGTGAGAGCTCCTGGTCGCTCCCCTGCGTTTTTGATCGACCAAGCACACTAATTTGTGTGTTTGGTTTTTATTTAATTTGTTTTAACTAAATTCTAGTTTCAAGTTCTACAACTTAGGTCCCTCCACTTTTGTATAACTTATAGTTTGGCTAATTTTAACCCTATTATAAGTTATTTCTAGACTATTAGCTAACTAGGTTAAAATTCCTAGTTAGTAAATTCTTGTTTATTTAAGAATCCTAATATTCACCGGGTTACTTTTACCACTAAAGGTAAATTACCCGTCTCTTAGTATAAACGTGGTTTGATTACCAAACCCGTTTTCGGGGTGTTACAATTTACTCCTTGTCTGGGATCCTTCGCCCAACAGGCATCCTTGTTGTGTCATTCTTTTCCGCACCTACCACACTTAGGCCTCAGGCATCAACCTTCATGGTGAAACTTGCACTCTTAGCATCTTGGCTTAGTCCCCAAGTAGATCTTACCATCGGCTTGTTTGTTTTTAGGGCAATACTTCCTGAAATGCCACACATCGCTGCAATTAAAACACTCTTGTTCACGTCCTTGATCGTCGCCATTTCTGCCTTGATAGTTGCTGTTGTCGTTGTTTCCTCCAAGATTTCCGCTACCACCTTGACCTCCATTTCCATGTTCAGTACCTTGCCTACACGTCTCCTTGACATGCCCCACTTTGCCACAGTTAGCTCAATTTCCATATCTACATCGCCCGATATGATAACGTCGACAATTGTCGCAGTTAGGTAGGATACCCATGTATTCTTTTCCCTTTTTGGCTTTGTTGTTGTCATTCGCGCGATCACCTTCTTGGAAATCAGTGAGCTTCCTTTTGTTCTTTCCAGATGACTCCACCTGAGTTTCTCTCTTCTCGTCAGGGGTCGAAAGTTTTTCCAATCTAAGTGCTTCCTTAGTGAGC
The DNA here is from genome assembly GCA_030545235.1 of Helianthus tuberosus. NCBI lineage: Eukaryota > Viridiplantae > Streptophyta > Magnoliopsida > Asterales > Asteraceae > Helianthus > Helianthus tuberosus. The sequence continues at coordinate 86,224,213 of CM060377.1, read as the reverse complement.
GCTAAACTCAAGTTACTCGCATCGATAGTTGTTGGTGGCGTTGATGCCGTCATCAAGCTCATAATCTAAGGTGCCAATCCCCAGATGATTCGTCCTATCCTCTTAAACTCTGGTTCCACCAGATATGGAACAACTCGCGACAAGTCGTGAAGTTTCTGCACATATTCCACCACCTTTGGACCTTCCATCTTCAGGTTCCAGAATTCAATTTCCAGCTTCTGGATCTCCATCTGAGAACAATACTCCTTACGCATCATTTCTTTCAACTCATCCCATGTCAAAGCATACGCAACAGCCTCGTCCATCGTCTGAACCCGAAGGTTCCACCGTGACAGAACCTCATCTTGAAACAATCCAGAAACGTATCTGACTTGTTGCTCTGGAGTACATCCGCTCATTCGCAAAACGGAATCCGTATTCTCGACCCATCTCACAAAAGCTATGGCACCTCCAGTGCCGTCGAAGTTCAGAAGCTTGCAGTCCAAAAACTTCTTGTAGGTACAGCCTGTACCCAAGCAATCATCATCACAGAAAGCATTAGCAAAGCACACTTGGAATTGTCCAAACGTATTGTAATGTGTCTTAGGTGACTTAAACATTACCGTTAGGTGAGTTATTCTCTGAGGTACATCCGTTGTGTCTGTAGCGAAGAACCTCGTGCCGAGCTATGGCCCGTGAGATGTTCGCTCGTAATTCTGCCTCGGTCAGTCGAATGATCTCTTGAGGAGGCATCTTTTAAGAAGATTGTATGGGTCAGGTCTTATTTGTTCAGGAGATGTATATAGTTGTCTAGAGGTTGTATGTACATACACATAATAATTTATCATATCAAACAATCATATAACATCGCAATCATAGCACAAACATGTATATCAACAACGTGTTTAATGAGAACATGACGATTGAGCTTTCATTAATCATCGACCACAAGTATTGTTACATGTTTTTACAAAAGTATCACATCAAAAGGGGACGCAGGGTCACACTACCCTTGTCCAACAAGTCTATCAGTCTACAATAGTCATACAATCAAGAGGTGGTCTCCAAAAGGCTTCACAAGCTCAGCTCAATAGTGGTACTCTCATTAAGGGTAATGCATCTGCATAAGACCAAAAACCTACTGTACTGATGGCGGAGGAGGAGGAGGGAGGAAAATCAAACTGAGAACATGTGCGAGCTCCTCCTCAAGCTTGTGCACATGACGAAGCAAGTAACGGATCTACTGCTCGACCGTAAGAAATCAAGCATCAAACTCTGGAAAGGGAGTAAGAGGAGCAGGTGGATGTGCGAAAGGAGGTCGTGATGAACGTGGGGGAACAATAGTAGACTGACAAGGACACGGTAAAGGACGTGGTATCGACTCAAGCTCCAAGAATCTGCGACTCATAACTTCAAATCGAAGCTGAAGCGAATAAAGTAACTCATCCTGTGTATAGCCAATAAAATGCGTGGGATGGTAGGGGTCTGAGGTCGGCATGGAATACGGCGGGGACCCTTGAAATGGCTCATTAGTGGGTGAAGAAATGAAAGGAGCAAAAGGTGCAGACTGGGGAATGTGTGGAAAAGCTACTGAAACATGAGGGTCATGACTAGGCTGCTGGCCTGAAGTACCTTCCCCTGGACGGGGTGCAGAGATGCCTTGTAAGAAAACGATAGGTAAATCAGCACGATGGACATAAAACTCCATAGAATGAAAAGGAGCAACATCAGCGGGTGCGGGTGCAGGTGGAGGACTGAATGGCTCAATAGGAGGGTCAACGGGTGCAGGAACTGGATCAGGTATGAGGGGTGCAATGTCAGGTATGCCAATAGGAACAAGATCTGGCTCAAGCTCATGTGGAGGGGATGGTTCAGAAGACATGGCCGTATCATCGTCAGAATCAGTGGCATAACGTCGCAATCCAACTGCCCGCAAGGCGGAAGATGTCACAGACTCAAAGGAATCTGAGACAGAGTGTAAACTAGTGTCAGAGGAAATCTCAATAACAGGGGTCTCAAAAAGTGGAATAGCAACAACGTCCTCGTCTAGCTCTCCATCACCATGGGCATCATCAGGAGGACCATCAACAAACAAATCAACGTCAACATCAACCAAATCATCAAAAGGCACATCCTCGAGAGGATTGGCCAGTAGAGGAACGGGAGCGAGGATCGGTGCCACGGCATGCTCACCCTCGGGATGATCGATGATTAGATGATCATGGATTGGGGTGGGAACAACAAAAGGATCCTCATCTGGAATGCCATCAGCAAGCGGTAAGTCATCTCCAAAGTCAGGCAACGCGAATGGCTACAAGTTATCGTCGTCTGATAGCAAATCTGGGTCGCTCCCAGTATTGGATGTAAGGATCTCCGGCTCAGGGGCTATCTCCTCATCGGAAACAATAGCCATGGGGTCATCAGTATCGGAAATCCGCTCTCGGATGAAGACATAGTGTCTGTAATAGAACAATCATAACATATGCAACCTCACTATCGTGTTTCGTGTCTTTTTGTTTGTAAAAATGCTTGTTTCCTGGATCTGGGCATTTCGTGTATGCAATGAAAACATGTTGTAAAAATATTTTCATGAGAGCCCTAAGGATTGTAGTCAAGACTCGATAAGGAATCCTAGTTGTTGATGCATTTTTAGTGTCTGTAACTAGTCTTGTACTTAATGATGTATTTTGTACGGTCTTTAACGTTTATCGAGTATGTATTTGATGTCTACCAAGTCGGATATCCTCCTATCTGCTTGTGTCTGACTTTATTGTCTCCGTTTAATATGTAATGCTATTCGAACAATGCATGTTGCATACAAAGGGTAGAATGGTCATTATAAGTTGTTTATATGTTGCTGTTGTTGCTGTCTGTTTGCAGAAACAACCACAACAGTTGCAGTCCTCGACGAAACAGGTCTGTTTCGTCGAACACATCATGACGAAACAGACCAACATTCTTTAAGTCTGTTTCGCCGACAGTCATGACGAATCACACTTGATTCGTCGTGTAATGGGCTGTTTCAAGCCCAAGTGTTTGGCCCAATGTTGATTCGTCGACACTTAATGTGTTTCGTCGACTCATAGGCCCAGGGACTATATAAACACATCTGCTTTCACTTTGAAGGCAGATGAGAGCTTACACTTAAAGAAACTCTGTCAAAATTCTGTTAAACTGTGTTTGTATTAGTTTGTAATCGGTTCTCATCCCGTTTAATCAATCGAGTGTGTATCATTGATTATACCGTGTCGTTATTGTTTTACATGTTTGATTTGGCATAGTTACGTGGATTCCGCACACGTAACCGTGTTTGCTATAAACAAGTGATTTGGTTCGTTATCGATCCTCATATTACGGGACCTACAATTGGTATCAGAGCGTTTGGCTCTAATCCTTGTTTAAAATCAAACATTGTTCGGTTTTTATCAAGTATTTGTGTGTGTTTTTCTGAAAATTTGTTCTTGAAAAAATCATATTTCTGAAAAATATTCATAAAATCTGGTTGTTTCTTGTTATTTGCTATAGAGTTTTATCAAAAACCTTGTTAGATTGTTTGTTTATGCTTTAAACCGGGTTTTTAGTGAAAGTCTTGTGCATTTTCGTGTTTCGGAAAATCATCGGTGACCAGGAAAACTCTTTGTTCTTGAGTGTGTTCTTCATATCTTCAAAGAGTTCTTATAATACTTGTGGATTTGATCTTTGTATTGTTTAAATCAAAGAGTTTTTACAATATAAAACATTAACTTGACTTTAGTGTACAATTGTGATCATTAGTTTCTGAAAAAGCATGTTGTGTTGAAAAACAGGTTTATCAACTTACCTTGTGTCAGTAAGATATTTTAAATATCTAAACCAGCTGTCTAATACTCAGTTTCGACGAAACAAGTAGTCGACGAATCACAAGTGTTTCGTCAAAAATATCTTCGACGAAACAAGTCCTTTTCGTCAAAATATCTTCAACGAAACAAGTCTGTTTCGTCATATTCTATTTCAAAGAAACAAGTCTGTTTCGTGGAAGAGTGTTTCGTCATTTTGTGTCAATTTTACATAGTGGATTTGCAGAAGTGTTCTAATTGTTTGTTTTCAACTGTTTGACCAGGTACTATTATACATATACCAAATATGAGTAACAAAGGTCCGTGGGATTGGAGTTCGGAATCACAACCAGCTAAAAATCAGCCTTCGCTTGCCGATTTAATGAACCAATTGCCTCAAAAACAATAAGCAATAAATGCAGGACAATGGGCAATGGTTTCTAATCAAAATCAAAACATTCAAAATCTATTGCTCAGTGAGAGTGAGACGGGTAGCAACAATCGCCCGCCAAAGCTAAATCACATGAACGACTATCCATCATGGAAGGGTCGTTTTCATACATACATTCAAGGGCAAAACGTTGAACTTTGGACGTGTTTCACTACTGAATGTAGCCCGGAACTAGAAGCAGCAGCATCAACTGCCGCTGGTATTTCTAATATGCTTGAAGAAGACAAGAAAGCCTATGAATTAGAGAAGAAGGCGTTTGCTTTTCTAACACAAGCTCTTCATAAAGACCTCTATCATCAATTTTCTTATAGTAAGAGCACAAAAGCTTTATGGGATGCATTGGAAACAAGAGGAGAAGGAAATGCAGCCTCTAGAAAAATACGCCATGATCTTTTGAAGAAAGAATTTGAATCATTTCAATCTTTGGAAAATGAAACCCTAAATGATATGACTTCTCGTTTCTATCATTTGATCAGTGAAATGAGTTCTTATAAGATTGCTACATCTCATGTGGAAATGATTGCACGTTTAGCTGATGCTTTACCTCCTGTGTGGAGTCCATTCATTGAACTTCTAAAACATACGGGTGCTCTGGATGGGGAAAATGTCACTATCTATGGATTCGTTCAGAAGTTGGAGCACAAGAGTGAAGAGGAAAATCGGAAAGCTAAAAGGATTGGAGCTCCTGAAAATACAGAAATGTATCTGCCTGGTTTTGCTCCTTCAGCTAGTTCTAGTTCTGTTCAGCAACCTAAGCTTCAAACGGCGTTTGTTTCCAACACAAACTCATCAACTCAACCAGAGTTTGATTTAGGTGCTTACCTTTCACAATCGCTATCCAAATCTAAATCTCAAACTCCACCTCAAGTTACTACTACTCAACCAGAGTTTGATTTAGGTGCTTATCTTTCACAATCGATGTCCAAATCTAAAGCACAACCACCACAACAAGTACATTATACCAACAATCCTCCACCTCAAAACACGAATACTATCAAAGTTGATACTTCGAACCTCTCAAAAGTTAGCATTGAAGTTGCAAAGGAGCATTCGGAACTCATTAATACAATGGTCAGTGCATACTGCGGTTTGGTCGCAGGTCAAATTGGGAACATCAGTATGACCCACGAAGATTATCAACAAATCGACCGTGATGAAATGGAGTTGATGGATATAAAGTGGGCGTTTGCAAGTGCAGTTAGAAGGGCAAGGGATTTCATGAGTCGAACAGGAAGAAGTTCTTTGGAAAGTAAGCAGGATACGAAGTACGGGTTTGATAAAGAGGCGGTTACATGTTTTAATTGTGGCGAAAAGGGTCACTTCAAACGTGAGTGCACTCGACCACCCAAGCAAGGCAATCAGAACCCTTTCAGAAATCAGACAAGTACTTCAAATTCCAATCAAGGCACTCAAAACAATCGTGAAAAAGGGATAGTATCTGTGAACAATACCACCAACCAGAACCAGTCTGGACCATCAAACAACACTCGTGCATTGACTGTTCAAACAGATGAAGGGTGTAACTGGTCTTTACAATTAGGGGGAGGTGATAATGAAGGAGGAGGAACAGCGTGCTATGCAAAGATCATCAATCACATCAAGCATGTTCATAAAGAAGAATTTTCTGAAAGTGACGACAGTTCGGGTTATACCGGGAGTTCGGATGAAGAAAATTCTATTTCGGGAGATGTGAAAGAAGAAGTGACTTCTATTGATGACTTGTTGAATGAAGCAGATGAATTGAAGTCTCAGAAATCTGTTCTTATCAAGAAGGCTGGGATAGCATCTAAGGAAATGGAGAAGTTCTTCTCTGAAGACGGATCTTTTTCTTTTCAAACTGCATTTATGGCAAATGTTTCAGCCTCTTCTAGCCAGGTAACACCTGAAACTCTTATCATATGTAGAGACTGTGATTATATGAGACTTGAATGTGAAAGAATGAAACTTGAAAGTGACAAAATTCATGGTCACAATCAAAGTTTAGTTGTTGAAATGGCTAAGTGCAAAGAGGCAAATATGGCTTTAACAAGAAACGAAAAAGACTTTAAATCTTTAATTGAAAATTTAAAGAAAAGTGTTTCCGAAACTACTAAAGTTGTTTATCACAAACAAGTTAGTATTAACAAGTACATAAATATCGTTGAGGAAACCAAAAAGGATTTAGCCATTGCAAAATGCGAGCACGATGCGATCAAGCAAAAATTGGAGAGTTATTCTAACTCCCGATTTGTACTCGATCACATAATTGATGTTCAACAACTGAAGAAAAACAAGAGTGGTGTTGGGTATAAGAAATGTCCGCCCCCTTTGAGACACAACTATGCTCGACCACCTGATGAAGAGGATATGCCTCGTTTTGAACCCAGTGTGCCTCTTAATTATGAGGAATTTACTACTGGATTAGGGTTCAAACCGAACAATTCCTCGGGAACCTCATCTGTTGAAACAGAAACTTCAACATCAGTGAGTCAAAGTCCTCCAATTGTTGAGGATTATGATTCATCTGATGATGAAACAGATGCTAATGACCAGGATGAATCACTTGATAAGAAAAAGGGAATAGAAATTCCAATTGAGAATCATATTCTTTGTGATCCTCCTATTCCTGTTGTGCAACAAGTTGCCAAAAATGTGATTAATTCTGTCATGAATGACAAGAAACCTGTGTCTACTGTTAAGAGTAACAAGATGTTGTATACTTTGGTTGGTGATTCTAAAATCTACTCAGATAATGATTTTCCAATTAAAAATGTCAATCCATCATTGATTGATAACGTTTTTGAAAATAACACAAGTAAGTTTTTGGGAAAGACGATCCCGGGAGTTATTGTGACTCAATGTGATCCAATTCCTAAAGCTGAAATCAAAAAGAAATTTGGAAATCAAAACTTCCCAACAAAGCAACAACCTTTTGCTCCTAAGGGTAAACAACCATTTCAACGAGCTCAAAGACCAAATGTTTCTAAATCAAAGTTTGAAACAAATGGAGCTCGTAATCAAAAGAAAAATAATGATGTCAGATTTGTGGCATCTGAGGGTACTGATAAAATTGAGATTTTTGCTAACAAATCAAACACTGATTTTGTACAAAAAGTCAAGATTTTAAAGCCTAACAGTCAAAATAATTACATTCAACATTCAAACGGGTGTGATGAAAAGGCAAGTACCTCAGGTTCTACAGGTTTGACATATGAGCGTCGATCTGGTTCTCCTAAGTTTGTTGAGAGGAGAACGTGTTTTAAATGTGGAGAGTTTGGGCACATCATCAAAGATTGTGTAAACACTCCAAGAGATAAATTTGTTGAGAAAGCACCACCTGAAACGATTCACCCTCAATGTCGTACTATTTCATCAAAACATGATAAAAGAACTGTTAAAGAACAGGAAACGAAACAACGACATCAAAATGTGAAGAAAATAGAAAAGGCTTTAAAATCTGAGGTCAAATCTGTTCCAAGGGAACCAAGTTCACCTTTAAAACCAGAAGTTTCAAAATCTGTTTTCAAAACTCAATCTGGTAAACAAAAACAAACTTGGAAACCTAAGAAGGGTGAAAGTTCAGGGGGAGTTGTTAGTTTGGAAAATCATCAACAGATCGAGATCACTATTCGTGATGCTCAGGGACGACCCAAGACCACTATGGCTTGGGTCCCCATCCTTAACTAATCATTGGATGATATGTGCAGGGTGTTCCAGGAGGAACTATCAGTAGTCATTGGATTGTTGATAGTGGGGCATCCAGGCACATGACGGGCGACTTACGGCTTCTATACGATGTGAGAAATATTAGAGGAGGCTATGTCGCGTTCGCATGAGACAAAGGCGGATATATCACCGGAGAAGGAATGATCTCAAATGGTGTGGTATGTTTCAAAAAGATTAATTATGTTCGTCAACTTTGTCACACCCCTTTCTGCGGCGGAAGCACGAGGTGTGATCATGAAAGGTTCTCATTGCATACGAAGAGTAAACATGCTACATGCTCAAGAAAATAACTTCAAATACCATAATTTGAAAACATACGTTAGCGTTTCATCGCTAAGTCGCATAAAGCATTGTCTTAAAAGTTTACAACTTTATTTAGAGTTAAACACAAGCGACATCCACGAGCATAAGCAAGACCACGCGCACATCCATCCTAGTTACCTGAAATACATGTGAGTTTTTGGAAAAACGTCAACATAAAGTTGGTGTGAATTCATGCAGTTTTGTATTTCATGTTTGTATACTTTGTATGAAAACATAGTTTGTGAGTAAATCAAGTTTTCATATATAAATTCAGTTTCATGTGTACGCCACGTACACATGTATAATTCAATTTCTTCTTGAGTACCCCACGTACTCAAGTATAATTCTCATTCTCTTGAGTACCCCACGTACTTCAAGTATAATTCAATCTTCTTGAGTACCCCACGTACTTCAAGTTATATATCAATCTTAGTATGGTATGAATTTTATGTAAATACAGTATTTCTGTAATTATCAGATTGTTAATGGGTTGCAAAGCCATTAACATGTGGCACGACATAGGAAGTCACCAAACCTAAGGCATTTAATTGGTATATTCTGAGACACAAAAGCACTACTCGATTCTCGCCCCGATCGGTAGTGTGGCTGCCAGGCACCCGTTAGATCTAACCTTTTGTTCTGCGGTCTAGGTATATTGTTGATTAATGGTGCTTCTGTACCCTATTCGTGACACTATTTCTCATAACGCATCCTACTTGGTTCTCGTCCTCACCAAGCGCGTTTCTTGTTATCATTTCCCATAACGCATCCTACTTGGTTCTCATTCTCACCAAGTGCGTTTCTCATATTCTATTATTTCGTCACACTTGGTTCTCGTTCTCACCAAGTGTACTTCTTGTATTCTTATATTTCGTCACACTTGGTTCTCGTTCTCACCAAGTGTACTTCTTGTATTTATATCATACCAATTATAAATTTTGTACATTTGTACATGTATTTCACCCCCGAAGTTATAAAAACTGAAAACAGTTAAAGAGAAAAGGGGGAGCATGAACTCACAACTTTGCGTTCCTAGCGTCGTAAACTCCACCGGATTTGCTTAATTAACGTCGTAACCTATACGCGTTTTCTTAACGTTAGTCACTAGACTTGCGTCGCACAAGTACAGTCACTCTCTTTTGTATATATTCTTGTGTTAAAAATGTTCTACATTTTTAACTACGTGTTTTACTTATATTATTTTCTCCAAAAATAAATATAAGTCTTTTGTGTTTTGCACTTTGCACCCGAATTATGTATCTTGTATGTTGTATGTGCATTTTTATGTTTATACTCCTCATGAGTATTTAGTGTATTTTTAAGTCTTAATACACTAGCACGTATAACACATACTATATACACTTAGCACAAAAGTTGGTGATCAAATAATATATATTTTTCTTTCAAAAATATATATACTTATTATCCATTTTTATTCTTGAAAAATCACCATTTCTCATTACCAAAAATTAGGGAAACCTTGGTAATACTTTTAAATACATTTTTAGGGAATAAGTTTCTCAAAAACTTATATTTTTCTAAGTGTCAAAATTTATAAAAATTTTGACAGAGTTTCCCCTAAAAATGGAGGTTTCCCACGTTTTCAAAACGTGTGTTTATTTTCTTTTAAATCATCATCAATCATCAATAATCATCAACAACAATTATCAACAATACTCATCAACAATAATCACTAATTTCTTCATTTCATGAACTTGAATATTTACAAAAATGTGTAATAACTCACTAGCACATTTAGTAAATCTTTCCATCTTTAAAAATAATTTTAGTTTCTTAAAAACTTTATTTTTAAAGAATATGAAGTTTCACAACTTCTAGTCAAGATTCGCAAAAATACTTCTTTGTTAAATTTTCTTGTGACACAAGTGTCTACACACTTGTTTATTTACTAAAAATGCTTTTAGTTCGGATAAGATCCGGGTTTTAAACAAGCCTAATATTTTTGCTTGGTTCTTCCGAAAAACCACTTGTAGATCTTTAGATCTACTAGTTTTGAACAATATTTTGCAAGTAAAAATACTTTTACACAAGTTCATGTTTCATGTGTGGTAGAGTTTCACCTTTTAACCCTTGTTACTTCTAAAATAGTTTTAGGTCATGATCCAAGAACATGACTACACCGGGTTAAACGATGATTCGAGCTACCACAACATAGATCGGGTCCAAATAATCACACAAATCAAATACTACAGGATTTACACAACATATGAGCTATTAACCAACATTTTAGTGTTTTAAGTAGACTTTTAAGCATCATATTGCATGTTAACGAGTTTTAACCGACAAAAATCCTTTTAACCACTTTAGAATAGATTAAATACGAGTTCTAAGTGTTATACCTCTAGCTCAAGGCTAGGGAAGATTCTAAGCACAAATCGAGTGGATAAAAGCAAAGTAGAGAGGTCCTTCGCGTTCCGCTTGCACCAAGCTTCCTAATATGCGACCCTTAACACTTGTGTGATGTTGGAATGTGATGAAGGAAGCTCGAAAAATTGATGGATAGAGGGATGTTTGGCCGTGAGCTAGTATAGAGGGAAAGAAGAGAGTGTGTTGTTGTAATGTGAAGAATGATCTTAAGGTTCAACACTTAGTCTTATAGGAAATTTTAAACATGTTTATCCATTGGAAAATATGCCTCCTTGATACCATACATTAGGTTTAAAATAATAAAACTAGGACAAGGTGTGTCCCCTTGTAGTTGGGGCCGGTTAGCAAAAGGGGGGGGGGGGGTCTAGTTCGGTTCCAAGTATTAGTTAGACATTAGTTATGTTAAACCAAGTTAGTTAGGTGTTTAACTTGGTTAGTTATGTTTAGTGAGATACAATGGGTGTTAGGGTATTCAGGGACCCTAACTGGCTTAGAAAAAAGATAAATAATGTTATTAACAATATTTTCATGTTCCGGGTATAGTCCGGTTGTTCGGTTACATACCGATTTGTTAAAGTGCTAAATTACACTTTTTAGTGTCGTTTAAGTACCTTTCTTGTACTCTTTCAATTCCCAACACTTAGGGAAATATTCTGGATAATAAAATGACATTTCTGCATAATATTTATATGTCTAAATGCTGATTTATTGCTGAATTATATAAATTATGCACTTAAAGTGCGTTTCGGGTGCTTTTTAGTGCTTATTTTTGCTTTCGTATTGCATATATATTAACCCTTGTATGTACTCTTGGGTTTTAATGCATTCTTGTTGTCGGACCTACACCTAGGTTCCAATTTTATTGTCTGACTGCTTTCTGCAGCTCAGTCGACACAGTGTGTCTTACCGGTGAGTTTACTATTATTTTTTACGCAACGCTCTCGCTTATGCTTAAAGCAATTTTTTGTAGTATACAACGTGCATGAATTCACTTGTTTAATCATGTGTTCAGACATTGCTGACAATTAAGCACATATTTGCAATCATTAAATAATGATTAAAGTGTACGGAAATTACCGGTTTGTGCCAGTTGTCACAAACTTGATCATAATCTTCTCAGTGTGTCACAAATCTGTGATAAAAAGTTCACCGTGCATTTTGATGATGCCGGTTGTTATGTGCTTAAACCTGGATTCAAGATTCCTGATGAATGGATTCTCTTATCGGCTCCAAGAGTTAATGATCTTTATATTCTTGATATGAGCCAAGCTATTACGTCATCTGCGCAAGTAACATGTTTTGTCTCAAAAGCCACAGAAAAGGAGTCTATTTCTTGGCACAGAAGAATGGGGCACATTCACTTGAGGAAAATGAACCATTTGGTGAAAAACAATCTTGTGAATGGTGTGCTTGTGAGAAGTTTTCATCTACAAGATATCTGTGTTTCGTGCCAAAAAGGGAAACAAACAAAGAAATCTCACCCTCTGAAGAAAATCAATTCTGTTAGCATGCCTCTCGAACGTCTTCATATGGACCTTTTTGGACCTATGAAGCACAAGACAACATTCGGAGATGCTTACTGTCTGGTTGTTACTGATGATTATTCTAGATTTTCTTGGGTAGCTTTCATGGCACACAAAAGTGATACTCCTGGAATCCTCAAGGATCTTCTCACAATGTTGGAGAATTTATACACTTTGAAAGTGAAGAGGATCTGAAGCGACAATGGAACTGAATTCAAGAACCGTGTGATGGATGAGTTCTGTACTTCTAAAGGCATTCTTCATGAATACAGTTCTCGCTATACTCCACAACAAAACGGTGTCGCTGAGAGGAAGAATCGCACGATTATTGAGACTGCAAGAACGATGTTGGTAGAGTCGGAGCTTCCTGTTCAATTCTGGGCAGAAGCTGTGTCGACTGCATGCTACACATTGAATAGAGTTCTTACAGTTAAGAGGCATGGCAAAACTTGTTTCGAACTTCTACAGAAAAGGAAACCGGATCTTTCTTTCCTTGAACCCTTTGGCGGTCCATGTACCATGATTGACCCAGATGGAAAGTTTGGCGCAAAAGCTATCGAAGGTTTCTTCCTTGGATATGCAACTCCAAATTTTCGTGTATGGAATCTGACCACCAAAAAGATTGAGCTTTGGAATGAAGTAAGGGTTCAAAGGTACACAAATCATGTTAGATCTCCGGGTGATCCTTGGATGTTCGATTACGATGGGATATTCGACTCCTTTAATCTGCCTACCTTTGATGAAGAATCTGCAGCTGTTCAAATGTTATTTGATAGTGACAACGCTGTCGGCTCGTCTTTGGTAAGACCAATTATTGTTAACCCACAAGGTTCTAATTCAGTTAACAATACTGTTCAAAATGAGGTATTTGAAGATGCTAGTGAGTCATCGGAAGATGATGAACATCTTGATGCGACTGAAGGCACTTCTGCCCCGGTTGTTCCTGTTCATGGCACTTCTTTAGAAACACCTCAAGTGCAGAATGATGATACTGCTGAAGGAAATGCATCCACTTCCACTCATATTCCTGGTGCGGAGTTGATTGCTGATCTTAATCTTAACAATTTGGGTATTAATGCTAGTGTTCCTGAAAATCCTGAATTGAGGATTCACAATACCCATCCACAGCAGAACATTATAGGAGATGTCCAAAGCGGTGTGCAGACGCGTAATCAGCTAAGAAATAACCGGAGTGCTAGTTTATATTCAGCCATTAGAGAATCTGGTCTTCAAAACGATTGGTCTTTTGCTTGTTACGTTTCACAAGAAGAACCAAAGTCTTGGAAGGAAGCTTTAAAAGATAATTCTTGGGTTGAAGCCATGCAGGACGAGCTGCAACAATTTCAAAAGCTTGGTGTTTGGAAGCTTGTTGAAAAGCCGGATAACTACAAGAAAATTGGCACACGATGGGTTTACAAATGCAAGAAGGACGACCGTGGAATTGTTATTCGCAACAAGGCGAGATTGGTTGTTCAGGGTTTTCGCCAGATTGAAGGCATTGACTACAATGAAGTTTATGCACCTGTTGCACGTCTGGAAGCTATTCGGATCTTTCTAGCTTATGCTTCTTTCAAAGGATTCAAAGTCTACCAGATGGACGTCAAAAGTGCTTTTCTTCATGGTATAGTTCAAGAAGAGGTGCACGTCGAACAACCTCCAGGTTTTGAAGATCCTATTCACCCCGATCGGGTTTGGTTGCTCAACAAAGCTCTTTATGGTTTACATCAAGCACCTAGGGCTTGGTATGCAACCTTATCCAACTATCTTCTGGAGAATGGATTTCGACGAGGTCTTATTGATTGCACACTTTTTATCAAGGAACAAGATGGAGATCTTCTACTGGTGCAGGTATATGTTGATGATATAATATTTGGTTCTACTAATGAATCTTTGTGCAGGCAATTCGAACGTTTTATGCAGGAAAAGTTCAAAATGAGCGCTATGGGGGAGATGAATTTCTTCTTGGGCCTTCAAGTACAACAAACAGAGTCTAGGATATTCATCCATCAGACTAAATATGTTGGTGACATTTTGAGCCGATTCCAAATGTCAGATGCAACGCCCATTGGTACCCCACTTCCGCAGAATCACGGGATTACTCCGGATTTGAAGGGTGAAAGCATCAACTCCTCATACTATCGTGCCATGATCGGATCTCTCATGTATCTCACCGCTTCGAGGCCTGACATAATGTATCCAACATGCCTGCTTGCAAGATATCAAGCAAACCCGAAGGCCTCTCATCTGTCAGCTATCAAAAGGATTTTTCGCTATTTGAAGGGATGCCCGGACCTTGGTCTTTGGTACCCTAGGGATGATAGTTTTGAATTAATTGCATACAGTGATTCTGATTTTGGTGGTTGCAAAATCGATGGCAAATCGACAACAGCAGGATGTCAGTTCTTAGGAAATCGCCTGGTCAGGTGGCAGTGCAAGAAGCAAACGTGTGTTGCTACATCAACATGTGAAGCAGAATATATTGCTGCCTCGAGTTGTTGTTCCCAAGTTCTTTGGATACAACAACAAATGCGCGACTATGGTTTAGAATTCCTATCTACTCATATTTTTGTTGATAATAATGCTGCCTTACAGATCACTAGAAATCCTGTGCAGCATTCCAAGACTAAACACATCGACATTAAATATCACTTCATACGTGATTGTTTTGACAAGAAATTAATCGATGTCGTTCATGTCCCCACCGATCACCAACGTGCCGACCTGTTTACAAAAGCATTTGATAAATCACGCTTTGATTATCTACTTTTGGTCAATGGCATTAAGGTGATACCCGAGTAAACTTCTTTGGCTGATCGTTTTTGTACATATTTTCTTTAAAAACTTCAAAATTCAAAAAGATTTCCGTTTTCGTACCTCTTTTAGCATTTTAGGGGGAGTAATACAAGAAAATACAAAAACATTGCAAAATTTCAAAATCCAAAAAGATGTCTTTATTTTTCTGTCTTTACGTTTGAAAATTCAAAAATTCAAAAACAATAGAAAAACCAAAAATGAGTTTCTTGGATAAAGGAAAATGATGATATTCACTGGTGTGGTCGGTCAATGTGCTCAAAATGAAAAACAAAAAGAAAATGATAAGTATCTCTACTAACGATATATCGGTAGGCTCACAATCAGACTAAAATGTGCAGGTTGATACAAACCTAACAGACTTCAAGTCAGGTGGGAACCATTCATTGGCATATGGTCTTAGTACCGAAATTTCGTTTGAGAGATTGCCGAGATCTGAAATATTCGGTCTTTATGCTGCTTATCATCTGGGTTTCATGGTTGTATCAAACCGTAAAAATAACGGAGACGAAGTCTAAGATCTTCCATGATACTATACATACGTGTACATATTGCATTCGACCTCAATAAGTGATCAACAATCACATGTCCAAACAAAATAAGTGATAATTTATCACAGATTCTTTGCGGGAGTCAAGTTCGTCTCTCTGCTGTACGGAAGTACTGACCTGTTCACGGACTTGCTCCTGTGCCCTCATGCATCTGAAAATCAAGTTCCTCATCAATAAGTGATTCTATCACATAGGGCTTGTTTTCAAATCAAAATAAGTGAGTTTCTCACATTTTTATACGGTCAAACAGATGATAATCGGTATACTCACCGGTAAGATGAATTCTCGTGCATACCTTGATACGGGAATGTGTCGTGAGTGGATTTACATCGACTTGTAAGTATAATCCTTACCGTTAATCGTATCTCTTAATTATGATTACGTCTGATCAGTTTGAGCTTATGTGGACCACAATATCAATAATCGAGGTAGTATACTTATCCAGAGCTTTAAACAGAAATCAAAATCATGTTGACTAAGACCGTAAGCTGGTATGATTCCTTATCCTTGAGATTCGCAAAAAGATTACATTTGTACAGTTGCTTACTGTTTTTTCTTAGTTTATTGCATTTTCGTTTAGTTTACCACGCTTTAAATTCATTTTTAGTGTTATTTGTAAAGTTCGTTTTTGATTAAGCCGAAGTTGTTGCTTGGTGTTTTTCTACCGGAAGCCTGAAACCTACTTCATAACATGTTCTTGCATTTGGAAACTAAAACAAAATGGAAAAGTGTTCATTTTAAATCATAATTTGTTCAGTCTGCAAAAATCTTTCATGCCTCTGTGTTTTTGAAAAATTAATGTCGACGAAACAGAATGTGTACGGCGAATCAAAACTGTGACGACGAAACAGATCAGTTTCGTCGAAGTTACGATGAATCGCATGAGCCCAAATCTGTTTCGTCATGGGCTAATTTCAGGCCCAAGTGTAAGCCCAACTTCGTTCTGTTTCGTCGAGCCCAATCCTGTTTCGTCGAAGTATCAGATTCGTCGAAATGAGGCGGTGTATAAATGGGTCCCTGTTGTTCACCTTTTCAAAATAACATCAGTTTCTCCTTCTTCTTCTCACACAATACCCATCATCATCTTTTATCATCCAAGTTCTCCAACCCTCATTTTTATCAAAAACCGTTCAAAACTTCAAGGTAGAAAAATGTTCCGGTTCACATTCCGAATCTTTTGAACCGTTTGGAATTGTTCGAAACCCTCGGAAACCTATCATACTTATTGTTTTAATGATCTGAACTTGTGCTTGTTATGATTTTTATCAAGAACTGTTAGATTTAGGTTATTTTACATTGATTGATGTTTGTTTTTAGGTTTGGGTTTCATAGAACAAAACAGGGGTTTTTGATTGTTGATGTTTTCAAATGTTTCAAGTTGGTTTTTGGTTCGGAAATCATATATGGGTTGTCATAAGTTGGTTTGGGTATAAAAATGAGTTTGAATGTGTTTGTTTGTTTGATTCTGATCTTTGTTTAAACCCAAAACGGTGAAACAGATAAACCCCCAAATCGACGAATCGATTAAACCCTAATTCCGGTGAATCAAACATACGGCGAATCAGATACGACGAATCAGAAACGGCGAAACAGACATGGTGAATCAAAACTACGACGAATCAGATCTGTTTCGTCTCACATCTTCTGTTTCGTCGAAGTGTTTCTGTTTCGTCGTCCATGCCTTAGCAGTTTTCTGTTTCTGCTGTTTGTTCACAGAATGATTAAAATTTTATGTTTGATGATCATTTGATGCTATAACCTGTATATATACATGTATAATACATATGTTACATCAAAAATGACTTATTGTGGACATTTTCGTGTACAGATGGCACCGAAGGCACCAAAAGAAGGAAAACGCAAGAAGGCGACAAAGAGAGAAAACAAAACTGAAGAGGAGATTATGTCAGAGAAGCGTCATAATCAAGTTGCATATCTGGATCCTGATGAAAAGCTCACGGAATTGAAAGATATCACGAAGTGGATCAGGGAGTCACGTATTAATTATGCTGTTACATTCTCGACGCCCGTTTACAAATCACTTATCAAGGCTTTCTGGGATTCTGCAAGCGTCATACAAGTGGATGGAAAAGATGTTATAAGGGGTCGAGTGAATAATTTGGATGTTGTTGTCTCTCCGGATATATTGAACGAAGTTTTACAATTACAAGATCAACAGGATGCTCCATATTCAATCCCAATCATGTGTTCACGAGGCTGTTTGCTACGGATGAAGTGTACTGGAGACATTTTCGTCAAACAAATCAACAAAGGTGATCTTCCATTATGCTACAAGTTTTTATTGCATATTCTTATTCAGTGTCTCAGCAATAGACGGTCTGGATATGATATGGCTGGAGATGATCTCGTTGGTTTCATGGTTGCTTTGGTGTTAAACAAACCGTTTAGCATCTCAAAGTATATTTTCAGCAACATGAAAGAAAATATGACAAGGACTAGAAGTAGAACAACCGGGAACAAGTTTTGGATGTATCCGCGGTTTCTGCAAATGATTATGAATGTTCAACATCCAGACCTTCCTAAAGCTGACAATGATCTTCTGAAGATAGAGGCGATGAATTTCAACTCTTTAAGGTTAATCAAGAATCTTGCCGCCAAAAGATACAAAGAAAGCGTTCCTCTAAGGAAGCTTTTTGGCGCACTTGTGAATCCTGATTATGTTGCTCCAGCAAATGATAAATGGCGTCATGATGACAGCCAATCTGACAACGAAGAGCCTGAGTTGGAAAGAAAAAGGATAGAGAAATTTGGTCCTGACCCGGTTGATTCAGATGAGTCCGGGAGTGATAGTGATGACAGTAGTGAAGAAGGCGATGATGGTGGTGATACTGGTGCTGTTGGTGCATCGAGCAAGGGTGCAGCTGGTGGTACATCAGCTAGTAGTTCTTCAGCAAGTGGCGATGATGAATCTGATTCTAGCTCTAGTGATCATATAGTCGAGCCTGGATACGAAATGTATATCGATATACGTGGAGTGAAAAGATATAGAAAGATTAGAACTGAAGATGATCCAGCATACGTTCCAGAGGATCCTGAAGGTGAAAGAAGAACAAAAAGGAGAGCTGAGAAAGCTGCTGAAACTCAAAAGAAGAAATCAAGAAGATATTTGAGTACTTATACTAGAAAACCTGTGCCTCAAGAGCCTTCATCTGTACCTCAGGAGCCTGTACAAGAAACTCCTGTAGTTACATCAACTGCAGAAACTCCTGTGGTTACATCAGCTGCTGCTACTCCAACTGTTACCCCTCAGGCAGTTCCTCAAAGAACTATGGCTTCTGCAATCAGAGCAACCACTTCACAGATCAGTTCTGAACGTCAAAGGGTATTTTTCGGATATTCTCAAGACGATAAGAACAAGTATCTATTTTCTCAAATTGAAGCAGCTGCTGATCGTTTTCAGAGGCAAACTCATTTTATTAACCTCACGAAGAATGATCAGGTCAGCCAATTGGTGGAAATAAACAAATTGAAGTCCACCGTTGGTCAACAGCAAACGGTGATAGAGAGACAACAAGCTGAGATTGTTTTGCTTAAAGCCGAGAATGCTTGTTTGAAGGCTGCTGATGAAGAGAGAGAGAAGAATAACTCTATACTTCAAACACGACTTGCGGCTCTGTGGGATTATCATTGTAAACAACAAGAAGTACTGAAGAAAAAGGATGATGATACGGAAGACCAAGGGAATCCTGACACTTCTGGTATATCACAGAAGCAGCCAGCCGCTACATCTTCAGAAATTGTTGAAGTTCAACCTCCAGTGGTCGAATCATCTCAGGGAACTTCTACTGGAAAAGTTCAACAGATCGCAGGTACTTCTTCTGTCGTAAGCAGTGCTGATATTGCTTTACAGGCTATTCATCCATTTACGGGAGAGTTGCTTGAAGAAGGAGAGTTAATAGAAGATCTTTCTCAGGAGCAATTGATTGTTCTACATTCTATGAGAGAAATTGATGATTCTGAGATAGATAAAATGTCGACTGAGACTGATACAACTAATGTGGAAGATATTGATGAGATCGTGTTTGAAGGCGAAGCAACAAAATCAACGTATGTTCGAAAAGATGGTACTGAATTCGCTTCGTTTGATGAAGATTGGATGAAGGAGAATATTGATGACATAGACGAGCACTTAAAGAATCGTAATTCGTCTGAAAAAGACACAGATGCATTCTCTGAATGGCGAAAACAGTTTCTATCTAAAGTCTCCAAGCCTGTGCCTGAAAAAGCTCAAGTTGACTACTTGCAATTTGAAAAGGCAAAGCCAAGTGGAAGAATTCTATGCTGGATGTTTGTTAAGGATATTCACTGTGTTGCCATCAAACGTGAATACGGAATCCTGTATTTCAACTCACTGCTGAGCATTCTTTCTTTGCCATTTTATGATGTTGCTGCGTTGACGAGGATTGAGCTTATTAATCGTTCAAACTACGATGGCGCTACTTTATTTGAGCGACTGATTAAAGTAAACAAGAAGTCGGGCTGGAAGGATGAATCATACAAGCCAAAATTCCCCATCTATCAACCGATCAAGTTTACTCTTGATCCTGACACCAACACTTGCAGATACAAGCTTGTGTACCAGCCTCCGAGGATCGTAGATAAAATCCCATTGATGCCTATGCAGCAGGATTTTCTTGAAGACATGGCATTATGGTGCTACGACTCGGACACGCATGAAGCCGTGATTGTGTTTAGAGATAATCGTGCAAATTACCGGATGTTGGATCCGATGTGGATCGTCAACATGTCTGAGGCTGACATCAGCAGATTATATCGTCATGATATTTTCTATGAAGATCAGGACGCACGTCAAGCTTTGAAGTTTCAGCGCGTAGCGTGTTTTTGCTACTACCGGGGAATACATTCGGGAAGTTCGTGGTCCGAACAACACTGAGATGGAAGATTAGAAGACCGAAGATGAGTAACAGACAAGGGGGAGTTTGTTGATGCATTTTTAGTGTCTGTAACTAGTCTTGTACTTAATGATGTATTTTGTACGGTCTTTAACGTTTATCGAGTATGTATTTGATGTCTACCAAGTCGGATATCCTCCTATCTGCTTGTGTCTGACTTTATTGTCTCCGTTTAATATGTAATGCTATTCGAACAATGCATGTTGCATACAAAGGGTAGAATGGTCATTATAAGTTGTTTATATGTTGCTGTTGTTGTTGTTTGTTTGCAGAAACAACCACAACAGTTGCAGTCCTCGACGAAACAGGTATGTTTCGTCGAACACATCATGACGAAACAGGCCAACATTCTTTAACTCTGTTTCGCCGACAGTCATGACGAATCACACTTGATTCGTCGTGTAATGGGCTGTTTCAAGCCCAAGTGTTTGGCCCAATGTTGATTCGTCGACACTTAATGTGTTTCGTCGACTCATAGGCCCAGGGACTATAAAAACACATCTGCTTTCACTTTGAAGGCAGATGGGAGCTTACACTTAAAGAAACTCTGTCAAAATTCTGTTAAACTGTGTTTGTATCAGTTTGTAATCGGTTCTCATCCCGTTTAATCAATCGAGTGTGTATCATTGATTATACCGTGTCGTTATTGTTTTACATGTTTGATTTGGCATAGTTACGTGGTTTCCGCACACGTAACCGTGTTTGCTATAAACAAGTGATTTGGTTCGTTATCGATCCTCAGATTACGGGACCTACACTAGTTCGCTACAATCGAAGCTCTGATACCAAACTGTCACACCCTGACTTTTACGGAAGCGTGATTTGGTGTGACTTGCTTAATATCATTGCATTCAACCATAACAAACATCCATATGATAAAACCATGATGCCATCCATAAATTAAGTTTCAACTATTATGAACAACATTGTTTTAGTATCCAAACATAGACTTCTGATCCAGATTACAAACCACGCAAATTGTCTTAGAGTTCCACAAGGACTCGACAAAAGACACTAATGAAAACCAGGCTTTCAATTATGTATCCTATCCAGGATAGGATACATACTTCCAACCATTCAACACCGGATGACATCTTTTATTCCAAACAACATTTGAAAACTTCTACGCCCGCCAGATCCATACTTAGATTTCTGAAATACATGTAGTTTGAAAACATCAACAAAAGTTGAGCGAGTTCATGTGTTTAGTGTGCGAGCTCGTATAAACTTTGTAATCATCGTAAGTAAGTAAGTCTGTATTTGTAAAACCCTGGTATGAAAGAAAATAAGGAACAAATCAATTAATGTGTAGCTAGTACATTAACATGTGTGAACTGGTGCAGGAAGGCTCAAACCTTTGCGTATTTCATACCGGGCATCCCGGCTGGAACGACATAGTCACCACATGCGGTCAACTCGCGGACCCATGGGTGGGGCTCGCAACACCGAAATAGATCTATCACTCATGCCCCTTGGTCCTTAACAAGGATTAATGGTCTCAAGATAACGCCTACCCATTCACATGATCTAACAGTATTTTCCTTAGCTAACCACACCCTTTGTAATCATTGAATCATTTGTAACATGTATTTCACCCCCGAAGTTATAAAACAAAAACAGTTAAACAAAAGGGGGACATGAACTCACAGTCTTGCGTCTTCGTATCACAGTAACTCAAGCTTCACCTGGCGTATACGACTACCAACAATCGTACTAACGTCTATTAGACGAGCGGGTCGTGCCTTGACTTAGTATTAATTAGTGTCTTTGAGTTACATTTCTTCGTGTCTTCGATATTATTCCAAGTTATAATTATTTGTTAAAATATTAAATATTTTAACTTAAATTATATTTATTAATTTTTGGAATAATAGTTAAAATAATGTATTTTAACTTGATACTTCTCAAGTATGTATACATGTATTTCCTTCCCAATGATGGGTGTACTTGTGCTCGTATTCTCATACTTGTATATTTTGCCATCTATGTGGGGTCGTATTCCGGAGTGTAATTATACGTTTGAAAATGCGTATTTCTTGTAATTATTAAGTATCCTTATACTTAATGTTATATCAACTTTTCCGGAATAGTATTTCTAGTAAGGATACATTAATATATATTTCCAAAATATATATTTTGAGGAATATTATTTAGAAAAATTATTTATAATTTTTCCTTTGGCAAAAATATTTGTATTTTCATATAAGTTCCAAAAATAATATATTTTCGAGTCTAACTCGGAAAATATAAACATATACCTATTTTTCTCCAAAAATAATATATTCCGTTTTGTTTGAGAAAATATTCATTTCTTCCAAAAATAATATATCTTCTAATATTTCCAAGAAAATACATATTTTTATTCACCAAAAATAATATATTTTCTTCTAGTAAAAAATACGATATAAATTTGTAATAATTGTAAAAATCATATTCTTGTTTCCCTTGGTGTCCAAAATATTATTTACCAAAATTATACTTGTGAATAAATTCCCGGAATATTCTTGTGACTTATATTTCTTAGTTCGGTTCCACTAATATTTTGTGTATAACTTGTATATTCATATTCTTGAAATTTTGGTAATATTTTGGATTGTAATTTTTGGTATTTGATGAGTTATATTATTTCAAGTCCTAAAATAATATAACTAATACACTTAATATACAAATAATCACACACATGGTGTCTTCTAAATATCTATTTCCTAAATACATATTTAGTCACTTTTATTTATAAAAACCAACCCCCAATATTTATATTTTTGTAACAAAAATTATGGCAAACTTTATGTGAAAAATCCATGGTTTAAAATATACTTGTAAATATTTGTTTAGAAATATTTTTCTAAGTGTTTAATTTTTAGAAAAAAATTGTTGCCATAGTTTCCCCTAAAAATGGAGGTTTCATGCTTTCAAAGCATATCATTTTCTTTTGTAAATCAACACAATCAATCAACAATCAACAATAAACAATCTACACTTACCAATTTTGCCAAAAACAAGCGTAATCTACCACTTCATGAACTTGAAAATTTATAAAAATTTGTAGTAACTTACTAATGTAATTAGTAAGTCTTGTTACCCCTTTAAAGTGTGTTTGATTCTTTAAAAACATCATTTTTAAAGAAGGTAGATCTTTACAACTTGTAATCACAATTTCTAAAAATATTTCTTCATTGATTTTTCGTGTTACATAAGTATTTCTACACTTTATTAACCACAAAAAATGAGGGTTTGTAGGATCGAATTCGGACCTAAACGAGTCGTGTAGAAGAGTTTTTCATCAAAACAAGAGGCGGAAACAAGTGTTTCGATGTAATTCAGCACGTATACACATAAAACTGTCGATATTATTGAACTAGAAGACGTTTACAACCTGTCGACACTTCGGCAGCACTTCGTGGCTCACCGGAAGACAACACCTAGAACTATATGTGTGAGATTCGCTCATTGGCTATATATAGACTTTCTGGTCCGCTCGTATGACATGCCAAAAGAGCGGTCCAGACTACTTGACATATAAGCGATCCAGACTTTAACAAAAGAGCGAACCTCATCTATACATATGAGCGGTCCAATTACCATGAAACATTTTGACCGAACTCTAATCTTCACATTCTAAATCTTTGGACTTTAGTGTGATGATGTCATGATGACTTAATCATTATGATGTCATCACATAAAATAATGACATCATCCTTTATCAAAACCGCACCGAGACTAAGACTCGATATAAGACGTAGACGACAGACGTAGTGCACCAACAAACTCCCCCTCGGATGTTGACGGAGTCTTCAGTGTCGAGTCTTTGCATCTTTAGTCTTTATCAGTCCTCTCTAACTCTTTGAAGTGTCTGACATTGTAAGTATCCTCAATCTCTATCTTCTCTTCTCTTTTCATCACCAACATACTCCTTCCTTAAAGAATCTTCATACTCCCCCTTTTGATATGCTGGGATCGCAGTCTGGCTTGATGAAAACACAGAGTCATCAGGTATCGGAACCTGACACTCTATCTTCAGGTTTAAGATCGAAACCTGGCTATACCTGCACATGCTCTACCCAAAAATAAATTTTCTAATAAAAACTTGAACACAATCAGACATCACTCAAAAATATCACAAAAATGATCTAACATTTATAGATTCTGATGAACCATTTGAAAAAAAATATCATTTTCATGTTCAAAAAAAAAACAACACACTCTCCCAAACCATTTGTTCATCATGTTTAGCACTTGGAATTTTGAAAATCAGCTTTTCAATATCAGTCGTCGAAAATCTTTTTGACTTTTTCAAAATTTATGCTAAAACACACTAAAATCTTTTTGGATTTTTTTGAATAGAATGAAATGCAGTAAAGAAATATTTACAGACAATATTTTTGTGAGTTTGTGTAAGAGGATCATATCAGTTTTTGAGACATATCACCAACACCGTTAAGCTTCATTTCATTTTAAGTTCTAAACGATTCACCTAGATTGTCAGTATATTTGTCCACTTAAATTTTCACACAAAGTTCAATTGATCCGAGATACGATATTAATGTTTTAAGCACTTGAACTTATCCGTGTGTCCCACTACTTGAATATACTCCTGTATCCAGATCCCAATATTCAGTCTTACAGGTGAGTATACCACAGATGATATCTGTCAGGGGAATAAATTATAGTACGAGGGCCGTGAGAGCTCAGGTCGATCTTTCGATACGCAGAGAGATGACGGCTTCGACTTTTGGTGTGTCCCCTTTAGAGGATCTTTTGCATTACAACAGCAGCGACTATCAATTTTATTGTTTCATCAGCTTGCTGAGGGCGATGCTATGTTTCAAGCATTTGCAGAAAGCATTATCCGGGGACTAGGTCAGAAATTTCTTTCAGCAGAAGTCCCGGAATAATACCCCAGATATCACTGAGCATAAAGACCTAGTATCTCAGAATAAGGGACCTTTCAAACAAGATTTCAGGGGTTACCTAAATATCCAAGTTTGTGTTAACCCACAGAACAAGCAAGTTTGAAATTTAGATTTATATCTCGTCACAATCTACTAAATGTGCAAAAACCTACTGGCACATCATCAGTGAGACCGTTTATCACTTTTTATCTTACCAATTCTTTAGCATGCTGTGATCGTCCACTGATGTACTATCATTTCCTCTTTTATACCACAAAACTCATTTTTGATTTTATCATGTTTTTGACTTTTTCAAATTTTCAAATGTTTTTGGATTTTCTAAAATTTCTTACTCCCCCTAAAATTCAAACACATTTTAGGAAATTTGAAAACAAACTGTACAATAACATGACAACTGATATCGAATTGCTTCAATTCGCCATTCACTTGGCATAAACAATCAGAACTCCCCCTCAAACTATTTTCCCATTTAGATTTCAAAACACTTAAGTTTATTTTAATCAAAATGATTTTTTCGGAAAATGAGTTTGTTTTTACCACTTGTAAAGTTGGGGATTTGGTTCATCACATTGCCTTCAACCACTTGTAGAAAATCAAGTACAAATTAATGTCCTTGATTTACCACTTGTACGAAAAACATAATCAAATACAAAGAATGATGCCGATTCCTGATCCACGATTACCAACTTGGGATCTCCGGCAAGTCCACAGACTTACTGTTCATAGTATGAACCATCCCAGTCACAAACCAGGGATGGTTCAACTTTATCTTTCTGCATCTTCTTCTCGTAAAACTCTTTAACCCCTTTTACTTTTCGATCAATCATTTTACCAAAAATATGTTTCACAGTGGGGTTAAAGGCCTTTTCAACATCAAAAACCTTTTTATCATCATAAAATTGGTTTGAAATCTCAACTTTACCAATGTTCTTCTTAAAATTTTCAGCCCGAAGTGGTGGAAAATTATCATCATCCACAGTCAGAACTGATTTTTCACTTTTTGAGACAACCTGTGGCTCCTCTGATTTTGTGGAATCAGATTCATCGCCAGAAGATAGCTCCTCTGATTTTGATCTATCAGAATCATCGCTAGAGCTTTCAGCAGCTTTCTTAACAACCCATTTCTGGTTGTCAGATATGGCTCTCTTCTTGTAAAACTTGTTTGAACATTCACCAATTTCAAATGTAGAATTTTTGAAAAGTTTGGTTCTGTCAATTAGTGGTTCAAACTCAACCCTTTGTTCTTTCAGTTTACGAGAAATTCCCTGTTTTGACTGTATTGCCTTTGAACAATCTTTGGCAATTTGTCCAACATTGTTGCATTTGAAACAGGTTCTTGTTTCTTTCATCTCTTCTTGCTTCTTTGCAAGGAATTCTTTGTTCGATTGCCTCCAGAATTCTTTCTTTTCTTCCTCTTCTGAACTAGTTCCTGAAACAAATGTCATCTTTGATTTAAAATCACGAACATATTTTTCATTTTTCTGTTTTTCTGTTGGAATAAATCCAAGACCTTTCTTTTTGAAATTACGGTTAGGGTTTGGTTTCTTATGAAAACCAGAACCAGAACTGTAACCCCTTTTCTTGTTTAAACGTTGTTGAACTCTTGAGGTGTAAGGTTTAGGTTTACCATTAAGATTTAAATCTTTTATTTCAGAAATATTAATTTCTGTTAGTTTGAAAACCTTTTTGATCAATTCAGTTTTGACACCTCTTATTGGAAATTCCTCATCAGAATATAATTTGTCAGAATCATTCAAAGTATATGCAACTTTAAACGTTTCATCATTCAAATTAGATTTTGATAACAGGAATTCTTTATTATAAACCCTTTTAACTGAAGACTTTTGACTGTTGACTGTCGAACTCGAACTTTCAGAACCAGACTTTGACTCTGACACTGACTTTGACTCTGAGTTTGACTCCAACTTTGACTCCTCAGTTTCATCTTTATCCAACACCTGATCGACGACTTTCTTTATTAACTCTGACTCATGATCAGTGTCAGATGATGTAAACACGACATCAATATTTTCTGGCAAATTGACTGACGACTCCGACTCCCACTGTAAATTTGTTGCTTTTTCGACTCTTTCCTGATTTGGATTCCTGGGCAAATATCCATTTTCTAACGGGGGTGGACACTTGTTGTAACCTATATCTTGTTTCTTACCAGAATCCTTCTTTTCAGTCTTTTTCTTTGATTCATTCTTCTTCTTGTTCTTCTTTTCTGGAGTCTTTTCTTCAGCCACTTTTTCAACATTCTTTTCTTCAGTTACTTCATCCTCTTCAAATGCCTTCATGCCTTCAACAGTTGGATAAATCCTGTCAATGACATAAGAAGTACATGAGTAACTTTTCAACAATCGATTAACTCTTTCAGTTTCAATTCTTTGTAATTCCAACTTTTGTTCTAGCACAGCACACTTCTCAATGTAGTTGTTCACCACTTTTTGTTTTGTCATAAAAGCTCCTTGAAGTGTTTTCATCGCTGTTGCTTGTTCTTCACTTGTTTGATTGTATTGGTTCATTGCTTTGTTCAGTACATCATAAGATTCCTTCAAACTATTCAAGTTATAGATCAGTGTACTGTTCTGCTTCTTCACAGCTTCACAGTTTTCACACTTCACTGGAATCTTCTTTGCATCAACTTCTTCATCAACTTTGAACTTCGCAACTTCAACCTTTACTTTCCTTTTGATCACGGGAATTTCTTCGTCATCACTTCTCACTGGAGTCTTGACCTTTTTCGTCTTCTTTTTAACTTTTTCATCTTCACTATCACTCTCAGCAATCAATTTCATATCAGCTTTGAATTTTCTCGCCCAATACTCACGATCATCATCACTGTCTTCTTCAACTTTGGCAACAAAAGCTGTGTGAGCTTTAGCTTGATCAGGAATATAATTATCCCAAGTGAAATTTTCCCAGCTAAATCCTTCAGGTAACTTTTCATCATCTTGATCTATTATCAAGGCACTACCATTAACTCTCTTTAAAGAATCTTGATTCACTGCACAAGCTCTCTTTCCAGAGTCTTCAATAATATGCATTCCATGTGCAGTTTGTGCTTGATGTTGATGTTGTTGAGACGGTTGTTGAGCAACTTGATGGTAGATGGCTTTTCGGTAATAATCATTGTTGTTATTGAAAGGATTCTGAGCTCCACTTGCTTTACGATTGGTGCACTCCCTCTTGAAATGACCTTTCTCCCTGCAACGAAAACAAGTGACTTTAGATTTGTCAAAACCTAAAGTAGAAGTACCAGCCTCACGAAGATCATCTCTTCCAGTGATTTGCTTGAATTTCTCAGCTCTCCTCAACACGCTAGCCAAGCACCATTTTATGTCCATCAGCTCCATCTCTTCAGCATCGATCTGGTCGTAATCTTCCTTTGTCAGCATTGGATTCCCGATTCGACCTGCAACAAAACTACCATAAGATTCGAGAACAGTTCCCAATAAAGACATATGACTTTTTGCTAACTCTTCAGAAAATTCTTGATCATTTTCAATGTTCAACACAATGTTGCATTGAATCTTTTTGCCATTTCTTGTTGTTGACACATTTGGATCAAATGATGAAAATGATGTAAAACTTGTTTTGCTGTTTGATCCTGATGATGAACTTTCAGAAGAATTCTTGACATTGTAAGCAGTTTCTATTTTCGGAGATAGATTTGAAGACTTTTCATTCACTCCTGCTTTATAATACAATCCAATATCTTGTTCACCATCGAAGTCTTTCATTCGAATAATCTTTCGTTGCTCCATCTCTTGAGCTTCCAACTTCTCAATGAACTTGCTGAGTGTCAGACTGCTAAAACCTTTCTTGTTTCTAAGCATCATAAGATATGTTCCCCAAGTCTCGTGTGGCAAAGAATCAGCAAGCTTTTCGATCAACTCTTCATTGTCTTTCTCAATGCTCAATCTCTTCATATTTGCTAGCAGATTGCAATATCTTTCAATAATCTGCCTTGTGCTTTCATTCTTCAAACCACGAAACAAATCGAACTCTTTCTTCAGAAGTGACTTCTTGTTCTTTATCATTTCTTGACTACCAACAAATTTTGGTCTTAAAGCTTTCCAAATCGAGTATGAAGTTCCATTATGTTGTAATAACACCAAGATGTCTTCTTTCACAGCTTGTTGTAGAAGACTAAGCATCATTTTCTCATCTTTGTATTTCTTTCTAGCATCGGCGCTTAGATCTTTAATCGGAACCACTTCTTCATCATCATTCATTGGTCGAATATATTTTGTCTCGACACATTCCCACGCATCCAAGTAGTTGGCTTGCACCCAATTCTCGAAACGACCTTCCCAACCTTTATATTCCTCAATGTTCATTAGTTTGGGCGGCTTTTGCATCGTCCCTGTTTCGTTTTCCATCAATGTGTTCTGTGTAATACTGATCGGGGTAGCCGGGGTAGCAAATGCGTTGTAAAAATCTTCGTCCATTTTTCTTCGAATTTTCAAATGAGCTTTATCACTTCGTAAAAATTCCTGTCGACAAACAAAAACAACAATCAGTTTAAAAATTTATCGATTAACAAAATAAGACTGGTACTCAAACTGGTGATAATTCTGTGCGGACTGAAAGTTGACACACTGTGCGGACTGAATTTGATACACTGTGCGGACTGCAGAATGACAAATTGTGCGGACTGCTATGACCCGGACCAATTTCAAACGACCTTTTCCAATGACCTTGCAAACTGAAATCAAACGTGTGATCTGATTTAATGGGTCGAAACTCTTGCTTTAAATGTTGATTGAGCTGTCAACAATTTACTTTACCCAATTACTGATTGGGCCGAAATAACCACTAACAAATGAAATCACATGGGCCGGTGTAATAACATGTAACTGATTTTAGTGACTTGAGCAGATAAAGACAAAATCACATGGATTCTGCCAAATCGATTTATGTGATCACTTGAATTCTGATCTTTGATAGAAACAATACAATTTCACATGCAAACCATCAGACAATACTCCTCAACTATTGGACCCAATAATTCACTATCCGACAATTCTAATTGAGTATGAAACTGATTAGCCGCAACTTATGTAATTGACTGATACAATTCAATTTATTCAAGAATAACTGATTGGACCGCAAACTTTGATTAAGACATCATTTAATTTGTTCGACAATGCTTCACTGATATCACATGTTATCAACTGACACACTAACTCGTGATTTTCTTTTCCAATTACTGACAACAAAACACGTGATGACCCTGTTCGATGACTGAGTGTCACAAGAATGAGACTCTATTTGTCACAAAAGCGAACCCTGTATGTTCAAATGAACGGACTTGATTGTTCAAATAAGTGGACCACAAGAGCGGATCAGATGATGTCCGGATAAGCGGACTAGATGAGCGGATCAGATGAGCGGATCAGATGATGTCCGTTTGAGCGGACCAGACTTGTTCGTTCGAGCGGGCCAGACTTGTTCGTTCGAGCGAACCAGATACTGTACGTAACAGCGATGACCGTAAAAGCGGACCACAGTTTTTAACCGATTTTTAGTCCGAATTACAATCTGATACTTTCAAGGGTTGTACTACTCTTAATTCCGAACACAATGATATGTTTATTGTACCGTTTCGACCGTTAATTCGTTCCAGATCTAAAAATGAAGTTTCTGTGCGAAAACCGAACCGTTTTTGACGAAATTGAAAGAGTTTTACTTTGTTTTAAAGTCTGAAACTGTTATTGATTGTTTAAACTACTGTTCCGAACGTTATATTTCAAAATCATTCCATTTCATCCAGAAAATCTTGTTTAAATTTTGAAAAATCGTGAAGAATGGAGTAGAAACAGAAATTATCCGTGAAAAACAAGCTGAATCGGTAGAACTCTTCTTCACTGGCTCTGATACCAATTGTAGGATCGAATTCGGATCTAAACGAGTCGTGTAGAAGAGTTTTTCATCAAAACAAGAGGCGGAAACAAGTGTTTCGATGTAATTCAGCACGTATACACATAAAACTGTCGATATTATTGAACTAGAAGACGTTTACAACCTGTCGACACTTCGGCAGCACTTCGTGGCTCACCGGAAGACAACACCTAGAACTATATGTGTGAGATTCGCTCGTTGGCTATATATAGACTTTCTGGTCCGCTCGTATGACATGCCAAAAGAGCGGTCCAGACTACTTGACATATAAGCGATCCAGACTTTAACAAAAGAGCGAACCTCATCTATACATATGAGCGGTCCAATTACCATGAAACATTTTGACCGAACTCTAATCTTCACATTCTAAATCTTTGGACTTTAGTGTGATGATGTCATGATGACTTAATCATTATGATGTCATCACATAAAATGATGACATCATCCTTTATCGAAACCGTACCGAGACTAAGACTCGATATAAGACGTAGACGACAGACATTATTTATTTAAGAACCAAGATTAAGTAAAACTTATATTTTTAACTTGGTTTCTTGAAAAATCACTCTTGAAATCTTAGATCTACAAGACTTACATTTGATTTTAATCATTATTTCACAAGAACACGTTATATTCTTTAAAGTTCATGCGTTATGTGGGGATGATTCATTAAACTCTAACATGTTCATCCTCTCATCTTGCTAGATTATGTTTTTAATCATGATCTAGCAAGATCATATGATGATCTACATCATTTCCATAAGCAAACAATGATCAACAAGTAAATCAACACATAAACATCAAGATTTCTTCATGATTTAAGCTAATGTTCAAGTTTCATTCTCTTGTTCCTTAATGTTCTTCATGATAATCAACATATATCATCTTTTAACCACTTGAAATACATGTAAAATGAAGTGTATGATGTTCTTACCACTACCTCAAGGCTAGGGATGATCAAGAGAAGAAATAGAGTGGATAAAAGCAAATGAAGAAGGTCCTTGAAATTCTACAAGCTCCTAGATCCTTTGTGCAACCTCTAGCACACTTGTATATGCTTGGAATATATGAGAGATGAGTGAATGATGGTGTTGATGGTGGGTTTGGTTTCGGCCGAGAGCAAGCAAGGGAGGAAGAAAGAAGACGAGTGTTGGTGTGTGGTGTGTTATGAGAGTTATGAACTCTAAGGTCCTTTTTATAAACCATCTCATAAGTTTTTCCAATGGTTTTAGTGTTTAGGAATAAGAAACATAATCCATTATTAAATTGAAATAAAATCTCTATGTGGGCCATATGTTGGCCGTCCCATAGGTGGGGGGGGGGGGGTCTAGGTGTAGGCTTTAACCAATTGTTAGTTACTTAGGTTTGAATCCAAGTATTAGTTAGGGATTTAGTTACTAGATATTTATATAGTGTGTTATGATGTTCGGGGACCATAACTAGCTTGGTAATGTTGAAACAGTGCTTCTAGTGAAAATTTGGTATTTCGGGTAGTGTCCGGTTGTTCGGTTGGTTACCGGTTAGTTAAGGTGCTAAACCATGCAGTTTAGTGTGCTTTATGTACCCTTTTATGACAGTTTTGATTCCCGACACTTAGTAAAGCATTCAGGACCATTTAACCATATTTTTGCATGATATTAGATTGTCTCAATGCTGAAATTTGCTGATTTTTGCTGATTTTCTTCAGCATTTTGCAGTTTAAGTGAGTTTTAGGCACTTTCCGGCACTTAAACTATCACTAGGAAGGCAGTTTTGTGATCCTTACTTTCCTACACACTATACTAGTGTAATACTTGGTTTCTGGCTCATTATGTGTCTCAACACATTGTCTGTCTATGTACTGAACTCCGTCAGCATTTTCCCGGTTTGTCTGATAACTGTGCTAACTGTGTTTCGTGCATCATTTGAGTCAATAAAAGTTCTTATGCGGTAATGATATGTCATTTGCAATATGTGATGCACATGTATGTATAAAGCAAAAAAAATCAGAAAGCAATTCAAATCATTAATTGTAATTCAGCACAGTCATTAAGCACTAACCATGGTTTAATAGTTGTACGGATGTATGCAAATTTGACAGTTGTCACACTTACAAGTAAACGACACCCTACACTTTGTGAAAAAGCCAGTAGAAATCATGGATCCAGAGACCAAGAAACTTCGACGCTCTCGCATTCCCATAGTGAAGGTTTGCTGGGAAGGCAAACGCGGCGCCGAGTTCACTTGGGAACTCGAAAGTGATATGAAAGCTAAGTATCCGCAACTCTTTGTTACGTCTGCTTCTTAATTTCAGGACGAAATTTCCTAAAGTAGGGGAGGCTGTAACAACCTGACTTTTAGGATTATTACCCGTTTGCTTTTGCTTTGACTTTTAACCGTCTTGTATTCCGAGATTCGATATAAATAAAGGGTTATGTTATACTAAATACTTTTTCATCACAGCACCGCTGCATGTTTAAACGCTTCATATTCGCAACGCTAACGCAACACGAATTACAGAGAATTGTGCAATTTAAATTGCCCAGTGTGTTTGTTTGGCTACCATACGCCTCCGCATTCGCTTACCACGATTGAAAACACTAAATCACAAATGCTATTAGTAGTAGTAATGTTATGATGTGTTTACTTATGTGCTTTACGTGTGTGTGTTCTATATGTTGTGGATTATACTCGCAAGCGCTATCGCAACGCAACTCAACGCTACTCGCACAACTCGATTTATCGCTCTAAAACACAAAGCGACCCAAAACTCGGTAATACGCTAAAATACTTAAAGTACCAATACTAACTAACGCAACGAAACGCATTAAATGAGCAACCTACAAGCAACAGCACCTTCGAACGAAGCCATGCAGCCTCGTACGAAGGCACTCCCTTCGTACGAAGGCAGCAGGTTCGAACCAAGGGCTGATGTGAGAACCCACCATCTCTATAAATACCCAACCACACTCCCCTCATTTCTAACTTGCTGATTTCATACCGAAACTCTGCCGAATTGCTGTCCGACCATTTTCAAGTAAGATTTAATAGTTTTATTCAATTACACAACATTTTCCACTACGATTTTCCACCAAAATCACTTCGATTTCACCTAAACTCTTATGTTTTTCAACAAAACTTCATCTTTTTCACTAAAAATCCATCTTTTTACCTTAACTTCCCTGTTTTTACAAAAACCTTCATCTTTTTCATGAAATGTTCTTCGTTTATCACTAATCTACACTTAACCGAGTGTATCGGGTCTAACTTCGGTTCCCCAAGATAGAAATCTGCTTATTTCACACTCCCCAAGTGCTTGATCTAAGTGGAAAATACTTTTGAACTTGATTTTCACACTAAAACGGACCTTAAACAGCATGCATCTCGTTCACTGGATAGTGGAACGAGGTGGTGTCAAAGCTATCTTGAATTGGACTCGAAAATACATCTGATTCAGGCGAAAACACAGCTCCGAACGCCAAAAACAGCCACGGATGTGAACTGGACTGTTCTGTGAGAAGCCAGCTTCATACGAAGGCACACACATGGCTTCGTACGAAGGCAGTTCCTTCGTACGAAGGCAGTTCCTTCGTACGAAGGCCTTGACTTCATATCTAATAGCCCGATTCTCAATCTGTGACTCCGACAAAGACCTCTCCAGCTCTAAGTTTATTCGGTAGCTTAAGGTTGGAGGGATGTACACTCAATTTTCCGAAGACAGACACGAAGTCACTCGATTTTGGACAACGGAAGCTGCACAAAGTGTAAAGACTCATCTTTGTATGAAGGCACCAGTTTCGTACGAAGTTTCTGGTTCCCACCAACACTCCTATTTTCGACTGTTCCAGCACTTTGGAGGACTCAGGCTTCTGTTCCCGTACGCAAGCTGATCCGGCGCTCCCTTCAATCCATTGAGGATCGTGTTTCTTGATTAAGACACGCACTGTGAGTATACTCGAACCCATTTTGTTTAACGCACTTTTGGGTGTTACATACGTTCTTTATCAAAGAACAACACACAATGCAAACACTTTATAAACACTAACCATTCCCGCATGCTATACGTGATTAGTTGAATACTTGTTGCTATGTTAAACAGCGATGACTTGCCTTCCGCCTTTAGAACGATAGTACTATAGTTTGGACTCAGCACCTGTTTAGACAGGGGTTGCTAAGGATCACATACTTTACTTCACTTGTTTGCTTCGGTGAACCTATGTCGCGCATACTCTACTCGCAGTCATGGGGATACCTAGTATCATTGTGATAGTTACATGTTTTCGCCCGTTACGTGTTACATGCTGGTTATGCGTAAACGCTTTTGTTACTATATTTATGCTAAACTTGTGTACTCACCTTTACATTATTGTATTGACTTTTACTTTAACGTATGTGACATGTTGATGGATTGTTATGCTGAAATCAAGATAGGATGTCTAGAAACCCACAACAATAAAAATCTAGGTTGCCGGATTGGATTTTTGTTTAAGAGATGTGAACTCCGTTATGACTGTTTGTGAAATAATTGTTTGTTAGTATGGGATAATGAACCTTTTAATTATCGTCATTAAATAGTTGTTATGGATTCTCTTTAGCAATCTGATTCGCCTAGTGCCGCGCCCCGATGATTCTGCCATCGGTTGGGGTGTGACACTATGATACCTTAGAAAGTGTGGGGCAGAGGGAAAGGTACGATAGTTTGGTGATGGGACCATTGTGTGTCTTTTTGGAGGCACCATTGCAGTCTACTTACGAATTCAACCTTGAGTTCTTAAGTAGTTTCAACCTCAAAAAAGACATCGATGATATGTTTGACAACGAAGCGGTGACGTTTGTTGTGGGGAACCTGGTATGGAATCTTGGTGGCACAATTTGGTGTAGATACAGGAATCTACACCGAAGAGGAAATTGGGGAGTCAGTCTTCACCGAAAGCATCATAGACATGCCCGACGACACGCGGAACACTTTTTGGGCACAAATCAGTAGGGCCGACAATAGATATCTGTATAAGACACGATTAGACCAGTTTACTAAAAAAGTACACAACGTGATTTTTTTGTCTTTTTAAAAATAAATATAATTACGAGTTTAGGATCCATCATTTCTTCTTCTTGATACAGAAAACGTAAAACTGTGTTATAAACATGAGATATAAAGTAGTTAAACGAGTTGTATTCAAGTTTAATACGTGTGTTACACGCGTCGCTAAAGACCTGTTAAACCCAATAAGACATGATTTGCCAGCCCTACAAATCGGGGAAGGAATTTACAACCCAAGTTCCACCAAGAGCACCAAGATCAGAGACCCACTCATCCACTACATACATCGGGTCTTGAGCGGTACCTTGTGCCAGAGAAAAGATAGTGGGGTGTCATGAACCTTCAAGAGCTAACTTGCCTATGCTGCATCCTGAACCGACAACCCCTGAATGTCGCCTACATGCTCCTCAAGAATATGGCCACCAATGCAAAGGCCACATATCCCATGCCAATATTCTTCGGAGGTTGGATTACCCGGATCTACAAGGCTTACGCCACACGCACCCCACGCCGCTTCAACAAGGATATCCGCGTGACCCGGGCCGATGTCAGCTTCTGCCGAAGCCTCAACCTCATCGCCGACTACAACAATGGTCTGATACGCTTCAAAGATAACAAGGGTAGAATTTGGAGCCCGAATGACCCAGACCAAGTCCTCGCTATTGAGGATAACCCGAAGCGTCGTCCACGTTCCTCTTATGGGTTTGCCCCTGGATCCGCCTCACAAGGAGGAAGCGATTTCCCTAACATGCACAATTTGTATAACATTATGAAGGAAATGCTTCAGGTGAGCCGGAACGCCTTCAGCCTTGGTCAAATCTCTAGCACCCGCATTGAAGGCATGAAAAGAAGCATCAACACCATGCGGGGGTGACATCTCCTACATACGTGAGCATATGATGTACCGGGATGACTAGGAGGAGGACGAGGACGAGGATATGGAGTCGGATTAGAAGGCTTCGGCGATGAAGGTAGTGTGGTAGCGATGAAAAAGGTTAAATCTTT
Source organism: Helianthus tuberosus (assembly GCA_030545235.1). Lineage (NCBI taxonomy): Eukaryota > Viridiplantae > Streptophyta > Magnoliopsida > Asterales > Asteraceae > Helianthus > Helianthus tuberosus. Next base: position 86,186,905 of record CM060377.1, on the reverse strand, counting down.
TCTCTTTTTCTATGATGGTGGTATGCGGGCTGCGACCCGTTGAACAATTTGCTTATTTAAACAATTTACTTTCTCGTACTTTTTTTATTTTTCTTTTCATGTGGTTGATGGTGGATGATAACGCTTAAACTCTCGTAATGTAGGATTTTATGTTTTATCGTTATGTTGTGTTGTTGTGGTATGAATAAGTATACAGGTACATTGGGATGCTTGAATCCACCAAGCATACAACTTCACAGACCCGAAATAGGAGGCCCGACACCTTAAAATTGTTTTAAAAAAGAAACAGAAGCTTCACATGGGGTCGTGTCCCTTTGACACGTCCCCATTCCCAGCATATGTAAGTTTTCTGATACTGGGACTTTTACACGGGGTCGTGCCTCAGAGACACGCCCCCGTGCCCAGTATCTGTTTTATGAGAAATTTGTTGTTTTTATTACACATCTTATACGTTTAATCAATTTAACATATTTTGGACACATTGAGGACAATGCGTAATTTAAGTGTGTGTGTGGGGGGGGGGGGGGACTTAATAACTTGAAAATTGTTTGTCCTAAAAAAACAAGCCTTACACAAAACTCTATTTGGAACAGCTAAAACACCCCAAATCTTTTTTGAAACTTTCTTTTTAATTTTTTTTTGTCTTGTTCAAAGTTTAAGTTAAGAAATCAAGTTCTAAAAAAATTCAAGTTTTTATAATTATTTACAATCGATAGCGTCGTGATAAAAAAGGAACCATATAAGAAAAATTTATAAAAAGGGCATGACAAATTTTTAAAATTTGATTGTATATATATTTTCACATTTTTACCATTTGCCACAAACTTGTGAGTTTTGAGCCTTTAACGAGCATCCACGATCACATTTGTACTAAATGCTCATTCTTCATTTCTTGTGTGAATAGCCCGTACGGTTCCTACAAATTTAGAACTTGACAAGACAATACATTCACGGTCCTTACCGACTAATCCAAGTAAGTATATGATTGAGGCATTAGGATTTTTAAACCTTTTTTCATTTCAACCTTATTTTCTATTTCTCACTCCCCACAAAAATACAAAAATTCCATTATTTAACTCCTTTTGAGCCTAAACCCTTTCATTTCAAAACCCACAACACACTATCACCCAAAAACCATATTTTAATCGTTACACCCTTTATTTTAGTAAAAATTGATTCTTTTGAAAAAGCGCAAAAATAGGGTGGGAGTTGACTACAAAGTCTACTTTTCCTACAAAGTGTAAAAAGTCATAAAGCACGATAATGTCAACCATAACACACACTCAAAACCCACAAATAACAAAGTGAAGATTACTAAAATGACATATCTGTGGGGTTTGTGTTGTGTTTTGGATGATAAGGCGTTTATTATCAAAAGACTAACATTAGTGTGTTTTATGTTGATTATCGTCTTGTGTTTTATATTCATAGTTCTATGATGGTGTGTTTGAAGTTTTTATGGACTAATAGGGTTTGGATATTGTGTTTTAGTGATCTTCACTTTGTTATTTGTGGGTTTTGAGTGTGTTTAATGGCTGAAATTGTGGTGTTTTATGACTTTGAACACTTTGTAGGAAAAAATGGACTTTGTAGAAGAACCCCACCCTATATATATATATATATATATATATATATAAATGAATTTCTAAGTGTAATACTAAAAATATATAAGTATACTCATACGTATGAAATACGTATAACAAGACGCTTGGAAAAATAAAGAAATTGCAAGTAATGTACATGTATGAAAATACATATAAATATGGTATAAATACCGATAACGTAAGTATACTAGAGGAGTATATACGTGATATACATATACGTATAAATACAAGTACATAGTGATGTACACAAATACACTTGATGAAGTGTACATATACAATGGAGATTAATACATGTACATATAACAAGTTCAAGGTTAAAAATATTTATTTTTAACAATATATCCAACGGGATATTCATATATATATTTTAGAATAAATATATACAAGGATCTAGGATCCCTTCAAGCATAAATGCATACATATACAAGGATCGAGAATCCCTTCAAACATGAATATATATATTGGCGACACAATATATATTTCATATCAATAACACTTGTGCGAGACACAAGCACGAGACAAGGGGCTAGGCCAGGTCATGCGTGACAAAGACATACGATCGGTTGGATGAATCCAATGCGAACAATTCCATATAAGACTATCAAGGGTGAGGCCCGTTCATACACAACAAAAATACATGACGATATATATTTATAAAATATATATTAATAACAAACGAATAAGACAAGCTACCAACGAACTAGAACAGTCAAGGGTATCCAAACAAAACAAATACAATACCGAACGAGTATTCAATATGAGAAACTTGTATAGGGTCCAGTGAGACCTAAGTGTCTAATAAAAATTAGAACACTTGTAGGTTGAAAAACATATACGGGCGCCCAAGTTTGCTAGCACTTCACTTACGTGAACGCAAAACTTTGAGTTCATGTCCCTCTTTTCAAACCTTTCAATATTTTACATTTAAACACTCGAGGGGGAATACATGTTACAACGAATGGTATGTTTAGCTATGGAATGAAATCACTTTAGATCATGTGCGCATAAGTAGAAAATGAACAAGAGTAACCATTAGATATACATAATGACCGAGGTGCACAGAGTGTAGATCTATTGAGTTTTGGCGAGCTCCACTCCTGGTTTATTAACCTTTTAGGGGTGCTTTTGTGGTCCCATGTTGGAAGAGTCTGAATAACATCGTCTAGGTTTGGTTGCTTACTTATGTGGCACACATATTAATGTATTAGCTACACATCGATGGATCCTCGAATTTCATAGACGCTATCGTATACCGGTTTACAATATCAAAATTTTCAAATGTTTTCAAGGCTCATTTGATATAAAGTAAACAAATGCATGAATTCACCAACTTATTGTTCACTTTTTCAAACTTAGATGTATTTCAGGAAAGAAAGCATAATATGATGGAAGATCAAGAAAAGTGGATTAACAAGGAACGATGGCCATGTTGAAGGGTTTGCCTTATATATTTCGCCTTCATGCGTGCATATTGAAGTCAAAGACTTGTTTTAATTATCGATGCAAACTATGTTTTGTTATAGTTATTTTGTAACTCGAAATACTATTTGGGAAAACGTTGTGAACCTAAATTAAAACTTTTGTACTTATGCCTTGAACTATATATCAATGGCATCGTTGTTATTTATTGTTTACTTGTCGAATGCAATGTTTACCTATCAAAGTCACACGAATGCGCTCCCGCTACGAGCAGGGTGTAACTGTACGGGCTATTCACACAGGAAATGAAAAGTGAGCATTTAGTAAAGATATTAATATTGAATGCTCGGTAAAGGCTCAAAAGTCGCAATTTGTGGTAAAAGGGGTAAAAGTGTGAAAATATATATACAATCAAATTTTAAAAAGCTTGTCATTCCTTCTTATATTTTTTTTCTTATATGGTTCTTTTTATCATAGCGCTATCGGTTGTAAACTTGTAAAAACCTGAATTTTTAGAACTTGGTTAAACTAAAAACAAAACAAACAAAAAATATATTTTTGAAAAAGATTTGGGTGTTTTTGCGGTTCCAAGTAGAGTTTCGTGCAAGGGTTGTTTTAGGACAAACAAATTCAAGTCCCCCCCCCCCCCCACACACTTATATTACACATTGTCCTTAATGTGTCCAAAATTTGTTAGATTTGACTAAATGTGTAAATGTGGGTTTAAAACAACAAATTTTCCAAAAATCGGGTACTGGACACGGGGGCGTGTTTGGGGGACACGGCCCCGTGTAAAAAGTGTCAGTATCATGAATTTTGTGAAAATTACCAGAAGGAAGACACGGGAGGGGGCCAGATAGGCATGGCCCCATGTAAAAAGTGCCAGTAACGAAAAATTTCTAAAAGACAGACACGAGGGCATGTCTGTGAGGCACAGCCCCGTGTAACAGCTCCAGAAACAAAATTATTTTCTGCAGACTTGGGGCACGGGGGCGTGCTTACCTTACACGGCCCCATGCTGCACTTACTGTTTTGAAGATTTTGCATCGGGAGACATCAGTTTACGTGCATGGGGTGCTGTTTCAACGTCCTTTGGCCATTTTTTCACATCATTTTGCACGTTACTTTCAAAATACCAAGTTTCATTCCATTAATTCATCCATCATTAAAACTAAAAAAAGATAAAAATACAAGAAAAGATTTAGGTCCTAAGATAGATAATAGTGGATACCCCTAAGGATTCTTTAAACCAAGTAGCTCTTCCCTAGATGGATTAGATGAAAGATTTTACAAAAACCCGAAACTTATTTCGGAGGGCTTTGAACTATGTCCCAGGCGTGCCTTCTTAAATATCGTTGATCATCTCCTCAATCTCCCTCGGAAAGAAGATGAAGGGCTCATCATCATTCTCCTCTTGTGGGAGAGGAGCAGGGGCTACCGAAACCTCAAAGTAGGCGTCAATGGGAGGTTCCGGGGATATTTCGTCCCACCTTGTGGGATTAATCACCTCGTGAGCGATGTTCCAATCGTCTTGTGGTAAAATTGGTTTCCATCGGAGGCATCACCAAGATGTTCAACCTTTAATGAAGAAGGTTGATTTTCCTAAAACTATCCTCCAGGGTAGAGTGAGGTAGTTCACTTGGGCTACGAGGACCTCCTCCACCGCCGTCATTTCTTCTATGGACTCTCGTAGTGCGCAAATGTAATGCACTAGGGTGGCTTCAAGAGAGAGCCTCCTTCCTCTTCGAGTGCTTCAGGAGCTTGTTGAGGATGTACCGCTTTGCTGGCTTGCCATGCTAGTTTAAACAAGACAAACCGTTAAAGTTTGGGTTTACAGACAAGTCACACGGCCCCGTGCTGCTCCAACAACTCTGATATTTCAGCCCAAGAACCTTTATGTTAAGTTAAAACTGTTTGGTTTTTTACATTTCTGAACGTAAATAACTTAAAATAATGTTACAAAATAGTAGTTTTGCAAAGATTTGGGCTAAAAATCATGTTCTTACCCCCACCAATTAAAGCTTTTAAGCTTGAAGCTTCAAGCTTTAATGGAGGTTGTTGGAGGTTGAAGAAGGAGAAATGACTAAAAGTGGTAAAGACAAGAAGATTTAAGGAAACCTTTTTAAGAACCTACCTTTTCTGGTATGTGTGTGAGATCAGGAAGGATCTTAGTCTTTTAGGAATGGGTCCAAACATTCTCCTCATAGCTGACTTTATAAAAAGTGGCAGCACGTTAACACGGCCCCATGTCCAGGAAGCACGACATCATGTCATCTGCAACGAGTCAGAATGTTGTCTGTTAGTGACACACGGGCCATGTCAAGGTAAAAACGTCCCCATGTTGGAATAATACAGGAGGCATGGCCCCGTGTTTATCTAACACGCCCCCGTGTTTGGAGAATAGACGGGGCACGACCCCGTGTTTTAGGGTTTTTATGAAGTTTCATCGGAATTTTTAAGGAACCGTGTTTTATCAGGAGTGCCTTAGGTTCCAGCGAGAGATATGGAAATGCAAGAGGTTGTCGAAAAGGAAGAAACCTAAGCTAAAAGTAGGCGGGCGAAACCATCCTTTATTTACCTTTTCCGGGCACTTGTTAAAGAAGGTGTGAGTCGACTCGTTCTCGTCTAAACCGTTGGTGTGAAGTTCACAAGTCGTTTAGGAGTCCTTCATTGCAAGGACGATACAGGGACGATTATCACCTTCGTTTCCGCACGGGGCTAGGGTATATTTGTTGGCCTTGGCATTGTCTATTCCTGAATGTGGCTCCATTGAATCTCCTTCATTTTTGTTCCTTGATGAATATCGTGCCTTCATCATGGATTCTATTTCTTTGAGTTTTTGGAGAATCCACTTTTCTATTTGACATAATTCTTCCGAGCTTATATCTCCTATGGAAGAGGTTTGATGGAATTCAGGTGGATGGTAGTTATTGTTGTTACTCCCGCTCATCTTAAGGTGATCGTCACAGGAAAACGATGGATCTAAGTAGTGGGGATTAAAATTCAGAATGGGACATTCTAAATCTTCATGAATTCCTCCACATAACTAACACCATTCATCGTAAGAGTGGCGGGGGTAAAAATAATCATTGACATCCATGGTTGCCAGATAAGTTTTGACCGTCGGGATCAAACGATATTGTTTTGTTAGAAACTGTTGTTAAGGCACGACCCCGTGTGATTGTTACACGGCCCCGTGCTACAGCTTCTATCTGGCAGAAAATAGTTTTATGTTACTGAGGAGTCGGCACGGCCCCATGCTTAGATCTGCAGAAAAGTAGAAAAATTGAGGAAAAAGAAGAAAACCCTAAAAAGAAAAAATTAAAGAAACATAAAAATGATTAAGCCACCGATTTTAAACTTTCTTAAAATCCTTGTGTCCCCGAAAACGACCCCAAAAACTTGATGTGAGCGATGGTGTGTATATTTTTAAGTACTTACTCCTTTATCAAGCATTACATTTATAAAACACAATATAACACTATCACACTCTACAACACGTTAGGGCAAGTGCACCCATCGTTGGCGTAGCATAGTGATGGTAAAATACCGAGGTCGTCCAAGGCACAAGACTTTTTTGTACCGGTGTCACACCCCCAAAATCCACAAGCGGAGTATCACCGCAGGAGGCGTGACTGACCAGGATCCAGCCACCAATCATATTGAACAATATAAATTAAGTAGATAAAAGTCCAAACCAAACAATATAATTAGTGACAAAAAAATTCAACAAGTTCCAGTTATCAGTGGAAGCATAAAGTTCAAAACCCAAAATATAAGTTTAAAAGTTCATAAGTTTAACATGGAACTCAACAGTCCATGTCCCACAACGACCTCGTCCTCCTGTGCAAGCTCCATCTAAGCACCTAACGACCTGCAAGGCATATAGTAACGAATCAACAACAAAGTTGAGCGAGTTCATAGGTGGGTGTTCGTTTTAAGTTGTTTCAAAAACATAAGTTTCTTTTAGCTGGCTTACTTGCCGTGGGGGTTACCCCATAGTTCAAAAACGTAGTCATTATTTTCCTTTTACTCTGGCTCCCAGTCGTGGGGGCTACCCCATGAATATCCCACTAGACCTGTTACCATATCGACTACTGACTGGAGTAAGTTGGGTGCCCTAAGTCAATGTCTATCATCATTGACGTGCCCAGATCCATTAGTCCACTCCTGTCCTCTGCGGCACGGTGTGATGCTTGTCAAACCTAATAGCGCTATTTAACTAATGACCTATTCGCCATTGGCCCGGTGATAAGTCGATATAAAAATGAGGGACTTAATGATAGAGTTTTTGTCTAGTGTTAATGTTGTCACCCTTCAGTTAAGAGGGTGGAGGTACGTGTCCCATGCAAGGAGATCACGCAGGTTCCAATGTTGGCACCCTTCAATTAAGAGGGTGGAGGTACGTATTCTAGCCAAGGAGAATACTCAGGTTTCCTTTCAATCAATTACCCATTCCCAACCACCGGGAATCCCATGCCTTGTAGAAAGTGTGAACTCACCTTAGGTTAGCTCGGCAGATAATCAAAGGTCAATCAAGTTGTTTGTGGTCAACCACGTCCTAACATGGTTACCATACAAGTCAGGTCTAGGTTCAAGTAGTGCACGTAAGTTTACACATATGCTAACAAGTTATGAACGCATAACGATCATGGCAAACACGTAGAACACATTAACAGTAGCAGTCCAGTACACATAAGGCCTAAACTTGTGTGATTCAGATGATTGGGCCGTTGAGCTTGTGCGAGCCCAATCATCTTGTGCGATTCAGTAAATAAAGCCCATTAACAACCGGCCCAACTTGTTGTGCGTTCAGCACAATCTTGTGCGACTCGCAACGGGTTGTGCGATCCAAAACAAACCCAGCCCAATGACATGCAACCCAATAACTTGTGCGGCCCAAATAACATTAATAGTTCACTATCTTGTGTGACCCAACATGTTGTGCGATCAGCACTATCTTGTGCGATCCACAACATGTTGTGCGCTTATGCTTAAAAGGGTTGTACAATGTGTTTAAACAGTTGTACCCTATGACTTGTGCGACTGGCTTGTGCGACTGGCCTTGTGCGACTGGGGAAACTTGTGCGATTTGTTATATATTTCCTTAAATCATGCAATCAGTTTCGTAAATTCCATTTAATTTGCAAGACCAATTTAACAGTTTCCAACTTTGCCTTTATTCGATCAAAACAATATGGTTATCAACTAATTCACATTAACCCTAATAACATCTACTCATAACCAATCATAACATTCAATTTCATAATCAAATCGGTGATCTTGAACATTAATATGCAACCCTAATCATCATATACATCATGGCCATCTGTCTTATCATGAGATCACTACACAATCATCGTTTAAATCATCAATCTGATTCATATGAAAATCATCACATAACCCTAATTCTAGACCAACACTAATCTCATAATCATCCTGTAGGTTCGGTTCAATCACTTAGAAACACCAATCAAGCATACATCATTAAATCATGTATTCCTAGTTTATCACAACATCAAGGATCAATCATCTTGCATAACATCAATGTTTATTATCAAACAATCAAACATCAAAACTAACAAGAGACTAACCGAATCAATCTATGACCCGAATATTGTGTGGGTGATGATAAAGCTTCGAGGAAGAGAGATGAGACACCCGTTGGCCTTCACTTCGAGAGAGGGGGTTGCCGTCGAACAAGAAAGAGGAGAGGAGAGATAGCTTAGGGTTTTGTATGTGTTGTGTATTTTGCAAGTAATGAGAAACAAACCCCACACATGGGTGCTTGTATGCATATAAAAGGAGTGGGCCGAACCCGTACATGGGCTGCCCTTTGATCTCGAATACAAGAAGTGTGGGCCGAGAGTGGTGTGCCCAAAAGGGCTTGTGCGATTGGACTAGTGTTGTGCGATCGAGATTTATTATACACTTATACTTATAACACAATCACACATAACATGTAACATTCAACTCACAATCATTCCATTAAAATTAAAATATCAATTAGTCACATAATGTTCATACAAGTTACATCAAGCACAAAGATAGGTTCTGAAATACGAGTTGTCACATCATTCCCAAGTTGAAAGAAATTTCGTCCCGAAATTTAGCACGTAGTTACTGAGGAAGCTTGTTAGGTTGTATGGTTTCCTGGTTTTCCTTGGGTGTCACATCATCCCCCCGTTGGTTTGGAATTTCGTCCCAAAATTCCGGAGTAGCTTCAGCCTCAGTAGTGGTCTCACTTTTCTCGAACAACTGGGGATACTTGTGTTTCATTTGGTCTTCTCATTCCCATGTAAACTCTGGGCCACGACGGGAGTTCCAACGAACTCGAACAATGGGTATCCTGGTACGTTTGAGAACCTTAACTTCTTGGTCCATAATTTCTACTGGTTCCTCGACGAATCACAACTGGTCGTTGATTGTGAGTTCCTTGAAAGGAACTATGAGGGTCTCCTCTGACAGACACTTCTTCAAATTCGACACATGGAATACGTTGTGAACTCCACTGAGCTCTTTGGGTAGATTCAATCTATATGCCCCTTTGCCGATTTTCTCAGTGATTTCGAAAGGTCCAACAAAACGTGGATTTAGCTTGCCTTGCTTGCCAAAGCGAACCACACCTTTCCAAGGTGAGACTTTAAGTAGCACTCGATCCCCAACCTGGAACTCGAACGGTTTCCTGCGCTCATCAGCATAGCTTTTCTGACGGTCACGAGCTGCCGCCATTCGTTGTCGTATTTGGGAAATCTTTTCCGTCGTGTCTACGACGAGTTCTGGGCGAGTGATTTGGCTGTCACCAACTTCTGCCCAGCATAAGGGTGATCGACATTTCTGTCCATACAAAGCCTCGAACGGAGCAGCTTGGATGCTGGTGTGGTAACTGTTGTTGTACGAAAACTCTACCAAAGGTAGGTGTCTTTCCCAGCCGTTACCAAAGTCGATAACACATGCTCGAAGCATGTCCTCAAGAGTTTGGATGGTGCGTTCAGTCTGCCCATCCGTTTGTGGATGATATGCTGTGCTCATGTCTAGACGCGAGCCAAAGGATTTATGCATTGCCTGCCACAAATCAGATGTAAATCGTAGATCACGATCAGAAATGATGGAAGTTGGCACCCCGTGCCTCGAAACTACTTCCTTCAGGTAGATGTCTGCTAAAGTAGAGAACTTATCCGTTTCTCTGATAGCCAGGAAGTGTGCAGACTTTGTCAGTCGATCTACTATCACCGAATGTTATCGTTTCCTCGTTGAGATCTAGGTAAGCCAGTAGCAAAGTCCATGGAAATTTGCTCCCATTTCCATTTCGGGATCTCTGGTTGCTGCATGTCACACCCCAAAATACCATATGCGGAAATCCCCGCGAGGCGTGTGACGTACCAGGATCCAAGCCACCAATTACATTGAACTCATAAATAATATTAAATAAAACTTTCATTCATTAATATAAAGTGTTACAAACGTTACATGTCATTCATTGTATACAGCGGAAGCATAACTCATTTGTAAGTGTTTCGTAAACCGTGTGTACATAAACCATTATAAGCTTGTTTTGAGATTTCATGTATCTCGACCCATGACCACTCCAGCATCCCAGTCAGCAAGTCCCAATGATATAAATCTACAACCTGCAAGGCATGTAACAACGAATCAACAACAAACTTGAGCGAGTTCACAGTTGGTTGTCCATTTTAGAGTTGTTCCCAAAAACATAGTTTATTCTAAACCGGCTATCCAGCCGTGGGGGTTACCCCATAGTTCGAAAACGTTTATTAGTTAACCTATTTTTACTTCGGCTATTCCAGCCCGACACTCCAGCAGTGGGGGCTACCCCATGTTTAAACAACCAGACTCGTTACCATATCGACTACTAACGTTCGTCATGTTTATGTGCCCACGTCAATGTCTATCATCATTGACGTGCCTAGTCCATTAGTCCACGCCCGTCCTCTGCGGCACGGTGTGACGTTTGTTAAACCTAATAGCGCTATTTAACTAATGACCCGTTCGCCATTGGCCTCGGCGATTAAGTCGATACAAAAGGAGGGACTTCGTTGATAGAGTTCTAGTCTAGTAAATCTAAATCCGTCCCAAAAGGACGAGGAATCTACATTCCTGAACACGTCCCAACAGGACGAGGAATCCCTATTCCTTAACCCATTCCCTACCACCGGGAATCCCATGCCTTGTAGAAAGTGTGAACTCACCTCGGTTTGCTCGGCAGATACACAAAGAGGTCAATCAAGCTGCTAGTGGTCAACCACGTCCTAACATGGTTACCATACAAGTGAGGTCTAGGTTCAAGTAGTGCACGTAAGTTTACACAGAACTAACAAGTCAAGAACACGTAACGATCATGGCATACACATTGAGCAAATCAGTTAAACAGACCCAAAGTTCAACTAGTGCGATCCAACTGGTTTGGGCCGAACTACTTGTGCGGTTCACTAAAGAATGCCCAATTAAACACCCCGGCCCAACATGTTGTGCGATCCAACATAAACCCGGCCCAAACTATAAATAAGCCCAACAACTTGTGCGGCCCAAATAATTAGACAGTTTAATAACCTTGTGCGATCCAGTTCAGCTTGTACGACTGGACAAGACTTGTGCGATTGAGTTTGGGCTTTGAGGCCCAGCAGTATAATAAGGTCCAGGTAGTTTGTGTGTGGCCCAAGGCTTGTGCGATCGGCACTGTCTTGTGCGATCCACAAGTCTTGTGCGATCATGCAAATCCTAGGTTGTACAGTGTGCTTTAATGGTGATACCCAGCTTGTGCGACTGGACTTGTGAGTTTAGTTCTTGTGCGATCAGTTACATATTTTCCGTAAATCATGCAATCAGTTACACCATACCATTTCTCAATCAGACTAACCGATTAACCCTTTAATTTGCATTGGTTTGTACGAACCTCAATTACCGTAATTATCAGTTAATCAATCAATCACATTCTAACTTGGTCAATAAGCAATGATTATGCCACACAAAATTCATCATGGATCAATTCACAGAACTGTTTCATCAAAGACTCAATCAAAAACCCTAACATTTATGCAATTCTAATTATATAATCGAACAACAATCATCGGTTATAAACATCATTCAAACTTGATCAAATCCCTTGTGTGTAAGAACCTTAATTCACTATTTGATCATCATGACAATAAACAATACAGCATCGTTTAAATCAGTTTTTATTTTCATAGTCATACTAATGATTCCAACATTAAATAATCCTATATCATCGACTAACAATCATCCATGCTCCTAAACCGATTCCAACAGTTGGGTGTTACAAGTTGATTACGAATAATTTTACTAACATAATACCCTAAACATCAAACATCAAGTAAGCATATTGTCAATCATACATCAAGTATCGATCATGTAGAAATCGAGCAATAATATAACACTAACCGGATCGAGTAATGGAACCAGAAAGTCTTCGAGAGAGGAATATATTGCCGCCGAGTTGGGAAAGAGGGAGAGCTAGGAGGATTAGGGTTTGATGTTTATTTGTGCTAAGGAAAGAATGAGAGTTACTCCTCACCCACTTGGTGTTATGCGAGAACAATAGGGTCGGGCCTAGCCTTGGGCTGCCTTCGAGTGGGTTTGGGCCGAGTACAAGTAAGCAAGACATTAGGGAAACGTGCGGTCGTCGAATCAGTGCGACATGAACAACTTGAGCGACTAGGTCTTAAATTTACACACACAAACATACAACATTCACATAACACATTACTAAGCTCATAATCATTCATTTAACTTTAATCACGTCAACTATTCATACAGGTTAAATCAAAACACAAGACAGGTTTGAAATACGAGTTGTCACATTATCCCCAAGTTGAAAGAAATTTCGTCCCGAAATTTAGCACGTACTCACTGAGGAAGCTAGTTAATTTGCATGGTTTCCTGGTTTTCCTGGGGTGTCACATCCTTCCCCCGTTGGTTTGGAATTTCGTCCCGAAATTCCGCAGTAGCTTCAGCCTCAGTAGTGGTTTCACTGTTCTCGAACAATTGGGGATACTTGTGTTTCATCTGGTCCTCTCGTTCCCAGGTAAACTCTGGGCCACGATGGGAGTTCCAACTAACTCGAACAAGAGGTATTCTGGTACGCTTGAGAACCTTAATGTCTCAGTCTGTGATTTTTACAGGTTCTTTGACGAATCGCAACTACTCGTCGATAGTGAGCTCCTTGAGAGGAACTATGAGGGTCTCATCTAACAGACACTTCTTCAGATTCGACACGTGGAAAACGTTGTGAACTCCACTGAGTTCTGTGGGTAGGTTCAGTCTACGCCACTTCGCCGATATTCTCAGTGATTTCGAAAGGTCCAACATGACGCGGATTAGATTAAGCTTGCCCTGATAGTCAAAACGAACCACACCTTCCCAAGGTGAGACTTTAAGGAGTACTCGATCCCCATCCTGGGACTCGAGCGGTTTCCTGCGCTTATCAGCGTAGCTTTTCTGACGGTCACGAGCCGCCGCCATTCGTTGTCGTCTCTGAGAAACCTTCTCTGTTGTGTCTATGAAGAGTTCTGGGCCAGTGTTTTGGCTGTCGCCAACTTTTGCCCAACAAAGAGGTGATCAGTACTTACGTCCATACAATGGCTCAAAAAGAGCAGCCTGGATGCTGGTGTGGTAGCTGTTGTTATACAAAAACTCCACTAAAGGGAAGATGCCATTCCCAATTGTTGCCAAAGTCGATTACACATGCTCGAAGCATGTCTTCAAGGGTTTGGATGGCGCGTTCAGTCTGCCCATCCGTCTGTGGAGGATATGCTGTGCTCATGTCTAGACGTGAGCCAAAGGATTTGTGCATCGCTTGCCACAAATCAGGTGCAGCTCATAGGTCGCAATCAGAGACAATGGAGGTTGGCACCCTGTGCCTAGCAACCGCTTCTTTCAGGTAGATGACTGCAAGTGTAGAAGACTTATCCGCCTCCTTGATGGCTAGAAAGTGTGCTGGTTACGTGAGACAATCAACGATCATCCAGGTGATATTGTTTCTGTTTCGAGTTGCAAGTAAACTAGCGACCAAAACCATGGCTGTCTGTTTTTGCTTTCCATATAGGTGCTTCTGGTTGCTAACACTACACCTTGACCTTCCCACAAGCCAAACATCATTCCCATTTCTAGCTAGGTGGGCCTTCATGCCTGATTACCAGTACAAGGTTTATAGTTCCTAGTATCTCTCATCAAAACCCAGATGACTAGAGTATCGATGCTGATGTGCTTTGCTCAACATAAGTTCCCTACAGTAGTCGTATAGTGGGACCCACATTTATTCCATAAGGTAGCGAACATCGTCCGACATGTCGAAGGTTGCTTCACCATGCCCTGTATGGGTTCAACTTGAAGATCCTCTTCCTTCAGTTCTCCAGTTTGAACAGAGCGAGTCTAATCAGGTAAGTAAGAGTCGATAGTGAGCTGCAAAGCTCGTGCACGTTCAAGTTTCATAGTTGCAATTATCCTAAAGTTCCCTCCAGCGATGCCATTAACTGATTTAGCTCTGTCGAAGACAAGGTAAGCGGGAGGCTCTTATGATCGGTCTAAATAACGCATCTGGTACCGTCCAAGTAATGCCTCCAACTTAAATCCAAGGCCACGATTTTTACCGTCAGTCGTGTGTCGTGCAGTTCCTCCTTGTAACTCCATCACGTAATTCATCACTCTCTCGTGTTGCGTCTGTGTGTAACCGGGACTCTGATTCGGGCCATCATGGTATACCACTAAATCATCCGCACCCTCGGGTAAAGACGATGTTCGGTGCATTGCAGAGTTGGAACTCGAAAGCTGAAAAGACGTCATCTTGTTTCGTCTTTCACGAACACAGTACCCTATTGTGCTAAAGAGATTTAAGCTGTGTGACCTTCGAAAATCCTGTGGGTAAGCTGCGATAGTATTCAGTGAAACCAAGGAATTGCTGCATCCCCGAAGGAATCTTTGGTTACCTGTTCAAAATGCATGACTTCGCACGTAATGGCTCCTCCCACAGAAGTGCTGAAACAGAATACCTATGCCACCCATGGTGTTCCTTTCTCCTGGTCATGATTCAGAACGTCGTCAATAAATACGGTCGATTCATGTGATCCCTGAAGCTGCTGGTGTGTTGTTCAATTCAATGTTCATGGTATACAAAGTTGAAATGGCTGCATCGCGTTCATCATGCTATTGTAGGAACGTGCTCCCCCTTGAACTTCCATCTGGTGATAGCTCACTCGTTAGTCAATCCTCGAATAGGGCTTGATCTTCGCAGCTGGTCAACAGGTTGCCAATACATGGTCGAGGCAAGTGGTTCTCAACTGCCGCCTTACCAAGTTCTCGATAATCAGTACACATACGAAAATTCATGGATCTAACTGGGGCTCCCCAAAGCGAAAGGCTAGGTTCAACAAAACTCCTGTTCAATAATCCCTGTAGTTGATTAACACAGCTCTTGCAACCCTCCTGGTGCAGGACGGTAAGAGTACGAGTAATCAGGGCTGTCTCTGACCTGATACTGATCTGATACTCCTCCGGACGATGTGAGGGTACACCTGATAGTTCTTCTGGTAACACATAGGTAGAAATCACGAACAAAGGGTGGATCCTCGATCCTCTTTTCCTCAACCTAACCATCAATAATAAGTGCTAACATAGCGAGATAATCCTTCCGTGGACACTTCCAAGCTTTCATTGCAGGATTGACGCTAACCTTTGCACAATTCCGATACTTTGAAACAGGTGACGATTCTCCACTAGGGAGAGGGATACGCGAAGTTTTCTCCTCACAGGGTATATCTGCGCGATGTATGGATTACCAATCCATTCTAACTACTGCTTCAAACCATCAAGGATAGCAGAAGGAAGATCGATGTCGATTGCTTGTTCCACCAGGTCGAATTTGCATCCCAACTATCATATGAAGTGTCAATTGTCGTGTCGTCAGCCGATTCCGTAACAGGTTCAAATTCAAGGAGCATCAGGGTCAAACGGAGCAAAGGCGAAGCGATTAGCTACTCATACTAGCTACCATGTTGCTAAAGTCCTGGCGTCGCCCAAGCCAATTCTAAATGCCCTCCTATGAGCATCATTTCTAGCGTTGCTGTTTTCATTACAAGTATTTCAAGTACTGTCGTTGTTCCTCTGGTCGTTGTCTTCTTAACTTAACCACGGCTAATCCATGTTGTAGTCACTTGTATTTCCTTACCGTAGGCTGGGGTTACAAATACTTTGTTGTCGTTGTGACTGCTGCTCCCAATGTCGTTGCTCGAAACGAAGCCCTACGATTCTTTGCCATCGTGGTCCATCTTTCCAAATTCTGAGCCACGTCCTAAAGTACTACTCACTATGCTGGCAGTTACACATTCCGCGTTATAGTCGATTGTCATTGCTTATGTCCTGGTTGATTCGTAAGAGTTGACTCCCATGAGTCGCTGACAAGGGTTAAGGATTCAATTGAAGCCAATTCGCTGGTGCTCGTTGCCGGTAATCAGGGTCGTCAAGTACTGAGGTTGGTAAAGTACTACGCTCATCCTCCTGTCCATCGATGTTGCAAGTTGCTTGAGTAACACTCGGTCTGTTACGAGGGTATCGCAGAAGTGATCACACCTCTGGATCTAAGACGTCAATACATGAGTTCCAGCAAACGAAGAGGAGCAAGAAAGGTATTGATCGATCATTCGACGCTGCGACATCCAACTCAGGGTCGTTCGTGTACGCATCTAACATTCTACACGGGTTTCTAGGTGTTCAGATGGGTGTTCAGGTAATACTCGATAGCATCGAGATTCGAAAGGATCCATAGAGGAATGAAAAGTTCACGCTCGAGTAGGGGACAATCACTGCTATGACCCCTATAGGTTTGTTAAGTTTCACATCGGTCAAATAACAGAACGGAACCCCTTTTCCACTAGCTAAGGCTCACTGGGACTCGCATGCACCCCACATTATTATTATGTGTGCACCCACAATAATATTGTGATTTGCATGCTCATCTCAGCTCCTCTTAACTCATTTCGAATGGTTCCTCAAAATCGAGTAGCAAACAAAGAGTATCACGAAGCGTAAGTCATGAAGGTTTAGGGAAATATCACCCTATCAGTGACATAACACGTGCAATATCATATGTAGGTGTTCACTAGTTATGCAGTACAATGAGTATACGAGAGACGAACCTTGCAATCTGGAGCTGAGTGTCATGGTCGTATTCACGTCTTCAGAACTGTTCGGTTATAGTCTGGTTTTACAAAAATGTTTTTCCCCTTTATAAATAAAACCAAGTTCACTATAACCAATGGCTCTGATACCAATCTGTCACACCCCAAAATACCATATGCGGAAACCCCCGCGAGGCGTGTGACGTACCAGGATCCAAGCCACCAATTACATTGAACTCATAAATAATATTAAATAAAACTTTCATTCATTAATATAAAGTGTTACAAACGTTACATGCCATTCATTGTATACAGCGGAAGCATAACTCATTTGTAAGTGTTTCGTAAACCGTGTGTACATAAACCATTATAAGCTTGTTTTAAGATTTCATTTATCTCGACCCATGACCACTCCAGCATCCCAGACAGCAAGTCCCAATGATATAAATCTACAACCTGCAAGGCATGTAACAACGAATCAACAACAAAGTTGAGCGAGTTCACAGTTGGTTGTCCATTTTAGAGTTGTTCCCAAAAACATAGTTTATTCTAAACCGGCTATCCAGCCGTGGGGGTTACCCCATAGTTCAAAAACGTTTATTAGTTAACCTATTTTTACTTCGGCTATTCCAGCCCGGCACTCCAGCCGTGGGGGCTACCCCATGTTTAAACAACCAGACTCGTTACCATATCGACTACTAACGTTCGTCATGTTTATGTGCCCTCGTCAATGTCTATCATCATTGACGTGCCTAGTCCATTAGTCCACACTCGTCCTCTGCGGCACGATGTGAGGTTTGTTAAACCTAATAGCGCTATTTAACTAATGACCCGTTCGCCATTGGCCTCAGCGATTAAGTCGATACAAAAGGAGGGACTTCGTTGATAGAGTTCTAGTCTAGTAAATCTAAATCCGTCCCAAAAGGACGAGGAATCTACATTCCTGAACACGTCCCAACAGGACGAGGAATCCCTATTCCTTAACCCATTCCCTACCACCGGGAATCCCATGCCTTGTAGAAAGTGTGAACTCACCTCGGTTTGCTCGGTAGATACACAAAGAGGTCAATCAAGCTGCTAGTGGTCAACCACGTCCTAACATGGTTACCATACAAGTCATGTCTAGGTTCAAGTAGTGCACGTAAGTTTACACAGAACTAACAAGTCAAGAATACGTAACGATCATGGCATACACGTTGAGCAAATCAGTTAAACAGACGCAAAGTTCAACTAGTGCGATCCAACTGGTTTGGGCCGAACTACTTGTGCGGTTCACTAAAGAATGCCCAATTAAACACCCCGGTCCAACATGTTGTGCGTTCAGCACAACCTTGTGCGATCCATAACATGTTGTGCGATCCAACATAATCCCGGCCCAAGCTATAAATAAGCCCAACAACTTGTGCGGCCCAAATAATTAGACAGTTTAATAACCTTGTGCGATGCAGTTCAGCTTGTGCGACTGGACAAGACTTGTGCGATTGAGTTTTGGGTTTGAGGCCCAGCAGTATAATAAGGTCCAGGTAGTTTGTGTGTGGACCAAGGCTTGTGCGATCGGCACTGTCTTGTGCGATCCACAAGTCTTGTGCGATCATGCAAATCCTAGGTTGTACAGTGTGCTTTAATGGTGGAACCCAGCTTGTGCGACTGGACTTGTGCGTTTAGTTCTTATGCGATCAGTTACATATTTTCCGTAAATCATGCAATCTGTTACACCATACCATTTCTCGATCTGACTAACCGATCAACCCTTTAATTTGCATTGGTTTGTATGAACCTCAATTACCGTAATTATCAGCTAATCAATCAATCACATTCTAACTTGGTCAATAAGCAATGATTATGCCACACAACATTCATCATGGATCAATTCACATAACTGTTTCATCAAAGACTCAATCAAAAACCCTAACATTCATGCAATTCTAATTATATAATCGAACAACAATCATCGGTTATAAACATCATTCAAACTTGATCAAATCCCTTATGTGTAAGAACCTTAATTCACTATTCGATCATCATGACAAAAAACAATACAACATCGTTTAAATCAGTTTTTATTTTCATAGTCATACTAATGATTCCAACATTAAATAATCCTATATCATCGACTAACAATCATCCATGCTCCTAAATCGATTCCAACACTTGGGTGTCACAAGTTGATTACGAATAATTTTACTAACATAATACCCTAAACATCAAACATCAAGTAAGCATATTTTCAATCATACATCAAGTATCGATCATGTAGAAATCGAGCAATAATATAACACTAACCGGATCGAGTAATGGAACCAGAAAGTCTTCGAGAGAGGAAGATATTGCCGCCGAGTTGGGAAAGAGGGAGAGCTAGGAGGATTAGGGTTTGATGTTTATTTGTGCTAAGGAAAGAATGAGAGTTACTCCTCACCCACTTGGTGTTATGCGAGAACAATAGGGTAGGGCCTAGCCTTGGGCTGCCTTCGAGTGGGTTTGGGTTGAGTACAAGTAAGCAAGACATTAGGGAAACGTGCGGTCGTTGAATCAGTGCGACATGAACAACTTGTGCGACTAGGTCTTAAATTTACACACACAAACATACAACATTCACATAACACATTACTAAGCTCATAATCATTCATTTAACTTTAATCACGTCAACTATTCATACAGGTTACATCAAAACACAAGACAGGTTTGAAATACGAGTTGTCACACTGCAGTAGGCCTGATGGCTTCTGGTATTCAACCTTGACCCTAGCACAGGTCAGACATTTACTAACATAGGTCGCTATGTTAGCTTTCATGTGTGGCCACCAGTACGTAGTTTTGAGGTCGTGGTACATCTTATCAGAACCAGGATGCACCGAGTAGCGAGATTTGTGTGCTTCATCCATCACAAGCTCACGCAGATTCCCATAAAATGGGACCCAGATGCGCCGCGCTAAGTAGTAAGCACCGTCTTCCTTTCGTTCCAACCGTTTCTCCAATCCCCGCAGGGACTCAGCCTTGACGTTCTCTTCTTTCAATGCTTCGACCTGAGCATCACGAATTTGAGCGGGAAGACTAGAGTGAATAGTAAGCCGCAACGCACGTACACGCTTAGGTTTGGTTTCCTTTCGACTGAGGGCGTCAGCCACAACATTGGCTTTGCCTGGATGGTACTTTATCGCGCATTCATAGTCGTTAAGAAGTTCGACCCATCGACGCTGTCGCATGTTCAACTCCTTCTGATCGAAGATATGCTGGAGACTCTTGTGATCGGTGTAAATGGTGCACTTGGTACCGTACAAGTAATGTCTCCATATCTTAAAAGCAAACACCACTGATCCCAACTCCAAGTCATGAGTAGTGTAGTTCTTTTCGTGAACTTTAAGTTGGCATGATGCGTAAGCAATTACTTTCTCACGTTGCATCAACACACAACCAAGTCCTTGGATTGACGCGTTACAATAAACCACAAAATCGTCTGTGCCTTCAGGTAACGAGAGAATAGGTACGCTACAAAGCTTCCACTTCAGCTGCTGAAATGCGGATTCCTGAGCATCACCCCAATGGTAGATGACACCCTTCTGAGTAAGAACAGTAAGAGGTTGCGCAATCTTCGAAAAATCTCTGCTAAACCTTCTGTAGTAACCCGCCAAACCCAAGAATTGACGGATTTCAGTTGGGGTTCGAGGTGCAGGCCAATTCTTGATCGAGTCAACCTTGGATGGATCAACGTGAATCCCATCCTCATTAACCACGTGGCCTAGGAAATGGACTTCACGAAGCCAAAAGTCACATTTCGAAAACTTAGCATAAAGCTGTTCTGCTCGAAGAAGTTCCAGTATGAGTCATAGATGACACTCGTGTTCTTCCTGACTCTTGGAATAGATCAGGATGTCATCGATGAATACAATAACAAACTTATCCAAATAAGGTTTGCACACTCGGTTCATGAGGTCCATGAAAACCGCAGGTGCGTTTGTCAACCCGAAAGGCATGACCAGGAACTCGTAATGTTCATAACGAGTCCTGAATGCTGTCTTGGAGATGTCCTCGTCTCGGACTCTCAGTTGATGATAGCCCGATCTCAGATTAATCTTTGATTAGAAGCTCGACCCTTGCAACTGGTCGAATAGGTCATCTATACGAGGAAGAGGGTAACGATTCTTCACGGTCACTTTGTTGAGTTCGCGGTAGGCAATACACATTCGAAAGGTACCGTCTTTCTTCTTCACAAACAAAACTGGAGCTCCCCAGGGCGAAGAGCTAGGACGAATGAAACCCTTGTCCAAGAGTTCTTGTAGCTGTGCAGACAGTTCTTCTAGTTCTGATGGAGCTAAATGATATGGTGCACGAGCTATAGGCGCTGCTCCAGGAGCTAGCTCGATTTGAAACTCGACCTGACGATGAGGCGGAAGTCCAGGTAATTCCTCAGGAAATACCTCAGGAAAATCGTGTACGATCGGAATATCTTCTATCTTCTTTTCCTTCGTTGAGGTGTTAGTAACGAGAGCTAGTATCGCAGTATGGCCCTTTCGCAAACACTTATGGGCCTTAAGGAAAGAGATGATGCCCATAACAGCACCACTCTTGTCGCCACGAATTACGAGAGGTTCCTCACCAGAACGAGGAATGCGGACGATTTTCTCCTTGCAAAGAATCTCTGCTCGATGTTGAGATAACCAATCCATACCAATGACGACGTCGAAGCTACCAAGAACGATGGGGATAAGGTCGATAGAGAAGACCTGACCAGCTAAAGCGAGATTACAACCCTTAACTATGTGTGTGGCCTCAAGACTTTTACCGTTTGCTAGTTCTACAACATGTTTGGTGTTTAAGGGAATTGGGGTACGCTTAAGCATCTGACTAACCTTTAAGGACATGTAACTAGTATCGGCACCCGAATCGAATAGTACAGAAACAAAGAAATCATCCAGTAGGAACTTACCCGTCACGACTTTGGGATCGTTCCTCGCATCACCCTGACCAATCACAAAAGCACGTCCCCTGGCACCATTGCCATCATTGTTATCCCTGTTGTTGTTCCCATTCCCCTGATTATTGTTGTTGTTCTGATTCTGGTTCAGCTGGGGGCAGTCTCTTTTGAAATGGCCCTCAGCACCACACTGGAAACATCGTTTGTTGTTACCCTGCTGTTGCTGCTACTGCTGGCGCTGGTTCTGTAGAGTCTGCTGCTGCTGGCGTCTCTGATTAACAGGATAAGGACTCCTACAATCTTTGGCTGCATGACCTAGTTTGTTACATCTCTGACAGTTGCCCTTGCTACACGGCCCGCTGTGGTGCAAGTTACATCGATTGCACTTAGGGTGGCTTCCCTTGTACCCACCCTGACCTTGATTACCAGAAGGTTGTTGACTAGGGCTCTTGTAGTCGTCAGTCCTTCGCTGCTGAGACTGAGACTGAACAGAAGTTGAACCCTTGCTTGAGTTTCCATCCCATTTGCGCTTGTTGTCGCTAGGAGCATCAGAAGTTGTGGTAGCACTAATACGCTTTGGCAATCTGTTCTGCTCAACTGCCTGATCGGTGAGGCAGTGGGATAGTCGTATAACCCGCTGAATGGTAGGGATGTTAGCTGAAGTCACCAGGCTCTGAATTTTTGGCACCAAACCCTTGATGTAAAGCTCGATACGCTTGTAGGGAGGATCTACCATGGTAGGACACAAAGCCGCTTGTTCAATCGATCTCTTGGTATACGCTTCGATTTCAGACCCCGTCATCTTCAGATTGTAAAACTCCACTTCCAGCTTGTGAATGTCATCACGATGACAATACTCTTCTTTGATCAGATCCTTAAAGTCATTCCATGGGGTGGCATTAGCAGCTGCCAACCCTAGCATTTGCACATGTGCGTTCCACCAAGTGAGCGCACCACCTTCAAGAGTTCCAGTTGCAAACTTCACCCTACTGGCAACAGGGCATTCACACATTTCGAAAACGGATTCGATCTTCTCGAACCAGTGGAGGAGACCTACGGCTCTTTCAATGCCATCAAAAGTACTTGGTCGACAGTCCATGAAGGTCTTAAACGTACGCACTCGAGGCTGTGCATTCTGACCAGTCGAGCGAGTAAGAAAGGACAAGGTTAAGCATAAGAGTAGGTTCACAAGAGTAGGATCTAAACATCCTAGGATAGGTCGAAATAGCAGGCTATACCTCCTGCTTGAGCTGCTGCGAGAGCCTCAGCAACTCGTTCGTTGATCAAAGCCGTCAGCTGGGCTTGAGTCAAGTTCAGGCGTCCACTGATGATCTTCACATCGAAAGAAACTCAAGTAAGGATGGTGACGTAGAGGTGTGGAAGATATGAGATGACAGAATAGAGTAAACACACAGGGTTTCAAGCAATAATTGTTACGCTAACTAAGCATACCATGATCAATGCACTATTTAAACTAACAAGTAGGCAATACAAACATAAACCATATTACCTATAGTGTTGAGTCTTGCACGTGGAGCGAAGCGTCGTTGTGGATCGTTGAGCACTAAACAGGTTATAGTCTGGTTTTGTCAAAAAGTTTTTCCCCTTTTTTAAAACCAAGTTCACTATAACCAATGGCTCTGATACCAATCTGTCACACCCCCAAAATCCACAGGCGGAGTATCACCGAAGGAGGCGTGACTGACCAGGATCCAGCCACCAATCATATTGAACAATATAAATTAAGTAGATAAAAGTCCAAACCAAACAATATAATTAGTGACAAAACAATTCAACAAGTTCCAGTTATCAGCGGAAGCATAAAGTTCAAAACCCAAAACGTAAGTTTAAAAGTTCATAAGTTTAACATGGAACTCAATAGTCCATGTCCCACAACGACCTCGTCCTCCTGTGCAAGCTCCATCTAAGCACCTAACGACCTGCAAGGCATATAGTAACGAATCAACAACAAAGTTGAGCGAGTTCACAGGTGGGTGTTCGTTTTAAGTTGTTTCAAAAACATAAGTTTCTTTTAGCTGCCTTACTTGCCTTGGGGGTTACCCCATAGTTTAAAAACATAGTCATTCTTTTCCTTTTACTCTGGCTCCCAGCCGTGGGGGCTACCCCAT
Organism: Helianthus tuberosus; assembly: GCA_030545235.1. NCBI lineage: Eukaryota > Viridiplantae > Streptophyta > Magnoliopsida > Asterales > Asteraceae > Helianthus > Helianthus tuberosus. The sequence continues at coordinate 86,162,691 of CM060377.1, read as the reverse complement.
GAATATCCCACTAGACCAGTTACCATATCGACTACTGACTGGAGTAAGTTGGGTGCCCTAAGTCAATGTCTAACATCATTGACGTGCCCAGATCCATTAGTCCACTCCTGTCATCTGCGGCACGGTGTGAGGCTTGTCAAACCTAATAGCGCTATTTAACTAATGACATGTTCGCCATTGGCCTGGCGATTAAGTCGATATAAAAATGAGGGACTTAATGATAGAGTTTTTGTCTAGTGTTAATGTTGTCACCCTTTAGTTAAGAGGGTGGAGGTACGTGTCCCATACAAGGAGATCACGCAGGTTCCAATGTTGTCACCCTTCAATTAAGAGGGTGGAGGTACGTATTCTAACCAAGGAGAATACACAGGTTTCCTTTCAATCAATTACCCATTCCCAACCACCGGGAATCCCATGCCTTGTAGAAAGTGTGAACTCAGCTTAGGTTAGCTCGGCAGATAATCAAAGGTCAATCGAGTTGTTTGTGGTTAACCACGTCCTAACATGGTTACCATACAAGTCAGGTCTAGGTTCAAGTAGTGCACGTAAGTTTACACATACACTAACAAGTTACGAAGACATAACGATCATGGCAAACACGTAGAACACGTTAACAGTAGCAGTCCGGTACACATAAGGCCTAAACTTGTGCGATTCAGATGATTGGGCCGTTGAGCTTGTGCAAGCCCAATCATCTTGTGCGATTCAGTAAATAAAGCCCATTAACAACCGGCCCAACCTGTTGTGTGATCAGTACAATCTTGTGCGACTCACAACGGGTTGTGCGATTCAAAACAAACTCGGCCCAATAACATGCAACCCAATATCTTGTGCGGCCCAAATAACATTAACAGTTCACTATCTTGTGCGACCCAACATGTTGTGCGATCAGCACTATCATGTGCGATCCACAACCTGTTGTGCGCTTATGCTTAAAAGGGTTGTACAGTGTGTTTAAACAGTTGTACCCTATTGTTGGTGCATAATGTCTATAGCCTATATCTACAGTCTAGGTCATGTCGATAGCTTGTAGTAGGGTTAATTATGTCAAAATGTAATGTTTTGTATGTTTAGAAGTCATTTCGCACGAAATAGCATTTGGCTATTTCGTACGAAATCAAGTTTGCTATTTCGTACGAAATAGCATGTAGCTATTTCGTGCGAAATCAGTCGCCTATAAGTAGGCAGTGTTGGTTTTTCATTTGGTACGAAATAGCGAGACGTGTAACGAAGTGCTGCCCAATTTTCACCGTGTAATCAAGTTGAATATCAATGAAAAACCTGTTTTAAGTATAATTCTCTGTTTCTACACTTTCTATCACTGATTCTCAGTTGTTTGACTGTTTCTGCCTTTCAAATAGCTTAGTTTTGACTCTGAACGACTCATATAGGTCGCAAAACGATCCTACAAGTGGTATCAGAGCTCAGGATGAGTCAATTCTTTTGAATCAGTGTTTAGAATTCTGTTTTTCTACTCATTCTTGGATTTCTGGATAAATTAACGGACAAAATGGACTGATCTTTTGATATTACGTGTAAAATACAGTTTTAACAAACCCTTGAAAGAATCAGACCTAAATTCAGATTAAAAGTGACAAAAATGGACCAAAAATCTGATTTCGTTTGAACGAAGCACTATTTCGTTTGAAAATTTGAGTTGATTTCGTACGAAATGGCACTTGATTTCGCATGAAAGTGTTATTTTGTTTGAGAAGTTGATTCCGTTTGAAAAGTTGTTTTCGTTTGAAAATATGATTTCGCACGAAACCTGTTTTCGTGTGAAAGTCCATTTGGTTTGTGATTTCGTACGAAAGTCCATTTCGTGTGTAGAAGTTGATTTCGTTTGAAAGTGACTGTTTTCAAAAACTTGAAATTTTTAAAAAAAAAACTGTGTTCGTAAAATGGATAACCAAGAGTTTTACAACTTGTTTGCCGGTGGGGGAATGACGGCAGTACAAACCCCAGCTAGTATCGTGCAAAATGTGAACATGGAGAATGAACTAGGTACGATGCAGAAACCACCAAAGTTGATGAATATTGATGAGTATTCTGGATGGTCTGATAGGTTTAAGACCTGGGTGCAAGCAAACCATTTCGAATGTTGGATGAAAATCGAATCCAAGTATGTACCTCCAGTTACTGCAGCAGGTATTGAGAAATCTATTGGAAGTTTAACTCCAGTTGAACAGGAGAGTTTTAAAGCAGAAAAGAAAATGATGAGCATTCTACAGCAGGCAATCAAAGAGGATATCTTAGTACTGTTGCAACATCAAGGAGACTCACGGTCCGTTTGGAATGCATTGAAGGTTAAGTTTCTTGGAAGTGTGTCTATGATAAAAAGCAAAACTGCTTTGCTGAAGAAGGAGTTTGATATCTTTACGGGTATAAAAGGTGAGACAACAAAACAGTTGATTGAAAGATATTGTCACCTAGTGGTTGAGATGAAGCAGTTGAGCATTGAGAAAACTGATGAGGAGTGGGTTGATAAGCTAGCGGATGCATTACCATACGATGAATGGGGTACTTATCTGTTAGTGTTGAAAAACAACTTGGAGTATGTTGGATTCAACCTTAGCACATTCATTGAGAAGATTGAATCTCATGAACTTGAGCTGATGAAGATTAGAAAAATGAAGTCGTCAAATGTACAACAAGATGTATCATTATACTATAAAGGAAGTCCAACAGCAACATCGAATCTAAGTCCTAAAAGCCAGACAGCTTTTAGTGCTGATTCTACTTCACCTGGCACATCAAGCAGCAATAATTCACCATTTGCAAGTTTTGAACCAAATCCTAAGGTTCAGAACTCATCAGATCAATCATATACCCAAAGTTCGTCAGGATCAAACAGTCAAAGTCAAGGTCCAGGAATTCTGTGCAACATAGCGGTGAACATAAAGAATGCTCAAGACTTTACTGAATCATCAGCAAAACAGCACATAGCACTACTTGCTTCGGTGCTTGAATCCTATGAAAGTTTGGTTGCATGTAGAATTGGGAACCCTGATATGACAAAGGAAGATTATGATCAGATTGATCCAGAAGAGCTGGAATTGATAGATATCAAGTGAGGAATGGCAAGCTTGGTGAGGAGAGCTCAGAGATTTATGGAAATAACTGGTCGGAACAGTCTTTTAGAACCGGATCAAAAGCTTGGATTTGATAAAAAAAAGTCACATGTTTCAAATGTAAACAGAAGGGACATTTCAAACGTGAATGTCCAAACCGAGAAGTCAACAACCATCAAAACCCATTCACAAACGACTACTACAAACAAGCAATCTATCACAAGACAAGTCAACAACCATTCACCCAAAGACCTCAGATCGAAAACAAGCCTGAGAAAGCTCTTTTAGTCAATCAGGATGATGAGAAGGTTACTGAAGGTTTTAGTTGGGATAAGTATATCCCTGGTAGTGAGGGTATGGCCATGATGGCAGAGATTGTGGAAGAACTGGAATGCGTTGTTGAAACAGAAGAAATCAGTGAAGTCATGTCTGAAGAAAGTTTGGCAGAGCTGGAAGAAGTAGCTGCAGAAGTTTTCTACTATCAATCTGAACAGGAGATTATTGCTAGTTCTTCCGAATCAATAATGCCTCCTAATATGTTTGAATCTTTTGCAGGTTTCTTTAGTGAGCCAACTACTGGTCTTTGTCCAAGATATGATGTTGAACCAGCTCCAGTTGAAGAGATAATAGACGTTTCAAAAGAAATGAATGAAGAGACTCTAAAAGAGATTGCTGATAAAGCATTGATGGGCAAACTAAAAGTGGTAGAAACAGAATCTGTTGAAACAGAGTCTGTCAAAACAGAGTCGATTGAAAGTGTGTCTGTCGAAACGGAGTCAATTCAAAAGGAGTCTGACGAGAAATCAGAAATTGAGGAGATCAAATCAGGAGAAGAGTCCGAGTTAGAATTTGATGGGTTTGGTAAAATGGATGTTAAAATTGATAACGAAGAAAAGGTTTCTGAAAAGGTTGAGTCAATTCATGAAATTCCATGCAAAAAATGTTCAAAACCCTGCATGGATTGTCTTGAAAAAGACAAACAATTTCAAGAATTGAAGAAATTTACTGATGAAGTAAAATATGATCTCAGTGAGATAAAAGAAGCATATGACACTTTGGCACGATCAATTAAAATGATTAAAAAAAGAAAGTTTTGAAAATGATAAAGCCACAAACTTGCTAAAATCTACAGTCATGGATAAACAGATGGAGATTAATATCCATCTGGACACAATTGCTTCTTTGAAAAAAGAACTTGAGTTAATGAGAATTGAAACTGGGAGAGTTGATAAGAAACTGTTGAGTTATGTTGCTTCATCATATGTGATCGATCAAATTGTTTCGCAACAACCTGATGCGAAACCTGTCTTCAAAAGTGTTCCACCCCCAATGTGGAATCATTATACACAAAAATATTTAGATCGGGTGGAAGCTGCCTTGAATCTCAAGTTGAGAACCGTTGAGAATGATTTTCCTGAGAATATTGATGTTACATTTTCTCCGTCCGACACTAACAACGAGTCACAGGTGATCAAAACCGTTGTTGACCAAGTGTTAGATGAAGAAAGTGATAACTCGGAGTTTGAGACTGTGGAAACTCATTTTGAAAATTCCATTTCTGATTCTGAAGAAGATGGTAACTTCTTAGACAAGTTCATACCAAAATCAGATACAGTTAAGAATGATGATTCGATCAGTGTGGTTTACACAATGACCGGAACTGATAAACTTTATTCTGATTTTGAGTATCCAATTCAAAATGCCAGAATGGAAAATGTTGAAAAAGTGTTTAAACTTGTTGAGATTGATATTTCAGAAGTTAACAACAATGAGTTCTTTTCAAAACCAAAGAGGTCTTTTGTGAAACAACCAACCAACCCGGGAAAGAAAGAGTGGGTAAGTAATCATGAACACAACAAAAGACAAGGTAACAACTTTAAAAAGAAGGGTGTCAGTTTTGAAAAGAAGATGGCTAAAAATGAGGTAAAACCAAAAGAAAAGATGAGTGATGTGTTTGTTGCTAGTTCGAGTGTTGATGCTGAAAAGGATTATATCTTCAGTCAAAAAGCCATTGACGATTTCAATGCAGCTAAGAAGTTGAGACAGGAGACCTACAGATCAAATTTTGTCGAGTATGACAAAAGAATCTGTTACCGCTGCAATGAAATTGGTCACATGGCCAAGCAGTGCGTGAAAAAGCTTGAGAAACCAGTTTTGCAAAAACCCAAACCTAAAACTCCAACTGATGTTAAGGGTAAAACACCAATGATTTCCCCCGTTCGAATTTTGAAAATAGGAGAATCTTTGAAGTCCGTTGATAAGCCAAAATCAATTTTTAAGATTGGTGAATCTTCGAAATCACCAAAGACTTCAAAGGTTTATCCGAAGACGAAAATTTTTGAAAACCAATCATGGGTGGCAAAATCAAAACAATCAGTTGAAGAGAAGAAGATGGAAAATGAGCTAAAACCTGAACCAAAAGTTTTTTGCAAATGATGTTGACAAACTGGAATTTGAACTAGACAAGTTGCTTGAGGAATTTCCACCAATTAAGGAGGGAGATTTAAAACCAAAATCCAAACCTGCTGTTCCAAACGTCATCTTTAACATTCCGAAAGTTGATGTGTCATGTGATCTTGTGTTTGGTAGTGTTCCAAAGGTAAAGAAATCATGGGCTTCATTGTTTGAATGAATTTCTTTGATGTTTGCAGCGAGGTCAATAATCTCAAAGTGGATCATGGACAACAGAGCCTTGAGGCATATGACGGGAATGTTGTCGTTGCTCTATGATGTCAAATCTATCAACGGAGGATATGTTGGATTTGCAGGGAATCAGGGTGGCAGAATAGTTGGTGAAGGAACTCTAACAAATGGAGTCGTAACGTTTGACAAAGTGAACTATATCATCGAACTTGAAAACAATCTGTTGAGCATCTCACAGATCTGTGACAAATCTTTTACAGTACACTTTTCAAAAAATGAGTGCTTAATCATAAAACCTGGTTTTAAAATTCCTGAGGACATGGTGTTGATGCGAGCTCCACGGGAAAACGATTTATATATCCTAGATATGAGCGTCGCAACAACAACAGATATGAAACCAAAATGTTTTGTAACAAAAACAAAAGCGACTAAAAAAGAGTCAAGAATGTGGCATCGTAAGATGGGCCACATTCATGTGAGAAAAATGAATTTTCTTGTGCACAATGATCTTGTGGAAGGTGTAAATCTTAAAAATTTTCATTTGAATGATGATTGTGTAGAATGCAAGAAGGGAAAAAAAACAAAGAAGACACACCCACAGAAGTTGTTAAATTCAATCAGGGTACCGCTCGAGAGACTCCACATGGATCTCTTTGGACCAGTTAATGTGTAGAGTATTAGTGGAGACTTGTACTGTCTAGTAGTCACTGACGACTTCACTATATTTTCATGGGTGATGTGTCTGGAAAGAAAAGACCAAACGTTTGATTCGTTGATGGTGTTGTTCAAAAAGATGGAAACGCTGTACAAATTGCCGATCAGGAGAATACGAAGCGATAATGGAACGAAGTTTAAGAACAATCGCATGCTCGAGTATTGCAATGAGAAAGGAATTCTTCATGAATTTAGTGCACCATACACTCCACAACAAAATGGTGTAGCTGAACGAAAGAATCGTACCTTAATTGAAACAGCTCGAACTATGATCGCCGATTCCAAGTTGCCAATATTTTTCTGGAGTGAAGCAGTTGCAGCAGTATGTTATACACTGAATCGTGTTCTCACAGTGAAGAAATACAAGAAAACCTGTTTTGAACTTCTTCATCGCTACAAACCAAATTCGAAGTTTTTAGAACCGTTTGGATCTCCTTGTACTTTTATTGATCCAGATGGTAAGTTTGGTGCTAAATCTAATGAGGGCTTCTTTGTAGGATATGCGAGTCCACTAAAGAGGGTGTTCGTTCCATGCCTGGGAAAGATAATTCAAGTTCAGCATGTTGATTGTCAGAAGCATACTGCTCCACGGCAACTTCCCGGAAAAAGATTGCTGTTCGACTATGACAAACTCTGGGAGTCTTTCCAACTACCGACTCAGCCAAGTGAAGAGGAACTAGCACTATTGTACCAATATCAGCAGTCTATGTCACAAGAACAAGTGCCAAGACCACTAGTAGTTTCTCCACCCACCGAGGGATCAAACAATCACGAGGCCGGTCCAAGTGGAACTGCTCACGAACCTCCAGAGGAACCAGCTCCAACATTTGATAATTCCAACGACTCATAATCAGAAGACGGTCCGATTTTTTACGAGGAACCAAATGTTGCATCGACAGAAGCTGTTGATCATACCGGTGATCAAGAAATCACAAACTTGCAATCGGAAGTGAATGTGCCTGACATTGTAATGCCGAGAACTTTGTCTTATCATCCTTCAGAGAAGATTATTGGTGATCTTCAGAGTGGAGTAAAAATGCGGGATCAGATCAACAGAGCTCTTACATGTTTTTATACATATGTCGCTCCTTTACAAGTTGATTTCTCACTAAAATGTTTCATCTCGCAGGTTGAACCACGAACGTATAAAGAGGCTTTAACTGAAGAAAGCTGGGTGAACGCTATGCAGGAAGAGTTGCAGCAGTTTGAGAAGCTGGGAGTATGGAGATTGGTAGATCTTCCTGAAAATCAGAAGCTGATAAAGACTAAGTGGGTGTTTAAATGTAAAAGAGATGATAGAGGAGTGATTGTAAGAAATAAAGCACGATTGGTAGTACAGGGTTTCAGTCAGCAAGAAGGCATTGACTTTACGGAAGTATATGCACCTGCTGCTAGACTCGAGGCGATAAGAATCTTCCTGGCATTTGCGTCCTGGAAAGGATTCAAAGTCTACCAACTAGATGTGAAATCTGCATTCCTTTATGGAAAAATCAAATAAGAAGTGTACGTTGGACAACCGCCAGGGTTCACAGATCCAGTGCACAAAAACAAAGTCTATCTTCTCGATAAAGCGCTTCACGGATTACACCAGGCCCCGAGAGCCTGGTACGAGACGCTTTCCCAATATCTGCTGACCAACGGGTTCACCAGAGGGACGGTTGATAGTACTTTGTTTACAAAAGAGGTTGCAGGGCATCTATTGATCGTGCAGATTTACGTCGACGACATCATCTTTGGATCGAAAAATGATGATTTGTGTAAAGAATTTGAGAAAGTGATGAAAAGAAAGTTTGAAATGAGTTCAATGGGGGAGATGAAGTTCTTCCTAGGGCTACAGGTGGAGCAAATGCCCGAAGGAATCTTCATTCATCAAACCAAATACGTGAACGATGTTCTGGAAAAGTTCAACATGTCTGAATCTACTCCAACATCAACCCCCCTGGCTCAAAATCACGGGATATGTCCGGATGAAGGTGGAGAGAAAGTGGACGAGACATATTATCGGTCGATAATTGGGTCTTTGATGTATCTGACTGCTTCCCGCCCAGACATCATGTATCCGACTTGCTTATGCGCTCGATATCAGTCCATCCCAAAACAGTCACATCCGACGATCGTGAAACGTATTTTACGGTATTTGAAAGGATGCCCAAGCACCGGCTTGGGGTATCCTAAGTCTGATGACTTTTCTCTCACAGGTTATGCTGATTCTGATTTTGGTAGCTGCAAGCAAAATGCGAAGTCCACCACTGCTGGGTGTCAGTTCTTTGGAACTCGACTTGTCACCTGGCAGTGCAAGAAACAAACCTCAGTCGCTCTCTCTACATGTGAGGCGGAATACGTTTCGGCCTCCAGCTGTTGCTCTCAGATCCTCTGGATCCAGCAGCAGATGAGGGACTTTGGTTTGCAATTCTTGGACACACCCATTTATGTGGACAATGAGGAAGCGATTAACATAACTAAAAACCCGGTTCACCATTCTAAAACAAAACATATTGAAATTCGGCATCATTTCATCCGTGATTGTCACAAGAAGAAATTGATTCGCATTGAACATATTCACACTGATGATCAGAGGGCTGATTTTTACACCAAACCGTTTGACAGATCAAGATTTAACTATCTTTTAAAATTAAACGGGATGAAAATTTTGTTTTCTGGGAGGGTAATAGAATGTGAAGCCGAGGTGGACGGCGATCTGAAGTGATCCATGTCGTGTTGTCAAGTTTTTGTACAGTTTATTTTCTGCTTTTGATAAAACCAAAAACATCAAAAATATGTTTTTGTTTTTAGGGGGAGAAAGTTTGCAGAAAAATACAAAAACATGATAAAATTTCAAAATCCAAAAAACATTGAAAAGGTAAAAAATGAGTTTGTGTAAAAAGGGGAAATGATAGTACATCAGCTAGACAGATGCAGTACGCTAAAGATATGTAATGTTTAAAATGTGTTAAGCAGTCTCGCTGATGATGTGCCGATAGGTTTTTACACATTTAGTAGATTTGTTTGGAATATAAACATAAAATCATTACTTTCTTTTACATGGGGAACATCTCTCGGATATATGGGAAACCCCCGAAATCTTGTTTGAAAGACCCCTCTTTCCGAGATACTAGGTCTTTATGCTTAGTGATATCTGAGGTATTATCCCGGGACTTCTGATTTTGCGGAAGCAATGGCCTAGTCCCCGGAGAATACTTTACGCTGCTTGAAATAAAAGCCTACCCTCAGTATAAAAAATGATGAAACCTTGCAAAATGCTAATCATGTGCTGTTGAAGAAAAGATTCTCTAAAGGGAACACACCTTAAGTCGAAGCCATCATCTCTCTGATTTTGCGGAAGCAATAGCCTGAGCTCTCATGGCCCTCGCATTTAACCCTTTACAGATATCATCTAGGTATACTCACCTGTAAGACTGAATATTGGGATCTGGATACGGGAGTATATTCTGAGGTGGGACACGCGTATAAGTTAAGCCTTTAAAACATTAAATTCGTATCCCGAACAGATTAAAATTTGTGTGAAAATTTAAGAGGATCAGTATATCGACAATCAAAGCGAATTGTTTAATGTTGAATATGAAATCAAAGCTTAACGGTACTTGTATCTTGTCGGTAGCTGATATGATCCCCTAACACGCTCACCAAAAATATTGTTTGTACAGTTCATTGCTTATAAAAAATCCAAAAAGATTGTCTGTTTGTTTAGCAAATTTAAAATCCAAAAAGATTTGTTTTTCATCTTATTTTCGACAACGGACGTTGGGGATCTGATGATCAAAGTCTCAAAGTGTTGAACAGGTCTGGATCATGAGGGTTGGATAAACAGATAAATGTGAAAAGGTGTTGGTAATTGCTTGAAAGTTTAAAAATTCATTAACTTGAATTTAAATTGTTTCAGAAAGTCAGCAAACTTCATAATTTGGTCAGCCAAGGTCATTAACTTGGACTTGGCAGGCTAAACAGTTGACCAGGGTCAATAATTTGGACTTGGTTAACTGGGTGTGTTGGTAAAATGTCAAAAAGTTAAAAAGTTTGAAAAATTTTGAAAAAGTGTCATTTCAAACGAAATGACTATTTCACACGAAATAGCTATTTCGCTTGAAAATGTGATTTCGCTTGAACTTTGATTCCGCGTGAAAATGCCTCAGTGCCTATTTCGCACGAAATAGGCTCGTCTATAAATAGTGGACTGATTTCGCTTGAAGACATCATTATCGTCATTCCGCACCAATCACTCTGTCAAAGCAATTTCACGCGAAACACCAATTTCGTCGATTTCAAGCCGTTATATTGCCTGTTTGTTGTTTGAAAACAAGATTTAAGTTGGTTTGCTCAACTTAGATCATGGGAAAGGTGAGGGTTCATGTCGATTTGAACTGATTTCGTTTGAACAGCGATGAACATGGCTTAAAATTTAGATCTAGGATTTGTTTATGGTTTAAAATGAATAATAATCACAACCATGTACTCGGAATGTGTTGTAGATCTTGTTTAGAGTTTGAATTTGACTGATTCGTAAGAAATCGACAGATCTGTAACTTCAGACTTAGATCTAGATGGTTTTTATTGGCCAAAATGTGTAATAAAGATATCCATCTGCTCGGAATTCATCATAGATCAAACCCAGAAAATCAATTTCATCATCTGATCATGTTGTGTTCAAACTGTAATTTTACCATTTTCAAACGAAACGTTAAGCTATTTCGTACGAAATAGCACTCTGATAATAATGTCAAATTCACACGAAATGGCTATTTCGTTTGAAGTTGATTTCGTTTGAAATCAGGCCATTTCGTTTGAAGATTGATTTCGTTTGAAATTAGGCTATTCCGTTTGAAAAGTGATTCCGCATGAACTGTCATTTCGCGTGTAAATGTCATTCCGTTTGAAAATGCTATTTCGCTTGAAATATCATTCCATATGAGGTCATTTCGTATGAATGATGTGTTTATGATGAAAAATATTCTAAGTGTTAACTTGAATGTATGTTGTATTTTTTCAGGCATCTAATGTTCAGTTTGATCCATTGCACAACATCTGTTGTGTATATGATGAGAAGATTCCAATGATGGCAGAATTCAGGAGTATTCTGGATTTCATGAATAGATTACCTATACAGAAAGCTTTGACGAATCAACATCTTGTTTTTCTGTCCCACATTGAACGTTTTTGGGAGAATGCAACGTATGAAAAAGAAAGCAAAATGATAAATTCGATTGTGAGCTTGAATGGCCAAGATAAACCAATAATCATTACAGAACAACTGGTTCGAGAGGTGTTGGATTTTCCTGACGATGAAAACTCTCCAACAAAATTTCCAGAAAGGATGGTGAAGGGTTGTATGCTAAGGATGGGGTACAGTGGACCATTGAACAAGGCTAACTACTTGAAAGCATGTTTTTCCAAGCCTTACAAGTTTCTTATACATTCAGTGTTGCATGCTCTTAGTCATCGAAAAGGAGGTTATGATGTGATGCGGGATTATCAAATGTGCATGGTGACAGCACTTGTGTTAAACAAGAAGTATAACTTTTCAAAGATTGTGTTTCACTACATGGTAGAGAATATTACTTCAAAGAGCAAAACGTGGATCTATCCTAGATTTATACAGATGATACTGGATTATGCTTATCCAGATCTTGAAAGAGATGAAAATGATGATTTGTTGGCTTTAGACCACATGAATAATGAAATGCTGAAAGTACTGGCTAGATATCATCCAAACCATCCAGAGCCAAAGACAAAAGCAGAATTTTTTGGGTTTATCAAAGACAAAAATTACCAAGATCCAGATCCAGTTGATCATCAAAAGTGGAGGAGTGACAAAGAAATAAAAGAAAAGAGTTATGCAGATGAGTTGAAAATACTTGAAAATTTCAAAAAAACAAGAAATGAATGGTTTCTGAAGGAAGAGAAAAAGAAAAGGAGTAGAAAGACAACTCCTAAAGTTCAAGATGAGGAAGGTTCGTCTTCACAACCAAAGCAAAAGCGTCAAAAGAAAACGGTTGAGACATTTCTGGTCGATGAACCAGAGGAAGAAGAACCAGAGGCTGATGTTGAAGGAGATCAAGTCCCTTTATCTCTAGAATCTGATCGATTATTGAAAACTCTTAATGAAAGTTTTAAAGCTGATGAAGCAGCTAAAGCAACTGGTGAGAATGAAGGTGATAATGAAGAAAGTTCATCTAGTTCTGAATCTGAGATTGATGAAACGGAGCGTTTGAAAAGAATTCAGGCTGAAATAGAAAAAGAGAAACAGTTAAAAAGAAAAAGGAGAAAGGAGAAGGATGATGATTTGTACATTCCTTCTTCGGAACATGTTCTAGAATCTCAAACACCTCCATCATCTGGTGGTAGGAAGAAGCAATCTGCTAGAAAGAGTGTTGTATCTCCTACTGTTGCAAAAAGATTGAAGATCTTATTAAGGAAGAAACCTGTTCAGGAACCAAGTAAACCACCATCACCACCACCTGAACCATCACCACTTAAATCACCACTTCATTCATCACCACCAAGACAACCTACACCACCACATCAATCACCACCACATCTATCACCATCACATTTAACACCACCACATGAACAACCTGTTTTTACTTCATAGCAAATTTTTCAAACACCACCATCTACCCAACCACAAGTTCAAACTACTCCTGGTTCTTCAGGCCTTAAAGATTTTCCTCAAATTCCAGTGAATATTCCTCTTGATGATATTGGAGATTTCAGCTTTGTGAATGATGAGCAGGTAAAGAAGTTGGAAAAGAAAGTGGAAGAAGTATTGGTTGAAAACAAAAAGTTGTTAGACCGTGAGAAGAAACTTGAAAAGCGTGTTAAGACTGTTGAAGCTGAAAACTTGTCATTGCTGAAGAGAGTTGAAGCTGATCAGGCTGAGATTGATATTATGAAAGTTAAAATTGCTGAATTGGAAGAGGAAAAGGCTCGCAGAGACGAACAAAACAAGTACTTTGAACTAAAGAATAAAGAGTTAGAGGCTGCCAAAGCAATGAAAGAACACGAGATGTATATGATAAACAAAGTATTAGAAAGTGTGATTGGTAAGTCTGTGGAACAAAAGTTTGAAGAAATCCAGCTTGAGGAAGTTAGAGCTCGTCGTCAAGCTGCGATTGATGCAGAAATGAAGGATAAGGGCAAAGGTGTTCAAACTAAAGTTACTGAGAGGGCAATCATTCCATCAAACACTTCTGAATCACCTATTCAAAATCCACGTCCTATCTCTGCAGTTTCTGCTATTTTTGAAGAGGATGTATTAATTGATGATGTTATTGATGATGAAGAAGATGTTGAGGAAGATGATGAAGAAGATAATGATGATGATGTTGAAAAATATGATGTATTCTCTGCTAGTAGTCATGATGATGATGATGGTAATGACGATGATCAAGGTGGTTCTAGTATTAAAGTTACTAAAGCTTCGAATGAAGAGAATGTTGACGATTATCTTCATGACGATGCAAATGAGGAGCCAGAGAATGCTGATGGAGAGGGGGAGAAAGTTGATGATCAAAATGTTGAAAGTGAAAGATTGATTTTGCGTCTAGAGCCTGATGTAGAGGAAGGAGAAATTAGGCATACTTACACCATGGATGATATTATCGAGATGACGCGTATTGATGATCCTAACTTCAAGTTTGACTTTTGTAGGATCGTTTTCTGACCCAAACGAGTCGATCAGAAGAGTTTTTCTCAATACGAAAGGCGAAAACAAACGTATCAAGTTCAATTCAGCTAGATATACACTTTAAACTGTCTTTTGATAGATTTGACAAAGAAATACAGTGAGTAGACACTTCGGCACTGAATCCGGAAAGTTACAAATGACAAGACACACCTAGTATTTATAGGTGAGCTAATTTCGCATGGAACTACTCAAGCGGAATTAGATTTCATGCAAAATAACTATCTAATTTCGTACGGAATTACCTAAGTGTAATTTCGTGCGAAATTACCTACAAACACACTTTTCTCGTTTTGCGTGCCCTGATCTATCTAATACAATACAAGACTCGATACAAGACGAAGTCGACAGACGTATGCACCAACAGACTCCCCCTCGGATGTTGACGAAGTCTTCAGTGTCGAGTCTTCAATCTTCAGTCTTTATCTGTCTTTTCGAACTCCTCCAAAGTATCTAACAATGTAAAGCATCCTCAATCTCTGTCTCCTTTTCATCTCCAGGATCTCGACCTAGCTTTAATCTCTCTCTAATTCACTTGATCAGATCTCTTGATTCCTTAAGTTCTTTAGCAACATCAGCTTGCATGAACATCAGGATCTGAACTTGGCTCTACACCACTTCAGACTCCCCCTTAAATTGTACTTGGGATCGCAATCTGGCTTCCACAGGTTCAAGATCATGACCTAGCTCACATCCTGCTTAGGATCAAAACCTGGCTTACCTCCACAATCTCTACCTCACAATAAATTTCACAAATTTAACATTTGACAAATTTATATATCACTAGCAAGTATCAAACAAATCAATAAATGATTTTACAATTTTAAACTCTGATGAACCACTTGTATGAAAAGAATGATTTATCTTTTAAAAACTTTCTGATGATCACTTGTAAGTAAACATTCAAAATTTTATTCACTGAAAATCACTTGTAAAAATTTCTTCACACAAACTTTCCCAAACCTGTTCATCATGTTTAGCACTCAGAATTTTGAAAATCGGCTCTCCAACATCAGTTGTCGAAAATCTTTTTGGATTTTTCAAAATTTATGCTAAAACACACTTAAAATCTTTTTGGATTTTTGACTTTAAATGAAATGCAGAAAAGAAATATTTACAAACAATATTTTTGTGAGTTTGTGTAAGAGGATCATATCAGTTTCTGAGATAAATCACTAACACCGTTAAGCTATAAACATTTTAAGTTCTAAACGATTCACTTAGATTGTCAGTATACTGATCCACTTAAATTTTCACACAAATTTCAACTATTTCGAGATACGAGATTAATGTTTTAGAGACTTAAACTTATACGCGTGTCCCGCCTCAGAATATACTCCCGTATCCAGATCCCAATATTCAGTCTTACAGGTGAGTATACCTAGATGATATCTGTAAAGGGTTAATTGCGAGGGTCGTGAGAGCTCATGCTATTGCTTCCGCAAAATCAAAGAGATGACGGCTTCGACTTTTCGGTGTGTTCCCTTTAGAGAATCTTTTCTTCAACAGCACATGATTAACATTTTGCAATGTTTCATCATTTTTTATGCTGAGGGTGGGCTATATTTCAAGCAAGCGTAAAGTATTCTCCGGGGACTAGGCCATTGCTTCCGCAAAATCAGAAGTCCCGGGATAATACCCCAGATATCACTAAGCATAAAGACCTAGTATCTCAGAAAGAGGGACCTTTCAAACAAGATTTCGGGGGTTACCCATATATCCGAGAGATGTTCCCCACGGTATAAGTAAGATTGAAATTTAAGTTTATATCTCAACACAATCTACTAAATGTGCAAAAACCTACTGGCACATCATCAGTGAGACCATTTATCACATTTTGACTTTCCAATTCTTTAGCATGCTGTGATAGTCCACTGATGTACTATCATTTCCTCTTTTTACAACAAAACTCATTTTCATTTTATCATGTTTTTGACTTTTTCAAATTTTCAAATGTTTTTGGATTTTCTGAAATTTCTTACTCCCCCTAAAATTCAAAATCATTTAAAAGAAATTTGAAAACAAACTGTACAAATAAAATGACAACTGTTGTGAATTACTTTTAATCGCCATTCACTTGGCATAAACAATCAGAACTCCCCCTGACAACAAACTATTTTCCCATTATGATTTCAAAACATTTAAGTTTGTTTTAATCAAATGGTTCTTCCGGAAAATTAGTTTTGTTGATTTCATAAAATCACTTGTAGGTTAGGGGTTTCATCACCTTGTTCTCTCATCTTTAACCACTTGAAATATTTAACAATTTTAAGATCAATCAACAAATCCCACTTGTAGAAAATCAAGTACAACTTAATGTCCCTGATTTACCACTTGTAAATCGAAATATCACCAACGTGAATTTCTCAAGAAAGATGTTGATTCCTGCTCCACTATAACCAACTTGGGAGCTCCGGCAAGTCCAGAGTTTAATCATAATAGGTTCCATCCCAGTCACAAACCTGGGATGACCCATCTTTACCTGATTTCTTCGTTTTCTTCTCATAAAATTCCTTTACCCCTTTGACCTTCCCATCAACCATTTTTCCAAAAATATGTTTCACTTTGGGGTTAAAGGCCTTTTCAACATCAAATTCTTTCTTTTCTGAGAAAAATTGATTTGAAATCTCAACTTTACCAACTTTTTGCTTAAAATTTTCAGCCCTCAATGGTGGAAAATTTGCATCATCCATTGGTGAAACTGATTTTTCTTCTTTTAGAACAACATGTGGCTCCTTTGACTTTGTGGAATCAGATTCATTGCCAGAAAATAGCTCCTCTGATTTTGACAAATCAGAATCATTGCTAGAACTATCATCAGATTTCTTAACAACCCATTTTTGATTGTCAAGATTTGCTTTTCTCTTGTAAAACCTTTTTGAACATTCACCAACCTCAAACTTCTAATTTTTGAAAACTTTGAATTGTTTAGTTGGTGGTTCATTCTCAATCATCGTTTCTTTCAGTTTAAGAGAAACTCCCTGATTTGCTTGAATTGCCTTTGGACAATTCCTGGCAATATGGCCAACTGTTTTGCATTGAAAACAGGTTCTTGTCTCTTTTTTCTGTTGAGCAACATTTTTCTCCATTTCCTCTTGCTTCTTTGCAAGGAATTCTTTGTTTGATTGATTCCTGAACAATTGCTCCATTTCTTCTTCAGTTGATATTCCTGAAACAAATACAGTTTTTGTTTTATAAGTTTTCTCATTTTTATGATTTTTCGGTGGAATAAATCCTAATCCTTTCCTTTTGAAATTACCGTTATGGTTTGGTTTCTTTCGATAACCTGAACCAGAACTGTAACCCTTTTTCTTATTTTCTCTTTGTTGAACTCTTGAGGTGTAAGGTTTAGGTTTTTGAGAAAGATTTACATCTTTTATTTCAGAAATATTAATTTCTGTTAATTTGAAAACCTTTTTTATCATTTCCGGTTTAACACCTCTTATTGGAAATTCATCATCAGAATATAATATGTCAGAATCATTCAAAGTATAAGCCACTTTAAATGTTTCGTCATTCAAATTAGATTTTGATAGCAGAAATTCTTTATTATAAACCCGTTTCTCCTTTTTGACAGTTGATTTTGACTTGTCAGACTTTGACTCTGAGTTTGACTCCAACTTTGACTCCTCGGTTTCATCGTTATCCAACACCTGATCGACCACTTTCTTTATTAATTCGGACTCATGATCAGTGTCAGACGATGTGAAAGTAACATCTCTGTTGTCTGACAAATTTTCTGAAGACTCTGACTCCCACTGTAAATTGGTTGCCTTTTTTACTCTTTCTGAATTTGGATTTCGTGGAGAATATCCATTTTCAAGCGGGGGTGGACACTTGTTGTAACTGGCACTATGTTTCTTACCAGAATCTTTCACTTCAGTATCCTTCTTCTTTTCAGAACTCTTGTCTTCAGATACTTCCTCTTCGTCAAATGCTTTCATGCCTTCAACAGTTGGATAAATCATGTCAATAACATAAGAAGTACATGAATAACTTTTTAACAACCTATTAATTCTTTCTGTTTCAATTCTTTGAGTTTCTAGTTTTTGTTCCAGAACAGCACACTTCTCGATGTAATTATTCACCACTTTCTGCTTTGTCATGAAAGCTCCTTGAAATGTTTTCATTGTTGTTGCTTGTTCACTGCTTGACTGATTGTACTGATTCATTGCTTTATTCAAAACATCATATGATTCTTTCAATCTGTTCATGTAATGAATCAAAGTACTATTTTGCTTCTTCATTACTTCACAGTTTTCACACTTCACAGGAATCTTTCGTGCATCAGCTTCTGCATCAACTTTGAAAGCTGGAACTTCTTTTAACTTTTTCCTTATCACACGAACTTCTTCATCATCACTGCTGACGGGTTTTTTAACTTTCTTCTTTTTCTTTTTAACTTTTCCATCATCACTGTCACTTTCCTCCATCAATTTTAAATGCTTTTCCATTCTCCTTGCATAATAATCATCATCATTATCACTATCTTCAGCAACTCTAGCAACAAAAGCTTTGTGATTTGGAGTTTTGTTAGGATCATAATCATCCCAACTAAAATTTGCCCAACTAAACCCTTCTGGTAATTTTTCATCATCTTGATTTATCAGACATGCTTTACTACCAGCTGAAACATATTTATCCCAACTGAATTCTTTTGTTAACTTTTTATCATCTTGATTCACCATACAAGCTCTCTTTGATGAATCTTCGATTGTCTTCCTAGCATGTGCAGTTTGTGGTTCTTGTTGTTGTTGAGCAACTTGATGATAAATTGCTTTCCTATAGTAATCATTGTTATTGAACGGATTTTGAGCTCCATTTGCTTTGCGATTTGTGCACTCTCTCTTGAAGTGTCCTTTTTCCCTGCAACGAAAACAAGTAACTTTAGATTTATCAAAACCTAAAGTAGAAACATTTGCATCACGGAAATCATCTCTTCCTATAATTTGTTTAAACTTTTCGGCTCTTCTCAAAACACTCGCCAAACACCACTTTATATCCATCAATTCCATCTCCTCAGCGTCAATCTGATAGTAATCCTCTTTTGTCAACATTGGATTCCCGATCTTTCCTGCAACTAAACTTTCATATGATTCTAATACAGTTCCCAACAACGACATGTGACCTTTTGCAACCTCTTCTGAGAAATTTTCACCATTTTCAAGATTCAAAACAATGTTACATTGTAATCTCTTGCCATTCTTGGTTGTTGAAAAATTTGGATCAAATGATGAATATGAAAAAAATCCCGTTTTGCTATTTGATCCTTTAGATGACCCTCCAGATGAACTTTTAGCATTGAATGCAGTTTCAACCTTTGGTGACATGTTGGTCTTGTCACTGATACCTCCTTTGTAATAAAGACCGATATCTTGTTCACCATCAAAATCCTTCATTCTTGAGATCTTTCTTTGCTCCATCTCTTGAGCTTCAAGTTTTTCAATGAACTTATTCAGTGTCAAATTACTAAAATCTTTCTTATTTCTCAACATCATAAGATATGTGCCCCAAGTTTCATGTGGCAATGCATCAGCCAACTTTTCTATCAACTCTTCATTATCTTTATTGATGCTCACTCTCTTCATTTGGACTAACAGATTACAGTACCTTTCAATAATCTGCTTGGTACTATCAGTTCTCAAACCACGAAATAAATCAAACTCTTTTTTCAAAAGTGACTTTTTGTTCTTAATCATCTCTTTACTTCCAACAAACTTTGATTTTAATGCTTTCCAGATAGAGTATGCACTTCTATTGTGTTGCAATAAAACCAAGATATCTTCTTTAACAGCTTGATGCAATAGACTGATCATCATCTTTTCATTTTTGTATTTCTTTCTATCATCAACACTTAGATCTTTAATAGCAATCTCCTCTTCGTCATCATTTGTCGGTCTAACATATTTCGTTTCAACACATTCCCAAGCATCCAAATAATTTGCTTGAACCCAATTCTCAAAACGTTCCTCCCATCCTTTATACTCCTCAATGTTCATGAGCTTTGGTGGTTTTTGCATAGTGCCCGTTTCATTTTCCATGTTCAAGTTCTGAGTAACAGATGCCGGAGTAGTCGGGGTAGTGGCAAATGCGTTATAAAATTCCTCTTCCATGTTTCGGTAACAAATTTCACAAAACATATACTTTCAAATGAAATTACTCCTTCAAACGAAATACCCTTTCAAGAGAAATAACCCACTTCACACGAAATACCCTTTTCACACGAAATACCTGATTTCGTGTGAAATAACCAAACGAAATACCAGTTAGTGCGAAATAAGCTAATTTCGTGCGGAACTCTCAAACGAAATTACAAACTGGTGCGAAATTACTAATTTTGTGTGGACCTTTCAAACGAAATTATAATCTGGTGCGAAATAAGACCCTAATTTCGTGCGAAATTATGCTGATGTCATCATCTCGAGCTGTTTTTGTCAAAATTGATCAGGTTTTTGTCCGATTTTAAGTCTGAAACTTTCAAGGGTTTGTTAAAACACTATTGCGCGTATGATGTGTGAAATTCAAGTCATTTTAAGCGTAAAAACTTGTTAATTTTGAAAAAGAAGGTGTAGAAATCAGAATTTTCAGCTGAATTGGTAAGAACTCTTCCTCCTGAGCTCGGATACCACTTGTAGGATCGTTTTCTGACCCAAACGAGTCGATCAGAAGAGTTTTTCTCAATAGGAAAGGCGGAAACAAACATATCAAGTTCAATTCAGCTAGATATACACTTTAAACTGTCTTTTGATAGATTTGACAAAGAAATACAGCGAGTAGACACTTCGGCAGCACTTCGGCACTGAATCCGGAAAGTTACAAATGACAAGACACACCTAGTATTTATAGGTGAGCTAATTTCGCACGGAACTACTCAAGCGGAATTCGATTTCATGCGAAATCTAATTTCGTGCGAAATAACTATCTAATTTCGTACGGAATTACCTAAGTGTAATTTCGTGCGAAATTACCTACAAACACACTTTTCTCGTTTTGCGTACCCTGATCTATCTAATACAATACAAGACTCGATACAAGAGGAAGTCGACAGACGTATGCACCAACAACTTTGAAGATGAATTGAATGCATTTGATATCAACCAACAGCCTGACTATCAGTACAAGTATGTTGATGAGGCAGACAACTATGACAGGGTTGAGGTTGAAGATTGCAGTGATGAAGAAAGTGAAAATGTTGATACTTCAAACTTTCCAACGTTGGTTGAATTTTTCAGTCAAGAAAACATCGATGAATTGAGAAGGAAAGTGGAAGAATGTTTGAAAGATAAGAATTTCGATGGAACGACAAAAGATG
Organism: Helianthus tuberosus; assembly: GCA_030545235.1. NCBI lineage: Eukaryota > Viridiplantae > Streptophyta > Magnoliopsida > Asterales > Asteraceae > Helianthus > Helianthus tuberosus. The sequence continues at coordinate 86,141,252 of CM060377.1, read as the reverse complement.
AAAGTCGCGAAGAGAGGAAGAGATGGTTCAGAAAAGACACAGAAAGAAAGTTTAAAAGGCCATTGAAGTCTTATAAGAGAGACAGGGATGTGTCACTGGGGGATATTATCAGTTGGGGCTTTCTGCCACAAGTTAATGTGTATGCAATCAGAAGAGAATATGGGGTGCAGTATTTTGAGTACATTCAGGATATCATGTCTCTACCCTGGTGGGATGTTGAAGAACTTTCGAAACTTAGAACTTTGGATTATCCTGTCAGAAAGCATGATATACCTATCTGGGGTCTGATGAAATATGAAGCCTTCAGAGGATTCAAACACTGGAAGCCTCACTACCCGAAGAAAGTGAAGAGGGTAAATCCATTGACTGGTGTTGAAGAGACAATTTTGCATGTGAAGAAGCCTAAAGTGATTAAGAATATTCCAGTGCCAAAAATGGAACAAGATTTTTATAAAGGATTTGTGTGTTGGGTATACAGCTGTTTGACAACTGAAGTTGTGATCACCTACTGTGACACCTGTGTCACTGCGACCATCAAACAAATACCAAACCAATGAAATATTGTATTTCATACTTTGGACTTGTATAAATATGTGTATCTTTTGCACATATCAACTCTTGTTCGATTTCAAGCTCTAAATCGCTTTCTGGAAGGTTACACGCGCACTGATGCGTAAATATAACCAGTTTAATGCAACGAACACTCCGGAATAGTGAAATAGACTTAAATACCTTAAATAACCTTTACATAACTTAGAAATAAGTTTTGAAGGCTTTGGTATGGCAAAAATCAAGATAAATCGCTTACATGGACTAAAGTTGACAAACTGCGAAAGTATGCCAATCTGAACTGTAACAGACATTCCGGAACATGAACATAAGTTAAACATGCCATAAATATCCTTCACATATCTTAGAAATAGGCTTTGAGGGGTTCGGTGTGCTAAAATAAACTTTTGGGTCATTCAGGGACTAAAAGTGTCAAAAAGTGCATAAGTTTGCACTTTCGCGCATAACTTACGTTCTGAATACATCCGGACATCCAAAAATTTATGTAAGCACTATAATATTTTATTTTAGTGTTTGGCTTGAGAAAAATCCATTCGTCGCGTCATTTGGATCGTTTTAGGCGCTTATGCGCATTCCGTCGTAATTAATCGAACATCGCGATCGTACGACCAAACGAACCGACATCCGAGATATTTTTGAGCATATTTTGAATTCCCTATACTTTAACTTCATTTTAGAGCCTTGAAATGAGGTTAACGGGGCTCAAACGCATCGAAAAAGGCCTTAAACACGTGCAGGGACTAAAACTGTCATTTTTGAAACATTTCTGAAACAGGGGGTGGTGGCGTAGCGCGAGCCCTAAGGGCCTTACCAGTCGCGCTACGCGACTGCCTAACCAGATCAGATAAGACTGATTAGTCAGCAGATTTCAGCTGATTAACTCACAACCACACACTCACACTTGCCCTTTCAGCTCATTAGGGGCCATTTTTAGTCACCACAACATTTCAACAAGTGTACGCACGAGATTCGATCACGTTATTCAAGAAACGATCTTAACGGTTCTGGAAATACTATAAATACCCAACCCACTTAACTTCAAAACCCACTAGAATCTGATCTAATGTGCTCTAAGTTGAAACCTTTGTTTCATACCTGAGTTATTTTGATCTAGATTAGCATTCGGGGACCCTTCGTAAGTATTCCTTCGTTCTTTTCCTGCTTTTCGAGTCCGAAAGTCAAATTTTGTTTGACTTTCTGCGTTGACCAGTTATGGTCAATGCGAAGTTCGTTTGAACTTCGCAACGTGATTGTAATCACGATGGTTATAGTCCTTTGTGACTATGCCTAATGATTACCACGTTGTCTAGGGTCGTAAGGATAAGCGATCTAATAATTCGCTTATACCTTCGAACCCGACCCATTTGGTCGATCATTAGGATCCGACCAAATACATTAGGTGACCATAGTATATAGGGAATAACCTTCCGAGGTTATACCTTATGGTCGCTTCGTTAAGTAGTTGTATGATAGGTAGTTTATATGCCTTAGGTAAATTACCAGAATACCCTTTACATGTATAATTGGTAATTAAGCATATGTAACCTAAACTTTGTCACATAACTGATTATGTAACATGTTTAGGCATATAACACTTGTCATAGGACTAGTTAGACGTTCCGAACGCGTTTCACGCGAACGACGCGTTAAAGTAGCATAAGCTACCTAAACGGGTCGTAATGGGTCGTAAGCACTTATGTTAGGTTTCATTTAGTATGTAGGCTTTGTTAAACCATATTACACGAGTCTCCATACTCGTTTGGTTTACGAACCCTCATTCTATCCGATCCTCCGATTTAGGTCCGGTTTATTAACATAGTTACCTATATTAGGTGTCGTTTGATATCCGTGATCTCTAGCATTGTTTGGTTGTCACTCAAGGACTACTGAGCATTCTCAAGTGAGTACATAGACCCCTCTTTTACTGTTTTCAAACTGTTTTGGGGTGAAACACATGTGCCTACTTGTTACTTTCATGCTTTCCATGTTTTCACATCATATACATGCTATGTTCGTTAGTACATTATAGTATATGATTTCATTACATTACATGCTATGTATGCCCATTGTGTGCGTACTTAGTACATCATTTTACATTACATGCTATGTATGCCCATTGTGTGCCTACTTAGTACATCGTTTTACATTACATGCTATGTATGCCCATTGTGTGCGTACTTAGTACATCGTTCTACATTACATTTCATGCTATGTATGCCCATTGTGTGCGTACTTAGTACATCGTTCTACATTACATTTCATGCTATGTATGTCCATTGTGTGCATACTTAGTACATTGTTTTACATTGCATTTCTGTTGCATATGCTCATCCAGCATATGAACACATTATACTACATTTTGAACCGTTGTAACCATTTGACTATGTGAACCGTCACAACCCTTTGATTATATGAACCGTTTGTAACTATTGAACCGTGTGAACCAGTTGTATCTGTTGGCATGATTTACATTTGACAATAGACATTTGACTATACATAAACATTTCTACAACTGTTAAATATTACATCTTGATTGATTTGGTTTGAGTGAGTGATTAAGTAACGAGGCGTGCGTAATATGATACAAGCATGGTGGATACGCCGCTGGTACTTCCTATATATAACTGTTTGTATGGTATTACATATCGTAGCGTTATTTGAATCATTTCAAGTTGAGACATATAACATTTTATACAAATAACATACTTTTCACAAGACATTGATTTACAAACAACTTATCTTATACAAACTCATTTTACATGGTTATTTATTTAACCATACATTATTCTCTTATTTATACATATCATCTGATCTTATCGTTTTTCAAATGATTTACAAGACAAAGCAAATTACAAGGTTCATGACTAAACATTTTCTCAAACATAAGTCATGAATTCTGTTTTCACAAAACCTATGTATCTCACATGCATTTTTATGCTGACGTGCCTATTTTCACATGTGTTTTCAGGAGATGATGCATAGGACTTATCAAGACATACTTAGGCGGACCTGTGCCTTAGTGACTTAAAACGAAACAAGAACTAGTTAATTTTTGTTATATACTCTTTGTTTCTTGTTTAAAACAATGTAACTCTCTTGTTTGATTAATAAAACGAAACTTTAATTGCCATGGATTTGAAACAATTAATTCTGTTACAACACTCCCCGACGTTTCCGCCACGTTTTGTATGTTCTACGTGGTCGGGGTGTGACAGAAAAGATGGTATCAGAGCCAATGGTTATAGGGAATTAGGTTATTAGCAATGCTTTGACCTAGTCTATAACCTTCTTAGGACCCTAACGCGAGTTCACTTGCGTTTAGTCATAAAACAATACCGTCACCTATCCTTAGGCGACGACCACAACAAGAACATAAATTTCAAAACCGCTTTGAAAACTAATCATCTATTCTAGGATGATTGATTACTAGGTTTTGAACCCTCTATTGTAAGGTTTTGAACCCTCTGTTATATGGTTTTGAACCCTCTGTTATATGGTTTTGAACCCCTTTGAGTTTTCAAAATCTCGTCAAGGTTTTGGGTTTTAAATAATGTGAACACGTGCAAACTGGAAGGGTGAATGCCTGTATTCTGGGTTTTCTGTCTAGGCAAGCACTTCGTATATATCTCATCAGACGCGAGACCAGTTGTGCTTACCTGGGAATTCTTGGGATGAGTGTTCACTTATAGGCGAGCATGTCTTCACGATACATTATTTTTTATCCATTTACTTTGATTAGTCACTGTGGGACGTTTGTTGCTTTGTAGTAACAAACAAATGACCACTATCCTTGCTTTCATCAGATTTGTTTCATCTCATTCTTTTCGTCTAATTCTCTCACTCGTTTCCTTTCATGTTTCCTCTTTTAGAATGCCTCCTCGACGTGAAAACCAGATAGCGACTGCCGAACTGGCAGAAATCATTGCGCAGCAAATGGCTGCTCAATTCCCAAACCTCTTTGCTCAATGGAACCAAGCCAACAACAACAACAATGGTCCATGCAATTTCAAGAGTTTTAACTCGGCTAAACCACTCAAGTTTAGTGGTTCTGAGGGAGCAACTGGGCTTCTTCAATGGTTCGAGAGCATTGAGAATACTTTCCGCCACGTGCAGTGTCCTGACAATCGCAAGGTCGAGTTTTCTTCGAGTGTGTTTCAGAAGAGGGCCCTTACCTGGTGGAACGGGGTTATGAGAGATCGTGGTGCAGAAGTTGCTCTAGCACAGACATGGGCTGAACTTAGGGCCCTTATGATGAAGGAATTATGTCCTCGTCACGAGATCAGGGCCTTGGAAAGGGAATTCGACAATCTTGAGCAAGACAGCGGTGAGCATCGAGCCTACACAGACCGTTATGAGGAGTTAAGTCTGTTATGCCCAAACATGGTCACGCCTTTGGATAAGGCAATCGAAAAGTACATTGATGGCCTCCCTGACTCAATACAAGACATTTTGACTGGTAGCAACCCTACTACAGTTAGACAGGCCATTGAGCTAGCTGCAACCTTGACTGAATCTCAGATCAGGAAACGTAAGCTTTTCCGAAAAGGTGACAAGAAACCGGTCGAGGAATCAAACCCACTCGAGGAATCAAAGACCATGGATGAACAGACTGGATCCTCTAAGAAGTCAAAGAAGCGAAAGGCTTCTCAGAACTTCGCTGTGGTCGCTCACAATGATCAAGCCGTCCCCAACCAACCAGCTCAACCCCCTGCCAGGAAACCCTACAACGGAACTGCACCCTTGTGCAACCAATGTGGCCTACATCATCATGCTGGTGTGAAGTGCCGCACATGCCAAGTTTGCGGACTTATAGGTCATACAGCGAGGGTTTGCCCAACAACAGCTGCACCAAATCAAGTTAACAACAATCCTGCTCAAGCTCGTTTTCCACCGGGGTCTTGCTACAACTGTGGCGAGATGTGCCATTTTCGTAGGAATTGCCCAAAGCTTGCTAATGCAAATCCAGCGCAGGGATGAGTATCTGAGCGACAGAAGATAACGCTGTTTAGAAAATAATCGAGCCTTGTGTATTATTTTCTTTTGTTATCACGATCTATGAAACAGTTGTTGTTATTGTTGTTATAAATAAATCTTTCATTTACATTTTAATATGTTTATGTGGTTGCATGTATAAACAGATCCTCTACAATACCAACAATCAAGGAACCATATTCCTTGAAGAACAGACTACCCCCAAATTTCTTCCATTTTATGATCTCTTGCGTTTTCCACAAAAATCCTAAGTACCCGTTTCTTCCAAGAGAAACGAAGTACGAGGTGCCAAGTTGATAGCAATCAATAACAAGATAATTACAATTAAACAATTATGTGGTTATGTGCTTATGTGTTCCCTTTTATGTGTTGTGTGATCCAAACTATGTTATCCAAATCCTCGTAGAATCTTACATATCCTTGTACAAGAGATTCATAGTAGGATGCCCAAAGGTACTACCTAAAATCCTTAATGGACTTCTACGTTGTAGTTAAGTCCCTTGGATTAAAAAGTACTACTCCATAATTAGACCCCTTGAGTGGTCTAGTTAAACAGATTGATCCAAAAATTTTGTTAGGAACATCATGTGATGATATAGCTGAAAGGACTCCTTGGTGGCATAATTAAGAAGATCCTCTGTTGATCTAATTAAAAGGACCCTATGGTAGTCCAGTCACCGTCATCACAAGTTTGATATCCTTCCCCACAACATTACAAAACGAACTGTGCGGACTGTGCAAGGAATTACGTAATTATGGATGCATACATAATTATGGAATTTAGTGCACAGAAATCACAGCAAGTTCTATCATGTATCTAAGTTAACCCAATTCATTTCCAATTCTGATGAAGCATCCGTTGAGGAAAAATGAACTAGCTATTCATTTTTCACTTCTGAGGAATATCCGTTGAGGAAATGAATATCCGTTTATCCTTCATTTCCAACTCTTAGGAAGCAACCGTTGAAAATGACTCCGTTAGTTCATTTTCGTTTCTGAAGATTATCCGTTGAGGAAATGAATATCCGTTTATCCTTCATTTCCAACTCTGAGGAAGCAACCGTTGAAAATGACTCCGTTAGTTCATTTTCGTTTCTGAAGATTTTCCGTTGAGGAAATGAATATCCGTTGTTAAATCTTTCATTTCCATACCTGAGGAAGCAACCGTTGAAAATGACCCCGTTAGTTCATTTTCGTTTCTGAAGATTATCCGTTGAGGAAATGAATATCCGTTGATTATTTCTTCATTTCAAATTCTGAGGAATAACCATTGAGGAAAATGACCCCGTTTGTTCATTTTCGTTCTGAAGAATATTCATTGAGAGAAATGAATATCCGTGGATTATTCCTTCATTCCCGTTTCTGACGAAGGACCCGTTGAGGAAGAATGAATCATCCATTCGTTTTCACTTCTGAAGAATATCCGTTGAGGGAAATGTATATCCGTTTAGTTAAAAATCCTTTTATTTTCCATTTCCGAAGAACCCGTTGAAGAAAATGACTCCGTTCGTTCATTTTCGCTTCTGAAAAATATCCGTTGAGGAAAATAACAAAATTATGCTTTACATATCTTTGATGGCTATTTAACACAAAGTCACAGACAGACTCTTACGAATAAATTTCGGGACGAAATTTCCTAAAGTAGGGGAGACTGTGACACCTGTGTCACTGCGACCATCAAACAAATACCAAACCAATGAAATATTGTATTTCATACTTTGGACTTGTATAAATATGTGTATCTTTTGCACATATCAACTCTTGTTCGATTTCAAGCTCTAAATCGCTTTCTGGAAGGTTACACGCGCACTGATGCGTAAATATAACCAGTTTAATGCAACGAACACTCTGGAATAGTGAAATAGACTTAACATACCTTAAATAACCTTTACATAACTTAGAAATAAGTTTTGAAGGCTTTGGTATGGCAAAAATCAAGATAAATCGCTTACAGGGACTAAAGTTGACAAACTGCGAAAGTATGGCAATCTGAACTGTAACAGACATTCCGGAACATGACCATAAGTTAAACATGCCATAAATATCCTTCACATAGCTTAGAAATAGGCTTTGAGGGGTTCGGTGTGCTAAAATAAACTTTTGGGTCATTCAGGGACTAAAAGTGTCAAAAAGTGCATAAGTTTGCACTTTCGCGCATAACTTACGTTCTGAATACATCCGGACATCCAAAAATTTATTTCAGCACTATAATATTTTATTTTAGTGTTTGGCTTGAGAAAAATCCATTCGTCGCGTCATTTGGATCGTTTTTCGCGCTTATGCGCATTCCGTCGTAATTAATCGAACATCGCGATCGTACGACCAAACGAACCGACATCTGAGATATTTTTGAGCATGTTTTGAATTCCCTATACTTTAACTTCATTTTAGAGCCTTGAAATGAGGTTAACGGGGCTCAAACGCATCGAAAAAGGCCTTAAACACGTACAGGGACTAAAACTGTCATTTTTGAAACATTTCTGAAACAGGGGGTGGTGGCGTAGCGCGAGCCCTAACGTCCTTACCAGTCGCGCTACGCGACTGCCTAACCAGATCAGATAAGACTGATTAGTCAGCAGATTTCAGCTGATTAACTCACAACCACACACTCACACTTGCCCTTTTAGCTCATTAGGGGCCATTTTTAGTCACCACAACATTTCAACAAGTGTACGCACGAGATTCGATCACGTTATTCAAGAAACGATCTTAACGGTTCGGGAAATACTATAAATACCCAACCCACTTAACTTCAAAACCCACTAGAATCTGATCTAATGTGCTCTAAGTTGAAACCTTTGTTTCATACCTGAGCTATTTTGATCTAGATTAGCATTCGGGGACCCTTCGTAAGTATTCCTTCGTTCTTTTCCTGCTTTTCGAGTCTGAAAGTCAAACTTTGTTTGACTTTCTGCGTTGACCAGTTATGGTCAATGCATAGTTCGTTTAAACTTCGCAACGTGATTGTAATCACGATGGTTATAGTCCTTTGTGACTATGCCTAATGATTACCACGTTGTCTAGGGTCGTAAGGATAAGCGATCTAATAAATCGCTTACACCTTCGAACCCGACCCATTTGGTCGATCATTAGGATCCGACCAAATACATTAGGTGACCATAGTATATAGGGAATAACCTTCCGAGGTTATACCTTATGGTCGCTTCGTTAAGTAGTTGTATGATAGGTAGTTTATATGCCTTAGGTAAATTACCAGAATACCCTTTTCATGTATAATTGGTAATTAAGCATATGTAACCTAAACTTTGTCACATAACTGATTATGTAACATGTTTAGGCATATAACACTTGTCATAGGACTAGTTAGACGTTCCGAACGCGTTTCACGCGAACGACGCGTTAAAGTAGCATAAGCTACCTAAACGGGTCGTAATGGGTCGTAAGCACTTATGTTAGGTTTCATTTAGTATGTAGGCTTTGTTAAACCATATTACACGAGTCTCCATACTTGTTTGGTTTACGAACCCTCATTCTATCCGATCCTCCGATTTAGGTCCGGTTTATTAACATAGTTACCTATATTAGGTGTCGTTTGATATCCGTGATCTCTAGCATTGTTTGGTTGTCACTCAAGGACTACTGAGCACTCTCAAGTGAGTACATAGACCCCTCTTTTACTGTTTTCAAACTGTTTTGGGGTGAAACACATGTGCCTACTTGTTACTTACATGCTTTCGATGTTTTCACATCATATACATGCTATGTTCGTTAGTACATTATAGTACATGATTTCATTACATTACATGCTATGTATGCCCATTGTGTGCGTACTTAGTACATCGTTTTACATTACATGCTATGTATGCCCATTGTGTGCATACTTAGTACATCGTTTTACATTACATGCTTTGTATGCCCATTGTGTGCGTACTTAGTACATCGTTCTACATTACATTTCATGCTGTGTATGCCCATTGTGTGCGTACTTAGTACATCGTTCTACATTACATTTCATGCTATGTATGTCCATTGTGTGCATACTTAGTACATTGTTTTACATTGCATTTCTGTTGCATATGCTCATCCAGCATATGAACACATTATACTACATTTTGAACCGTTGTAACCATTTGACTATGTGAACCGTCGCAACCCTTTGATTATATGAACCGTTTGTAACTATTGAACCGTGTGAACCAGTTGTATCTGTTGGCATGATTTACATTTGACAATAGACATTTGACTATACATAAACATTTCTACAACTGTTAAATATTACATCTTGATTGATTTGGTTTGAGTGAGTGATTAAGTAACGAGGCGTGCGTAATATGATACAAGCATGGTGGATACGCCGCTGGTACTTCCTATATATAACTGTTTGTATGGTATTACATATCGTAGCGTTATTTGAATCATTTCAAGTTGAGACATATAACATTTTATACAAATAACATACTTTTCACAAGACATTGATTTACAAACAACTTATCTTATACAAACTCATTTTACATGGTTATTCATTTAACCATACATTATTCTCTTATTTATACATATCATCTGATCTTATCGTTTTTCAAATGATTTACAAGACAAAGCAAATTACAAGGTTCATGACTAAACATTTTCTCAAACATAAGTCATGAATTCTGTTTTCACAAAACCTATGTATCTCACAGGCATTTTTATGCTGACGTACCTATTTTCACATGTGTTTTCAGGAGATGATGCATAGGACTTATCAAGACATACTTAGGCGGACCTGTGCCTTAGTGACTTAAAACGAAACAAGAACTAGTTAATTTTTGTTATATACTCTTTGTTTCTTGTTTAAAACAATGTAACTCTCTTGTTTGATTAATAAAACGAAACTTTAATTGCCATGGATTTGAAACAATTAATTATGTTACAACACTCCCCGACGTTTCCGCCACGTTTTGTATGTTCTACGTGGTCGGGGTGTGACAACCTACAGGGTTGAAAATGAAGTTAGACACATCTTTGTGTATGATCCTTTATGGTTGGAAAACTGCTCAGCAAAAGACATAGAATGTTTGTTCGTTAACAAGATCTGTTATAAAGCTGAAGATAAAGAGCAAGCGATGCAATTTCAGAAGGTTGTATCTATTTGTTTCCAGAAAGGAATTAATGCTGAGAGTAAATGGTCATCTAAATGGCAAAAGATTGAAAAAGAGGAAGCGTTGAAGGCTAAGAAGGAAAGAAAAGCTCGAGAAGATAAAGACAACATGCTAAGGCATACTATTGTTCAAAGAATGGCTGCTGAAGAGAAGCGAAAGGTTGAAGAGAATGAAAAGCTTAGGAAGATGTTGCTGAGAAAGCCTAAGCCAAGGGAAGAAAAGTTCAAGTCGCTGTGAAACAAGTGCTGAAGACCTGACTGAAGACTCCGGCAATATCCAAGGGGGAGTTTGTTGGTGCATAATGTCTATAGCCTATGTCTACAGTCTAGGTCATGTCGATAGCTTGTAGTAGGGTTAATTATGTCAAAATGTAATGTTTTGTATGTTTAGAAGTCATTTCGCACGAAATAGCATTTGGCTATTTCGTACGAAATCAAGTTTGCTATTTCGTACGAAATAGCATGTAGCTATTTCGTGCAAAATCAGTCGCCTATAAATAGGCAGTGTTGGTTTTTCATTTGGTACGAAATAGCGAGACGTGTAACGAAGTGCTGCCCAATTTTCACCGTGTAATCAAGTTGAATATCAATGAAAAACCTGTTTTAAGTATAATTCTCTGTTTCTACACCGTTCTATCACTGATTCTCAGTTGTTTGACTGTTTCCGCCTTTCAAATAGCTTAGTTTTGACTCTGAACGACTCATATAGGTCGCAAAACGATCCTACACCTATGACTTGTGCGACTGGCTTGTGCGACTGGCCTTGTGCGACTGGGGAAACTTGTGCGATTTGTTATATATTTCCTTAAATCATGCAATCAGTTTCGTAAATTCCATTTAATTTGCATGACCAATTTAACAGTTTCCAACTTTGCCTTTATTCGATCAAAACAAGATGGTTATCAACTAATTCACATGAACCCTAATAACATCTACTCATAACCAATCATAACATTCAATTTCATAATCAAAGCGGTGATCTTGAACACTAATATGCAACCCTAATCATCATATACATCATGGCCAACTATCTTATCATGAGATCACTACACAATCATCGTTTAAATCATCAATCCGATTCATAAGAACATCATCACATAACCCTAATTCTAGACCAACACTTCGGTTCAATCACTTAGAAACACCAATCAAGCATACATCATTAAATCATGTATTCCTAGTTTATCGCAACATCAAGGATCAATCATCTTGCATAACATCAATGTTTATTATCAAACAATCAAACATCATGTAACACCCCAAAAACCCGAATGTTTATATTTGCCATATTTTCTTATATGACATATCATGAAATAAATAACTAGGTTATTTAGCCTAGTAAAGTGTATGATAAAAACTATTTAAAGGATGAAAGTTGTGCCAATCATGTTTTAGTGGCAAACATGGAGGGGTTAAATGGAATAAGATGAAAGTTAGGTTACTAAATAACAAAACACACACACAAACACACATAGTGTGTTCGAGAAAGAGCAGGAGGGTCCCATGGAGCCAAGAACCCTAACTTTCATCTATTTCCTCAAATTGGAAGGCTAAACGAAGCTCAAATTCATAACCAAACATGAATTAGTGATCACCTCCTCATGGGGATCATAAGGTATGTCTTAAAGATTAGATTGGTTGTAACATATGTGCTTGTAATCATTGTGAATAGTTCAGTTATCAATAAAACAAAAGTTATTTGATCCCAATGTTTGTTTGGTTGTGTTTTACATTTTTCATGTTTTGACTTTTATTCAATTTCAAACTCTATATCGCTTTCTGGAGAGTTATACGCAAACTGATGCGTAAATGTAATCAGTTTAATGCGAAAAATACTCTGGAACATCAACATATACTTAACATACCTTAAATAACCTTTACATAACTTAGAAATAAGTTTTGAAGGCTTAGGTATGGCAAAAATAAGTTAATTCGCTTACAGGGACTAAACTTGACAAACTACGAAAGTATGTCAATTTGAACTGTAACAGAGATTCCGGAACATGACCATAAGTTAAACATACCATAAATATCCTTTACATAGCTTAGAAATAGGCTTGGAGGGGTTCGGTGTGCTAAAATAAACTTTTGGGTCATTCAGGGACTAAAAGTGTCAAAAAGTGCACAAGTTTGCACTTTTGCGCATAACTCACGTTCTGAATACATCCGGACATCCAAAAATTTATGTAAGCACTAAAATATTTTATTCTAGTGTTTGGCATAAGAAAAATCCATTCGTTGCGTCATTTGGATCGTTTTTCGCGCTTATGCGCATTCCGTCGTAATTAAGCGAACATCGCGTTCGTACGACCAAACGAACCAACGTCCGACATATTTTTGAGCATGTTTCATGTCCACAATGTTTAGGCATCATTTTAGGGCCTTAAAGTTGGCTTAACGGGCCTTAAACATGTTGGAAATGGCTTAAACACATAACAGGGACTGAAACTGCAACTTTTGAAACTTGTTGCTGATCTGCAGACTTCAGGCGGCCCGCGTAAAACCAGGGCTGTCATTTACGCGGCCCGCGTCAGGGTCCCAGACAGCAGAATGTGCAGAAACATCGAATCTGGTCCGTTTCACTTGTTGCACATGGTTTTGGGGAATCTATGGGCTGGTTTTGATGTGCACATGGTATTACAATACCATGGGTGCAAGTGTATGGCCAAGATCGTGCCCCCTTTTCCAAGAAACGATCCTAACGGTGAACCGAAAACTATAAATACCCACCTCCACCCTTCACTTTTCCTCACAAGAATTTTGATTTGAGAAGCTCTAAGTTGGAACCTTTGTTTCATACCTGAGCTACTTGGATCGAAATTAGCATTCGGGGACCCTTCGTAAGTATTCCTTCGTTCTTTTATTGCTTTTCAAGTCCGAAAGTCAAACTTTGTTTGACTTTCTGCGTTGACCAGTTTATGGTCAATGCGAAGTTCGTTTGAACTTCGCAACGTGATTGTAATCACAATGGTTATAGTCCCTTGTGACTATGCCTACTGATTACCACGTTGTCCAGGGTCGTAAGGGTAAGCGATCTAATAAATCGCTTATACCTTCAAACCCGACCCATTTTAGTCGATCATTAGGATCCGACCAAATACTTTAGGACCATAGCATATAGGGAATAACCTTCCGAGGTTATACCCTATGGTCACATCGTTTAAGTAGTTGTATGATATGTAGTTTATATGCCTTAGGTAAATTACCAGAATACCCTTTTCATGTATAATTGGTAATTAAGCATAAGTAACCTAAACTTTTGTCACATAACTGATTTTGTAACATGTTTAGGCATATAACACTTGTCATAGGGCTAGTTAGACGTCTCGAGTGCGCATTTGCGCGCACGACGCGTTAAAGTAGCATAAGCTACCTAGACGGGTCGTAATGGATCGTAAGCACTTATGTTAGGTTTCATTTAGTATGTAGGTTGTTAAACCATATTACACGAGTCTCCATACTCGTTTGGTTTACGGACCCTCATTCTATCCGATCCTCCGATTTAGGTCCGGTTTATTAACATAGTTACCTATATTAGGTGACGTTTGATATCCGTGATCTCTAGCTTTGCTTGGTGGTTATCTTAGGACTTCTGAGCAATCTCAAGTGAGTACATAGACCCCTCTTTTACTGTTTTCCAAACTGTTTTGGGGTGAAACACATGTGCCTACTTGTTACTTTCATGCTTTCCATGTTTTCACATCATATACCTGCTATGTTCGTTAGTACATTATAGTACATGTTTTACATTACATTTCATGCTATGTATGCCCATTGTGTGCGTACTTAGTACATTGTTTTACATTACATTTCATGCTATGTATGCCCATTGTGTGCGTACTTAGTACATTGTTTTACATTACATTTCATGCTATGTATGCCCATTGTGTGCGTACTTAGTACATTGCTTTACATTACATTTCATGCTATGTATGCCCATTGTGTGCGTACTTAGTACATTGTTTACATTACATTTCATGCTATGTATGTCCATTGTGTGCATACTTAGTACATTTGTTTCACGTCACATGCTATGTATGTCCATTTGTTACATACTTAGTACAGTTGTTTTCATCACATGTTAACATTTTGGTATGACATTTGGGTTGTTTAAAATGGAACAATACATTCATTAACATTAGCTACGCCATTCGTTAGTAGGTAGTGGTACCATAGGAATTGATAACTCCCGTTCCTGAAATCCTGGGTTTGTTTGGATTGGAAGGAATGACCGAATTCGATACATATAACTTAGATAAACCTTTAATTTGTTTAAGGGTTTATCGCCACAGTCTCAAGGCTTGGATGTATGCATTTTCACAATACCGCATAAATGTTTGTATCAGTATAGCATGCATCTGTTCCACAAAACATAACTTTGATTTAAACCATGTTTTACTTCAATACCTTGTTTTTGTGCATTTCACATATGGTTTAGTTGATATATTTCACTTACCATACATGATATTTTTGGGTATACATTACATGATCTACATTAAACATAAACATTTTGACATTGATATACACAATTAGTGGTTTACATTGGACATAGACATTTCGATTTGGTTTACACATTAACACATGACAATTCATTTATACATAAACAATTTACATTGGTGGTTGGTTTGAATAAGTGATTTGAGTAACGAGGCGTATGTAATATGATACAAGCATGGTGGATACGCCGCTGTAACATCTGTGCTTTTAAATCATTGTGAACAGTTCAATTATCAATAAAACAATGTTATTTGATCCCAATGTTTGTTTGGTTGTGTTTTACATTTTTCATGTTTTGACTTTTATTCAATTTCAAACTCTGTATCGCTTTCTGGAGAGTTATACGCAAACTGGTGCGTAAACGTAACCAGTTTAATGCGACAAATACTCCGGAACATCAACATATACTTAACATACCTTAAATAACCTTTACATAACTTAGAAATAAGTTTTGAAGGCTTTGGTATGGCAAAAACAAGTTAATTCGCTTACAGGGACTAAACCTGACAAACTGCGAAAGTATGCCAATTTGAACAGTAACGAACATTCCGGAACATGACCATAAGTTAAACACACCTTAAATATCCTTTATATAGCTTATAAATAGGCTTTGAGGGGTTCGGTGTGCTAAAATAAACTTTTGGGTCACTCAGGGACTAAAAGTGTCAAATAGTGCACAAGATTGTATTTTCGCGCATAACTTACGTTCTGAATACATCCGGACATCCAAAAATTTATGTAAGCACTATAATATTTTATTTTAGTGTTTGGCATGAGAAAAATCCATTCGTCGCGTCATTTGGATCGTTTTTCGCGCTTATGCGTATTCCGTCGTAATTAACCGAACAACGCAACCGTACGACCAAACGAACCGACATCCGAGATATTTTTGAGCATGTTTTGAGTTCCCTATACTCTAACTTCATTTTAGAGCCTTGAAATGAGGTTAACGGGGCTCAAACGCATCGAAAAAGGCCTTAAACACGTGCAGGGACTAAAACTGTCATTTTTGAAACATTTCTGAAACAGGGGGGTGGTGGCGTAGCGCGAGCATTAAGGGCCTTACCAGTCGCGCTACGCGACTGCCTAACCAGATCAGATAAGACTGATTAGTCAGCAGATTTCAGCTGATTAACTCACAACCACACACTCACACTTGCCCTTTCAGCTCATTAGAGGCCATTTTTAGTCACCACAACATTTCAACAAGTGTACGGGCTAGATCTTTCCCTCTTCTCCAAGAAACGATCCTAACGGTGGACCGAAATCTATAAATACCCATCACATTTTCACTCATTCCTCACAAGAATCTGATCAATTGTGCTCTAAGTTGAAACCTTTGTTTCATACCTGAGCTATTTTGATCTAGATTAGCATTCGGGGACCCTTTGTAAGTGTTCCTTCATTCTTTTATTGCTTTTCGAGTCCGAAAGTCAAACTTTGTTTGACTTTCTGCATTGACCAGTTTATGGTCAATGCGAAGTTCGTTTGAACTTCGCAACGTGATCGTAATCACGATGGTTATAGTCCCTTGTGACTATGCCTACTGATTACCACGTTGTCTAGGGTCGTAGGGTAAGCGATCTAATAAATCGCTTATACCTTCGAACCCGGCCCATTTGGTCGATCATTAGGATCTGACCAAACACATTAGGTGACCATAGTATATAGGGAATAACCCTCCGAGGTTATACCTTATGGTCGCTTCGTTTAAGTAGTTGTATGATAGGTAGTTTATATGCCTTAGGTAAATTACCAAAATACCCCTTTGATGCCAAAATTCGTTTTAAACATATGTAACATAACTTTTGACATCTAAACTGATTTGACAACCATATTAGACATGTTAAGGCATATTTTACTTGTCATAGGACTAGTTAGGCGTTCCGAACGCGTTTTACGCGAACGACGCGTTAAAGTAGCCTAAGCTACCTAAACGGGTCGTAATGGGTCACAAACACTTAGGTTAAGTTTCGTTTTAGTGTGTGGGCTTTGTTAAACCATATTACACGAGTCTCCATACTCGTTTGGTTTATGAACCCTCATTCTATCCGATCCTCCGATATTAGGTCCGGTTTATTAACATAGTTACCTATATTAGGTGACGTTTGATTTCGTGATCTCTAGCATTGCTTGGTGGTTATCTTAGGACTTCTGAGCAATCTCAAGTGAGTACATAGACCCCTCTTTTACTGTTTTCCAAACTGTTTTGGGGTGAAACACATGTGCCTACTTGTTACTTTCATGCTTTCCTGTTTTCACATCATATACTTGCTACGTTCATTAGTACATTTATAGTACATGATTTCGTTGTGTGTTATGCTATGTATGCCCATTGTGTGCGTACTTAGTACATTGTTTTACATTACATTTCATGCTATATATGCCCATTGTGTGCATACTTAGTACATTGTTTTACATTACATTTCATGCTATATATGCCCATTGTGTGCATACTTAGTACATTGTTTTACATTACATTTCATGCTATGTATGCCCATTGTGTGCATACTTAGTACAATTGTTTACATCACATGCTTACATCTTGGTATGACATTTGGTTTGTTTAACATGGAACAATACATTCATTAACATTGATCACGCCGTTCGTTAGTAGGTAGTGGTACCATAGGAATTGACAACTCCCGTTCCGGACATCCTAGGTTGGTTCGGATGAAAGGAATGACCGAATTCGATATACATAACTTAGATAAACCTTTAATTTGTTTAAGGGTTTATCGCCACAGTCTCAAGGCTTGGATGTATGCATTTTCACAATACCGCATAAATGTTTGTATCAGTATAGCATGCATTGTTCCACAAAACATAACTTTGATTTAAACTATGTTTTACATCAATACCTTGTTTTTGTGCATTTTACATATGGTTTAGTTGATATATTTCACTTACCATACATGACATTTTTGGGATACACATTATATGATTTACATCAAACATAAACATGTTGACATTGATTACAAATTTGGGGATTTACATTAGACATGGACATTTTGATATGGTTTACACAATAACACTTGACAATTGATTTGTACATGAACAAGTTACATTGGTGGTTGTTTGGGTAAGTGATTTGAGTAACGATGCGTGTGTAATATGATACAAACATGGTGGATACGCCGCTGGTACTTCCTATATATAAGTGTTTGTATAATATTACATATCGTAACGTTATTTAAATCATTTCAATATTTGACATATTACATTTTACATAAACAACTTATTTTCACAAAACATTGATTTACAAAACAACTTATCTTATACAAACTCATTTTTACTTGGTTATTCATTTAACCTTACATTATTCTCTTATTCATACATATCATTGCTTTTTAATGATTTACAAAACAAAACAACTTACAAGGTTCATGACTGACTGTTATTAAACAATTTTTCCTAAACTTATAAGTCATGAATCCTATTTTCACAAAACCTATGTATCTCACAGGCATTTTTATGCTGACGTACCTATTTTCACATGTGTTTTCAGGAGCTTTTCCGTAGGATGATGATCGTGACACTAGGGCGGACCTGTGCCTTAGAGACTAAAAATGAAGATAGACTAGTTTAATTATATTATGAACTCTTTGTTTCCTGTTTAAGACAATGTTACTCTTATGTTGATAAAGAAAATACAACTTTGAATACCATGGTTATGAAACAATTAATTCTGTTACAACACTCCCCGACGTTTTCCGCCACGTTCTGTATGTTATACGTGGTCGGGGTGTGACAGCCGCTGGTACTTCCTATAAACAAGTGTTTGTATGATATTACATGTCGTAGCGTTACTTAAATCATTTCAATATTTGACATATTACGTTTTACATAAACAACTTATTTTCACAAGACATTGATTTACAAAACAACTTATCTTATACAAACTCATTTTACTTGGTTATTCATTTAACCTTACATTATTCTCTTATTTATATATATCATTTCTTTTTGAATGATTTACAAAACAAAACAACTTACAAGGTTCATGACTGACTTTTGTTAAACAACTTTTCCTAAACTTATAAGTCATGAATCCTATTTTCACAAATCCTATGTATCTCACAGGCATTTTTATGCTGACGTACCTATTTTCACATGTGTTTTCAGGAGCTTTTGTGTAGGATGATGATCGTGACACTAGGGCGGACCTGTGCCTTAGAGACATAAAACGGAGATAGACTTAGTTTAATTTTGTTCTGAACTCTTTATTTCCTGTTTAAGACAATGTAACTCTTATGTTGATAAATAAAATACAACTTTGAATGCCATGGTTATGAAACAATTAATTCTGTTACAACACTCCCCGACGTTTCCGCCGCGGTTGCATGTTATACGCGGTCGGGGTGTGACAGAAGAGTTGGTATCAGAGCCAATGGTTATAGGGAATTAGGTTATTAGTAATGCTTTGACCTAGACTATAACCTTTCTAGGACCCCAACACAAGTTATCTTGTGTTTAGATTTTAAAACATGCACTTCACCTATCCTTAGGTGATAACCACAACGGGAACATCAAGTTCGAATCCGCTTCGAAAATTAATCATCTGTTTTTTGATGATTGATTACTAGGTTTTGAACCCTCTGTTGTAAGGTTTTGAACACTTCCTGTTTAACTAAATTTTTGGCTTATTGCCTTCTGAGTTTTCAAAATCCCGTCAAGGTTTTGGGTTTTAAATAATGTGAACACGTGCAAACTGGAAGAGTGAATGCCTGTATTCTGGGTTTTCTGTCTAGGCAAGCACTTCGTATATATCTCATCAGACGCGAGACCAGTTGTGCTTACCTGGGAATTCTTGGGATGAGTGTTCACTTATAGGCGAGCATGTCTTCGCGATACATTATTTTTGATCCATTTACTTTGATTAGTCACTGTGTGTCATTTGTTTGCTTGGTAAAGCGGACAAATGACCACCATCTTTTCTTTTGTTAATTTTGTTTCATCTCATTCTCTTCATCCAATCATCTCACTCGTTCCCTTTCATGTTTCCTCTTTTAGAATGCCTCCTTGACGTGAAAACCAGATAGCGACTACCGAACTGGCAGAAATCATTGCGCAGCAGATGGCTGCTCAATTCCCAAACCTCTTTGCTCAATGGAACCAAGCCAACAATAACAACAATGCTCCATGCAAATTCAAGGATTTTAACTCGGCTAAACCACTCAAGTTTAGTGGTTCTGAGGGAGCGACTGGGCTTCTTCAGTGGTTCGAGAGCATTGAGAATACTTTCCGCCACGTTCAGTGTCTGGATAATCGCAAGGTCGAGTTTTCTTCGAGTGTGTTTCAGAAGAGGGCTCTCACATGGTGGAACGGGGTTATGAGATACCGTGGTGCAGAAGTTGCTCTAGCACAGACATGGGCTGAACTTAGGGCTCTTATGATGAGGGAGTTCTGTCCTCGTCATGAACAGCGAGCGTTGGAGAAAGAGTTTGATGACTTGAAACAAGACAGTGGCGAGCACAGGGCGTATACGGACAGGTTTGAGGAGCTGAGTTTGCTATGCCCAACGATGGTCACCCCACTCGACAAGGCTATCGAAAGATACATCGATGGTCTACCTGACTCGGTACATGACATCATTACTGGTAGTAACCCTGCCACACTCCGTCAGGCTATCGAGTTAGCAGCGACATTGACTGAGTCGCAGATTCGGAAGAATAAGTTACACAGGAAGGGTGACAAGGGCAAGAATCAGACGTCTGACAAGGAAGATAGCAAGAAAGGTCAAAACAAGAATGGAAAGGATTCTGGTTCTTCGAAAAGGTCAAGGAAGCGTAAGGCTTCCCAAAATTTTGTTGTCACTGCCCAAGCTAACCAGGCAGCTCCCAACCAACCCGCACAGCCTCCAGCAAAGAAATCATATACAGGGAATGCACCTTTGTGCAATAGATGCAACAGTCACCATCAACCGCAATATCCGTGCCGTTTCTGTAATAACTGTGGGAAGTCGGGTCATCTTGCCAATGTTTGTCGGTTTGCTCAGAATCGGGCAGTTCAGAACCCGGCTCAACAAGTTGCTCAGCCTCCTGCTCAGCAACAAGGTCAAGCTGCACGACCACACTACCCACCAGGTGCTTGTTATAACTGTGGGGATCTGACCCACTACCGTAACCAGTGCCCAAGATTGGTGAATGCGAATCAGAATCAGGCTCAGGCTCGAGGTCGAGTCTTCAACATGAATGCCCAAGAGGCACAGGCGGACAATAACGTGGTGAACGGTACGTTCTTTATTAATAATCAGCATGCATCTGTTCTTTTTTATTCGGGTGCCGACAAGAGTTTTGTGTCATTGTCTTTTGAGCCAATGCTTCGCGTGTCTAGAACGAAACTAGGTAAATCTTTGACAGTAGAGGTTGCTAGTGGTGAACCCATTATTCTTGATTATGTTCTTCGCAACTGCCAGTTGAACCTTAACGACCATCTTTTTCCTATCGACCTCACGCCTATGCAACTTGGAAGCTTCGATGTTATTGTGGGTATGGATTGGTTAGCCAAGCATCATGCAGAGGTAGTTTGTTTTGAGAAGATTGTTCGTGTGCCGCTTTCGACAGGCGAGATCCTACAGGTTCGTGGTGAGAAACCTGCTGGTGGTCTCAAACTCATGTCTTGTTTTAAAGCTCGGAAGTATCTGCGAAAGAACTATGTGGCCTTTTTTGCACATGTTGTAGCAGATAAAGGCAAGGGTAAGTCTATTTCAGATATTTCTGTCGTTCGGGATTATTCTGAAGTTTTCCCTGAAGAGTTACCTGGTCTACCTCCAGCACGCCAAGTCGAGTTCCGTATTGATCTCGTGCCTGGTGCAAATCCCATTGCCAGATCTCCATATCGTCTTGCACCGTCTGAGATGCAAGAGTTGTCTAAGCAGCTTCAGGAGCTCTCTGACAAAGGTTTTATCCGTCCTAGCTTTTCACCTTGGGGTGCTCCCGTTCTTTTTGTCAAGAAGAAGGATGGATCTTTTAGGATGTGTATCGATTATCGTGAGCTTAACAAGCTTACCATCAAGAATCGATATCCCCTACCTCGCATAGACGATCTCTTTGATCAGTTACAAGGCGCTTCTTATTTTTCAAAGATTGATCTGCGATCTGGATATCATAAACTTCGGGTGCATGAAGAAGACATTCCCAAGACAGCGTTCCGCACTCGTTATGGGCATTATGAGTTCACAGTTATGCCATTTGGACTTAATGAATAGGGTCTGCAAGCCTTATTTGGATCAGTTCGTCATTGTTTTTATAGATGACATCTTGATTTACTCTAAGACGCGAGCTGATCATGAGCAGCATCTTCGTCTTACTCTGGAACTCCTAAAGAAAGAGCAACTTTTCGCCAAATTCTCCAAGTGTGAATTCTGGCTTAAAGAGGTTCATTTCTTAGGACATATTATCAACGAACAAGGTATCCATGTAGATCCCTCCAAGATCAGTGCGATCAAGGATTGGGATACGCCTACTACTCCTACTGAAGTTCGTTCTTTTCTTGGTCTAGCGGGTTATTACCGCCGCTTCATTGAGAACTTCTCAAAGATTGCAGTTACTCTAACTGCTCTAACTCAGAAGAACAAGCCCTTTGATTGGGGATTCAAACAAGAGGAAGCGTTTCTGACTTTGAAACAAAAGCTTTGCGACGCGCCTGTTCTGACTTTGCCTGAGGGCAATGATGATTTCGTCGTTTATTGCGATGCATCTAAATTGGGTCTTGGCTGTGTTCTGATGCAAAGGAACAAAGTCATAGCATATGCATCGAGGCAGTTGAAGATACATGAGAAGAACTACACCACTCATGATCTTGAGTTGGGTGCAGTTGTCTTCGCTCTTAAGATCTGGAGACACTACTTGTACGGTACAAAATGTGTGGTTTTCACGGACCACAAAAGTCTTCAGCATATCTTCAATCAGAAAGAACTCAACATGAGGCAACGACGTTGGGTCGAGCTCCTAAACGACTATGACTGCGAAATTCGCTACCATCCTGGTAAGGCGAATGTCGTAGCCGATGCTTTGAGTCGCAAGGAACGTACTAAGCTTCATTGTGTCCGTGTTCAATCTGTTATTCAAGCTCGATCCGATATCCAAGTACGCATTTCTCAGGCTCAACAATCTTGTGTTTCACAAGGTTTGATGGATAAGGAATTTCCCTATCACATAACACCTGATCTAGAACTGAAGGACAATGGATCGTATTACTTCATGGACCGTTTGTGGGTCCCAAGCCTAGATAACCTTCGCACCTTGCTTATGGATGAAGCCCATAAGTCTCGTTATTCTGTCCATCCTGGCTCAGATAAGATGTATAAGGATCTTCGTATTCACTATTGGTGGCCTGGTATGAAGAAAGACATTGCCTTATATGTATCAAAATGCCTTACTTGTCTTAAGGTTAAGGCTGAACATCAACGTCCTTCGGGTTTATTGGTGCAACCAGAGATCCCAGTTTGGAAATGGGAAAACATTACTATGGATCTCATTACCAAACTTCCACGCACAAAGAAAGGTCATGATGCCATCTGGGTAGTCGTTGATCGTCTTACTAAGTCAGCACATTTCTTGCCAATCCGTGAGGATTTTCCTGCTGACAAACTTGCTAAAATCTATGTGGATGAAATTGTAGCTCGACATGGTGTTCCTTTGAACATCATTTCTGACAGAGATGCTCGTTTCACTTCTCATTTTTGGAGAACCATGCAATCTGCTATGGGGACCCAACTTAATCTGAGCACAGCTTATCATCCGCAAACGGATGGTCAATCTGAAAGAACAATCCAGACTCTGGAGGATATGCTTAGAGCTTGTGTGATCGACTTTGGTGGTAGTTGGGATTTACATCTTCCGTTAATTGAATTCTCCTACAACAACAGTTATCACACCAGCATCAAAATGGCTCCTTTCGAAGCTCTCTATGGTCGAAAATGTCGTTCACCAGTCTGCTGGAATGAGATCGGCGAGGCTCAGCTTACTGGACCTGCCCTCATTTTAGAGACAACTGATAAGGTCAAGAAAGTTCGTGATAACCTTCAGACAGCTAGAAGCCGTCAAAAGAGTTACGCGGACCCAAAACACAAATCCTTGGAATTTCAAGTCGGTGATCGAGTATTACTTAAGGTCTCACCTTGGAAAGGTGTGATCAGATTTGGAAAGAAAGGAAAACTTGCACCTAGATACGTTGGACCATTCAAGATCGTCGAAAGAATCGGAAAGGTAGCCTACGGACTTGAGTTACCTCCTGAACTTGGAAATGTTCATCCAACTTTTCACGTGTCCAATCTCAAGAGGTGTTTAGCTGATGAGAACCTCCACATACCGCTTGACGAAATTCGTGTTGACAAAACACTGAAATTTGTTGAGAAGCCAGTGGAAATCATGGAACGTGAAGTCAAGTGGCTTAAACGCAAGCGCATTCCTTTGGTCAAAGTTCACTGGGAAACTAAACGTGGACCCGAGTTTACTTGGGAACGCGAAGATCAAATGAAGGAGAAATATCCGCATCTTTTCCCGCGAGTTTCCTCTAAATAAATTTCGGGACGAAATTTCCACAAGTAGGGGAGACTGTAACATCTGTGCTTGTAATCATTGTGAACAGTTCAGTTATCAATAAAACAAAATTTATTTGATCCCAATGTTTGTTTGGTTGTGTTTTACATTTTTCATGTTTTGACTTTTATTCAATTTCAAACTCTATATCGCTTTCTGGAGAGTTATACGCAAACTGATGCGTAAACGTAATCAGTTTAATGCGACAAATACTCCGAAACATCAACATATACTTAACATACCTTAAATAACCTTTACATAACTTAGAAATAAGTTTTGAAGGCTTTGGTATGGCAAAAACAAGTTAATTCGCTTACAGGGACTAAACTTGACAAACTGCGAAAGTATGTCAATTTGAACTGTAACAGACATTCCAGAACATGACCATAAGTTAAACATACCATAAATATGCTTTACATAGCTTAGAAATAGGCTTGGAGGGGTTCGGTGTGCTAAAATAAACTTTTGGGTCATTCAGGGACTAAAAGTGTCAAAAAGTGCACAAGTTTGCACTTTTGCGCATAACTCACGTTCTGAATACATCCGGACATCCAAAAATTTATGTAAGCACTAAAATATTTTATTTTAGTGTTTGGCATAAGAAAAATCCATTCGTTGCGTCATTTGGATCGTTTTTCGCGCTTATGCGCATTCCGTCGTAATTAAGCGAACATCGCGTTCGTACGACCAAACGAACCAACGTCCGACATATTTTTGAGCATGTTTAATGTCCACAATGTTTAGGCATCATTTTAGGGCCTTAAAGTTGGCTTAACGGGCCTTAAACATGTTGGAAATGGCTTAAACACATAACAGGGACTGAAACTGCAACTTTTGAAACTTGTTGCTGATCTGCAGACTTCAGGCGGCCCGCGTAAAACCAGGGCTGTCCTTTACGCGGCCCGCGTCAGGGTCCCAGACAGCAGAATGTGCAGAAACATCGAATCTGGTCTGTTTCACTTGTTGCACATGGTTTTGGGGAATCTATGGGCTGGTTTTGATGTGCACATGGTATTACAATACCATGGGTGCAAGTGTATGGCCAAGATCGTGCCCCCTTTTCCAAGAAACGATCCTAACGGTGAACCGAAAACTATAAATACCCACCTCCACCCTTCACTTTTCCTCACAAGAATTTTGATTTGAGAAGCTCTAAGTTGGAACCTTTGTTTCATACCTGAGCTACTTGGATCGAAATTAGCATTCGGGGACCCTTCGTAAGTATTCCTTCGTTCTTTTATTACTTTTCGAGTCCGAAAGTCAAACTTTGTTTGAGTTTCTGCGTTGACCAGTTTATGGTCAATGCGAAGTTCGTTTGAACTTCGCAACGTGATTGTAATCACGATGGTTATAGTCCCTTGTGACTATGCCTACTGATTACCACGTTGTCCAGGGTCGTAAGGGTAATCGATCTAATAAATCCCTTATACCTTCGAACCCGACCCATTTTGGTCGATCATTAGGATCTGACTAAATACTTTAGGACCATAGCATATAGGGAATAACCTTCCGAGGTTATACCCTATGGTCACATCGTTTGAGTAGTTGTATGATAGGTAGTTTATATGCCTTAGGTAAATTACCAGAATACCCTTTTCATGTATAATTGGTAATTAAGCATATGTAACCTAAACTTTTGTCACATAACTGATTTTGTAACATGTTTAGGCATATAACACTTGTCATAGGGCTAGTTAGACGTCTCGAGTGTGCTTTTGCGCGCACGACGCGTTAAAGTTGCATAAGCTACCTAGACGGGTCGTAATGGATCGTAAGCACTTATGTTAGGTTTCATTTAGTATGTAGGTTTTTAAACCATATTACACGAGTCTCCATACTCGTTTGGTTTACGAACCCTCATTCTATCCGATCCTCCGATTTAGGTCTGGTTTATTAACATAGTTACCTATATTAGGTGCCGTTTGATATCCGTGATCTCTAGCTTTGCTTGGTGGTTATCTTAGGACTTCTGAGCAATCTCAAGTGAGTACATAGACCCCTCTTTTACTATTTTCCAAACTTTTTTGGGGTGAAACACATGTGCCTACTTGTTACTTTCATGCTTTCCATGTTTTCACATCATATACCTGCTATGTTCGTTAGTACATTATAGTACATGTTTTACATTACATTTCATGCTATGTATGCCCATTGTGTGCGTACTTAGTACATTGTTTTACATTACATTTCATGCTATGTATGCCCATTGTGTGCGTACTTAGTACATTGTTTTACATTTCATTTCATGCTATATATGCCCATTGTGTGCGTACTTAGTACATTGCTTTACATTACATTTCATGCTATGTATGCCCATTGTGTGCGTACTTAGTACATTGATTACATTACATTTCATGCTATGTATGTCCATTGTGTGCATACTTAGTACATTTGTTTCACGTCACATGCTATGTATGTCCATTTGTTACATACTTAGTACTGTTGTTTTCATCACATGTTTACATTTTGGTATGACATTTGGGTTGTTTAAAATGGAACAATACATTCATTAACATTAGCTACGCCATTTGTTAGTAGGTAGTGGTACCATAGGAATTGACAACTCCCGTTCCTGAAATCCTGGGTTTCTTTGGATTGGAAGGAATGACCGAATTCGATAAACATAACTTAGATAAACCTTTAATTTGTTTAAGGGTTTATCGCCACAGTCTCAAGGCTTGGATGTATGCATTTTCACAATACCGCATAAATGTTTGTATCAGTATAGCATGCATCTGTTCCACAAAACATAACTTTGATTTAAACCATGTTTTACTTCAATACCTTGTTTTTTTGCATTTCACATATGGTTTAGTTGATATATTTCACTTACCATACATGATATTTTTGGGTATACATTACATGATCTACATTAAACATAAACATTTTGACATTGATATACACAATTAGTGGTTTACATTGGACATAGACATTTCGATTTGGTTTACACATTAACACATGACAATTCATTTATACATAAACAATTTACATTGGTGGTTGGTTTGAGTAAGTGATTTGAGTAACGAGGCGTGTGTAATATGATACAAGCATGGTGGATACGCCACTGGTACTTCCTATAAACAAGTGTTTGTATGATATTACATGTCGTAGCGTTACTTAAATCATTTCAATATTTGACATATTACGTTTTACATAAACAACTTATTTTCACAAGACATTGATTTACAAAACAACTTATCTTATACAAACTCATTTTACTTGGTTATTCATTTAACCTTACATTATTCTCTTATTTATATATATCATTGCTTTTTGAATGATTTACAAAACAAAACAACTTACAAGGTTCATGACTGACTTTTGTTAAACAACTTTTCCTAAACTTATAAGTCATGAATCCTATTTTCACAAATCCTATGTATCTCACAGGCATTTTTATGCTGACGTACCTATTTTCACATGTGTTTTCAGGAGCTTTTGCGTAGGATGATGATCGTGACACTAGGGCGGACCTGTGCCTTAGAGACATAAAACGGAGATAGACTTAGTTTAATTTTGTTCTGAACTCTTTATTTCCTGTTTAAGACAATGTAACTCTTATGTTGATAAATAAAATACAACTTTGAATGCCATGGTTATGAAACAATTAATTCTGTTACAACACTCCACGACGTTTCCGCCGCGGTTGCATGTTATACGCGGTCGGGGTGTGACATTGGTGATCTTTCACGAAGTGGGTTATGATGTAAGTTGCGAAATTGTATGAAATTGAGTATGAGGATATGTTAGAATCATCATATAGAACATGGGTTATGAATGGTTTGGGTTAATTTGATGTTTATAGGTGAAACCCGTTGGTTATGGTGATGATGGCGACTTGAATGATCACCCATGTCTAATTCTTTCTTAATGTTGATGTATTTTGATGTATATGATAGACTCTTGTTAGAGGAATTGAAAGAAATGTGATACTAGTATGTTTGATGTTTATGCATGAATGATTCATGTTGATTAGAAGTAGGAATTTGATGAATTTTGAATGAGATTAGAAGGATATGCATGAACTAGTTGTACACTATGCTTAGAAGGTAGTACACATATCAAAAGTATGATGAAATTATGAAGAACTTAAGATTAGATCACTTGTAAGTGATTAACAAAGTAGTTATGAAGTGGGTTTTAGATGATGTAATGTAAATTGATGATTTACTTATGTTAATGATGTTTGGAATCATACATGTGTGTGAATGTTTAAAGAAATCGGATAAGAAATGATAGATTAGCATGTTATAATGTTGAATGATAAATTCCATGTAAGATCCATGTAATGAAAAGGTTGTGATGAATAATGAATAAGCTAACTATCTTGAGAATGATATATGATAGTTGATGCTTGATAAGCGATATGGAAGCTTGGAAAAGAAGCGGGTCAAACGGGACTAATGCGCACGGGAAGCATGTTCGGATGCTAGGTAAGTAAAGCTTACACCCCTTTTTGGTAGAATATCTATTTAATGTATAGATTACGAACATGGTAAGTAAATATGTGAATTATGATGTTCTGACAAGTTTTGATATGGGTCGGATCATGTGATTATGTTAAGAAACTAAGTTTGAAGGTCAAAAAGGGTAAAAAGGGTATTGTGGTGATTTTGGTTACGGGTTAACAAAGGAATAAGTTATATGGATGGGATAATGACTAACTAAAGTCCCACAAGGACAAAATGGATATTTAGACTTAACGGGTCAAATGGTGAAGATGTCACCATTTGGCGTTATCGACTAATGAATTGTTTTGTTAAGTATTATGAATTCACAGAATGTATAGCAAAGGGATTTGCGTTGTTAATATCTAGCAATTTAACAGATGATGTATTAAAACGGGTCATAGCTTTGATCCGAGCCAGGTATGTGCATTTACAATTGTAGATAAGTCGCATGATTGGTTAATTATGCAATGAAGTCTTTTGTAGTAAAGGATGGGTCAAAGTTTGTTGATGCACGAATGTCTAAAGCCTGCGTCTTATTCTTAGTTGTTCATGTATAGGGTCTAGATGTGTTATTTATGCAAAGTATAGGGGTTGAATAGGTAAAAGTGTGATTGAAATGTGCTGATTTCGCTTATATGGACATGTGCCGTATGAGCGAAATCACTTCTTACTGATTTCGCTTATATGAACATGTTCATATGAGCGGAATCACCTCCCTTATAAATAGGTGTGTTGTTTTCTCATTTTGTAACTTTCATGTCCAGTGTAGCCGAACTGCTGCTCGATTATTTCTTGAAGAATTAATGAGAAAACCGTATTAAAGTGATCTACTTCTGTTTCTACTCATTTCTTGCTTTGATTCATGCCGATTTTGTATTTCCGCTGCATTTTCGGTAGTTGCTAGCTCGAATTGACTCACTCGACTGTCAAATACGGTCCTACAATTGGTATCAGAGCCAGTTGTGAGCTAGTTGACTCGAATCAAAGCCGTTTTCAAGCACATTTTGAGTTTTTGGACTTTTCGACAGACAAAATGGACTGAAATTTGAGTATATTGTGTAAAATTGACTAATAACAAACCCTTGAGATTTTCAGAACTAAAATCGGCTTAAAAGTGACCTAAAATGGCTCGTGAAGTGATTCCGCTTTTCTGTACTTGAGTGATTTCGCTCTTACGGACAAGCGAAATCAAGTGTTTTGTCACATAAGGATCTGATTTCGCTCATACGGCACAGTGTAATTAGAGGTTTTGCTCTTTTGTTCAGGACTGTTTTCGCTCATCTGGATAAGTGTGATTTCGCTCATTTGGATACCTGATTTAGTGTGATTTCGCTCATGTGGTCATAGTGTGATTTCGCTTATTTGGTCATAGTGTGATTTCGCTTATTTGTCACTTAGAAGCTGATTTCGCTTTTAAGGACTGTTTTTGTGTT
Source organism: Helianthus tuberosus (assembly GCA_030545235.1). NCBI lineage: Eukaryota > Viridiplantae > Streptophyta > Magnoliopsida > Asterales > Asteraceae > Helianthus > Helianthus tuberosus. The sequence goes on along the minus strand of CM060377.1, from coordinate 86,110,666 downwards.
ACAACCTTATTTTGAGCGTTTAGTCCATTTCGTACGTGATCGAGTGTTGGAAACTCAGTCTGTGTTAAAAGTTTTTCGATAAATACAATCTGTTAATCAAAAAGTTAAACATTTTTGGAAATTTGTCACTAAAAATGGAACATCAAGATTTTTATAACTTCTTTGCGGGCAGTGGTATGGCAGCAGGACAAACCTCGGGTAGTCTTATGCAAAACGTCAACATGGAAAACGAATTGGGAACGATGCAAAAGCCCCCTAAACTCATGAACATCGACGAATATTCGAGTTGGGCAGGAAGATTTAAAACGTGGGTTCAAGCAAACCACTTTGAGAGCTGGTTGAAGATTGATACGAAATATGTACCTCCTTTAGATGGTATGGGTCATGCGAAAGTGATTGGGAGTTTGACCCAAACTGAACAAGCAGATTTCAAAGCTGAAAAGAAGATGATGAGCATCCTTCAACAAGCAATTAAGGAGGATATCTTGGTATTGTTACAACATGAAGATAATTCTCAATCCATTTGGGATAAACTGAAGTTAAAGTTTGAAGGAAGTGGAGAGATGATGAAAAGCAAGAAGGCTTTGATAAATAAGCAGTTTGATATCTTCACAGGCATGAAAGGTGAAACCACAAAACAATTGATTGAACGATACTGCCATTTAGTTTTGGAGATGGGAAGATTGAAGATAACCAAGACTAATGAAGAGTGGATCGATAAATTGGCAGACGCATTGCCTTATGATGAGTGGGGAACGTATCTGATGGTGTTAAAGAACAATACAAGTTTTGCTAATATGAATCTGAGTGGTTTCATCGAGAAAATCGAAGCACATGAATTAGAGCTAACAAAGATTAAACAAATGAATTCAGCAAATGTGCAGCAAGACATATCTCTTTATTACAAAGGAAGTATTCCTGTAGCAACAAATCAAAGTCCAAAGATACAGACAGGTTTTAGTGCTGATACAAATTCGAGTGGTTTTACAAACACTCCACAATCAAACAAGCCCTCACCATTTGTGAACTATGATCCAAACTTCAAAGCTCAAGAGCAATCTTCACCTCAAAGCTCGACCAGCTCAAACAATCAGGCGTATGTTTCTGGGGTGCAGTGCAACATCGCGGTGAATATTAAGAATGGAAATGAAATTACTGAAACTGCCGCGAAACAACACATTGCGGTACTTGCTTCCGTTCTAGAGGCTTATGAAGGTTTAGTGGCTGGTAGGATTGGTAATCCCGATATGACAAAAGAGGATTACGACCAGATCGACCCGGAAGAGCTTGAGTTGATCGATATAAAATGGGGCATGGCAAGTTTGGTTAGAAGAGCACAACGTTTTATGGAGATCACAGGCAAAAACAGTCTCTCAGGTCCTGATCAGAAGTTAGGGTTCGATAAATCGAAAGTTACATGTTTCAAGTGTAAAGAACGTGGTCATTTCAAGAGAGAATGCCCGAACCATGAAGTGAACAACCATCAGAACCCTTTCACAAACGATTATTACAAGCAGGCAATCTATCATCGACCTAACCAACAACCTGCTGTTCAAAGGCCACAAATTGAGAATAAACCGGAAAAAGCGCTGATCGTGAATCAAGACGATGAGAAGGTAGCTGCAGGTTTCAGCTGGGATAAGTATATCCCCGGTAGCGATGGACATGCCATGATGGCTGAAGTTGTTGAAATTTCTGAGACGGTGTCTGTGACAACTGCCACTTTCGGGTAATTTACTTACATTTAAAACAGTGATTTACATTATACAAGCATGTGTTTTGAATATTCTGACTGCATGATTACATGGTATACATCTTAGAAAACTCATGGAATATTCATTGGTTATTACACATGATTCATTTGTTTTGGGTACATTTGAAATAGTGCAAACAATTCACCGAAACAACTAGAGTAGTGCCTAGTGAACGGTAGTGCTGACGAAAACTCCGGATCCGCAGAAAACATCTAAAATGACATCTTTAGGACTCGGATGAGAGTCCAATATCAATTATATATTAAACCCGATATGGGAATACAAGAGTTCGGGTAATATTTTACCGATGTCCGGTAGCACTAAAAACTGTCGAAAAGCACTAAAAGAGACGATTTCTATACTTTTCCGCAGAAATTCTGCAGAAATCAGTTTTGTAATATTTTTACAACATGTAAAAATATTATTTAACATATAATTCATATGAGGATACTTTCGGGTATCATCCGAACCAATAACTACATCAATTCATACAAGTTACACAACTTAGCGTTCAAATAACGTCTAACCGAAACAATTCGAAACGAATATCCGAACAATGTCGGATCTTTTTTTTAGTGACCATCTAATATTATTTAGATCATATTAGACTTATAATGGTCACTTAACACCTTCTTAACACATTTATACACTTGAAACATTTAAACACCAAAACACCTAAACTTTGCTAAAAGTTTCTAACACTTTACACAATTAATAACATTTCAACAATTCAAGACCCCCCCCCCCCCATGGGTGAACGTTTTATGTGGGTCCCACACCCATATTTCACATGCAAAATAACTAGATATTTTCTATAATTACAAGTGGTGTTACAAGTGGATGATGTTGGTGATAAATTAACAACTTACTAACTAAGTAACTAGATATTTTTATTATGTTGCAAGTGGTTAAGTTGGTGGATGATTATATCATTTAATCACATAAGTTTACTAGCATTTTAATACCACTTTACACCTTTATTTACACACACATAAGAAAACTCTTTCAATCTTCATCATTTCACCAAGAACACCATCCAAAAACCCAATTATTTTTATCACCTCCTTCATGATCAACATGGATTTCCAAGTAACATAAGGTGATCTAAAGCTATTGGAAGTAAAAGGAAGGGTTTTCATCCATACAAAAGTGTTCTATCATCAAGATCATCATCTTATTAGTTCATAATAATCTTCTAAGATCATCCCTAGCCTAGTGCTAGAAGTAAGCTTCTTTATCTATTTTTTTTTTATACAAATGTATTAAGATTATGATTGTTATTATTGCTAATAATAACCAAGAAAATCATACATAATATACATGAAGAAAATACAAAGAAGCAAAGATAAAAATCATGATATAATTATGATTGTTTATATTATGATCTAAGACTTGATATATGCTTATTTAGTCTTGTTATGATGTTTATGATGCAAATAAATTATTAGAAGATGTTTTAAGTTATGAGCTAAAAATTATGCATGTTTATGTTAAAGGGTTTTTAACATAAAGGATTAATGGATGATCATAACTATTGATCTTGTGAAAATATATAAGGTTTTTGGTTAAAAACAATACTCTCACAAGATTATAAAAAGTAACATACAACTAGAGATTTTTATAAAAGTTGTTAAAACTAAAATTAAACTTGGTTTTTGAACTTGTTAGCATATGAAATAATCATGGTTAAAACCCTACATGATTTGGAGATCATTTTGATAAGTTTATGTTATAAAAATCTCATATGTTTTAGTTAAGATGTTATGAGTAAATTGATGATGAATTTGAAAAGAAAATGATATGTTTATCTAAACATGGCAAAGTACATAATACAAAGGTTATATGGCCAATTTTTCTTAGAAATCATAGGTTAGAAAAATTATCATTTTTAACAAAGTCTTTACAAGATTAGAAAGTGGTCTTTCTAAAAACAAAAATAGATATAAATATATATTTTTGGGAAAATATATATTAGTGATCTTAACAAGTTATTTACTATGTGTTTATTATTTGTATTAGTTATGTACAATAATTAGGTATTTGATAACAATGATACAAATAAATACAAGACACATTTACAAGTAAAGACTTACAAGAATACATATATACACACTTGAATACAATTTACGGATCATTTGGACATCGGATACAACTTATGGACAATTCGGACGACGGGCGAATCTTTGAACATATCGCCATTCCGAGGAGTTACTACGACGTTTAGACGATCTTTCGACACGAAATATAAGTATCCTATCGATAACAAATTTTGGATGTTTATAAACTTATAAAAACTAGTATGTTTTTATTTACTAACAAGTGTACTTAGTAAATTTTTATAAAAAGGTTTTTATAAAAATGAAAGGCTTACACTTACTAGTGGGCTAAATTATAACAAATGGGCTTATTATACTAGTGGGCTATTTTTATAACAAATGGGCTTATATTACTTAATGGACTACTATTTTTCTTAATGGGCTTATCTTCTTAATGGGCTTATCTTCTTAATGGGCTTATCTTCATAATGGGCTTAACATAAATTCATGGGCTAAGCCCAATACCAAACATATGGGCCAAGGCCCAATAATATTGAAGCCCAACACTTTTGAGGCCCAACACTATTGAAGCCCAACACTATTTAAGCCCAACACTATTTTGGCCCAACACTATTCAAGCCCAACACTATTCAAGCCCAACACTATTCAAGCCCAACACTATTGAGGCCCAACACTATTGAGGCCCAACACTATTTGAGGCCCAACACTATTGAGGCCCAACACTATTGAGGCCCAACACTATTTGAGGCCCAACACTATTTGAGGCCCAACACTATTGAGGCCCAACACTATTTGAGGCCCAACACTATTTGAGGCCCAACACTATTTGAGGCCCAGCACTATTTAAGCCCAATAACTTGAAAACATGGGCTTGGCCCAATGATACTATTATTGGAAACACAACTATACAAGTGATACATACAAGACACGAGATTCAGCGGACGAGATCCGACTATACAACTCATTCATCGAATACACAGTTAACGAACATTTGAACAACTCATTCATCGAATACACAGTTAACGAACATTTGAACAACTCATTCATCGAATACACAGTTAACGAACATTTGAACAACTCATTCATCGAATACACAGTTAACGAACATTTGAACAACTCATTCATCGAATACACAGTTAACGAACAGTAAGGACATACAAGTCTTACACATACTCAAGACACAAGACTTGTACTCAAGTTCTTTTCAAAGACCGAAGTGTCTAACAAAAATAAGAACGTTTGTAGGTCGCCACGCTATTCAGGACGACCGCACGTGAGATCTTATTTACATCTATTTTCAGGACGCAATACAGTGAGTTCATGTTCCCCTATTCATTTAAATGTTTTACAAACTTTACAACTATCGGGGAGGATACATGTTCAGGGTATGTTAAAGTTAGGTAATGAAACACCATAGATCATGTGCGAATTAGGGCCTTACTATAAGCACCATTAATCCAGATTGGACCAAGGAACAAAGGCTTAGATCTAATGGGTTTTGGCGAGCCCCACTCTTGGTCATGGACCCCTACGGAAGAGTGCGTTTGTGTCCCAGTCGATAGGAATCGGCATTAAATCGTCTAGGGTTGGTTTGCTTCCTCTTTCGGCACACATATTAATGTCCTTGCAAAACATTAATGATCAACGATTTCATTGACGCTTTACATACTACAACTCACATTTTTCATACATCGTTTACAACTAAATTGCATGAATTCACCAACTTTTGTTGATGTTTTCCAAACTTAACATGTATTTCAGGAAATTAGTCGACCTGGCAGACATTTCAGTCAAGGAAAGCAAGTATCAAGACTCCATGCAACCATTTGAAGGGTTTGCCCGTTATATACCGCCTCTTTGCGGTGATATAGTGGTCAAAGCCTTGACATTTTAAGACTTACATTTTTATGTATAAAACGATGACAACTTATTTTCACTTGATGGTTTGTAACCAATACATTCAACTTATGTTGCATTCCTTTGGGAAACACTTATGTAGTGGCAATGGCAATGGAGTATGTTTTATTCATATAGTTTGTTCATGTACATCGATATTTATGCAATGAAAACCATACAGATCACACCTTGCGTTTCCGCTACGAGCGGGTGTGACAGTTTGGTATCAGAGCATCGATTGTAGTGAACCAGGATTCTTTATTGAGTCTAAGTCTACAATCACTAGGGATCTCTCATGAAAACCATCTAAACACAAACACATGTTTTCATTTGCATAAACATTTTCATGGTCCATTTTCAACAAGAATTCATCTCATACAAAGCAAGCAAGGACATTTCCATGGGTGAAGTCTATGAGAAACAGACACAATACATTAATAGACTATGTGCCTACAATACATTACATTATCAGTTTATGCATTATAAACAGTTTACTGGTTCAGCTTATACAAGATAGAAATCCTTGATTGATAGGATTTACATGATTATATATATAGGTGGTTCATATATATGTTGCATGAAATATTTTGCCAAGAACAAAATACCTTCGACTTCAAACTCTATTATTATTCTTTACTCACACGGTGAAAATATCGACCTCATGTCTATTGCGGAGCTTATGGCGAACATGATTCCTAAGTGAAATCTTAAACTTAATTCCGTAAAATATGGTTGCTTTCTCGCGAATGCTGAGATGCCTGACCATGATAATGACGGCGGGGCGAAGGTGGTAACCTTGGACAACAACTCCATTAGTGGGACGAGATCCATGTGACTCATACTAACCAAGGTGGATATACTCTTGTCCTTACAAGGAAGATGAAGTACTCATCTTGAAGGTGCCCCTTCAGTTGTTATTGTTACAGATTCTTTCCATTTCTATTCCATCTAACGCTGTGCTGTTTTGTGAGTAATGAAAACGGACGTTGACACGTGATCTATCACGAAGGTCCCTCCTATGTTGAAGGTATATAGACAATAGTGTTTCCCCCTCTGACTGATCAGTTGTTTTGTACGAGAGAACGCTAGGGTGACCATGCAAGGCAATTTATTATTACGGAGGCCTACGTAATAACAACTTGTAGTGCATGGAAATTCTGGTGGACTCTGCGGGTCAAGCTAATGATCACTATTCATTCAAAATTCTTAAGTTATTACTTGAGATTCAATTATTCCTATCTAGTAGAACACGAACTGGGGGTGGTTAGTATAACACCCTACAATACAATACAATACAATACAATACAATACAATACAATACAATACAATACAATACAATACAATACAATACAATACAATACAATACGGGAAGACGACACATATTTGTTCACACCTAACATTCGATCTATATCACGATTCAGTTGAGACTAGTCATTTAAACAAATAAAACTTGTTAGCTACTCATGGAGGATTTTCCTCAACATTCTCGAAATTCTTGAACATGGGTTGGTTTCATGGTGTCTATGACACTTTATCCTACTTTACCTTACCTTACTTTATCATATTCCACCTTATCATATTTATTGGAAATGATACAATAAATTCCATCGCTTGACATTTGTCTTTTCCCAATGAATGGTATGGCCTGAGCCATGCTGCAACTCCCTCATTGCATCCTATTCGACATTTATGGAGATTTTAACAATCTTGCTAGATCTCGTGAAACTCAAGCACTATTACCATAATTGTCACATGGATAAGTAAGACAAAGGATTTCCTCTACTTAGGACGATCGAGGTCCATAGAGTAGGGAATACATATTATATGGACGATGACCACTGGTTGGTTTCCCCTCCTCAACGAATTATTTCTCTTTCCATTTAGACGTATGACCAATACATGCAAGAGGCATTACACCTTTTGGTTTTGGTTATCCACATTATCATTTATTCAAACATGTATGAACAATATGGTCTTGAGGTTTCCATGACCGATTGATTGCATTCTTCATTCTTGGGCACATGATAGACTTTATTTATCCAAATATATGTCTAGATTCTTTTAATAGTGTGTATTAAAAAGATCATGGCGCCAAAAGAATCAATTGTTTAAGTTAAAAATTATGTGTTGAAAACCATTGCTTTTACTCAAGACATGTTTTATACATGACATTGTTACGCAAGACATTGTTATACATATCATTTGATGTTGGTTTACACAAGACATTTTTGGTGGTTATTTGTAAGTGATGAGACGTGTGTAATATAATAAAAGCATGGTGGATACGCCGCTGGTACTTCCTATATATAAGTGCTTATGTTATATTGCATATCATGGTGTTATTCAAATCTCTTCGACAAAGACAAGACATGACATTTTTGCACTAGACGCGACATCCTCTACACAAGACATACTATTCTATTTCAAGACATGATATATTTATACACTACATTTTTATTGGTTATTTATTTAACCATACATCATTCTTTTATATCATCTGATTTTCATATCTATTTTCATATGATTTTATAAAAGAACTCGATCATAACTGGAGCTAATATTGTTGGTTACACTTGATGCTTTCACGATATCTCAAGGGTTGTTCCATACTGGGAAACACCCGAATTCAAACACACTGAGTGATATATTTTAGGTTTAGCCTCGGAGATCCGAAGCATAACCGCATCATCCCTCCCTACCTCGATCACTCAAACAATAACTCTCGCCATGAGAGAAATGAAGTCATGAGTACGTACACTCTACGATCATCATGTATCAATTCTTTTAATACCAACACCGAGCTTAGCTATTGCTTTTAAATGTTAAGCATATACTCGAATTAGAGTCATGTTGGACACACATTACTATATCAAGTTAGCTAATGGGGAATTAGCTGACACATATCAAATCATTAAGGGCCACCGGTATGTATCCTATTCGTCAACATTTCACATCCATGTTATTTTATACAATTGGCAATTTTAGCTTCATCTCAACATTTCACATACATGAGTTTCATGGCTAGGGACGGGATAGTCCTAGCTACAAATAGGGATCGGGTTATCCTACATCTAAACATATGGATTGGGTTATCCTACATTTAAACATAGGGTTCCTAAGAATATACAGTGAAGTCCTCGCCACACAGAATTTAAAATGTACATGGCCTAGAGTCAAGTAAGCTAGACGTCTCCTCATTCTACAGAATTGGCGAACGGTAAACTAGCCGAGTCAGGAGCAGAAATTTCATATCGATCTCGTACCCATTGAGTTGGGTATTTTAGACGTAGTGGTTGGCATGGATTGGCTATCCAAAAATCGAGCCGAAGTCTTCTGTCATGAGAAGATCATTCGCTTACCACTACCGAACGAAGAGACATTTGTTATTCATGGAGAGAAGCACGACACACCATTGCGGACTATAAATTGCATGAAAGCGCAGAAATACTTACGGAAAGGTTGTATTGCCTTTCTAGCGCTTGTTGTCGACAAGAAGGCCGATGGGCCTCAGATGACAGATATTCCTGTGGTAAAAGAATTCCCTGAAGTCTTTCCTGAAGACTTGTCAGGACTACCACCATATCAACAAGTCGAGTTTCACATCGACTTGGTGCCTGGAGCCGCACCCGTAGCTAAATCTCCATATCGATTAGCACCTTCTGAAATGCAGGAATTGTCCACACAACTTCAAGAGTTGTTGGATAAGGGATTCATCAGACCGAGTTTCTCGCCTTGGGGAGCTCCAGTTCTTTTTGTGAAAAAGAAAGACAGGAAATTTGATTGGGGAGAGAAACAAGAGGCAGCATTTCAACATCTTAAAGACAAGTTGTGCATTGCACCAATCTTATCATTACCAGACGGTACCGATGACTTTGTGGTATACTGTGATGCTTCGCATCAAGGATTGGGTTGCGTACTCAGGCAATGTGAAAAAGTTATTGTGTACACGTCGCGCCCAATTAAAAAAGTTCATGAGAAGAACTATACCACTCTCGACCTTGAGTTAGGCGTGGTGGTATTCGCTTAAAAATTATGGCGACATTATTAATATGGTACTTAATGCATTATTTTCACGGATCATAAAAGTCTTCAACACATATTCAACCAAAAAGAATTAAATATACGTCAACGATGTATGTTGAATTGTTGAACGACTATGATTGTGAAATAAAGTACCATCCGGGCAAGGCAAATGTTGTAGCAGATGCCTTGAGCCGCAAGGAACGAGTTAGAACACTGAGAGTTCAAGCATTAGAGAAGATGATTCACAAGCGCTCAAGGAAGAGCATATTCAAGCAGAAACACTTCGAGGCATGAAGGAACAATTAGTGTAAAGAAGATGGAACTTTATACATTATGAGTCGAAATTGGGTTCCATTATTTGGCGGCCTTAGAGATGATATTTTGAGGAAGCACATAGGCCTAAGTAGTGAAAGAATACTACTGGTGGCCTAACCTCAAAAGTGATATCGCGACTTATATCGGAGAATGCTTGACTTGCGCGAGAGTAAAAGTCGAGTAGCAAAATCCCTCGGACTTGTTACAACAACCCGAGATTCCCGTTTGGTAATGGGAACAAATATCGATGTACTTCATTACGAAGTTACTCAGGACCTCAAGAGGTCACTACATGATATGTGTAGTCATCGATAGACTAACAAAGTCCACTCACTTCTTACCGATTTGGTAGAAGGATAATACTAAGAAACTAGCAGAACTCTATCTCAAAGAAATAGTGGCTCGTCATGGAGTGCCTATTTCAATCATTTAAGACCGAGACGGTCGTTTTATTTCTAGAATTTGGAAATAATTTCAACAGGCCTTTGGATCTCATTTGAATCCAAGTACAGCCTTTCATCCATAAACTGACGGCCAGAGCGAACGGACAATCCAAACACTCGAATATATGTTTCGCGCATGTGTTATGGATTTAGGCGGCAATTGGGATACTCATCCACCTTTAGTTGAGTTTTCCTACAATAACCGCTACAATACTACTATACAAGCTGCACCGTTTGAAGCTCTTTATGGTCGAAAGTGTCGCTCTCCACTATGTTGGGCGGAAACAGGCGATAGTTAAGTAATTGGTCCGAAACTAGTCCAAGAGACTACGGATAAAATTTTTTTCAGACCCGAGACCGTATCAAGACGGCTCGCGATCGACAAAAGTGCTACGCAGATGAAAGACGAAAACCATTATCTTTCGAGGTTGGAGACAAAGTCTTGTTGAAAGTCTCGCCTTGGAAAGGCGTAGCGAGGATCAGTGAACGTGGAAAGCTTAACCCACGTTACATTGGACCATTTGAAATCTTAGAAAAGATTGGCACTGTTGCCTACAAGTTGAAGTTACCAGATGAACTTAACAGTATGCACGACACGTTTCATGTGTCGAATCTTAAAAAGAGTCCAACACAAGCAACCGTTATCATTCTATTCACATTGACGACAAACTCCAATTCACTAAAGAACCTGTTGAAGTCATGGACTGTAAAGTCTAGAAATCATGGAGGAGTCGTATCAAATTATTAAAATGTACGTTGGAACTCTCGACACGGACCCGAGTATACTTGGGAACGTGAACATTGAATCAAAGCCAAATACTCTCACCTGTTCGAGTAGTCTCCTGTATAGGATGACTCAGCTTGAATTTCGGGACGAAATTCTCAATAACAGGGGGAGAATGTGACAACTGCCACTTTCGGGTAATTTACTTACATTTAAAACAGTGATTTACATTATACAAGCATGTGTTTTGAATATTCTGACTGCATGATTACATGGTATACATCTTAGAAAACTCATGGAATATTCATTGGTTATTACACATGATTCATTTGTTTTGGGTACATTTGAAATAGTGCAAACAATTCACCGAAACAACTAGAGTAGTGCCTAGTGAACGGTAGTGCTGACGAAAACTCCGGATCCGCAGAAAACATCTAAAATGACATCTTTAGGACTCGGATGAGAGTCCAATATCAATTATATATTAAACCCGATATGGGAATACAAGAGTTCGGGTAATATTTTACCGATGTCCGGTAGCACTAAAAACTGCCGAAAAGCACTAAAAGAGACGATTTCTATACTTTTCCGCAGAAATTCTGCAGAAATCAGTTTTGTAATATTTTTACAACATGTAAAAATATTATTTAACATATAATTCATATGAGGATACTTTCGGGTATCATCCGAACCAATAACTACATCAATTCATACAAGTTACACAACTTAGCGTTCAAATAACGTCTAACCGAAACAATTCGAAACGAATATCCGAACAATGTCGGATCTTTTTTTTAGTGACCATCTAATATTATTTAGATCATATTAGACTTATAATGGTCACTTAACACCTTCTTAACACATTTATACACTTGAAACATTTAAACACCAAAACACCTAAACTTTGCTAAAAGTTTCTAACACTTTACACAATTAATAACATTTCAACAATTCAAGACCCCCCCCCCATGGGTGAACGTTTTATGTGGGTCCCACACCCATATTTCACATGCAAAATAACTAGATATTTTCTATAATTACAAGTGGTGTTACAAGTGGATGATGTTGGTGATAAATTAACAACTTACTAACTAAGTAACTAGATATTTTTATTATGTTGCAAGTGGTTAAGTTGGTGGATGATTATATCATTTAATCACATAAGTTTACTAGCATTTTAATACCACTTTACACCTTTATTTACACACACATAAGAAAACTCTTTCAATCTTCATCATTTCACCAAGAACACCATCCAAAAACCCAATTATTTTTATCACCTCCTTCATGATCAACATGGATTTCCAAGTAACATAAGGTGATCTAAAGCTATTGGAAGTAAAAGGAAGGGTTTTCATCCATACAAAAGTGTTCTATCATCAAGATCATCATCTTATTAGTTCATAATAATCTTCTAAGATCATCCCTAGCCTAGTGCTAGAAGTAAGCTTCTTTATCTATTTTTTTTTTATACAAATGTATTAAGATTATGATTGTTATTATTGCTAATAATAACCAAGAAAATCATACATAATATACATGAAGAAAATACAAAGAAGCAAAGATAAAAATCATGATATAATTATGATTGTTTATATTATGATCTAAGACTTGATATATGCTTATTTAGTCTTGTTATGATGTTTATGATGCAAATAAATTATTAGAAGATGTTTTAAGTTATGAGCTAAAAATTATGCATGTTTATGTTAAAGGGTTTTTAACATAAAGGATTAATGGATGATCATAACTATTGATCTTGTGAAAATATATAAGGTTTTTGGTTAAAAACAATACTCTCACAAGATTATAAAAAGTAACATACAACTAGAGATTTTTATAAAAGTTGTTAAAACTAAAATTAAACTTGGTTTTTGAACTTGTTAGCATATGAAATAATCATGGTTAAAACCCTACATGATTTGGAGATCATTTTGATAAGTTTATGTTATAAAAATCTCATATGTTTTAGTTAAGATGTTATGAGTAAATTGATGATGAATTTGAAAAGAAAATGATATGTTTATCTAAACATGGCAAAGTACATAATACAAAGGTTATATGGCCAATTTTTCTTAGAAATCATAGGTTAGAAAAATTATCATTTTTAACAAAGTCTTTACAAGATTAGAAAGTGGTCTTTCTAAAAACAAAAATAGATATAAATATATATTTTTGGGAAAATATATATTAGTGATCTTAACAAGTTATTTACTATGTGTTTATTATTTGTATTAGTTATGTACAATAATTAGGTATTTGATAACAATGATACAAATAAATACAAGACACATTTACAAGTAAAGACTTACAAGAATACATATATACACACTTGAATACAATTTACGGATCATTTGGACATCGGATACAACTTATGGACAATTCGGACGACGGGCGAATCTTTGAACATATCGCCATTCCGAGGAGTTACTACGACGTTTAGACGATCTTTCGACACGAAATATAAGTATCCTATCGATAACAAATTTTGGATGTTTATAAACTTATAAAAACTAGTATGTTTTTATTTACTAACAAGTGTACTTAGTAAATTTTTATAAAAAGGTTTTTATAAAAATGAAAGGCTTACACTTACTAGTGGGCTAAATTATAACAAATGGGCTTATTATACTAGTGGGCTATTTTTATAACAAATGGGCTTATATTACTTAATGGACTACTATTTTTCTTAATGGGCTTATCTTCTTAATGGGCTTATCTTCTTAATGGGCTTATCTTCATAATGGGCTTAACATAAATTCATGGGTTAAGCCCAATACCAAACATATGGGCCAAGGCCCAATAATATTGAAGCCCAACACTTTTGAGGCCCAACACTATTGAAGCCCAACACTATTTAAGCCCAACACTATTTTGGCCCAACACTATTCAAGCCCAACACTATTCAAGCCCAACACTATTCAAGCCCAACACTATTGAGGCCCAACACTATTGAGGCCCAACACTATTTGAGGCCCAACACTATTGAGGCCCAACACTATTGAGGCCCAACACTATTTGAGGCCCAACACTATTTGAGGCCCAACACTATTGAGGCCCAACACTATTTGAGGCCCAACACTATTTGAGGCCCAGCACTATTTAAGCCCAACACTATTTGAGGCCCAACACTATTTGAGGCCCAACACTATTTGAGGCCCAGCACTATTTAAGCCCAATAACTTGAAAACATGGGCTTGGCCCAATGATACTATTATTGGAAACACAACTATACAAGTGATACATACAAGACACGAGATTCAGCGGACGAGATCCGACTATACAACTCATTCATCGAATACAAAGTTAACGAACATTTGAACAACTCATTCATCGAATACACAGTTAACGAACATTTGAACAACTCATTCATCGAATACACAGTTAACGAACATTTGAACAACTCATTCATCGAATACACAGTTAACGAACAGTAAGGACATACAAGTCTTACACATACTCAAGACACAAGACTTGTACTCAAGTTCTTTTCAAAGACCGAAGTGTCTAACAAAAATAAGAACGTTTGTAGGTCGCCACGCTATTCAGGACGACCGCACGTGAGATCTTATTTACATCTATTTTCAGGACGCAATACAGTGAGTTCATGTTCCCCTATTCATTTAAATGTTTTACAAACTTTACAACTATCGGGGAGGATACATGTTCAGGGTATGTTAAAGTTAGGTAATGAAACACCATAGATCATGTGCGAATTAGGGCCTTACTATAAGCACCATTAATCCAGATTGGACCAAGGAACAAAGGCTTAGATCTAATGGGTTTTGGCGAGCCCCACTCTTGGTCATGGACCCCTACGGAAGAGTGCGTTTGTGTCCCAGTCGATAGGAATCGGCATAAAATCGTCTAGGGTTGGTTTGCTTCCTCTTTCGGCACACATATTAATGTCCTTGCAAAACATTAATGATCAACGATTTCATTGACGCTTTACATACTACAACTCACATTTTTCATACATCGTTTACAACTAAATTGCATGAATTCACCAACTTTTGTTGATGTTTTCCAAACTTAACATGTATTTCAGGAAATTAGTCGACCTGGCAGACATTTCAGTCAAGGAAAGCAAGTATCAAGACTCCATGCCACCATTTGAAGGGTTTGCCCGTTATATACCGCCTCTTTGCGGTGATATAGTGGTCAAAGCCTTGACATTTTAAGACTTACATTTTTATGTATAAAACGATGACAACTTATTTTCACTTGATGGTTTGTAACCAATACATTCAACTTATGTTGCATTCCTTTGGGAAACACTTATGTAGTGGCAATGGCAATGGAGTATGTTTTATTCATATAGTTTGTTCATGTACATCGATATTTATGCAATGAAAACCATACAGATCACACCTTGCGTTTCCGCTACGAGCGGGTGTGACAGTGTCTGAGCCAGAAATAGTGGCTGAAGAGGTTTCTGCTGATAATACGATAGATATTGAAGAAATAGCTGCTGAAGTGTATTATTATCAGTCTGAACAGGAGGTTTTGGGAAGTATAATGAAATCTGTATTGCCTCCTAACATTTCTGAATCTTTTGCAGGTTATTTTGAAGAACCGACGACTGGATCGTGTCCAAGATACGAAGAAAAGAAAGAAATTGTCGAAGAAATAATAGACATGACAAAAGATTTAACTGGAGAGACATTGAAGGATATAGCTGACAAAGCTCTCATGGCGAAGCTAAGAGAGGTAGACTCAGAACTCAAGAAGTCAGAGTCTGTCAGTACCGTGTCAGTCAAACAGGAGTCTTGTTGGTCCCGTTGATACAGGATCTGATCGTAGGAACAAGATGAATCGATTTCCTCTTAGTGTGCGGAATCCATTAAGACAAATCACAGATTTATGCAACAGAGAATTCAACGTTTAACTTCTTGTCTGTTCGTTCTATTAATCGTTCTGAAAGTCACAAAGTTCCGGTGAACGTACAGACTACCCGTGCGTATGTCCAAAAGTCCTTACAAAGTTGCACCGGACCTACTATATATAGACAGACTCAGGATACTAATAAGTGTTGTACGTGCGGGTGGGCTATCCGTGCGTATGACTCACCCGTACGTGTGGTCATCCGCGCGTATGACTTATCCATGCGGATAAGTCATCCGTGCGTATGGCCATACGTGCGTATTGCCATCCGTACGAGTTAAACTTGTCCCAAACAACACTTTTACATTCAGACCCTATTCCTGAGTTGTCCTGCTAACTACATACATACATTCAGACAAAATACATAAACACAGAACAAAATATGACTACATGCTGACGGAAGCTACAGACGTAATGTACTAACAGACTCCCCCTCGGATGTAGCTGTAGTACCTTCCAGCATAGACTTTAATTCCTTCTGCTGCGCCTTCGCTCACGCGCTTTCTCTCTTCTTTTCTGTGCTTTTTCCTCCAACATTCTTTTTCTCTTTTGTCTTCCCTCAGTCAACCACCAATGTCTGTAGACAGGATCTCCATCACGTTTCCGTTCCCATCTTGGAATTTTGTCTTCTTCAGATTCAATTGGTGTCTGATCTGTTGGAGGAACAATTCCCAAATTACGTCTTCCCCGTTCAGCAGCTCTTTCAGCAATCTTATTGAAATGTTGTTCACGCTTGTATACTTTCAAAAACTCATCAATCTCTAGATCTCTCCATTTAGTCTTCCAGTATCTTCCAGAGTTGATGTCTTTTGCGTAACAAACATCCACAACCTTTTGATATTGCAAAGCTTGCTCTCGATCAGGTCTCTCGTAGACTATCTTGTTGTAGAACAAACAATCAATATCCTTCTTTGAGCAGTTAACAAGCCACATAGGATCTAACACACAGATCCTTCTAGCTTCTCCTGTGGACTTGTTGTTTAACGAGATTATTGCTTCAGCTGTAGTTTGATTATACAACCACCCTTCAAACTCATCGTGGAAATCTTGCTCCATCGCCCTTAACGGCGTATTCTTCAAACAACTTGGAGGTTTGATATCCAGAGTGATATCCTTCTCACCACTTTCTAGAATTTTGACAATCCGTTGAGGAAAGAGTGGTTTCCAATCAGGATATCTTTTCTCAGCTTGCAGCTTCACATAATTCCATAACCTCTGATCGTGCTGCTTCACATCTAACCCATGGTAGAATTCTTTGATGTTCTTTGTTTTTACCAGCTCATCTATATCCCACCAAGGCAAAGTTTTGATATCAGCTAAGAACTCAAAGTACTGCACTCCCTGTTCTCTTCTGATTGCATAAACTTTTAAGTCTTCCAAATATCCCCATGAGAGAATGTCACCCCAAGAGAGTTCTTTGTCATGTGTAAAGAATTGAAGTGCCCGAAGTTTCTTTCTCTCTTTTGGCATGACTTTGTACCATTTCTTTCTTTCTTCTGCCAAATTTTCTCTCAGAATAGTATCAGGAATACCTTCTGCAGACACTTTCTCCACTATCTTCCTTCTAATTTCATCAATATTTCGATCTTTGAACATTTCCGTCAACGAAGGAAATGTTGCATCAATCCCAGAGTAATGAAAACGAACTTCATCATCAGATGAATCTGAAGCATCTTCAACAATTACATCGTTGTAATTATCAGCTTCAAATGCATATCTTGTCTCGAATACATCTTCAGAAGTTTCAGGAATCTCATCTTCAATATCGAACTTAAATTTACCTTCTTGCAAACCCAGTTCCTCTAACATTTCTTCCCTTGTTCTACTAACCTCAATCACCTCTTGACTTTTATCTTGTAAGAAAATGACAGTGGGATTTGTAAGGAATACCTGATCTGAATGTTGCTTTCCAGAAGTGGAAGTTTCTTGATGATCATCATCTTCTTGCTCGTTAATCTGATCATTCAGAAAATCCTCTATCCTTTGTTCATCAATAGGATTCTTCACAATTAATCCTGACGAACCTTGATCATCGTCATCATTCTTCTTATCATCATCTTTCTTATTCTCATCGTCTTTCTCATCATCGTTGTCTTTTTCTTCATCTTCATCTGCTTCATCATCTACAAGAAGTTCTTCATCAGAATCACTAACTTCTTCACCCTGAGCCTTCTTCGCTTCTTTTCTCCTTTTCATAACTTTTATTCTGTAAAGACCATCTTTTGTGTTGAGTGGCACAGTTTCAGCTTTACCAACAAGAACAAACTGCTTTGTCTTCCATTCAAGTAGTATCACTTCTTTGGCCTTTTTCTTCTTTTGTGCAACAGCAACTCTACGAATGATTTCATCAGAATCAATGATTTGAGAAGGCACTCCAACCAACATGAAATCTTGATCATGTACAACTTGTTCTTGAGCATTTTGTTCTTGAGCAACTTGTTCTTGAGCATGTTGAGCATCAATCATTTCAGCATCATCTTGAAGAGAAGAACCACCAGCTTCTTGAACATCTTCAATTATACTTTTGTTCTTTTGGACAGCATCCTCAATCAGTCTTCGTTCTCTTTCAAGTCTTCTCTCTTCAACTTTCTTTACTTCAATTTCATTGTAAGCAGCATGAACATCCTTCTTCAAAAGATTTTCCACAACAGAATATAACATCTTGAGTTGTTCATCTTTCATCACTTTGTCAGCTTTCATGGCTTCCATCTCCAACTTCATTATTTTCATTTCGTTTGAAGTAGATTCACTCATTTCACTGACCACCTGATTGAGTGTTTGATTTACATCTTGGAGATTCTTGTTCAGTGAAGAAATTTCTGCTAGAAGAGCTTCAATCACTTTAGTGTTACTATCACCATCTTCTTTTATCTTCTTCATAGTGCGTTCATCCTGGATTATCACCGTTCTAAGTTGATCATGAGCTTTCATTATCTTCTTCACTTGCTCTTTTAAAAGATCACGTTCATTTTCAGCTTTTTCTTTTTCTTTCTCAAGATCTTTGACTTTCTTTGCAAGAATTCTCACTGCATCATTGTTGAACAAGTCACCATCAAAATTCAGATCTTCTAATGGATCACCTGAAGCAGGTGGCATATAGCTAAAGAAATAATCTGAGTCTTTTGGTCGTGAGGACGATTCTGGAATCTCTATGTTTTCTGGTACTTTTGGAAACTTTGAATAAAATTCTCCAGCATCAGTAACTTCAATGTAGTCATCATGATCAGTCTGCTTTTCTGCTTCTGTTTCTTGTGATTGAGGAGATTCAACATGTTGAGTATCTTTGCCATCATGTTCCTTTTGAACTTGACTTTCTCCTTTTCTAGCTCGAACACTTCTTGGAATGAGACCTGTTACAACTGCTTTTCTTTTCTTGATTTGCTTCTTTGGATTCTTGGGTTCATAAGTTGAGTCTTCTTCGTCTGACCCTTTCCTTTTCTTTGGAGACTTCTTCTTTAACTGAGCTTTTCCTTTTCCAAGAGTAAGTGGATCAAGTTCAGATTCTGATATTGTGGTTTCAGAATCATCATTACTTGAAAGATCTTGAACAACTCCTTCTTGATCTTTAACACCTTCTTGATCTTTAACACCTTCTTGATCTTTAACTCCTTGAGCAGCATCCTCATTCTTCTTTAAGAAACTTTCAAGAGATTGTGATAATAACTCAGTTCCTTCTTGAATAACAGCTGACGGTTCCAGAACTTTTTCATCTATCAATGTGTGCTGCTGTTTTCTAGAAGATCCTGCAAAACAGATGTTTCACAAATTCATTAGAAATTTTCATAAGATAAAATTCTAATTTCCTTATGACTCCCCCTTTCACAATACCCTTTTTCACATTCTTTGGAATAGAAACTGTAGGGGACGTCTTTGGAGTTCTCTTCCTTTTTCCATCTTTGACACACCACCATCTTGTATCCTTCTTATAGAACAAACTCATCTTGTCATCTTCATTATCAGAATTGCTGTCTTCATGTCTCCACACATCATTCTCTGGAGCTACATAGTTTGGATTTGAAATTTTGCAGATCATTCTCTTTGCTCCAGGATTTGGACCTTTGATCAATCTGCTGATTGTATCTGGTGTCATGTGCCTCAGACCCAAAATGTCACTACTACTCTTTTCTAAATCTTGAAACTGATCATCTATCAACATCTGGACAAACCTAGGATACATAAGAAACCTCTTGCTTCCATCCTTTATATTCTCAGACATGTGATCAAAAATTACTTGAGAGATATTGTATGGTCTGTTCAGAACAAGACAAGCAATGATATTCATGATGTAATCTTGAGTTTCATCATATCCACCTTTTTTGTGTGACAAAGCATGAAGCACACAATGAGTCATGAACTTATAAGCATGGCTAAAACTTGTCTTCTGCATTCTTCCATTCACACTCCCAGCAAAACCCATCCTACACCACAATCCTTTTACTAATCGTTCAGAAACTATGGTTGGATCACTATCATTGTCTCCTAAATTCAAAACTCTCCTTATATCACCAACTGTCACTTTCATCTCTAAATCTACATCTTTTCCATTCTCATCTTTCTTTGATACAGCTGAATAAATGGTCTTATCACTTTCTTCGTATCTTGCAGCAGTCCAAAAACGTTTCACATGCGATTCATATACTACTGTCTTATCAGTTAAGGCCTTAGAAACTCTACTTTCCCTCAAAAATTTTGCAACATCTTGAACTACTGTGTTTTCGGTATACACATCATCCAAAGTACAATATATATTATGAGCTTTATCCCAATCCTGCAGAAATTTTATTCATTTTAAAATTTTGGGATCTCAAAATATTTTGTCAAGAAAAGACTTGTTGCAAGATATGACACTTGAAGAGTTATCCGTACGCATAACTTGTCCGTGCGGATAAGTTGTCCGTGCGGACAACTTGTCTACATCGCGTATAGCCACCCGTGTGTACAGCAAACCATAGTCCCGGATTGCCATCCGTGCGAACAACATAGCATTGCCACGGATTGTCATCCGTGCGTACAACGTAGTATTGCCACGGATTGTCATCCGTGCGTACAACATGACATAGCTACAGACTACCATACGTGCGTACAGCATAACTTGCTACGGATTGCCATACGTGCGTACAGCATAACTTGCTACGGATTGCCATACGTGCGTACAGCATTACTTGCCACGGATTGCCATACGCACGTACAAGTTGTGTGTGCGGATACAAGTCACAAATGAAGAACAGTTTATGAACATCAAAAATTTCTATGACAAAATCTAAAATTGAACATAGATCTACACAGAGAATGTTAAGACGATCAAAATCCTATGTTCAATGATGTCTAAAAAGTCCTATACACATGTCAATTTCACAAAAATCTAGCCGACAATACGTATCGTTCAATCATCAGATCTACAAGATTTTATCATGTTATAACACAAATTAAACCGGTAAAATCCTGGATCTAAGCATTCCGAACAAGAAACTATGAATTATTCATGACAAAACGAGCTAACACATGATAGATCTGAGATATAAGGCTCCGAAAGAACAGATACGTGATGAACAGCGATGAACAGACATTAAACAATGGATTATTGAAAATTTGAGTTAGGAAAACATACCTTTGCCATTGCTAATGTTGTGTTAACCAACGAAAACAACGATCCGTGCAAAGAATTCCGAAATCAGAAAGTCAAAGTGTGAGAGAGAAAGAGTGTTGTGCGTGCGTATAGCTTTGACTGACTCTTTGACTCTCTATTTATACTAACATCAGACACGTATGGTCACCCGGGCGCATTGCCATCCGTGCGTATGACTACCCGTCCGGATGAACATCCGAATGAGGCACACTTTACTTTTTCAATGAAAACTTTGATTTTTCTCAACATTTGTCAGATTTTAGAAATCCACTTAAATTGCTTGGTTCAAATTAATGACCCAAGGAACTTAATTTGTCAACCAAGTCCAACTTAATGACCTTGGTTGACCTGAAGCAAAACATACTGACTTTTGAAAATTTTGTTCAAACATTTTTTCTGAAAGATTACAAGTATCAACTTAATGAACTTGTGTTTCACACTATCAATTACAGATTAGTCATGATTAGCTCCAAACTCATCTTCCAATCCAGAAATTTCCTGCATCTTCTATCACTTTCGAATCCGAAGATCAACTCTCCACTTTGGTTTGTCGAAAAATAAAGCAGAAAAATAAAATCTTTTTGGGATTTTTAATGAAGCAAGAAGAATAGAACAGAAAGCAGTAAATGTAAACTATTTACAAACATATTTTTGGTGAGCGTGTTAGGGAATCATATCAGCTTCCGACAAGTCACAAGTACCATTAAGCTTAATTTCATGCTAAACATTAAACAATTCACCTCGATTGTCGATATACTGATCCATCTTAAATTCTTACACACATTTCAATCTGTTCAGGATACATTTTAGTGTTTTAGAGACTTAAAACTTATACGTGTGTCCCACCTCTTGAATATACTCCCGTATCCAGAATCCCAATAATCAGTCTTACAGGTGAGTATACTACAATGATGTCTGTACATAAATTAGGTATGCGAGGGCCGAGGGATCTCAGGTCAATACTTCCGTATACGCAGAGAGATATCGGCTTCGACTTTTAAGGTGTGTCCCCTTTAGAGGATCTTTTTGCTACAACAGCAGCGTTTATCAATTTTATTGTTTCAGCATGCTGAGGGTTTAATGCTATGTTTCAAGCATTTGCAGAAAGTATTATCCAGGGACTAGGTCAGAACTACCGTTCAGCAGAAGTCCCGGAATAATACCCCAGACATCATTGAGAATAAAGACCTAGTATATCAGATTATGAAACCTTTCAAACGAGATTTCAGGGGTTACCTATATATCCAAGTGATGTTCCCCACGAAATAAGCAAGTAAGATTTTAGGTTTATATCCCGAACAAATCTACTAAATGTGTAAAAACCTATCGACACATCATTAGTGAGACTGTTTAACATATTTGAACTTTCCATTTCTTTAGCGTACAGTAACCGTCTAGCTGATGTACTATCATTTTCCCTTTTTACACAAACTCTTTTTGAAATTTTATCATGTTTTTGGGTTTTTGAAATTTTCTAATGTTTTTGGCTTTTTCGAATTTTTTATTGTTTTTGTATTTTCTGAAAATAAAACTACTATCTCCCCCTAAAAACCAAAACAAGTAAAAATTCGACAAACCATTGCAGATTGTTTCTCAACATCATCTACAGTGGCACCTTCATCAACGCCAACAATTTCCTCCGCATCCGATAGCAACTTCATACCATTAAGTTTCAAAAGATATTTAAAGCGAGTTTTGTCAAAAGCTTTGGTATGTAAGTCAGCTTTTTGTTCATCGGTGTGGATTTTCTCTATTCGTATCAACTTCTTCTCGAAACAGTCCCGGATGAAGTGATGACGAATTTCAATGTGTTTTGTTTTAGCGTGATGAACAGGATTTTTTGTTATGTTAATTGCTGCCTCATTATCAACAAAGATAGGGGAGTTAAGAAATTCCAAACCGTAGTCTCGCATCTGTTGCTGGATCCACAAGATCTGAGAGCAGCAGCTGCTAGCAGATACATATTCAGCTTCACAAGTGGATAAAGCGACAGAGGTCTGCTTCTTGCATTGCCAGGTGACCAATCGTGGTCCGAAAAACTGGCACCCCGCTGTTGTTGATTTAGCATTGACTTTGCAGCATCCGAAATCAGAATCAGAATATCCTTCGAGCATGAAGTCGCCATCTTTTGGATACCACAACCCCAGAGATGGAGTTCCTTTCAGGTAGCGTAGAATCCTTTTCACAATTACCATGTGCGAAGCTCTAGGATTTGACTGAAATCGCGCCGCGAGGCAGGTTGGGTACATAATATCCGGTCTTGATGCCGTCAAGTACATTAACGAGCCGATCATGGAACGATATAATGTTTCGTCTACCTTCTCTCCGATGAGATCAGGATGTATCCCATGGTTCGTCGCTAATGGGGTGGACATTGGTGACATTCCTGACATCCTGAATTTCTCCAGAACATCATGAACGTATTTTGTTTGATGTATGAAAGTTCCCTCGGGAAGTTGATCAACTTGAAGTCCCAAGAAGAACTTCATCTCACCCATTGAAGACATTTCAAACTTCTGCTTCATAACTTGTTCAAAATCTTTGCAGAGTTGCTCATTTGTTGACCCGAAAATTATGTCGTCCACATAAATTTGGACAATCAGAAGATGCCCGTCGACTTCTTTTGTGAAAAGAGTGGCGTCTATCTTTCCTCGAGTGAAGTGGTTGGCTAACAGATGTTGAGACAAGGTCTCATACCAGGCTCTCGGGGCCTGATGTAAGCCGTACAACGCTTTGTCAAGGAGATAAACTTTATCTTTGTGAATTGGGTTGGTGAAGCCCGGTGGCTGTCCAACATAAACCTCCTCTTTCACTTTGCCATAGAGAAATGCCGACTTCACATCTAACTGAAAAACTTTAAATCCTTTCCATGATGCGAATGCAAGGAAGATTCTGATAGCTTCAAGTCTTGCGACAGGGGCATATACTTCGGTGAAATCTATCCCCTCCTGCTGACTGAAACCTTGGACAACGAGTCGAGCTTTGTTTCAAATGATAACTCCTCGATCATCCCTCTTGCATTTAAACACCCATTTGGTATTAATCTTTCTGTGACCATCAGGCAAATCTACTAGCTTCCATACGCCAAGCTTTTCGAATTGGCTTAACTCCTCCTGCATTGCATTTACCCATGAATCTTCGGTAAGCGCCTCTTTATACGTCTTTGGTTCTATCTGCGAGATAAAACAACTTAATGAGAATTCAGTTTGTAAAGGAGCAACTGTTGTGTAAAAACATGTAAGCCCTTGATCAAGCTGTCTTCGAGTGCGGACGCCTGATTACAGTTCTCCGATTATCAGTTCCTCCGGATGATAAGAAAGCGTTCTAGGCATCACTTCGCCCGAAACATCTACTTCACTCTCCAAATTTGTGACGTTTTGATCAGCAACTTGTTCACTGACTGGAATAGTTTGATTTGAAAACTGGATTAGCTCCCCCTCAGAGTCTGAATTATCATGATCGAATATTGGTCTGTTTTCAGATTCTTGATTATCATTTTCAACATTATCATGATCTCCAGCATTGCTAGGACCCGCCTCATCATCATTTGAAGCTTGTCTTTTACGATAAGATTCTGCTGGAAACCTTTCATCTTCATATTCTCTAAGAATATCCAACTCATCAAAGAACTCTGGTTCTTCTTCCATGTTGAAAGACTCCCACAAAACATCATAATTGAAACGCCATGAGTCGCCTGGATTTTGTGGAGGCATTGTATGACCTTGGCATTCAACATTTTGAGCTTCAATAATTCTCTTCAGACTTGGAACAAAGACTCGTCGTAAAGGACTTGCATATCCCACAAATATTCCTTCAAAACTCTTCGGACCCATCTTTCCAAAAGGTTCTAGAACTGTACAGGGTGATCCGAACGGTTCAAGATACTTCAAATTCGGTTTTCGGTTATTGATCAACTCAAAGCATGTTTTGTTGAATTTCTTGACAGTGAGAACTCTGTTGAGCGTGTAGCATGCGGCGGAAACAGCTTCTGCCCAGAAATTTATTGGTAACTTTGAATCAGCAAGCATTGTTCTGGCCGTTTCAATCAGTGTCCTATTTTTACGTTCTGCAACTCCATTCTGTTGCGGAGTGTACGGAGCACTGAACTCATGCAAGATACCCCTTTCATCACAATATTCTTCCATATTGTTGTTCTTGAACTCAGTACCATTATCACTTCTAATTCTTCTGATACGCCTTTGGTACAAATTTTCAATCTTTTTGAATAACCCTCTCAATCTGTCAAATGTTTCCTCTTTTGACTTCAAGAATAGCACCCATGAGAATCTGGAATAATCATCAGTGACCACAAGACAATAAAGTTCTCCAGTAATACTTTTGACATTCACAGGACCAAATAAATCCATGTGAAGTCTCTCCAAAGGTCTTGAGACTGAATTGTCTTGCTTTTTGGGGTGTGAGTTTTTCTTTTGCTTGCCTTTCATGCAACTAATGCATTCTTGTTCCAGATGGAAGCCTTTAATGTGAACTCCCAGAACCAAATCATTGTGCACAAGATGATTCATTTTACGAAGATGAATGTGCCCCATCTTACGATGCCACAACTTTGATTCTTTCTCTGTTGCTCTCGAAACAAAACAGTGTGCTTGACCCGTTGTTGTAGTTGCTACAGTCATGTCTAAAACATACAGATCATTCACTCTAGGAGCTCTCATGATGATCCATTCTTCAGGAATAACAAACCCTGGTTTCAAAATCAAACACTCTTTGTCTGTGAAGTGAGTAGTATACATCCGGTCACAAATCTGCGAGATGCTTAGCAGATTATTTTCCAGCTCAGCAATGTAGTTAACCCTCTCAAACGTGACGATCCCGTTGGATAACGTTCCTTCACCAACAATTCTACCACCTTGGTTACCCGCGAACCCCACATAACCTCCATTAATATTTCTGACATCATACAGCAGTGCTGTCTTTCCTGTCATGTGCCGAGAAGCTCCACTATCCATAATCCAACGTGAGACGGATCTCGGAAGCTCCTGCGCATGTCAAAAACATTTAATGAGATTTTGATGCTACCCAAGCCTCTCTTGACTCAGGTAACTTGAAATTAAGGTGAGTTGTTTTAGTGTAAAGTGGTGGAAAGTTTTTATCATTCATTTTAAGGCTTTCAGCAGTTCCATCTTCAACCCTTTTGAATAAAAAATCATCTGGTTGATCAGCTGGTTGATTTTTCTTCACCACATACTTCTTTTCAGAAGTCGATTTCTGTTTCTCATAAAACTTCAAAGGTACATACTTCTTCTTGGTAGAAGATGTTGATTTTTCAGTTTCAGACACCTTTGGTGAATCAACTTTCTTTTCGACAATTTTTGGCTTCCATGTTTGTTGAGGTGAGGCAACCCGTTGGTAAAATTTATCATTTTTAGTTACCGAATTCTTAACAAGTTCAGTTTTGATCTTGGTGTTATCATTTCTCAAAACATTTTTCTCAACAATCAATGGAGCCTTTCCTTTTACAACATCTTTCTTGATAGAATTCTTCACAGTTTCAGTCTTAGGCTTCAAGTTGGTACACTTTCGTGCAATATGTCCAACTTGATTACATTTGAAGCATGTACGGGTGTCAATTACCCGACTTGAGCCTTCAGACTGAGGCTGTGAGGCCTTCTTTTCAAAAAACTCTTTGTTTGATTTTAAAAAGATTTCAGATTCCTCCTCAGAAAGTGAACTTGAATTGTTCACAAACACCTTTTTTACAGCAAATTTCTTGTTTTGAACATTTCTTTTCTGATAATTCTTACCACCCTGATATCCTCCCGACCATTTATTTTGATTGTTGTTAGAAAAACGTGGTGGAATAACAGGTTTCTTATAGTAAGCTTTATCTTTCTCAAAATTCATTTGTCTCTTTGTCTGTTTCAAACTGTCCACTTCAGACAAATCAATTTCAACCAGTTTGAAAACATTTTTCAGTTTGTTCACATTAACATTTTCCAGAGGAAACTCAAAGTCTGAATACAACTTATCAGAACCAGACATCTTGTACATCACAAGACCCGGTTCATCATTTAAGTTGTTTTTAGATTTTGGTTTCGGAATGTAATTGTTCAGAAAACATTCTTCATCTTCAGTCGAATCACTATCCAAGACACTTTCAGCCATGCCTTTTATGATCTCAGTTTGAACACTGTCATCGGATGATGATGATGAAGAAAATGTCACATCTATTGATTCTGGCAATTTTATCTCATTTGTTTCAATATCATCATTAACCAACCCAGATTGCTTCTTTGAGAAATTGTTTAGAACAGGTGGCGGAACTTGATGAAACCCCACCCCAGTTCCATCACAGTATACATCTTCGCCAGCTTTGGTTTTTCCAATGGGTTTTGGAACAATGTGTTGCAAAACAAAGCTTGCAGAGTTGTAACTGCTCAGTTTCAGATTAATTCGCTCATTCTCAATTTTAGCTTCTTCAAACTGAAGCTTCAATTTTGCAATTTCATCAAGTTGTTGGTTGATTAACTCCTCTTTTACTCGAAGAACCCCTGATAGTTGAAGATTTTCTTTTGTAGTTTTACTGTTTCTCTCATCAGAATCTTTAACCGTTCGCTTTAGCTTCTCAAAATTTTCAGAAATTTTACGACTTTCAAGAATCAACTTTTCATTTTCTTTTCTTATTCTTTCAATGTCATTTTTATCATTTTCAATTTTATCAGCTAATTCTTTTGATCTACCATTTGAAGCTTTCAGCATTTTGTCACGGTTTAAGATTTGATCTTCAACACTTTTGACTTTACTAGTCAACTCTTCAATCTTCTTACCACTGAGGTAAGTGATTGTACTACAAACTTTGCACTCTTTCATGCAATTTTTGCAGTCATTTTCTGATTTACCATTCTTACCTGACTCAAGTACACCATTTGAACTGACCTTGTTTGTTGACTCAGTTCCAGAACTAGAAACTACCTCAAGTTCTTTTGCTGCAAGAACTTTTTCAGCCATCTTCCTCAAGTTCTCAGCCGTTAGCTCTTGTGATGTGTCAATGATCCCATCATCAGCATTCTTTGACTTTGGTTTCTGTTCTTCTTCTTTGACTTTTTCTTCTTTCTCTACTTGTTTCTCTTCACCACCTCCCCACCATTCTCTTTGTCTAGCTTCTTCTTCCTCGGCAAATTGTTGGGTAAGAGCATCAACACTGATGGAATCTGGGTTAACTGCAATGTTTCCTTGAGGATCAAGGTAACACTCTCTGTCGGCATCCCACCTTTTTGCTCTTTTTGCTTCTTTGTAAGTGTTATAAATTCTGCTCATTCTGGTTTGGGCTTTCATTCTTCGGTTGACGAATTTTTCTTCTTCAGTTCTAATGTCTTTAAAAGGAATAATCTTCGTCACGAATGCATAACCCACAGCATCTTCTTCAGGCAATAGCTCGCTCCAATCATAACCTTCGTCATCATGGATCACGGCAAGAGCTCTAGACTTCTCTTTGTTGTCTTCAACTTGCTTCAATCTAGGTGGCTCGGATTTATTCTGGTGATAGATTGCTCTCTTGTAATAATCATCTCTGAAAGGGTTTTCTGACTCATCAGCATATGCATTTCTGCATTCTCGTTTGAAGTGACCCTTCTGCTTACATTTGAAGCACGTCACTTTCGATTTATCAAACCCCAGCTTAGTAGATGCACCACCAATTGTCTTTCTGCCGGTAATTTCCATGAATCGTTGTGCTCTACGAATAGCACTGGCCATAGCCCAACGAATATCGATCAGCTCCATTTCCTCGGGATCAATCTGATCATAATCTTCTTTCGTCAAATTGGTATTACCTATCTTCCCGGCTACTAACCCTTCGTATGACTCCAACACAGAAGCTAGAAAGATCATCTGCTGTTTGGCCGATTCTTCATCAAAATTTTGAGCATTCTTCAAATCGATTGCAATGTTGCAAGAAAACGCGTTCTTAGGAACAGATTGTTGTTGACTTGAAGAGTTTGAAGAAGATCCTTGACTTGGAGTATTGGATGAAAAACCTCCATGAAAACCACTGTTTGAGCTTTGACTTTCTTTTCTTGAAGTATTTGTGTTTTCAGCGGAGAAAGCAGTTCCTGGAGAAACATTCTTGGGAATCATACTCTTTGGATAGTACAACTCCATGTTTTGTTGGTATGATGAATGACTAACTTTGTTTTTCTTTATCTCCAATTCATGACTTTCTAGTCTTTCAATCAGTAAGTCGACAGTCAAACTTTCAGGTTTGATTGTGTTCTTTAACATCAGTGCATAGTACTGCCAATCCATCTCGTCTGGTAGTGAATCGAACAGTTTGTCAACTAGCTCCTTTGGAGGATAGTTTATTCTGTGCCTCGCCAATTCCAACTTTAAGTGTCCAAATCTTTCAATCATTTTACAAACAGATTCACCTTTTAAGCATCCGAACAAATCAAACTCCTTTCGCAACAATTTCTTTTTGTTTTTGATAATTTCTGCACTTCCTACACATTTTTTATTTAACTTTGCCCATAGATCTTTTGCGTTTGTGTATTCAATGAGTGAAATAATGTCGTCTCTTACGGACTGGTGAATCAAAGCGATGCATTTTTGTTCAGCTATATATTTCTCTATTTCTTCTCCTTCTGACAAATTCTCACAATCTTGTCTTTCTGAAGCATAACCGTTCTTTAAGTTCTTCCAGCTCTGATATGCGAAAGCTTTCAGCCATTCTTCGAATCTTTTTGCCCACCGATTATATTCTTCGATTGCCATTAGCTTTGGTGGTTTGTTGTAGGTACCATATGCGCTTTCAACACTTAGAGCATCGGATAAAGTTTTCTTTGGATTCGGATTGGGATTATCATTTGAACGATTGGAAGTATCGTCTCCAGAATTACCCGCGAAGGCATACATCTTACTGAAGGGATTCATGAATTCTTCCATTTTTTCGTACCTGAAACAATTTTTCAAACACTTAGACAATTTTCACAAATTCTAAAAATATCAAACACTTGAACCGGATAGTTATCCGTTCGAACAGAAATACGAATGGTGACAACGCTTATCCGTACGGACGGTAATCCGCTCGGATGGTTGTGCGTACGGGTAGCTTTGACTTTTTGACTATTCTGGTTATCCGCACGGGTTGTAATCCGTGCGTGTAACAATGATGATGTCAGCAAACAACTTGCAATAACTAACTAAACCAAACCGCTTAGACAGCTGTCCGCACGGGCGAATGACGTCATCAAATACGAACACCTAATCATGATTTTTGATGAATTTGATCCGGTTTTAGATTGAATCTGATTATGAAACTAAGTAGGATTATACTTTGAATGATTGCGAGTTGATTGATATCGATTTTAACAAATTTTAACCGTAAATTCTTGCTCTATTTTAAGTTTTTCTGATTTTATGGTGACAAATGAAGAACAAATGTAAAATCTGAGTAGATGTAGAAGAAATCTGTCAAATTTCCGTTGAAATTTGAATCAAATCTGCAACAGAAGTCAAATCTCCGGTGAAATTCGACTTTGATCGGTGAAAAGAACTTGAATTCCGGTGAATTCAGTGTCGTTGATCTCGATTCAGCTCCCTGGATGCTCTGATACCACTTGTTGGTCCCGTTGATACAGGATCTGATCGTAGGAACAAGATGAATCGATTTCGTCTTAGTGTGCAGAATCCATTAAGACAAATCACAGATTTATGCAACAGAGAATTCAACGTTTAACTTCTTGTCTATTCGTTCTATTAATCGTTCTGAAAGTCACAAAGTTCCGGTGAACGTACAGACTACCCGTGCGTATGTCCAAAAGTCCTTACAAAGTTGCACTGGACCTACTATATATAGACAGACTCAGGATACTAATAAGTGTTGTACGTGCGGGTGGGCTATCCGTGCGTATGACTCACCCGTACGTGTGGTCATCCGCGCGTATGACTTATCCGTGCGGATAAGTCATCCGTGCGTATGGCGATACGTGCGTATTGCCATCCGTACGAGTTAAACTTGTCCCAAACAACACTTTTACATTCAGACCCTATTCCTGAGTTGTCCTGCTAACTACATACATACATTCAGACAAAATACATAAACACAGAACAAAATATGACTACATGCTGACGGAAGCTACAGACGTAATGTACTAACAAGTCTGATCAGAAATCTGATGTTCAGGAGGTCAAAGTGTCTGAGTCTGAATTGGAAAATGTCGGTAAACTAGATGTAAAAACTGTTTGTGATGAACAGGTTGATGAGAAAGTCGTTTCAATTCCTGAAACACCATGCCAAAAGTGTTTACAACCATGCATGGAGTGTCTTGAAAAAGACACTAAGTATCAGGAAATGAAACATCATGCAGACATGCTGAAATTTGATCTGAGCGAAGTAAAAGAAGCATATGACAAACTGGCTAAATATATCAAAATGATTCAAAATGAAAGTCTTGAAAATGACAAAGCCACGAAATTGCTAAAATCAACTGTTTTGGATAAACAAAAAGAAATCAATTTTCATCTGGACACCATTGCTTCATTAAAAAGGGAATTGGAGTTAACAAAAATTGAAAATGAAAGAATTGATAAGAAGTTGATGAGTTATATTGCATCTTCATATGTGATTGAACAGATTGTCCCGAAACAGCCTGATGAAATACCAGTCTTTAAGAGCGTTCCACCCCCAATGTGGAATCATTATACACAGAAATATCCAGATGGGGTGGAAACTGCTTTGAATCTCAAATTGAGATCAATTGAGGATGATTTGCCTGAAAGCATCGATGTTACATTCTCTGCATCCGATACTGACAACGAATCACATATCATCAAGACTGTTGTCGATCAGGTGTTAGATGAAGAGAGTGATAACTCTGATATTGAAGTTATGAAATCTCATTCTGAGAAGTCTGTTACTGATTCTGAAGATGAGGGTAACTTTTTAGATTGTTTCATACCGAAATCAGACAAGAGTACGAATGATGATCTGATTATGGTGGTTTACACTATGATTGGAACGGACAAGCTTTATTCTGATTTTGAGTATCCTCTTCAGAATGTTAAGATTGAAAATGTTGAGAAAGTTTTCAAATTGGTTGAAATGGACATTAATGTGGTAAACAACAAAGAATTTTTTTCGAAACCTAAAAAGTCATTTGTTACAACACGTGTCAACAACTCGGGGAAAAAGGAATGGGAAGGTAATGGTAACAAGAAAAATGGTAACAACTTTAAAAACAAAGGAATTGGTTTTGAGAAAAAGATGGCTAAGAAGGTTGTCAAGCCAAAAGATAAAATGAATGATGTTTTTGTTGTTGGACCAAGTGTGGATGATGAGAAGGAATACATTTTTAGTTAAAAAGCAGTTGACGATTTCAATACGGCTAAGAAACTGAAAGTAGAGTCATTCAAGTCAACTTTTGTCGAATATGACAAAAGAGTTTGTTATCGCTGTAATGAAATCGGGCACATGGCAAAACAATGCAAGAAAGTTTTCGAAAAACCTGTCATTAAATCTGTTGTTCAAAAACCTCGACCTAAGTCACCAGTTGACAAAAAGGGTAAAAAACAAATGGTTTCACCAATCCGCATCTTGAAAAGAGGTGAATCATTGAAGTCGGAAGATAATCCGAAATCGACATTCGAAATTGGCGAATCTTCAAAGTCACAAAAGACTTCAAAGATTTATCCGAAAACAAAAAAATTTTAAACTCAATCATGGGTAGTTAAACCAAAACAATCAGTTGAGGTGAAGAAAATGGAGAATGAGTTAAAGTTTGATTCAAAAGTCTTTAATCCCAATGTTCTAAATATTTTTGGAAAAATGGTTGACAGAAAAGTCAAAGGGGTAAAGGAATTTTATGAATCAAAAGTGGTTGCTAATGATAATCATGAATTTGAATTTGAGCTTGATAAGTTTCTTGCAGAATTTCCCCCGATCACAAATGAAGTAAAACAAAAAGCTAAAACTGATGTTTCGAATGTTAACTTTCCTAAGACTGATGAGAAGTGTGATGTAGTGTTTGGGAGTGTTTCAGCAGTTAAGAAGTCATGGAGTTCATTGTTTGAATAAGTTGATATGATATTTGCAGGGGCTGCCCAAGTCGATACTTTCAAAGTGGATTATGGATAATGGAGCTTCAAGTCATATGACTGGGACGCTTGCTTTGCTATATGATGTCAAATCCATAAACGGAAGCTATGTTGGATTTGCCGGGAACCAAGGTGGAAGGATTGTTGGTCAAGGAACGCTGTCAAATGGCGTGATTTCATTCGACGAAGTGAACTACATAGTAGAGTTAACAAACAATTTACTCAGTATTTCACAAATCTGTGATAAAGAGTTTAGTGTACATTTTACAAAAACTGAATGTGTGGTTTTGAAACCAGGATTTAAAATCCCTGATGAGATGGTGTTGTTGCGGGCTCCGTGGGAGAATGATCTTTATTATCTAGATATGAGAGTCGCAACGCCAACATCCCATCAGAAACAGTGTTTTGTGTCAAAAACTAAAGCGACAGAAAAGGATTCACTTATGTGGCATCGAAAGATGGGCCACATTCATGTTCGCAAAATGAACTTTTTGGTACACAATGATTTGGTTGATGGTGTTAATCTGAAGAATTTTCACTTAAATGATGATTGTGTAGCGTGTAAGAAAGGAAAGCAGACCCAGAAGTCACACCCATTGAAGATGATGAATACAATCAGGTTACCTCTTGAGAGATTGCACATGGATCTCTTCGGGCCTGTCAACGTAAAGAGCATTAGCGGAGACTTATATTGCTTGGTGGTGACTGATGACTTTACGAGATTTTCTTGGGTAGTGTGCTTGGAACGAAAAGATCAAACTTTTGAGTCTTTGATGGTGCTTTTCAAGAAAATGGAAACGGTGTATAAACTGCCAATCCGGAGGATTCGGAGCGACAACGGAACGGAATTCAAGAACAACAAGATGTACGAGTTCTGCAACGAGAAGGGAATTCTTCATGAATTCAGTGCGCCGTACACTCCACAGCAAAATGGCGTAGCTGAACGAAAGAATCGGACCCTGATTGAGACAGCACGTACAATGTTAGCCGATTCCAAGCTACCAATCTTTTTCTGGAGTGAAGCAGTATCAGCAGCCTGTTACACATTGAATAGAGTTCTCACTGTCAAGAAGTATAAAAAGACTTGTTTTGAGCTGTTGCATCGTTATAAGCCGAATCTTGAGTTTTTGGAGCCATATGGGTCTCCTTGTACTTTTATTGATGAAAACGGTAAATTTGGCGCTAAATCTAATGAGGGTTTCTTTGTAGGTTACGCTAGCCCACTCAAGAGGGTGTTCGTACCATGCCTGGGTAAGGTGATTCAAGTCCAACACGTGGATTGTCAGAAGCACACTGCATCACCACAACTTCCCGGACAAAGATTCCTGTTCGACTACGATAAGCTCTGGGAGTCGTTTCATCTGCCGGTCGAGCCGAGTGAGGAGGAACTAGCTCTTATGTACCTGTATCAGCAAAATGTGTCACATGAGCAAGTATCTAGACCACTAGAAGTTTCTCAACCCACAGTGGGTACTCACGATGATGAAGCAGGACCAAGTGGAACAGCTCACGAACCACCAGAGGAACCAGTTTCATCGTTTGACGAATCTGACGACTCAGAAGCGGAACCCGCTCCGACTTTTGACGAGGATCCAACAGAAGCTGAGGATCAAACCGTTGATCTTGACATATCGAGTTTGGAATCGGAAGTAAATTTGCCTGACAATGCTATGCCACGGACGTTGTCTTATCATCCCTCAGAACAGATTATTGGCGACCTACAAAGTGGTGTCAAAACCCGACATCAAATAGACCGAGCTCTTACATGTTTCTATTCATCTATTGCTGATATGCAGAAAGAAGTCTCATTAAAATGTTTTATTTCGCAGATAGAGCCCAGAACCTACAAAGAGGCATTGACCGAGGATAGCCGGGTGAATGCAATGCAGGAGGAGCTGCAACAGTTCGAAAAGCTGGGCGTCTGGAGACTTGTTGATCTGCCTAAGAATCAAAAGCTAATCAAAACGAAATGGGTTTTTAAGTGTAAGCGTGATGACAGAGGTGTTGTGGTGAGAAACAAAGCGCGACTTGTGGTTCAAGGTTTCAGTCAACAGGAAGGAATAGATTATGATGAAGTTTACGCGCCGGTTGCCAGACTTGAGGCAATTCGGATTTTTCTAGCCTTTGCATCATGGAAAGATTTTAAAGTATATCAACTTGACGTCAAATCTGCCTTCCTTTACGGAACTATCAGAGAAGAAGTGTATGTGGGGCAACCGCCGGGGTTCACAGACCCACTGCACAAAAACAAGGTGTATCTACTGGACAAAGCATTGTACGGACTTCACCAGGCCCCGAGAGCCTGGTACGAGACGCTTTCTCAATACTTGTTGGACAACGGGTTCATAAGAGGCACAGTAGACAACACTTTGTTCACCAAGGAAGAGGCAGGCCACTTGTTGATTGTGCAGATATATGTTGACGATATCATTTTTGGATCCACCAACGACGAACTTTGCAAAGAATTTGAGAGGGTAATGAAGAAGAAGTTCGAGATGAGTTCAATGGGGGAGATGAAGTTCTTCCTCGGGCTGTAGGTAGAACAAATGCCCGACAGAATCTTCATTCACCAAACGAAGTATGTGAAGGACGTGCTCGACAAGTTTGACATGATAGATTGCAGTCCTGCGTCAACCCCCTTGCACAGAATCATGGAATTTGTCCAGACGAGAATGGAGTGAAGATGGACGAGACATTGTACCGATCTATCATTGGCTCTCTGATGTATCTCACGGCTTCCCGTCCAGATATCATGTACCCGACGTGTCTTTGCGCCAGATATCAGTCACACCTGACCATTGTGAAACGTATCTTACGGTATTTAAAAGGCTGCCCAAGCATCGGCTTGTGGTATCCTCGATCGGGTGACTTTACTTTATCTGGTTTTGCTGATTCTGATTTTGGGAGCTGCAAGCAAAACGCAAAGTCCACCACTGCTGGGTGTCAGTTCTTCGGAACTCGACTCGTCACCTGGCAGTGTAAGAAACAAACCGCAGTAGCGCTCTCTACATGCGAGGCTGAATACGTTTCAGCCTCCAGCTGTTACTCGCAGATCCTTTGGATCCAACAGCAGATGCGCGACTACGGTTTGCAGTTCTTAGATACTCCTATCTACGTGGACAATGAAGCAGCTATTAACATCACTAAAAATCCGGTTCACCATTCTAAAACAAAACACATTGAGATCCGTCACCACTTTATCCGTGATTGTCACGAGAAAAAGTTAATTCGGATTGAACACTTGCACACCGATGATCAGAAAGCGGATTTCTATACTAAACCATTTGACAAAAAGAGATTTTATTATCTTTTGAAATTGAACGGGATGAAAAATCTGCAATCTGGGAGGGTTATTGAATGTGAAGCCGAGTTGGGCGGCGATCTGACGTGAACCATGTCATGTTGTCAACTTTGTTTGTACAGTTTGTTTTCTGCTTTTCGATAAAAACAAAAACACAAAAATATGTTTTTCTTTTTAGGGGGAGAAAGTTTGCAGAAAAATACAAAAACATGATAAAAACTACAAAAACCAAAAACATTTAAAAAGGTAAAAATGAGTTTGTGTATAATAGGGGAAATGATAGTACATCAGCTAGACGGACACAGTACGCTAAAGAATTGTAAGCAGTCTCGCTAAAGATGTGCCGATAGGTTTTCATAAAATCAGTAGATCAGTTTGGGATATAAACATAAATTTTACTTGCGTCTACGTGGGGAACACCTCCAGGATATATAGGTAACCCCTGAAATCCTGTTTGAAGGGTCCCGTATTCTGAGATACTAGGTCTTTATGCTTAGTGATATCTGGGGTATTATCCCGGGACTTCTGATTTTGCGGAAGCAATGGCCTAGTCCCCGGAGAATACTTTACGCTGCTTTGAAATATAAGCCTCCCCTCAGCAAAAATGATTAAACAATAAAATTGATAATCATGCTGTTGAAGAAAAGATCATCTAAAGGGGACCCACCAAAAGTCGAAGCCGTCATCTCTCTGCGTATCGAAAGATCGACCTGAGCTCTCACGACCCTCGCAATTAACCCCTTACAGATATCATCTAGGTATACTCACCTGTAAGACTGAATACTGGGATTTGGATACGGGAGTATATACTGAGGTGGGACACATGTAGATGTTTAAGTCCTAAAACACTAATTCTGTATCCCGAGCAGATTGAAAGTTTTGTGAGAATTTAAGAGGATCAGTATATCGGCAATCTACGTGAATTGTTTAATGCTTAAAATGAAATAACAGCTTAACGGTGCTTGTATCTAGTCGGCAGTTGATATGATCCCCTAACACACTCACAAAAAGATTGTGTGTACAGTTTTCAGTTTATCCAGTTAAAAATCCAAAAAGATTTTAGTTTCTCATTTTATTTTCGACAACTGACATTGGAAATCGGAAGATCAAAGCTTAGTGCAGATCATGTCTGTGTTTGATGAGGGCTGGGTAAGCTGGTGATGCAGAACAATGATTGGTACAGTGTTGGACAGTTGAAAAGTGTTTGGAAGTTCAAAATGTTCAAAAGTTCATTCGTTTGAACTATTTTCATAATGAAATAAATGTGTACTTCATAATTCGGCCATCCAAGGTCATTAACTTGGACTTGGTAGGCCAAGCAGTTGACCAAAATCATTGATTTGGACTTGGTTAACTGGGTGTGACGGTGTTTAATCAGAATAGTGTTAAAAATCAAAGTTTTGAAAACAACATTCTGATTTTGCTCATATGTCACTGAACAATAATTTTGAAAATTAAAAGGTTTAAAATTTGATTGTAAAGTGTTGAGTTTAGTTGTTTGGTTTCTTTATATAGTCAAATCTTTATAGGATTGTGAAAGAACCAGATCATAAATTCGGAACATTTAAAATGTTTATTCTTATAGATGTTTGAGGTTTGCAGGTGAAGGTTCCAGATTAAGATCCCGATAGCAAAGTCTTAGGGGGAGTCTGAAGACGAGCTTGATGCAAAAGGAAGCTTGTTTCTGGTAATCCAGGTGTCGATCCCAAAAGCACGGAAGATTGATGAAAGGGGGAGCCTGCGAAAGAGAAAAAGAAGCTTAGGAAGTTGCTAAAGAAGTCTAAGCCTCGTGAAGGAAAATTCAAGTCCCTGTAAAGTTTGAAGACCAAGACTGAAGACTGCGGCTTTATCCAAGGGGGAGTTTGTTGATGCACGAATGTCTAAAGCCTGCGTCTTATTCTTAGTTGTTCATGTATAGGGTCTAGATGTGTTATTTATGCAAAGTATAGGGGTTGAATAGGTAAAAGTGTGATTGAAATGTGCTGATTTCGCTTATATGGACATGTGTCATATGAGCGAAATCTCTTCTTACTGATTTCGCTTATATGAACATGTTCATATGAGCGGAATCACCTCACTTATAAATAGGTGTGTTTTTTCTCATTTTGTAACTTTCATGTAGGGGTGTAAACAAGCCTAGAGGCTCGAGAGCTACTCGTGATCAGCTCGGTTAAAAGCTCGAATGAGCCGAGCCTTAACGAGCCCGAGCCCGAGCCCGAGCTCGAGCCTGAAATAGAGCTCGTTTTGTTATCGAGCCCGAGCTCGAGCCTGAAATACAAAGCTTGTTTAGGCTCGCGAGCCTAAACGAGCCCATACAAAATTTTAATTTTTATATATATAATATATTAATAATGATGATAACATTGATGAGCCGAGCTAGAGCCGAGCTTTGGCTCGTTTAAGCGATGTTGAAGTGAGCTCGAGCCGAGCTTTTAGCTCGTTTAAAGTTGTTCTCAAAATAGTTCGAGCCGAGCTCGAGCTTTGGGTTTTACTCGCGAGCCGAGCTCGAGCTCAAAGAAGTAGGCTCGAACTGAGCCGAGCTCGAGCTTCATAAAAAGCTAACGAGCCGAGCTCGAGCCTGGTCGAGCTCGGGTTCGGCTCGGCTCGTTTACACCCCTACTTTCATGTCCAGTGTAGCCGAACTGCTGCTCGATTATTTCTTGAAGAATTAATGAGAAAACCGTATTAAAGTGATATCCTTCTGTTTCTACTCATTTCTTGCTTTGATTCATGCCGATTTTGTATTTCCGCTGCATTTTCGGTAGTTGCTAGCTCAAATTGACTCACTCGACTGTCAAATACGGTCCTACAAAATTGACAAAAACGCCCTTGATGGGTAAAACGGGCAAACGGTCTTAAAAGTTGATTACAAACAAGCTATTTGATTAAATGAATGTTTTGAAAAAGTAAGAAAGCGAGAAGTATGATTTTCGTAAGCTAAGGACCTTAAAATGCGCAAATACCCTTAACGGGTCAAAATAAGCTTTCGAGCGAAAATGGATTAAGAGGATGCAAGACATCCGAGAATTTAGTTTTTATGATAAACGTCATTGATATTATTAGGTTCATAAGAAGTTATGGTCAAACAAACGAATTATGTTGATAAATGCATGAACGGGTCAAAATTTTGGTAAAAGGGTAATAAGCCGAAGGCTTGAAGGTCCTAAATTTCGGTAGCCTGAATATTGGATTTTCACTCCATGTGATGGAGAATTAAATTACGACCGCGTAGGAAAAAGAATCATGTAAATCGGATCAATAACGAATGAGTTATGTCTGTTTTCGTGAAACTTGGGTTGGCTGGGAATTTTGCAGCAACAATTAAGAAACTTGCTGTCAAAAAAGGGCCTAGGTGGGGCGTCTAGCACCTAGGTGGGGCGTCTAGCCCCTAGGTGGGGCGTCTAGCCCCTAGGTGGGACGTCTAGCCCCTAGGTGGGGCGTCTTGCCCCCCCTGAATCCCAAAATTGTTTAATTCGTTTGTTTGACCCATATAACTTGTTTAAACTTGTTATTTAACTATCAAAGCTAACTTTTAAGTTGGTTTTGATCATAGGTGATAGCCAAGAGTACCCGGATATGTATGTATGTTTGTATGTCTCTATACACGTATTTACAAATGTATGTAAGCATGTATGCACCTACGTATGTATGTTTATAAGTATGTGAGCAAGTATACGCGGATATATGAAGGTATGTATGTGAGTAGGCATGTATGAGTTAGGTATGTTGCAAGTAGGGATGTATGTATGTATATATGTATAATGTTATGAGTATATGTAATGATGTAGGTATGTGTGTATGTAGATACGTATGTAATGATGTAGATGTGTTTACATGTGGGTATGTACGTATGTATGTAATTGGTTATGTGTGAACGTATGTATATGTATAAGTATGTATGAAAGTATGTACGCATGTATCCAATGAAATTGAGTACTAACGATAATACTAGCGTGCCTGGTGAATGAAGTGTAACGCAGGAATAGCAAAGAAGTCTCACCACGGACTTTATGATTAGATGGAAAGCTGGGATGTAAAGAGTAGAACGGAACGAAAAGTAAACGTGAATAAATCTTGTATGTTTATAATGCGTATTAATGTTATGAATTTTATGTGGTGAGCGCAGGTAGTACGAGTCACGGGGATCATCAAGGAATAGAGATCGAGGATCGAGTCACAAGACAGATTGTACGGGAATGTTGATGTGTGAAATTTAGAAAACCCATGTTATGTTTTTAATTGAAAATGAGTCGATTGATGACTTCATGTGAAAAAGTTGTGTTAAAATGAAGATTTAAGTAAGTCAAGGTATTTATAAGGAAAGAAATTTTATGGCATGAACTTTCGCTACGATTTTTTTTTTTTTGTCAAATACGAACTAGGGTCTTACAAGTTGGTATCAGAGCCCTGGTTTGAGAGAATCGAGTACGAGAGTATAGGTACTTGAACTCAAACCTGTGTGGTCTTGTGATAAGGAACCCGTACAATCCTGGACTCGATCAAGATCTAAAGGTAAGCATAACTACTTGGAAAGGATGATCCGGGAATGCGGTCTAGAACCGGCATCAAGGCAAGTGATAAGACAAATGGACCACAGGTGCGTAAATTTAACGTGTGGGCGTATGAAGTGGTATAATTAAGCGAGTGAAAGAAAATTTTAAAGGAAATTTAATAGTGATATGGCAATGAAGTTTTGTAAATGACACACGTGCCGAAACTTAATTCTTCGGACATAAGGTGGCGAATACACGAAGACACGAAACTAGTATGTGGATTGTGTACCTGGCCAGTACACAAGAAACATATGACGTTCGTGAGACCGTGATAATTGCCACATGTATGCCCGTTAGAATTAGGTAGTAGGTGGACGTGAGGGTGAAGAGAAATGTAAGGCTTTCAGGAATGAAAGTATGAATGATATGTTAGAATCCGAGCGACGGATTCGAAGCATGAAAGTAATGAAGTATGAATGACCTGTTTGAATCCGCGAGACGGATTCAAGGAATGAGAGGCATGAATGGAATGTTTGAATCCGCAAGACGGATTCAAGGAATGAAGTGCAGAAATGATAAGTCCGAATCCGCGAGACGGATTCAGTATATGTAAGGAATGAAATATGTGAAGGATATGTTTGAGTCCGTGAGATGGATTCAAATCATAGAAGGAAGAAAATGTATGAATGGTATGTTTGGAACCGCTAGGCGGATTCAAAACATTGAAGTAATGAAAGGTATGGATGTTACATTTGAATCCGCGGGACAGATTTAATATATAAAAAGGATGAAATTAGTCCACGTTAGAATGTGTCGATAGTTTGACCATGGTTGTGTCAAACGAGTCATATGAGTTAATGCAAAGTAAATGAACAAAAGAATGATCATAATGGGCACGCAAACCTAAGTTTAAAAAATGAAAGAAATAAGTTTTGAACCAGTTATGTGTTAGATGTGTTAGTAATCAACTTTTAGGAGTCATAATGAATGACGGGCTACGACCCGGACAATGGTTTAAGTATGAACGAGATGGGAAAGTTTTAACAAAAATACCGAAATGATGTAATGAATGTCTTTGCAAGCAAGCATGAATGGAAAAAGGTACGAGCGTGTACCTCAATGTATATACGATAGTTAAGAAATGTCAGTTTGGCCTTGAAGGGTCAAACTGCGAAGGTTGACGAAATAAGTAACTAGAATGAAAGAATTGCATGTGAGAAATGAAATGTGTGACACGTTATAGTGTACGTAAGAAATTGTAGAAGAATTATAAGTGAGTAATTGCCTAATAGAATGAATGTTTGAATAAAATGTGCTAACTGCTAAGTTTGTTGATGATAATGTTAGAACCTTTGATGTGATGAAACCAATCGAATTGAAGGAAGGATGTGTACGATTGGAAGCACATTACATAGATGAATGAAATCTAGCCTGGTACGGCTAGTACTCGTGAAGAATATGGACAGATCTGATTTACAGATCGCTGAAGTATGGAAGGAAATCGAGGTAAGTAAAATGCTTTAACTTATGTTAGATAAGTATGAAATAGTAAATTGAAAACGCCCTACAAAATGAATGGTGGAATGAGTATGGTATAGTAGGGAATGTTTGATTTCTAATAGTTGACATAAGAAGAAAACTATGTCATTAAGAAGTGAATCTTAAAGGTATTGAGTGAAAATTTTGAGTATTGGTTAAACTCTCGTATAATGAATTTGCATGACACGTATGTTTATATAAATTAAGTAATGCATGAAATGAGAAGAATAGTAATGTAGAATGAATGATTTGAAGGTAACGTAAGGGTATGTATGATACAAATAACTATAGAATATGAAGAATGATGTTAACTTTGAAGTTAAGTACGAATGCATGACCATGAAATAGTAACTTCGTTGCGATAACGAAGCAAAATTTAATGTTATGTAATATATGCATAGAATGTAATTTTAAAGGATGAGATGAAGGTACTAGATCTGTTATAAACGGATCATATGAAAGTAAGCATTATTGTAAGTTTAAATAAATATGTATATTGACCTGTTACTAACGGATCGAGGAAATGAGAATGTGATGTGAAGGTATGCCATGGAAAGTATAGACTTATTGAGAAGAGGTCAATTATATGAATAGTTATGAATCGAGAATGGATAGTTACTTAGCATTATGACGTACCTATCGAAATTAAACACGGATGTGTATGTATAAATTACGAATTTAGATCGTATAGTCGACGGAGATAATATGAAATTTGAAATAAACAAAAAGGAATGTTGTTAATGGAATTGCTTCAAGTAAACAAAAAATTTATGTTGTACAAGGTATACGAGTATTGGAATGATGAATAGACCGCTAGCTATGAAACGCGATAGACGTTAGCAATAATTAGTGAAAGTGACAATAATAAGAACTCTGGAACGGTTTCTTAAAGATAGAAGGCCGTCATTAGATGGGCACGTGGTCTTGGTCATGGGCCGGGAAGGAAAGATAATTAATGATTAATGGGAATGAGAAAGGTTTCGGGGACGAAACCTCATTTAAGGGGGGTAAACTTGTAACACCCTAAAAACCCGAATGTTTATATTTGCCATATTTTCTTATATGACATATCATGAAATAAATGACTAGGCTATTTAACCTAGTAAAGTGTATGATAAAAACTATTTAAAGGATGAAAGTTGTGCCAATCATGTTTTAGTGGCAAACATGGAGGGGTTAAATGGAATAAGATGAAAGTTGGGTTACTAAATAACAAAACACACACAAAAACACACATAGTGTGTTCGAGAAAGAGCAGGAGGCTCCCATGGAGCCAAGAACCCTAACTTTCATCTATTTCCTCAAATTGGAAGGCTAAACG
Organism: Helianthus tuberosus; assembly: GCA_030545235.1. Lineage (NCBI taxonomy): Eukaryota > Viridiplantae > Streptophyta > Magnoliopsida > Asterales > Asteraceae > Helianthus > Helianthus tuberosus. The sequence continues at coordinate 86,066,239 of CM060377.1, read as the reverse complement.
AAGCTCAAATTCATAACCGAACATGAATTAGTGATCACCTCCTCATGGGGATCATAAGGTATGTCTTAAAGATTAGATTGGTGATCTTTCACGAAGTGGGTTATGATGTAAGTTGCGAAATTGTATGAAATTGAGTATGAGGATATGTTAGAATCATCATATAGAACATGGATTATGAATAGTTTGGGTTAATTTGATGTTTATAATTGAAACCCGTTGGTTATGGTGATGATGGCGACTTGAATGATCACCCATGTCTAATTCTTGCTTAATGTTGATGTATTTTGATGTATATGATAGACTCTTGTTAGAGGAATTGAAAGAAATGTGATACTAGTATGTTTGATGTTTATGCATGAATGATTCATGTTGATTAGAAGTAGGAATTTGATGAATTTTGAATGAGATTAGAATGATATGCATGAACTAGTTGTACACTATGCTTAGAAGGTATTACACATATCAAAAGTATGATGAAATTATGAAGAACTTAAGATTAGATCACTTGTAAGTGATTAACAAAGTAGTTATGAAGTGGGTTGTAGATGATGTAATGTAAATTGATGATTTACTTATGTTAATGATGTTTGGAATCATACATGTGTGTGAATGTTTAAAGAAATCGGATAAGAAATGATAGATTAGCATGTTATAAGGTTGAATGATAAATTCCATGTAAGATCCGTGTAATGAAAAGGTTGTGATGAATAATGAATAAGCTAACTATCTTGAGAATGATATATGATAGTTGATGCTTGATAAGCGATATGGAAGCTTGGAAAAGAAGCGGGTCAAACGGGACTAATGCGCACGGGAAGCATGTTCGGATGCTAGGTAAGTAAAGCTTACACCCCTTTTTGGTAGAATATCTATTTAATGTATAGATTACGAACATGGTAAGTAAATATGTGAATTATGATGTTCCGACAAGTTTTGATATGGGTCGGAACATGTGATTATGTTAAGAAACTAAGTTTGAAGGTCAAAAAGGGTAAAAAGGGTATTGTGGTGATTTTGGTTACGGGTTAACAAAGGAATAAGTTATATGGATGGGATAATGACTAACTAAAGTCCCACAAGGACAAAATGGATATTTAGACTTAACGGGTCAAATGGTGAAGATGTCACCATTTGGCGTTATCGACTAATGAATTGTTTTGTTAAGTATTATGAATTCACAGAATGTATAGCAAAGGGATTTGCGTTGTTAATATCTAGCAATTTAACAGATGATGTATTAAAACGGGTCATAGCTTTGATCCGAGCCAGGTATGTGCATTTACAATTGTAGATAAGTCGCATGATTGGTTAATTATGCAATGAAGTCTTTTGTAGTAAAGGATGGGTCAGAGTTGACAAAAACGCCCTTGATGGGTAAAACGGGCAAACGGTCTTAAAAGTTTATTACAAACAAGCTATTTGATTAATTGAATGTTTTGAAAAAGTAAGAAAGCGAGAAGTATGATTTTCGTAAGCTAAGGACCTTAAAATGCGTAAATACCCTTAACGGGTCAAAATAAGCTTTCGAGCGAAAATGGATTAAGAGGATGCAAGACATCCGAGAATTTAGTTTTTATGATAAACGTCATTGATATTATTAGGTTCATAAGAAGTTATGGTCAAACAAACGAGTTATGTTGATAAATGCATGAACGGGTCAAAATTTTGGTAAAAGGGTAATAAGCCGAAGGCTTGAAGGTCCTAAATTTCGGTAGCCCGAATATTGGATTTTCACTCCATGTGATGGAGAATTAAATTACGACCGCGTAGGAAAAAGAATCATGTAAAAATCGGATCAATAACGAATGAGTTATGTTCGTTTTCGTGAAACTTGGGTTGGCTGGGAATTTTGCAGCAGCAATTAAGAAACTTGCTGTCAAAAAAGGGCCTAGGTGGGGCATCTAGCCCCCCCTGAATCCCAAAATTGTTTAATTTTGTTTGTTTGACCCATATAACTTGTTTAAACTTGTTATTTAACTATCAAAGCTAACTTTTAAGTTGGTTTTGATCATAGGTGATAGCCAAGAGTGCCCGGATATGTATGTATGTATGTTTGTATGTCTCTATACACGTATTTACAAATGTATGTAAGCATGTATGCACCTACGTATGTATGTTTATAAGTATGTGAGTAAGTATACGCGGATATATGAAGGTATGTATGTGAGTAGGCATGTATGAGTTATGTATGTTGCAAGTAGGGATGTATGTATGTATATATGTATAATGTTATGAGTATATGTAATGATGTAGGTATGTGTGTATGTAGATACGTATGTAATGATGTAGATGTGTTTACATGTGGGTATGTACGTATGTATGTAATTGGTTATGTGTGAACGTATGTATATGTATAAGTATGTATGAAAGTAGGTACGCATGTATCCAATGAAATTGAGTACTAACGATAATACTAGCGTGCCTGGTGAATGAAGTGTAACGCAGGAATAACAAAGAAGTCTCACCACGGATTTTATGATTAGATGGAAAGCTGGGATGTAAAGAGTAGAACGGAACGAAAAGTAAACGTGAATAAATCTTGTATGTTTATAATGCGTACTAATGTTATGAATTTTATGTGGTGAGCGCAGGTAGTACGAGTCACGAGGATCATCAAGGAATAGAGATCGAGGATCGAGTCACAAGATAGATTGTACAGGAACGTTGGTGTGTGAAATTTAGAAAACCCATGTTATGTTTTTAATTGTAAATGAGTCGATTGATGACTTCATGTGAAAAAGTTGTGTTAAAATGAAGATTTAAGTAAGTCAAGGTATTTATAAGGAAAGAAATTTTATGGCATGAACTTCCGCTGAGATTTTTTTTTTTTTTTTTGTCAAATACTAACTAGGGTCTTACACATCAAAACTAACAAGAGACTAACTGAATCAATCTACGACCCGAGGATTGTGTGGGTGATGATAAAGCTTCGAGGAAGAGAGATGAGACACCCGTCGGCCTTCACTTCGAGAGAGGGGGCTGTCGTCGAACAAGAAAGAGGAGAGAGGAGAGAGCTTAGGGTTTTGTATGTGTTGTGTATTTTGCAAGTAATGAGAAACAAACCCCACACATGGGTGCTTGTATGCGTATAAAAGGAGTGGGCCGAACCCGTACATGGGCTGCCCTTTGTTCTCGAATACAAGAAGTGTTGGCCGAGAGTGGTGTGCCCAAAAGGGCTTGTGCGATTGGACTAGTGTTGTGCGATCGAGATTTATTATACACTTATACTTATAACATAATCACACATAACATGTAACATTCAACTCACAATCATTCCATTAAAATCAACATATCAATTAGTGACATAAGGTTCATACAAGTTACATCAAGCACAAAGATAGGTTCTGAAATACGAGTTGTCACATCTGGAATATTATCAACGTCTAATCTAACCAAATTTTGAGAAAAGTTTTGGATAAGTGAAATAAAGAAAGATACTAAGTAAAAAGGAAACAAATAGACAAGACAGAATCACTTGGTTCCGACTTATCTTTTATGTATCCTTTGATGATTTCCGCACTTTGGGTTTTTTAAGAGATTAACTTAGTTATAGTGGCATGTCCCTCTTTTGGAGGCAACGCTACCCTCAGCCATATTGATCTAAGTCAGCAGGGATACAGTCTCGCAAGACCGGAATATTGAAAGAGAATTAAGTAAGTTATTAATGCAAAATGTGGCATGTCCCTCTTTTGGATGCAACGCTAACCTTGGTCATATTGATCTGAGTCAGCAAGGATACAGTCCCGCAAGGCCGGTTTAAAGTTTTAATAATAGTTTATTTATAGGGGATTCACGCCGTTCTTACTTCCCCCGATTTGATGCTATTTGCCTCAAAGGAAGTCTTAATAAGCTTGAATCAAGTCCTCACATGATCTATACGCTGAACGAGGCAAGAACTTTACCCAAACCACCCTTCTAACCCTCTTCCAGTCAGTTAACACGCTTTATATAGACCATAAAGACACGAATGAGTGAATCAACAAAACATGAAGAGATGATAGGATAAAATTCACTTTCAATATAAAAAAAATAGATATTAAAGTCATTAATGCAAACCCAATTAAAAAGTTAACCAAAGCTTGGAAATCAAAAGTAATACATAAATGACTTGCCTTCACCAAGCGATGTAAGAGATTAGCCAAGCATGGCCTTTTTTTGACAAAAACTCTTACTATCAATCTTGGATCTCGAGACTACTACACACTCTAAAGATAGATGATGGATGAATGTGGTGGATAATGGTAGTATTGTGGTGGTGGAGTGGTGGCAGGTATGAGAGAAGTGGTTTGCCAAGGGATGGATTGCAATTGAACCAAGAATCCCTATTTATAGTTGGAAACATAAGCTTTACATGGCCCCGTGCCCCCTTTTTCTCTGTCCTCATTTAATGAGTTATGTCAGTCCGGATGCTTGCACGACCCCGTGTGTCAACGGCACGGCCCTGTGGCCTTTGTACTTGTTGTTCTATCCAAGATTTGCATATTTGGGAGTTAACCATGGCCCGTGTCCATGGAACACGGCCCCATGTCTCTTGTTTGCTTTTGTTTGTCTTTTCTTTTCTGGAATCTTGAGTGGGGCATAACCCCATGCTTTGGTGGCCCGGCCCCGTGCTTGTCTTCTGATTTGTTATCTTTGGTCTTGGGGTGAAGCTTAGAGGGTCGGTATGATGTATTAACTTTTCTTCTTTTGTATTTATGCTGGTTTTTGCCGTTAATTTGTTCCCTTTGTACATTTAATATCTTATTATTTGATGTAATTTATATGTTTCATTTGGTGCATATCAATTACAGTACAGGCTCATATTAATTGTGAAGTTACTAATATGTTGAACATTTCAGATGTATGAGGCACGCATCTGAAGATCGCAGGAATCCAATGGCCTACCGATGTGATGATGGAATGGTCCGAAGTATGACAAATAGGGCATGCTCACTATGTACCTAAATCAAGTAGCGATACAAAATAAATGTTGAATGGCAATGAAAGCCCACTAGGGCGAGTATCACCTAGGTGCACAATTTAATTATTGTATAAATTGTAGTATGCAACAGATACTAGTGAATGACGGTTGCATATGGGATTTAAGGCTTAGGAAATCTGGATGGGATACCCATCCAGGATGACGTTCCCAAGAGAAATTGGGTGGGTAATACACGTTATTCACAATCGTTAATAACAAAAGTACAAAAGAATTCAGAGTTAGAAACTTGGAGGAGGTGACCATCCAAGAAGACATTCTCAATAAGACCATATTGAGTAAAAATAACGATCACATTGATAAATGTGATTGAGTAAAATTTTTATACAATGAAAACATTCTACACGTTGTGAGATGAATAAAGGTAAACCTGAAAAGTTGTAATATGACAATAAAAAGGTTTTACAAAAAAAAAGAATTTTGAGGATACGAGCATGAACCAAGAATTTACTTACATGGTAAGTAATGTGTTAGTTATAATAAGGTCACACATACCATGTGTTTGTCACTTACCCTGGCCAAGTAAGTAGTAAACACATGATACCATGGACTTCTTATATTAAACACATATACGTCCAATGTAGTAAGGACAAGGTTAATGAGAAGAGTTAAAGGATCATTGGGGTCAAGAAACCTTATGGGCATACTTGTATAAACTTGTAGAGGAATATATCAGATCACATGCCAACCAAGACACGTGGTGATAGAAGGTTCGTCAGGATAACATGACACACCATCTTACGATGGAGCCAAGTATAGGCAATCTGGTGCCCATGTCACATTAAATGCAGATGCCCTCTCCACTAACCAGAGTAAAGGTGACGCCGGTATACACATGCACATCATCACACAAAATGTTCCCAACCAATAAGATGATGACAGGTGTCACCAAAACTGTTATGGGCATGGGGACCACCACACTTAGGGAAAGCGACGTCTAATCGAGCTAACTATAAATAGAAGAAGTATTCACACTCCTCAGGTATGATCTCTCTCTTCTTCTTACAATTTACAAACCCTAACCTTCTCAAACGAATACTTATTCTTACGCCCGAGGGTGGTCACATGGAGGAATCCCATCCTGTGGCGAGCCTACTGATGTTGTTGTTTTGAAGGTTCTACTGAAGATCCTGAATCTAAGTGTTGCTTGAAAGAGTTCTATCTGTGGAACCTATCTTAGTCTTCTCAGACTTGAATTTGATTCTTCAGTTACGTCTTAAGATAGTGATTTTGGAAATTAAGAACAATTACAATAGCATGTAAAATTAGTTACACGATATAATAAAACATTAATAGTTCAAATTAATATTTTATCGATGCAAAATTATTATATAGACCATTATCCATTAAAGGAAGATCTTGTATTATATTTAACAATCTTAACAAAAATATATTAAATGACAAAAATACTTTATATCGCTATCAGGTATAAAGCGTAGACAAACTCGAACATATACCGACCTGTATTATCAAGTTGAGCGGGTCAAAGTGGTATATTTATACTTTTTTTTACAGTTTTAGAAAGCGGGGGCAAAACTTGTGTTGTGGGCACTAAGTAAATGACAATCAAAACCAAGAAAATCGTAAAACAAAAATGCGATGGAAATGAATCAAATTGACAAAGAAAACCCGATTGGAAAAATTTAAGATTGCAATAAAAGAAGTTAAAATCGTAGAACAATGAGATTGTAATACGTGGGGGTATATATTAGCATCACCATGATTAACAAACCAAAGTTTGTAAGGTTAACATTTCGTATGCTTTTTTATCCATTTATTTAGAGTAAATTAGAAAAATCGTCCTTTATGTATGTCACTTATTGCAAACTGTGTCCTTTGTCTTCAATAATTACAGAAAGCGTACTCGATGTTTGCAAACCCTTGCATGTTATGTCCTTTAGCTATAACTCAGTTAATTTTTGTGGTTAAATCTGACTAAATAGACCACACATGAGGGTATATTGGTCATTTTACCCTAATACTGAAAAAAACAAAATTATAAAAAATTCAGATCTTCTCTCTCTTAATTCTAATATTCATAATCTGCACATTATCATCAATAACCCAGATCTTCAAAACTTCAAAACGCATTATCATCAATAACCCAAATCTTCAAAACACAAAGAAAAAATAAACAATTATCATCAATAACCCAGATATTCAAAACTTCAAAACCCAGATTATTATCAATAATCTGCACATTATCATCAATAACCCATGAACAAAAAAAACCCCAATTTCTTACAAGTCACCAAAATTAGGGCAACAAAGTGGTGGACTAGGAAATTCACTATCAACTTACCCACATAAGCAAAGAAAAGGCAATATAGAGCGGCAATTATGGGTGCTGGTATTGATGCAAAGACTGCTCCAAACTTACCTGCATGATCATGTAGTATGTTTTAACTATTTTATGAACTCTATACCGATTTGTTGAAAAACAGGCACAATGACGACTTAAATCCGTTATACATGAATTATTTGATTTATCAAAGAGACTTGCCGAGAATCGAAAAGAAGATACAGGTCAAAGCCAAAAGTCCATATCCTATGACAAATTGAAACTGTTACATATGGCTTAAATACTGATTTTAAGAGTTTGTAAGACTATTTGTTGGTGCGTATTTATACTTATACATTCATTAACAATGATCAAGCCGATTGGTAGTACGATATAACACTATAGGAATTGAAACCCCATTCCTGTTCTACGGAATGTCAGAAACCAAAGTTTAAACCAAATAGATTTTGCCTTCGTGTAAATCTATAGTCACCAAAGTGTAGTTTGATACACTAGGTTTGAATGTATTGCCAAACGACCACAATGTGCTTTTATAAATGTTTTCCAATTAAGCCATAAAACTTATCTTTTATTGATTCCTAAACTCAACTATATTTTGATATACTACCAAAGTATAGTTTGATATGTTATTTTTAAACCAAGGCATAGTTTGATATGCTATTTAAACCAAAGTATAGTTTGATATACTACCAAATCACAATTAAAGTATATTTCGATATACTTCCAAAGCATAGTTAGATATGATCCCAATGTGATATTGTTTACTAAAGTATAGTTTGATATACTACCAAATCACAATTTAAGTATATTTCGATATACTTCCAAAGCATAGTTTGATATGCTCCCAATGTGATATTGTTACTAAAGTATAGTTTGATATACTACCGACTCTGTTATTTCCTAAACCAAAGTATATTTTGATATACTACTAAAGCATAGTTTGGTATGCTATTTTCAAGCCAAAGTATAGTTTGATATACTGCCGATTATGTTATTTCCAAAACCAAAGTATATTATGATATACTACTAAAGCATAGTTTGATATGCTATTTTCAAGCCAAAGTATAATTTGATATACTACCGATGCTTTCATTCTTAAACCAAAGTATACTTTTGATATACTACCAAATCTATTATTTCATTAACCAAAGTATATTTTGATATACTATCTATTTAACTATTTTAAAACTAAAGTATATTTTGATATACTACTTATCTTATTATTTCAAAACCAAAGTATATTTTGTATATACTACAAACCTTTTTATCAAAACAAAGTATTTTATAAATCACACTTTCATCAAGGATTCATGGCTATTTTTGTAAACATATAATCTTTTCTGATGTTATCCAAAGCCATGAATCTAATTCACAAAAACTATGTTACTCACAGGCATTTTTATACTGACTTTTATTTTCACATATGTTTCAGGTTCTATTATGTGACGATTGTTGACGCATGCTACACGTAGGATGGACTCGTGCCTTAGTGACTTTAAAACTTGGAAAGACAATTGTTTGTGTTTATCTGGTTTGTATTAAAACAATGAGTCCATTAATGTTGTAAAACAAAACATCAATTACCATGTGTTGTGAAACAATGATTCTGTGACATGACTCCCCGACGTTTCCGCCGCGGTTTGTTGTATTACGCGGTTGGGGTGTTACAGAAAAGTGGTCCACCGTCGACCTCCACCGCCATCTCCACCGTCGACCTCCACCGCCATAACCAACGCCATCTCCACCACCATAACCATCGCCATCGAAAAACCCAGAACCACCATGAAAACCCAGATCCAAATTTGAAATCTTTTGATTTCTGATAGAAGAGATCAACAAAAGAAGCCCTAACATTGAGAGGATAACTTTGATTGAGGGGTTTTCATGGTGATTGCGGTGGTGGATTTGAGGGGTTTTCACGTTGGGTTATTAGATTTGAGGGTTTTCATGGTGGGTTTCAGATTTGAGGGGTTTTCATGGTGATTCCGGGTTTCGATTTGAGAGTATTTCATGGTGGTTACGGTGGTAATTGTAGTGATGGTTGGTGGTTTAATGGTGATGGGGTCATATGAATGTGAAGTTAGAGAGAGAGAAAGAGAAGGAGAGAGTGAGTTGAGAAAGAAAGGCGATTATTTATTTTTGTTTTAAATTCTTTTTATCTCCTGATATATGTTTTAAATAATAAAATAGTACAATTACCAATATACCCTCATGTGTGGTCCATTTAGTCAGATTTAACCACAAGAATTGACTGAGTTAGGGTTAAAGGACATAACTTGCAAATGTTTGCAAACATCGAGTACGCTTTCTGTAATTATTGAAGACAAAGGACACAGTTTGCAATACGTAACATACATAAAGGAGGATTTTTTTAATTTACTCATTAATTTATAAAAAAAAACTAAGTAAATTTTGCTTTTTTTTAAGGGAAATCACACTCGACTTTGCTTACATTTATAGAATTTTTTAATAACATGTTATATATTTTTATAGTTTTTTAATAGGCGTTTTAAGAATTATATAACTACGCTGGTGGGCACGTAAATCTGGCATAGGCACGTGCCACTCCAATGTGCTGCACATGCTTCCCCCGTAAGCCCCATTTACAAATTTAAATTTAGTTAAGATTAGATAACTTTCTATTTTTTTTATTTATGGCCTATAAAAACATTACTTTTATGTTTGGTCCCTAACGTTTATTTTGTCCTTTAAATTTCCTTTCCAAATCATGGGTTGTGTATCACGAACCTCACATGATTAACTGATAAGAATAGAAATACTTTCATACACTTCAACAAACGTACATGTTGCAACAACACGATAGTTATCGTTCTTAGTGAATAAATAATTATATGATGCTTCAAATCGTTTTCGTTCTTAGTGAATAAATAACTATATGATGCTTCAAATAACTTGCAATGCAAAACAATCATTAACCGCGTGTTATTAATTTGACATACGACTCGTCCCTATATAAGAGTACATATAAATGCATAGTAAATAAGAGTAAACATATCAGAAAAAAGAGTGAAATGCCCGGATGCTCCCTGTGTTTTGGTAAAATAACACCTATAGTCCCAGACTTTTGGAAATTACGGGTATGTTCCTTATGGTTTGCTTTTTGTTACTCAGATGGTCCCTATATTGAATGGAGGTTAGTTTTCCAAGTTAAATGGATGTGAAATGACTTCCTACCGGGATGGGTGTTTCAGAGAGAGAGAGAGAGAGAGAGAGAGAGAGAGAGAGAGAGAGAGAGAGAGAGAGAGAGAGAGAGTGAGAGTGAATGTGTATTGTTTTTTTATCATTAAGGGTAAATAAGTCATTTAACATCCACTTAACTAGGAAAACTAACCTCCATCCAATATAGAGACCATCTGAGTAACAAAAAGCAAACCATATGGAATATACCTATAATTTCTAAAAGTTGGAGACTATAGGTGTTATTTTACCAAACCACAGGGAGCATCCGGGCATTTTACTCCAGAAAAAATAAACGAATGGAAATATGGATATTAATCGTGTCAGGTTGACGGATTTTGAATTAGCAGATTGAATTGTTCAACCCAAATACAACTTGTATATCTATTCTATTCGTGTCAAAAACATCGATCATAACCCAGACAAACTTAAAATCATGTAACTCAAACACGACTCGTTTAGCTCATTTATCAAAAGCATCAAATATATTGATGGGTTGATGAGTAGTAATCAAGTTCCTTAATAATACAGGCTTAAAAAATTCAACCCAAACACGACCTGTCCGTTGAACACTAAACAGTAAACATGACTTATTTATTAACGATTAGTATTATTAGAGATAGAGGGACCAAAAGGGTAATATTTGAGTTTATAATTAGAGATAGGGTTATAGATATAGAGAGAGAAAGTAAACTTGGAAGGAATCCACCAAAACCAAAAAACAGGGGCTCGTCAGTCGTCACTCACTGCTACTTTGTAATCGTAAACACACACATAGATATAGATACATTTGTATATATCTTACGACGTCGCATCGCAGCCAGGAGAAGCAAAATGGAGAGGAAGACGCCGGTGAGGAAACCACACAGTGCGACCGCAGATCTGTTGAGCTGGCCGGAAACTCCTGTTGTTGATTCGGTGGAGGCACCCTCAGCTGCTGCTCGTTCTCACCAGCCTTCCGATGGGATCAGTAAGGTCGTCTTTGGGGGCCAGGTCACTGATGAAGAATTCCAAACCCTCAACAAAAGGTAGCAGCTTCCTGTTCCAGATCTATCTCTTTATTATATATTCACTCGTAATTGATTTTAATGATCCAATTCCCAGTATTATCATCTGATCTAATTTGTATTTACTGTTGTTACATATTCGAATTTCACATTTTAAATTTGTGACATTTCATACAGTTTACCTAAATGTTTTCTGCTTCATTGTATGATTGTTTGATAAACAAAAAATGTTAATTGTGGTGTGGAATGCAACCCCTTTGACATGTGTATTTTGATTAGGGCTGACAAATCGGGTCTTATCAGGAGGTTTAACAGGTCTTTGACGACACGTATAACACAAGTATTAAATATGAATACAGCTCGTTTAACTACTTGATATCTCATGTCTATAACACAGTTTTATGTACCAAGAAAAAGAAATGATGGATCCTAACCTCATTATTTTATTTATTTTTAAAAAAGTAAAAAATCACATTGTGTACTTTTTCAGTAAACAGGTCTAATCGTGTCTTATACGTCAGCCCTAATTTTGATGTAACTTTTTACCTTTTTGGTAAATGTAGGAAACCTGTTTCAGGGTATAAGTTAAAGGAGATCACTGGCAGTGGCATATTTGCAGCTGGTGGAGAGAATGACGCAGAAGAAGCGGATGCTGCAAACCCTACCTCAACTAATAAAACTGGATTACGAATGTATCAGGCAACTATTTTATACTCTCAATGTGCAAATTACTCGTCACCGTTCAGTTTTTATAACCAAATTATATTTTGTTACAAATATATGAGATGACCTGTTATGTGTAGACATGGTCATCGTTCTTTAAGTTGGAAGATCTAAAACGGTCATGTTTTTTTGGAAATAAGGTTGTATTATATTATGTTCTTACAAGTTTTATGGTTATTAGCAAACGGTTGCGGGGATCAGTCACATTTCATTTGGTGGAGAAGAATCAGGGTCTCCTAAAAAGGCACTTTCTGAGGCTAAGCAGCGGGAGTTAAGTGGTACATTAGATAACGAGTCAGATTCAACGTTGAAAAAACAGTTTTCAACTGCAAAGAACAAGGAACTCAGTGGACATGACATATTTGCAGCACCTCCTGAAATTCAACCTCGCCCGTTGGCTGCCCGCGCATTGGTGTTGAGAGAAAGCATAGCCATCGGTGAATCTACTCCAAACAATGTACATAATCCTTTCATACTCACTTACATGCTTAGATTTATTATCATTTAAAGCACACACAAATAGCGCAAATAACATTAGCACATTAATAACATTAAGTTTAACTTTAGACAACTGGAATTGAGGCTGCAAGATGAGTGCGGCAAGACCGAGTGAGTAACAGAGTAACATATCAAATAGCATGGTTTATTAATCATATAACACAGACAGCCCTAATTGACTCATTCATTAATAAACGGGTCGAAGCTGTCATCTTTAATATCTAATGTAAATAAATTGTAATGTGATATGACCCTGGGCCTTAAACATGAAGACCATTCACAGTCTTTAATATAAGTAAGCTGAAGGTCCTACCTTTTTTAATTATTTTTATGAGTATTAATATCTGGCTTCTGAAATGGTTCTTCAATCATCAAGTAAAGAACTGTCTGTCACCTCTCGTGAATATTAAGCATTCTCTTTACATTAAAATCTGTACTGTCAGAGATGCATGTTACACACCATAATTACTTAATTTCTTTTAAATGGACTTTTAAAAGTATAAAACTATCTGTCATGCTTTTGCATCCTTACACCACAACCACTTCTTTAACTCTAATGTATTGACTAGATCTTTTCCATTATTTCACCTTATTTTTATGCAAGTGGGATTATTGTTAATAATATAGGAAAATTACACGTTTTGTCCTCTATCTTAACACCATTTTGCAGGCGGTGTCCTTTTCAACGAATTTTGACAGGTTTTGCTTTTTACAGGGAATTTTGTTGCACGTTACGTCCTTTGGCCTTAACCCAGTTAGATTTTCTTGTTAAATCTGGTTATCCATGGGTATTTAAGTCTTTTTACCCCTTTTTATAATATTATTTAAAAATAAAACAAAACATTTTTAAGATTTATTATTATTATTATTATTATTATTATTATTATTATTATTATTATTATTATTATTATTATTATTACTATTATTATTATTATTATTAATATTATTATATATATAGACACCACCATTAAGATCTCAGCATCATCACCTCCCATTCAGATCTCATCATCACCTCCCACCTCAAACACCATCAACCGATCATCACCACCATTAACCCACCTGCCATCGCCACCACCATCAACCCGCCACCACTTGCAACCCACCTGCCATCAACACACCTAGCACCACCATCACCAACAACACCCACCATCCCCCACCCACACCATCTGCCACCGTCCTCCACCCCACCACCACCACAACCACTCCGTCGCCACCCACCCCAACCCTAACCAAACACCCACAAACACCCAGCCACCACCGTCCACCCAACAGCCCAACCCACCTAAGCCTTCACTGCCACCATCCACCCTCTCTCCAGCCACCACCCACCCCACCTCAGTACCCAACAAAACCATCTTCCTAAACAACCTAACAGCCTCAAAAATTTCATTTTTTTCAACAACCCTTTAATCAATGAGGTGTAACTAACACTATCAGGAACCAAACCCTTTTTCAGAATCAACCCAAAAACCCCAAAAGCAAAACCAACTTCATTCAAATGACAATAACAGTTAAGAAACAATGTTTAGGGTTATCAAATTAGGGGAAATGGGGAGATGGATGTTCATTTTGCGAAAAAGAAGGATTTTGAGTTCAGATTTGGGTACAGAATTGAGTAATTGGTTGAATTGGGGGGATGGGTTGTAAAAGAATCATGTAATCGAAATAGTGTAATGGGTTTGTGGGATTTATGGTGGGTGGTTTGAAAGTGATGGGGGGTTGGGGTTTTGGGATTGATTTTTGGCGTAAAGATGAGAGCTTTGTAACATTTGCACATGAAAACAGAGGAAATCAAGAACAAGCAGCAAATTGGGAGAAAATTGGTGACCCAGGTGACATTAGGTGTTTTAAGTAGGGTTGCAAGGGGATCGGGTGGGTTGTGGTGGCAGGTTGGTGGTTGCAGTGGGTTGTTGGGGGTGGGGAAGTTTTATGGTGTATATATATACATATGCGAGTATTTACAAAAATCGTCCTTTATAGGTAAAAAGACTAAACTACCCACATGTGACTTGCACGTGATGAGATTTAACAAAAAAATCTAACTGGGTTAGGGTTAAAGGACGTAACGTGCAACAAAATTCCCTGTAAAGGGCAAAACCTGTCAAAATTCGTTGAAAAGGACACGCCTGCAAAATGGTGTTAAGATAAAGGACAAAACATGTAATTTTTCCAATAATAAATAACCTTTGTTTTGTCAGACAAATGCTGCAGAACCGGTGAAGACAGCAAAAAAGATCCCGAGCCAGAAATTCACAGAGCTTTCTGGAAACAATATTTTCAAAGGTGACGAGGTGCCAGCATCGGCAGAAAAACCTTTGAGCTCAGCAAAGCTTCGAGAAATGAGTGGAAGTAACATCTTTGCTGACGGGAAAGCGGAATCTAGAGACTATCTAGGGGCTCGCAAGCCGCCAGGTGGAGAGAGTAGCATTGCTTTGGTTTAGGTTCTAACACATTTGTTTTCAGTATCATTGTTTCTTTTTCATGTCTTTGGTAGTTGGTACTTGGTGGTGCAATTCTTATGGATTTGACTCTGGGTTTGTGGCTCTTTATCATCTGTTTTTCTTAGCGTATATGATAGATTATGGACCCAGTATGTGTTCTTTTGGCTGATTAGTGCGATTATGTTCATAATTATGTCTATCTTCTGCATGGATTTGGTTTTCATAACCAAATTATTATGTATTATAATAAACTATTTAGATTTCTTTTTTGTAGAATCATATTTAATAACCTTTAAATTACGTAATTAAAATACAGAATGTAACAGTTTATTTAACAGTTTAATAAGTTGATGTATCAATCATTTTACAAACTATAAAATTTATATAATTTCATATTCTAAAAGTTTAGTAAGCCTCATTAAAAAAATTTAAATTGATGAGTTTTGTTATGGGTACGAACAGATAACAGCTTAAAGGATCTGCAATTTTGGATGTACGATCCTATTACTGGTCAAGCAGTGATTGTATGTGAAAATACAGAGTACAGGGTTGCGGACACGAAAGATTTGATGCGCTTTGGAGAGAATAACATCAAGCTTTTGGCAAGAACTTAGATTAGGAGTGATCCTCAGTATGAAGTTTGTGCTAAAAACTTCACAGCTTCGGTTGTTCAGATTATGTTATTTAAGCTATGGTCAGGACAACGCTCGAGAGTGGAAACTCAGTTTTTTGGTCCGTATATTGGAAAAAAGCTACCTGATCTTCAAAAGAAGCAAAAGAAGAAGCGCAAGTAGAGAATGAACGGCCAAGACAACATAAACCTAGGGGGATATTGTAAGGGCATAAACTTGTATAGGTTTACGTTTGTCTTGGTTTACTTGTTTTGGGTTGGTTAGACTTAAATAGTGGGCTTGGTCGATATTATTGTGATCGATTAGGGTTGGGCTTGGCACATTGTATTAGAGCATCCTATAATCTATAAATAGGACGTTCATCATATTGCAAACACTTGTATTTCGAGTACCAGACGGTTCCAAGAAACCGTGTGCTCTTTGATAATAACAATCGATATTTTCTTAATCTTCTACACCTTTCTTGTTTTTCCGCAACTAGATTAGGTGTTGTGATATCCGATTGTAGTGTTTCTGGACTTACAATAATATATTATGATAATAAAGAATGGATCAAAATGACAACTGGAAATATATAAATTCAAATTGCCAAAAATACCCTCGGTTAAAAGTGGTGTTTTTTGGACGGAGTTAGGGTATATGATCAATATGGCAAGAAAAGGGAAAAGTCAGGGACCCAGAGAAGAAAAAAAAACTTTTTGGACTAAAATGATAAATTTGAACAAACCTCGGGGACTAAATGACAATTTACTCTATCGTTATGGTATAGAATTTTTAAAAGTATAATAGAGGTTCCAAATAAACTTTACATTCTAAAAATCATGCATGTTACGAGTACATCTCGCAGTTTAGGGCGGATAAGCTATCTGACAAAATGATGGTGCAATCAGTCGGCACAATGTTAAAACCATCATCCGTTGGCACTATAGAAACAAAGTTGGTGTGTTTTCACGCCGTTTGTAGGTGGTCGAATGTCCATCCTGGATTTTAGCAATGTTATTATAAATGGCTTGACGGATTGTAACAAAGTTGTACACTCGTTCACCATTAATTTAAAACCCAACCCAAACACGACTCGTTTATTAATAGGCCGGTCCTTCAAATACGCTGTAAAAATCTAATTGGTTTGAATTGCTTGCTTATAAATAACATAGGTCCAGTAGATGGTAATTAACTATTATTTAGAATTAACATCATAAATAAACTAACGTTGTTGGTTAATCACTGTAACTTGTTATACAAATGACACAATTTTAGGTATAAAAATAAGTGTGATTCTATTTGGAACCAAGACAATAGATTTTAGAACATCAAACATGGTTTGCCAATTCAAACAAAACTATCATATATTATATATGGGCACACATACTCGATACACAAAGACGATGATCGAGTTTATTAGTTCAAAAGTTCACATAAAGCACGAAAAAAAACACCCGACACTAGTCTCCACAACGATCTCAACACAAATCACAAACAACCTCATACCGATCACCAGTGCGCACGTTCAGAACCTCACTTCTAAGCATCTCCACATCCAATGAGAGCCAAAAGCATGTCTTCATAATCTCCTCTAGTGTCCTTAGCAATGGCCTTATCTAGAGGGACACTGTTCCTCCTCTGATATTCTTCTTTTATGGTTTTCATGTCAACTTCAGCGCGTGTTGCAACTACGCGTGTGAGTGCACCCTCGTCGGTTCCTGTTTTGTTAATTGCTAACCTTAATACCTTCTCAAAGTACTTCTCAGGGTATGTTAAGCACTTTATGGTTGCTCTTAGCAATGAAAGGTACTCATCCTTTGGATCTTCCTTCAAATCCTACACAAGTACACAACACATATGTTTTCAGATATGTTTCAAGATTCGGTTTCTGATCATCAGTTTAAATAATCGGAAAGTGTTTTCTGTTTGTACCTTATTGATATCTTTTCCAAACTGGTTTTTGTATTGATTCAGGGTTGCATTGATCTGTACTTTGCTCCTAGTAGCAAGGATTCTGATAAGATCATCATCATTGTAACATTTATCAGATATTTTCTCATGGAGTAACTTAGCTTCAGTCTTTGCAAGAGTCATGTTCACTTCACTTCCTTCATAACGGTAAGTTCCCACCAACGGCAACAACAACTACAATAACAAACATTTCAAGCTTTAACTCATTTGGGGCAGGGGCGGCTCTTATGGTGTGCGGGGAGGACTTCCGCACATACCAAATCCAATATAGAGGCCCATTATCAAATACATTTTTATGCTTTATAATATATTGTTTATCGTTAAAGCATATGGGCACATTTTTCGAGCTCGAACAGGGTACGTGAATTCTCAGAGATGCCGCTGATTTGGGCTAGCTATATGGTTGTATAAAGAATGTATGTGTTATGCGTACCTTCCTGAAGTCTCCGGTTGTGTGATACGCAACATCTTCTTCAATGGATTTCTTATAGCAAGCATGATAAGCTTGTTTTGCAAGAAGCAAATCATGTGCAGATCTCGTGCAAGCAATTTCCACAAGAACTTGATTGCTTTTGGTCCATCTTTTTGTAGCTTCATTAGCCAAATACGCATCGCGTTCAGATGGATCAAGTGTCCAAAGACGAACAAGCCGCTGAAAAACAATAAAGAAATTATAAAATTTATCTCAATCTTTGTTTGTTGTGGATTTAACTACGAAATATAAATTAGATCAAACCTCAAAATCATTCGAGAGCTCCTTATCGAGTGATTTAAGGAGATCCTCGTTGTATGTTGAAGCATAAGTTTCGCGAATTTGCTTGCGTTGTGCAGCATTTCGGTGGGATAAAATCGAAATGATCAAACCCTCATTTGTTCCCCATCCTTCAAGATTGATCATAAAACAATAAATACAGGTCAAAACTCAAAAGTCAAAACTAATATTTTCTTATCAATGTCTATGTGATATTATAACTTGGATTAATCCAATAACTAAAAAAAAATGATGCCCAATTACAGATCAGGAAACAGGGGAGTAAGACTAACAACAGAGATGGAGTTGACATTTTAACAAACACTTGTTGTATGTACTTTAGCAAAGGGACCTTAAATCCACTTCTTAAAACATATTTCAATCCACATGATCGGATCACAATACTGATTGCGTTTTCAAGATCAGATTCATAATAATAATAATAATACTTGATCGAAGACTGAATCAGACTTGATTCAACGCCATAGAATACATGGATCAAACAGTATAACTTGATTAGATATTGATGAAACACTGGTTAACACTATGATTAATCAGCGGGGTCACTTCTTCCGTGGGTTCAATCTCTCTTCCTACTCGCAAGATGACTGTCACCTGCAAAACAGCAACCGTCAGTCTCGTTAAGAGGGGAATATGGGGGTTTCCCTCTTAACCAGGCTCCGGCGTGAGAATAAGTACTGTTCTGAGGGAGGATAATCAGTGTGTGTTAAGTGTGAGAATAGTGAGAGCAAGATGATCAACCTGGGTGGTGAAGGGTTCTATTTATAGCCGGAGGGTGAAGAAGGGAAGGAGCAGCGTCGCCCTGTAGACGCGTGCCAGCTGTCCGACCAAGGGGAATATCCCCTTGGTCTCCTCTGCTGCGGTCAGTGTAGTGGTACACGTGGCGCGTCCTTATTTGCCGAATGTGGAAACATCGTACTGAAGTTGTCTGGCTGCTCCCTGACCTGTCGCAGGTCTACTTGGCGCTTGGTGGTTGGTGACACGTGTTGTCCTTTATGTCCCATGGAGTATCTTTGGTGTCACCTGGATATTTTCCAGAAGCTTCTAGAAGCTTCTGGATGGTGCGGCTGATGTCAACGCCATGTAGGATGGAGAAAGTGGTATGGTCCTTGCCATGTTGGCAAGGGATTGGGACCATACCTCTTCAAGTCCCCCCAGTCCAGTGTGCCTTCTAGGTGAGTTGATCGTCTAGGAGGGATTCTGGACTTATGAAGGTAGTGTTTGTTATGATGTAGGGTTTTTTGACTTCTTGCAGAAATGAGCCAAATGGACGCATGACGCGTGGCGCATGGGTTTTGACTCTCTGCGGAAGCGAGCCAAATGGACGCATGGCACATGGCGCATGGGTTTTGACTCCTTGCGGAAGTGAGCCAAATGGACGCATGCCGCATGGTTTTGACTCTCTGCGGAAGTGAGCCAAATGGACGCATGACGCATGGCGCATGGGTTTTGACTCCTTGCGGAAGTGAGCCAAATGGACGCATGACGCATGGCGCATGGGTTTTGACTCCTTGCGGAAGTGAGCCAAATGGACGCATGACGCATGGCGCATGGGTTTTGAATCCTTGCGGAAGTGAGCCAAATGGACGCATGACGCATGGCGCATGGGTTTTGACTCCTTGCGGAAGTGAGCCAAATGGACGCATGACGCATGGCGCATGGGTTTTGACTCCTTGCGGAAGTGAGCCAAATGGACGCATGACGCATGGCGCATGGGTTTTGGCGCTCTTATGAGTGTTGTCTTCAGGAAGAAGTTTTGTTGTTGTCTTCTGGAAGAGTGACTGACGTGACAGCCTGGTGTCAGTTGAACAGGCGCCTTTTCAGTCACGTCAGTTACTTCACGTCATAGTGGCAGGTGGTTGTTGCCTGCTTTTCCGAAAAAAGGTGATGGCGTCTTCTCTCTCCTCTGACGTGTCTCTCCCTGATTGGGTCTTTTCCTGTTCCTCTGGCGGTTTGCTGCCCATCGCATTAAATGCGATGGGTATAAATACCAAGGCGGTCTCCTCTAGTCTTCACTTTTCAAAATTTTGAATCCCGGAGTTTCCTCATCTTCTCTTATCTTTGTTCTTCAACCTTTGAGTTCATCGCCTGCTTTCCTATTTTCCGTCATGTCTACTTCAAATCCTATCTCGAAGAAGAAGAGGAATAAGGGTAGGACTCCTCCCGGCCCGGATCAAGCGGTGATTGGTTGGAAAGAGGAGGAATTTCAGAATCTGGTGAGGGAGATGGGTTTTCTGCCTGAATGGGGTGTTCAATATCCTATTTCAGGTTCTACTGCCATGGATGCCCCTCCCGGGTACATGACCTTGTATGCTGCTTTCTTCCGGGAAGGTAGCTTTAGACTCCCGATGACTCGGTTTACTGCCGACGTTTTGAGGGGCTATGGTCTCCATATTTCCCAAATAAATGCCATCGGGCTTCCCCGTATCACTCATTTTGAGTTCGTTTGTATGGCCAACCGGTTAGACCCGACGTTCGAGATGTTCAACGTTTTCTACACCGTGACGTATACAAATGGGTTTTACTCCTTCAGTGCTCGTACTGGTGTGACGCCAGTTTGTTCTGTGCCATTGAAGGGTATACATGACTGGAAGCAAAAGTTTTTCTTTATTCGCCGGGGGGTTGTTCCTGTGGATATGCACTACAGATCTGTGGGTGAGGGTATCCCGAAGGTGGATGTGGTTGCAGGCTTTGCTAACCAGGAGTGGTATAAGAAGTTGACCCGAAAGGCTACGCCGATAATTCAGCTTGAGGAGATGGCGTTGGTTGGTGCGAGGATGAGTTTGAAGTGGGTGCCTAAAAATCCCCTCGGTGTTCCGGTTTATGGTCATAGTGGCAGGTGTACGTGTGTTCTGTCTTTCCCTTTTGTTTTTCCTTTGGTTGTATTAGTTTTGTATTGCTTCATTTCCTCCTTTTTGCAGTAGGGTTCTCATTGATGAATGTTTTGGATCCCGATGCTCCGGGTGCGATGATTGAAGCGATACCAAAGACTGATAAAGGACCTTGGTTGGATCAGATCCGCCACCGGTTTCTGCACCCAAGTGATGCGAGTTTCACTGCTTATGTGAACACTGTGTTAGGTGAGGATGTTGACAATGAGGGTGATTCATTTGATTCTGCTCGAGAAGAAGTTATCGTTCTCTCGAGTGATGGTTCAGGCAGATCGTTGGAAGACCTAACATCCCCTTCCGCGCGTGCAGGTCCAGTGCAAGGGGCTGTGCAGGAGCCGGTGAATGAGCCTGTGGAGGAAAATGTGGATATTCCGGTCGAGGCTGTTAATCCATTGGAGACGAGAAGGAAATCAAAAACTGACAGGGCTGAGGGGAAAGGAAAGAAGGCTGAAGGGACCTCCTCTAAGTCTCCTCGTAAGCGACTTCACACTGCTCGTGTCCTTGATTATGTTGTCGTGTCTGACACGTTGCCTGGTTTAGGGGTTGAAGAGAGACACCCTGAGTCGGACCCTGAGGACCGTGCCACTCTGACCGAGATTATGCAGAAGAAGGTGTTCGATGATAGGAAACGAAAACTTGACGAGCAGGCCGCTGCTGCGCTTGCCGCGAAGAAGATTAAACTTCAGAAAGAGAATCCTCCTGCCCCTTCAGAGTCGGACATTGACATGGGCATTTTTGCTGAGGAACCGAGTGATTTGCTGCAGAAGATCTATGAGGCTTCTGGTATTCGCTTTAATTTTTCTCAATGTCTCATACGTTCTTATTTGTTAGTCTTTTCCTTTGAATATGCTCTGCTCGTCTTGGAGCAGGTACCAAAACAGCCCAAAGTGGGCACAAGATTGATATTTCCAAGATAACACCTCCTGCGTCTCCGCCGTCTAGGGTATTTAGGTTGTCCCCCCCTCATGATACTCCTGACGGGCAAGAAAAGACTGCGGCGGTTGAGCAGGTTGCGGAAGGTGGTGACGCAGGTGGTGCTGCGGGCGGTGATGGTGACGCAGGCGGTGCTGCGGGCGGTGGTGCTGGTGGTGATCGCGGTAAGAATGTTGAGTTGGAAGTAGAGGTGAGTGAAACTAATCCTCATCAAACTGTGTATACCAAACGTCCTCCAGACGATGGTGGTGGTGCAACTTCGGGTGCTGTCCGCAGCCCTCAGTTTGGAAAATTTCATGCTGACTCCTTTGATACCACAAATCCTGCTTGTGACGGGCTTCCGTATGTCCCCCGTTGGAACTTGACCCAGGGTTCTAGGATGGACAACCCTGAAAATTGTCATGAGTTCTACTCGTTGTCTCTCCCCCCAGCTGAAAGGATGTTTCAGAGGAAACGCCGCCGGTTTGCATTGTTGGATGATCACGTTCAGGCCGGGGTTAACTTTTTCTCTACCACTCAGGAGATTGTCCGTGAGTGGAAACAGCTGGGGGAGGACGTTATGGAGTTTGAGAATGACAAAAGACTGTTTGCCGAAGAAAAGGAAAAGTTCAATGCTGAGAAAAAGGGGTTGGAGTGGAGGGTTGCTGACGCCGAAGGAAAACTTGCCCAGGAGAGGAAAACCAATGCTGACAAGCAGAAAAACTGGGAGACGGCGTGCGAGCGTACCAATGTTGAGCTTAAAACGCAACGTGACACGATTACTCGTTTATCTGGTGAAAAGAAAGATATTGCGGATGAGGCTCATCAGGAGCGCATGAGGTTTGAGAAGAAAGAGGCAGAGTATGTTGAACGCATCGCTAAGCTGGAGGTTTTGGCGAGGCGATGCGAGACTTCTGAACGTCTTCTTCAAGAGAAGACTGCTGAGTGCCAAGCCGCTGAACTCCTTGCTGAGGAGATGTCTGCTGATTGTAAATGGTTACTTTCACGCGCGGTGCCTCTGGTAATTTCTTGTACCTCTTTATTTTGGGTGTCGTAAATTGTCCCTTACTTGAGTGTTTGTTGTAGATTGCTGAACGCATCGTCAATTCTCACGAGCTTGCCCACTATATGTACGAGTTGGGGCAAGCTGGTTACAGCAGTGGTCGTAAGGACGGATACAACGAGGGCAGGGCTGCAGCCCTTAATAAGGAGAAAGAACACCATTTCGAGCTGTGGAAGGAAGATTGTACTGGTGCTTACACCGCGAAGAGGCAAGAGTTTTCGTCGTTGGAGTTTGCGGTGGTTAAAGCTGCGAAGAAGCTGGCTCGGAGGCCAGATGGTGTTGCTAAGTTGAAGAGCGCTTTGGGCGATGAAGGTGGTGCGACTGGGGGTGTTGGCCCCAGTCACCCGGAATGAAGCCTTCCGGCCTGCGCGCCGCGTATGACCTTATGTGGTCTTGTATTTGGCAGTTTGATAAACAATTTTAACTTCCTTGTTCTCGTTATGGATATATGGCTTTGTTTGACATATGCGACGCTAACAGTTGTCTGTTTTTACGCGAATTTGTTATCGTCATAATATGTGCATGTGTGATTACTTTGATTCAGGTATCATGAATGAATAATGGCGCGGACAGGTTGTGTTGTGTTTATTACAACGTTCTGTTCTGTCGTATTTGTGCGCAGGTAGGTCATGAATACGAAGTGATCGAGTGACAGGCTATTGTGTGTACCCGGCTGCTCTCGGCCTCAGGGGTATTTACAATGTTTTGTTTGTCCTGTGTTCGATGTTTTCGTGTTTATGTGGGCACGAAGTATTTGATTGGCGTTTGTTAGGCTTTAGTTGTGTGTCTGACCCGGCTGTGCACTTGTTTGTGACAAGCCTTGGAGGTCTACAACGTTTCCCTAATGGTCGAGCCATTGATGTTTTCGTGTATGCCCAAAGTGATACATGCAGTTGTGACAAAGAAATTAGCGTAATAGAAAGATAGCCGAACACTTGTTGTATTATAAATGTGTTGGCAACTAGGCCATTGCAATTACAGAGATTTCATTCATAAGTAACACCTTCTCAGCTGTTGAGCGTTCCATGTGCGAGGAACCTCTTTGTTATCGATGGTGCGTAATTTGTAGGCCCCCTTTCCGAGCACGGTGTCGATGACGTACGGGCCTTCCCATTTGGGAGCCAACTTCCCGGGTTTCTCTGCATTTGATGCTTCGTTGTCTCTGAGGACTTATTCTCCCGGGTTGAAGGTGCATACTCGGACCTTGGAGTTGTAATATTTTTCCAGCTTTGTTTTGTATTTTGCTTCGTTGATTGCTGCCATTTCTCTCCGTTCTTCTAGGAGGTCGAGGTCGAGTCTCCTTTCTTCTTCATTGTTGATCATATTCATGGAGAGCATTCTTGGTGATGGCAATCCTATCTCTGCTGGTATTACAGCCTCCGACCCGTAAACCAAGCTGAACGGTGTTTCTCCGTTGCTGGTTTTGGGCATCGTCCTATGTGCCCACAAAATGCTGGGCAACTCGTCCACCCATCCTCTTCTTTTTTCTCCTAACCTTGCCTTGATTCCGTCGACTATGCTTTTGTTGACGGCTTCAACCTGACCATTCCCCTGCGGGTGCGCTACCGAGGAGAAGGTATGCTCGATGTGTAGTTCTGTAAACCACTTTTGAAGGTTATCTTCGGCAAAGTTGGTTCCATTGTCTGTGATGATCTTGAGGGGTAGACCGAAACGACATATTATGTGTTCCCAAATGAACTTATTCACGACGGTAGCTGTGGTCGACGCGAGGGCCTTCGCCTCTACCCATTTGGTGAAATAGTCAACTGCGACTATTATAAACTTGACAGCTCCTGGGGCTTCGGGAAAAGGACCGACCATGTCGATTCCCCATTGTTGGAAAGGCCATGCGGTGGTGACCGGAACCAGCTCGTTCTTGGGGCGCATCGTCTTGGGTGCATGCCTTTGACATCCGCTGCACTTCCTCAACTCCTTGACCGCGTCCAAGTGCATTCCGGGCCAATAGTATCCCGCGTTCATGACTTTCGCTACCACCATCCTTGGGCCGGCATGTATGCCACAGATTCCTTCGTGCACTTCCCTGATCAGATAGCGTGCGTCTTCGGGGTCAACACATCTTAACAAAGGCCCAAGGTATGATTTTCTGTACAAGATCCCATCAGTTATCTGGTAATGTTCGGATTTGTACTGGACTTTCCTTGCTTCTGCCTTGTTCTCCGGGAGTACTCCAGTCTGGAGGTATGTGATTATCGGAGTCATCCAAGACGTTGCCCCTAGTTGGACGACGCTTACTTCTCGGAGCGGTACTGACGGATTGCTCAAAACTTCTATTCGTACATCCTTTGCCAGATGTTGAAAGCTTGTGGAGGCGAGTTTACTCAGCGCGTCTGCTGGCTTGTTCTCGCTTCTATTAATGTGATGTACTTTGTAGGAATAGAAGGTCTGCAACAGTGCCTTTGCTTGGCTCAGGTAAAGTGCCATCGTATCTCCTCTGGCTTCGTATTCTCCGTTGATTTGGCCTGCCACCAACATGGAGTCTACGTGTGCCTCGATGTGTCGTACGCCCATTTTGATTGCCAATCGTAGCCCAGCAAGGAAAGCTTCGTACTCGGCTTCGTTGTTTGTGCTTTTAAAATCCAGGCGTATGGCATAGGTGAACTCGTGTTTGTCGGGGCTTACCAGCCGGAGACCAGCACCTGCGCCATCCTCGTTGGACGCACCATCTGTGTACAATAGCCATGGTTCTTCCACTTGTTGTTTCTCGGCCTTTTCCATTGCCTTGCATTCTCGATCTTTGTCGTCTGGTACCTCGGTTATGAAATCTGCGAGCACCTGGCCCTTGATCGCCGGTCTTGGTCTGAACACTATATTATGACCCCCGAGCTCTATCGCCCATTTTGCCAGTCTCCCTGAAATCTCCGGTCTTGCGAGTACGTTACCAATGTTGTAGTTAGTTAACACGTGGATGACGTGATTGGCGAAGTACCTACGCAACCGTCTTGATGCATGAATTAGTGCGAGCGCTAATTTTTCCATGATTGCGTACCGGGTTTCTGGATCGGTTAGAGTTCGTGACACATAATAGACCGGCGTCTGGACGCCTTGCCGGTCAACGAGCAACACAGCTCCCACTGCTCTGTCAGAGGCGGACAAGTATATTACCAGAGGTTCACCTTTGACTGGTGCAGTCAAGGTTGGTAGCTTGATGAGGCAGTCTTTCATCTCGCGGAAAGCACTTTCAGCTTCCGGAGTCCATTGGAATTGACTCTTCTTCATGCAGTTTCGGAGAGTTTTTATAAACGGGAATGATTTTGCCGCGTGGTTGGCTAGGAAGCGGTTGAGTGCTGCCAACCGTCCGGCCAGTTTTTGCATCTCCTTGATCGTCGACGGTGACGGCATGCGTTCGATTGCTTGTATCTTGTCGGGGTTCACCTTGAAACCATCTTTCGTGACAATGAAACCTAGGAATTTTCCCTCCTCCATGCCAAAGGAGCATTTCGCTGGGTTTAACTTGATGCTGACTCCGCGCAGAGTATCGAACGTCTTTTGGATGTTCAGCAACATTGTACTCTCCTCCTTGCTCATGATAACTAGATCATCCATATACACTTCTATGTACTTGCCGATGGCGTCGTGGAAGGTTTCGTTCATGAGCCTTTGGTAAGTCGCGCCCGCATTTTTAAGACCAAAAGGCATTTTGGTATAACAGTATAACCCTGTCGGCGTGCGGAACGCGGTCTTGTCTTCATCTTGCACGGCCATTTGCACCTGGTGGTACCCTTTGTAGCAATCAAGGAAACATTTCCATCGGAATGTGGCAAGTGAATCGATCTTTTCATCGATGTCTGGTAAGGCGTAACAGTCGCGCGGACATGCCTTATTCAGATCTTTGTAATCCACGCACATTCTCCAGCTGCCATTGTTCTTCTGGACCATCACTGGGCTTGCCACCCATGTTTGATACCTGACCTCTCTGATGATTCCCGCGTTTAACAGCTCTATCACTTGCTCTTTCATGGCGTCATGCTTTATGTCTCCCAAGTGGCGTTTAGCATGTACCACCGGTTTGGCTTCTTCCGATACGTTTAAGCGGTGTTCAGCTATGTGCCGTGGAACGCCCACCATGTCTGCTGGCGTCCAGGCAAAGACATCCATGTTTTGGAACAACAGTTTTTTTAGCGCCGCGCGCGTGAGATCGGATATTGCAGGTCCCAGGGTTACTGTCTGCTCCGGATATGCGCTGTTTACTACCCACTTTTCTGCCTCTTGGCGTGCTTCTGGTTTCCTTGTCTTCGCAGGCCTTAGCTCATCTGTCGCTAATACTTCTTTGCTTGCATAGATGATGGCTACTCCTGTTTCTGTTGGAAATCCTACTGCGGAGTGTGGGCCAGAGCAAATCATGCTGAAATCACCTTGGGATTCTCTTCCCAGCAGAATATCGTGCCTTGAGTGTGCTGGCAGCACCATGAATGTGACTTCCTCTGTTCTTGAATTTCTTCCGTCTGAGAGCAGCACTGGGAAGGATATTTGCCCTAGAGGAAAAACGGCTTCGTTGCAGAAACCAGTGAGCGGGTAATCAACTGGTTCTAAACGCGCTTTATCCTCCGGGTCGAACTGATTAAAGCATTGTTCATATATGATATCCGCAGTGCTCCCCGGATCGATGAAGATGTAATCTGTTTGGTAATGCCCAATGACGCCCGAAATGACTATGGGCCGTCTCTCTCGTGGGCCTCCTCTGACAACTGGGAAAACGACTTGTTTCTCGCGCCATGAGTCATCTTGCGCACGCTTGTTGTAATTTCTCTTCGGCCTTCGCGGACCCCCCTGAACCATGTGGGTCTCTAACTTTCGAAGTTTTTTGTTGTCCGGCCCTTCCTCTCTTCGTTGAATCTGACGGTAATCACGCTTGCCACCTTTAACCAGGTGAGTTAATTTTCCGTCTCTTAAAGCCCTTTCGATCTCTTGCTTGAGGCTGAAACAATCGTCGGTTAAGTGGCCGGTGTCCTTGTGGAAGTCACAGAAAAGATTTGGGTCTTGACCCCTCTTGTTGCGCATCTGCAGTGGTGGCTTGAACTGGTGGTTCTCGGTTGCCAAGACTTCGGAAGGGGTTTTCGTTAGGAGTGTCCACTGCTTCTCCCGGTTATCCTTTTTCACCTCTTTTCGGTGTGCGATTTGGTTGATCGTATGACGCGCGTCTTCTCTCACTGGGCTCCTGTCTCTGTGACCGGATGTTCTCCAAGATTGGTTTCTGCCTTTCCTGCTGTTTCGGTCGGCGTGATTGTAATTGCGCTGACGGTGGTCGTCACCGGTCAACTGTCTGTCTGACTGCGCGATGGTTTTGGCCGCCTCTATGAAGGTTTCCCAATCCTTGGGTCCTCCGTCTCTACCTTTTACACGCTTGATTAGATCATCGCACTTGACTGCCCGCATAAAGTGTGCGCGCATCATCTTCTCGGGTAAGTCGCCAATCTCTAAACATTCTTTGTTATACCGAGTAATGAAATCTTCTACACTTTCGTGGTCTCTGCGGTATATGTTCAAACAGTCAGCTGGATCCCTGATGTGTCGTCGTTGTTGTGAGAAGTGTGCCAGGAACTTCTCTCGGAAATCAATCCAGGATTTGATTTTGCCTGCTGGTAGGCTGTCGAACCAGATGCGCGCCGCGCCTACGAAGGTTTGAGCAAAAAGATGACACCAGGTTGGCAAGTTCCATCCGCCTGTTGCTCCCGCGCCGTTAAATACTTGGAGGTGATCATCTGGGTCTGTCAACCCGTTGTATTTGCCCACGTTGTGCGGCAATTTTGTTTTGTCTATGTCGGCCGTGGCGATCTCTCGGATGAACTTCGAATTCTCAGCCATGTCGTCTGGACGATAGCTTAGAGTGAAATCATGCTCGGCTTTTGGGTCATAACCCGCACGCTTGCGAGGTTTGTATGCTTCATGCTCTGGTGGGAGCCTGCTGAACACTGTGCGCGTCTCTTCATCGTTTTCAAATTCGTCGTTTATGTTGCGCGGACCTAAGCGACTTTGTATCGGCTTCTTCGGTTGGTTGGAATACTGCACATAGTTGCTTTCCGTTTCGCCGTAAGTATCGCGCGTGTCGTGCGCGCTTGGCCTTCTAACTTGCTGTGGAGGTAGTGACTCAGGACGCAGGGTGTATGCATTGGTCTGTTGAGGCATAGGTGCGCTCAAAGGCCTTTGCGGTGGAGTGACAAATGCTGACTGGTGAGCTTGTGCTTGAAGCAATGCTTGCTGCGCGCTGAGTTGTGTGTAAACAAGATTTATCGACGCCACTTGCTCGGCGTACCAGGAAGCCAGAGTTTTTCCTTCTGGTAGCCCCAATAATGCTGAGAAGTTTAGTTGTGCCTGGTCCGATGGAGCTGATGGACCAGCTCCATGGCTCTGAGTTTGCACTGGTGGTGTCGGTTGGACTACCTCTGATGGAGCCTGAAACGTAGCTCCATTTGTGGTTTGAGTGATGATTCTGGGTGGAGTTTGAAAAACGGGACCAGGAGCGTTTTGAGTAGCAATCCTGGATGTGCTCCCGAAAATGCTGGGAAACTCCAAGTTTGGTGGCCCTTCTTGGATAGCTTCGTTCCTTGGGCCTCGTTGGACGTGTATGTTGTCCGAAACGAGTTCGAAGGAAGAAACGTCTCCATCGACTTGGTGGGAAGGGTTGTTTTCAGCCATTTTGACGAGTTTTTCGAAAAGAAAAAAGAGATGAGAGTGGTTTTGCTAAAAGCGGATGGCGCCAATGATGAAACACTGGTTAACACTATGATTAATCAGCGGGGTCACTTCTTCCGTGGGTTCAATCTCTCTTCCTACTCGCAAGATGACTGTCACCTGCAAAACAGCAACCGTCAGTCTCGTTAAGAGGGGAATATGGGGGTTTCCCTCTTAACCAGGCTCCGGCGTGAGAATAAGTACTGTTCTGAGGGAGGATAATCAGTGTGTGTTAAGTGTGAGAATAGTGAGAGCAAGATGATCAACCTGGGTGGTGAAGGGTTCTATTTATAGCCGGAGGGTGAAGAAGGGAAGGAGCAGCGTCGCCCTGTAGACGCGTGCCAGCTGTCCGACCAAGGGGAATATCCCCTTGGTCTCCTCTGCTGCGGTCAGTGTAGTGGTACACGTGGCGCGTCCTTATTTGCCGAATGTGGAAACATCGTACTGAAGTTGTCTGGCTGCTCCCTGACCTGTCGCAGGTCTACTTGGCGCTTGGTGGTTGGTGACACGTGTTGTCCTTTATGTCCCATGGAGTATCTTTGGTGTCACCTGGATATTTTCCAGAAGCTTCTAGAAGCTTCTGGATGGTGCGGCTGATGTCAACGCCATGTAGGATGGAGAAAGTGGTATGGTCCTTGCCATGTTGGCAAGGGATTGGGACCATACCTCTTCAGATATCATGATCTACAAGAAGATCGGAGATATATGTTCAGTTTCAAAGCATAAACATAAGTTTTAGGTTATGGAAAACTGAACAACCACACACTAACTAAGATGAAGTAACCGACATGAAGAGAAGAGGGATACCTGAGAAGGCTTTACGGAGTTGTTCGACGTCATCGGAGACGGAGATATCATTTGCCGGAACGATGATCGTCGACATTTTCTGTTTCTTCACTGATTTCTTTTCTACTTCTTTTTCTTCTTCTACAAACGCTTGCTTTATTTATCAAGATACCAAATTATTTATTATTCAACGCTCCTAATAATTATTATTATTATTTAATACAATATATATTTTATTTATAAAGATTTTCCTTATGTTTCGGTAACATGTATATTGTGTTGTCCAAAACAGTGTCGACAGAGATTATTTGAATTTCGGTTAGGTTTAAAGAACTATTAGAAATATTCAATGAACATATCCAAATATTAAAAGTTCCACTGATTTCGCCACGTCTCAAAGGTTAGATGGGACATGTATTATTATTATTATTATATTATATTTTGGAAGGATATGTATGGTATGGGATAATTCAACTTCCGCTTTATCTTTTACACGCACACTCGGGATCCGCGTCCCAATCGTATCCACATGGCGGATTTACAAAAGTTTTATTATTTTAGCTTAGATTACACTACTTACACATGAATAAAATATTAAATAGTTACCACTAAAAATTTAGTGTTAAGATGATAAGTTAAATAAAAGTAGCTGGAAAATATCGGGTCATTTGGATAGGTTATCCAATTCTCTTTCTATACAAATATACAAGAGAAGCTCGAAAAATATTGTGGTATAATTGAATTGTGACATGTGACACTACCAATTACTTTTATTATACGAGAAAATCATAAGTATGCTTTTTCAAAGATAACCTTTTTTTATCCTTGACCATAACAATCTAACAAAACTAATATTGCTCTGTTCTTGATCCACACAAATGTGTTTATGTTTAATCTCCTCTAAAATCTTCCTGACTGAAACAATTGAACTACTAAACATCTTATCGTTGCGAGCTCTCCAAAGAAACCACAACACAGATGTGATAATTGCTTGTAAGATCTTCTTATGAAGCGGTTGTACAAGAAATCTTTAGGGGGTTGCTAGGATCTCTTTAGTAGTGTGTACTAGGATCTCTTTGGTAGTGTGTCCTGCATTGAACTTCATATTAATCCATGTACCAATAGGGAGCCCCGTTGTTGATGCAAAAGGGCATAAAGCACAAGTTGATGCCTGATTCACCTTGGCCCCATAGATTGAACATGATGCTGATCTAACTTTAATTCCTCTTATGTTCCATGCATCCAAAGTGGGGATCTTTAGACTGAAGGGAGTGGGGCGTCCTTAGAGGGGGCGTCTTGCGACACGTGGCGCCACGTCATCATAGAGGTAGTTGGGTAAAAAAATGGGGGTGGTGTTCATGGCAACTCAAGATGCCCAATAAAGAGTTGTGATTGGTTGTTTGAAAAAGTGAGGTTTGAAAAAGTGAGGTTTTGAAAAAGTGAGGTTTTTAATTGGTTGATGAAAAAGGAAAAGTGGAGGTTTGGGCGACTTGTGGGAGACGCCTTGGAGGTGGACGCCCAAGGAACGCCTATGTGGCGCGGTGTGAGGGGCGACTTGGGGCTTCTTGGGTAGGGGTGGACGCCCCACTCCCTTCAGTCTTATAGAGTCACTTCGCAAAAAAATATACCCGGTACGGTACGGTACGGTACGGTTCGGTACCGGTATTTGAGGATAAAAACCGGTAAATACCGGTACCGAACCGGTACCGAAAATGTCAAAAGTCGGTACCGAATCGGTACCGAAAAAGGTACCCGGTTCGGTACCGGTACCAGGTCCATTTTGCTCATCCCTAGCTCTGTATAGTCTTGCAAACCTTATCTCCAACACCAACTCCATATTATTCTATATGTTAGGTATCGGATCAAAGCAGGTTCAAGCGGAAGCTAACAAACACACACACGCACACTAGTTGAAAATAAAAAACACAAGAATATAATGTGGTTCAATCAAAGTAACCTACGTCCACGGGTTGCAACTAGGCATGACTTTTATTAGGTGCTCGAAGATTACAATTACATCATGGTTATTTAGAAGACTAAATTATGGTTAACTACTTAGTCAACAAGTTAACTAAGTGGGCCAAACTAGGGTTGGCTGCCCAAAAGTCTACGAACCCAACAATCTCCTACTCAGAGGCTTTCCATAGTCCACAAAGTCCATTCAAGTAAACTCGTCATCAATAACTTCAGTAATCTTCACATTCAATTCCTCCAAGCCTCCAGTTCTCAAGAACAAGTTACGAATCCAGTCATATCCCCCTAGTTGCAATCACCCCTTCTCATCAAGTACCCGAAAGGCTGGCTGAAGCTCCAACCTGACAGTCATATCAGACCTAGTCTTAGCCACCACGCTACTGACCCATCCTTTATCTCAACTAGCTTGCACACTCCACTGGATCCAGAGATACACCAAGGACCATCACCACTCTCCAAATTCAACAAGTGTTTCACAAGAAAGATTTTCTCAATTGGAATATCGATCTTCAAAACCCAACAAAGTTTTCTGAATGTACCTGGAACATGCGTCGTGTTTCCACTATCAATAAACCCCAAACCTAGCTTTGACCTCTGATCATGTTCAGCTTAAATCACCTCTTCACCAGGCTTCGCCTATGCAAAACGAACCCTCTTTTGCCACTTTGACTCAACAAACCCAATTTTTTAAAGACGGTTATAGACCCCCTTAGCAGGTACTTCCACCATGCTCAATGATCCCTTTTTTGTTTCCACGAGTAATAAAAAGGTTGCCATTAATTACCTTCCATTCACCACCACTAATTATACATCTAGCCCTTGTTCATCCAGTTGACTAACAAGGTAAGATTAGCCTTTAGACCTGAAATAACCCTCACTTTATTCAAATTCTAAATAATGGGGTTACTAAATTAACATTACCCAAGCCCGTAAAGAGTTGACCATTACCAATTTATACCTTCCCAGAGTTACAAACCTTTAGATTCACCATTGTGTCCCCGTTGTGCATGGTGTGACACGAAGAACCTAAACACATAACCAGAGAGCCCGACCAATCTATTTTCCATACTACAAATCACTACATCTTCAATGGACTCAGTTGTCACACCCCAACCGATGGCGGAAACATCGGGATGAGACGAACAAATTGCTCAAAACTTCATAACACTATGTGACAATATAATTTAAATTCAACTTTCATATCAAGACTAAAATTTTCATACAAAGATCCAAATAAAAGAAAACATTGTTTCAAACAATAGATCAAAATAACAACTTAATCTAGGTGCGTTTCTAAGTCCACCTAAATTACGTTTCTTCTCATAACATCATCTCATCAATCAACCTGCAACATGTATTAAAATATATCAACAAAAAGTTGGCGAGTATACAAGTTTTCATACGTAGCATAATATAGATTAAAAAGTTTCAAGTCTCATATCCAACATGAATAACCAATATACAAGTGTACTATATGTTCAAACCCAAGAATACAACGCGTTAATCTTGCCTATCCCAAAAGAGTAGCGGGAGGTTAACATGTTTAACTTAACAATACCCCAAGTTTCGTGGGCGGTGCGTTAATCCTATAGCGCTATAATTGTTAAGGTATGCTAGCAAAGTTAATGAGCATATATTGACACAAATAGTTTACATAGCATAGAAGTCTAACAAGCATCATATAGTTTCATGTTAAAGCATGGATAGAGTGTGTTTAAAATAGTTTCATGTGAAGTGTGTTTTGTATAACATACATGTTGCACCCAAAAGTGATTAAAAGTAAAACGGGATCGGGTATACTCACGGTTTTGCAAGCTTTCCACTTGGTAATCCCGCGAGAGTTGTTGGTTGATTAGAATGGAGCACCTTGTCCTTCTACACGAAGAAACATAGGTGTATGAGTATGGGGAGTTAACGGAAGATTAGTTCATCATCAAAAGTTTGGTTACTTAGATAATATATATGTTATATAATATATCATAGTGTCATATAGGTCAAGCATGAGGTAGGAGGATAAATCCTCCATTTAGGAACCTCTTTGTATTTCACATAAGTCATGCATGAGGTAGGAAGGACAAGTCTTCCATTTAGGTACCTCTTTGGTGTCCACCACTTCACATGTTGTCATAGACAACAAGGAGGGTCATGAACATACAATAAAGAATAAATTAACTACAACTAATCTAAGAAATCATCAAGTAATATGTGGATTTTCAAGTAGGATAGCCCAAGCTAACCTTATAATCACACAAACATCAAGCTTTAAGCTTGTTCATTACTTGTGGGTTAAAACCCAAACAAAACAAAATGTTTATGAGGTTTTAACCTCTGATTTTAGATGTAACAACCTTGTTTTTAAGCCCAACTAACTATAGATGTGATTATGAGCATAAGGACATAGGAATGTGTATGAGAAACCTCAAGTTCAAGTAGTTTAACAAATTTTAAATCAAAACAGAAAGTTTATATCACTTTGGAGCCTATTTTGGTGATGTTCCAGGCCTTCGTTTTCCTTGGAAAACCTGTGGAAACATCCCTAAGGTTGTTCCAAGTGATTAGGAAGAAGAATCAAAGAAAAAGAATGAGAAATGATGAAGTTATGCTCACTTAAGTGACTTGATATGATTCTGATCTTGTGTCTGATTTCCAGCAGATTTGAGAGTGAATTGAAAGTGTTTTGAGTGAGTTTTAAAGTGGAAAATGTGTGGAGGATGCTTGGTTTTTATAGGAAAGTGTTAGGGTAAGTTGTAGTTGAGTAATAAATGCAAGAAACACATTGAAAACTCAACAAAAACACAAAAATGGGCCAATGTTTGCGTCTGATCACAAAGTTGCGGATCCAGGCCGCCTCGTGGGCCGTGAAGGCAATGGGCAGGTGGGTCGCGGCCGGTGAGCCGCACCCTTGTGTGATTTTTGTTGATTTTTAACACTTTTGCCCCCTAGACTTTCAATACTTGATGTTCTAGGCTAGTATAATGTGTTTTAAGCATAAGGAACTATATATTAATGTATGTAACATAATTAAATCATAAAGACAATTATAATTAAGTATAATCAAGTATGTTTATCGAGATTAGCGTCGGATTTGCGTAAAATGAGTATATAAGTCGCATGTTTGTAAGTTGACGCATTTTGCACAAAGTATGAATAAAGTGTCACATGTTAAATCAATCCAAGTGTATGAATAATTATGAAACGTGTATAACATGAATATGAAGAAAATACGAATTTCATTATGATCCAAGTCTCGGATTTTACAACGATTACAACGAAAAGACGAATAGAAGAATACAAGACTTCCAAAAATAGAAATGCAAGTAGCGCTTTCTAATTATGGAAAGTATGAAAAAGCAGGGCGTTACAGTCTCCCCTCCTTTAGGAAATTTTGTCCCGAAATTTACGAAGAAGTAACGAAAAGTTGTGGATACTTGGTATTCATATCACTCTCGAGTTCCCAAGTAAATTCAGCGCCACGTTTTCCTTCCCATCGAACCTTAACGATAGGAATTTGACTGCGCCTCAGTTTCTTGACACCTCGGTCCATGATTTCCACGGGTTTCTCCACAAAATGCAAAGTGTCATTGATTTGGAGATCTTTGAGAGGAACTTGAAGTCCTTTTTCAGCTAGGCACTTCTTGAGATTCGTGACATGGAACGTTGGATGAACGTTGTTGAGTTCTTGAGGTAAATCGATTCGATAAGCCACCTTGTGTCACACCCCAACCGATGGCGGAAACATCGGGGCGCGGCACTAGGTTAACCAGATTGCTCAAGAGAATCCATAACAACTTTTAAATGGCAATATTTAAAAGGTTAATTGTCCCAAACATTCCACAAACAATTATTACAGATAGCGTGTCTCAAAAGCAAAACAAGTCCGACAACCTAGATTTCTATTAGTGGAGTTTCTAGACTGCTTATCTTGATTTCCAGCATAGCATAACATCAACCTGTCACATACGTTAAAATAAAGTCAATACATAAAATGTAAAGGTGAGTACACAAGTTTGAGTAACATATAGTATAAAAAGCGTTTACGCATAACCAGCGTGTAACACGTAACGGAAGAAAGCAAGTAACTACCAAACAATGTATACAACTTAACCACGAGACTGCGTTGTAGAGTATGCGCGACACATGTTCAACGAACACGTGAAGTAAAGTGATGTGATCCCTAGCAACCCCTGTCCACGACAGGTGCTGAGTCCAAACTATAGTACTATCGTTTCTAGAGGCGGTAAGTGTAACACTGTATAAGCATAGTAACAAGCATTCATAGATCACGTATAATATGCGGGAGCGGTTAGCGTTCATAAAGTGTTTACGTTGTGTGTTGTTGTGTTTTGATAGGGAACGTATGTAACACCCAAAAGAGCATTAAAAGAAAATGGGTTCGAGTATACTCACAGTATGTGTTTAACAAGTAAACACAAGCTTGATTGGATTGAAGGGAACGCGTTGGAGTTAGCCTGTGAATAGTAGCATAAGTCGTTGAATAAAGTGTTGAACAATGCGTAAACAAAATGTCGAATGGTAAGGTGTTCGGATGGTGATCCGAACGGATGGGTCTCCATTCGAGCGGATGGTCATCCGAGCAGATCACCATTCTAACGGATGGCCATTCGAATGAGTGTGCTTTGTTTGGAAAATTGGTAAAGTTCGAAGTTTAATCAAATAGTTTTGAACAAGGATTAGTATAAGGGACAGGTCACTTGGTCGGATGGTCATTCGGTCGGATGGTCATCCGATCAGATGATCATTCGAGTGAGTGATCTGTTATTTTGAAAACTTTGAAAAATTTTCTAAGTAAGAGTTTGAAGTTTAACGGAGACGGCGTGATGACGTGTCAAACAATGGAAAACATGCCAAGTTCAGCTCATTCGATCGAATGGTCTCAGCCCATTCAATCAGACTCACTGTTCTTGATGGAATTTCATGTTCAACCCGTTATTCGGTCATATCTCCGGTGGAAATCCGTTCTCAAGTCGGCTCTCCACTAAGAAACGAGTAGAGAGTCTGAATGAGCTCAAATTCCATCGGTTTTGAGTAGAAAAGTGAAGAATAGTTGAAAATAGTTGAAAAGTGTTGAAATCTTGTTGAGATTCGACTTAAAAAGTGTGGAAATCCTTTAGATATGAACCAATCTTGATGAGATGATGTCACACAACAATTTGCATAAGCAACCGAGTGAAAACCATTTTCAAGAAGTCCAAATCAGGTGATTTCGAGAAGAAAACTAGTGTTTGTGTGTGATTTTGATGGAGAAGATGATGTAGAAGTGATTAATGATGATGATTGTACAAGATTTGAGGAGAAATACTTAGGAAGTAGCCTTGAATCGAGAAAAAAAGCGACTGAGAGTGACTTGAGTGCGTGTGGTTGGATGGAGGTGTCAAATCAGTGAAAGGAGGTGTACGGGTAGTATTTATAGAGGGAGAGAGAGAGAGAGAGAGTTAAGTCGGTGGAAGATGCGAGGTGTCGGATGGCTTGCCGGTCGAATGGCCATTCGGTCGGATGGCCATCCGAGCGGATGGTCATCCGGACAGAAGTCCATTCGATAGGTTATCCAGCCAAGTTGCGTTTTGTTAGTTTTCCGACTTTCGTTTCGTGTGTTAAGCGTTGCGTTGCGTTTAATCGAGTTGCGAGTGAGCGTTGAGCGTGCAAGCATTGCGTTGCGATAACCACATAACATTAAACAAATAATCACATAATTAACATGCATAAAAGTAAATCCGCGTTTCGAGTTTGTGTTGCAGTTGCGTTGAGTTTGCGTTGCGATAGCGCTTAGTCTAAACAAGCGATGTAATATGCGATAAAATGCGTGTAAATAGTATGTGTTGTTAAATGCGATAACTGCGTTATGAATAAGCGTTGTAAAATAGCGTTTAAAATGCGTTGTAAAATGTAATATAAACCCTTAGCGTTAATCGAAACCTCGGGAATACAAGCGGTTATGAAATGAAATGACAACGATAAGTAATGACCCGAAAGGTCGGATTGTTACACCTTGCCAATCCTCTCGAGTATCTTGAAAGGACCAACATAGCGAGGGGCAAGTTTTCCCTTTTTACCAAAACGAACTACTCCTTTCCAAGGAGATACTTTGAGTAGAACAT
Source organism: Helianthus tuberosus (assembly GCA_030545235.1). Classification (NCBI taxonomy): domain Eukaryota; kingdom Viridiplantae; phylum Streptophyta; class Magnoliopsida; order Asterales; family Asteraceae; genus Helianthus; species Helianthus tuberosus. Next base: position 86,027,303 of record CM060377.1, on the reverse strand, counting down.
GATCACCCACGTTAAATTCCAATGGCTTGCGTCGCTTGTCAGCATAGCTCTTTTGTCGACTTCTAGCCTTGAGTAAGTTGTCACGGATTTGAAGAATCTTATCCGTTATTTCTTGTATGAGCTCAGGGCCAGTAAATTGTTTGTCACCAATCTCATGCCAGCTAATAGGAGATCGGCATTTACGACCATACAATGCCTCGAAAGGAGCCATTTGAATACTAGAGTAGTAGCTATTGTTGTATGAGAACTCGATCAATGGTAAATGCACATCCCAACTACCACCAAATTTGATGACACAAGAACGGAGCATGTCCTCTAGGGTTTGGATAGTACGTTCAGTCTGTCCATCCGTTTGAGACTGGAAAGTTTGCCAAAGACGCGAAGTGAAATGACCATCGCGGTCAGAAATGATGTCGAGAGGAATACCATGACGGCATATGATTTCATCGGTGTAGAGTCGAGCAAGCTTCTCAACCTTGAAATCTTCACGAATAGGAAGGAAATGAGCTGACTTGGTCAAACAGTCGATAATCACCCAAATGCTATCGTGACCAGAAGACGTGCGAGGGAGTTTTGTTATGAAGTCCATAGCAATGCTATCCCATTTCCAAACGGGGATTTCAGGTTGTTCGAGTAGACCAGAAGGGCGTTGATGCTCAACTTTGACTTTTGAGCAAGTGAGACATTTCGAAACGTAGATGGCAATGTCGTTATTCATACCAGGCCACCAATAGGATGTACGTAGATCATGGTACATCTTATCAGCACAAGGATGAATAGAGTATCAGGACTTATGTGCCTCGTTTAAAATGAGCTCACGAAGATTGTCGCGATCTGGCACCCAGATGCGATCGAGGTAGTATTGAAGTCCATCTAATTTGGTCACAAGTTGGTCAATAGAAGCACCACGAATTTTGATGATTATACTACCTTCGTTGGCTGACGAATATTGAGCTTCACGAATGCAAGTGTGAAGGTCGCTAGAAACTTGAAAACAACGAATGCTACTAACATGAGTCTTACGACTAAGTGTATCGGCCATGACATTCGCCTTGCCAGGATGATAGCGAATTTGGCAGTCGTAGTCGTTAAGCAATTCCACCCAACGTCGCTGACGCATATTAAGCTCTTTTTGGTTAAAGATGTGTTGTAGGCTCTTATGGTCAGTGAAAACCACACACTTCGTACCATATAGTTAGTGTCGCCAAATCTTTAACGCAAAAACAACTGCGCCAAGCTCAACATCGTGGGTAGTATAGTTTTTCTCATGTATTTTGATTTGACGAGAGGCATAAGCGATGACCTTGTCTCGTTGCATGAGAACGCAACCAAGATCACGGTCCGAGGCATCGCAATACACCACGAAATCATCATTTCCATCGGGAAGAGCGAGAATGGGAGCGTTACAAAGCAAGTTCTTGAGAGTTTGAAAAGATTCATCTTGCTCAGGACCCCAAGCAAAAGGTTTCTCTTTTTGAGTCAACAAAGTGAGAGGAATGGCGATTTTTGAAAAGTTCGAGATGAATCGGCGGTAATAACCCGCCAATCCTAAGAAAGAGTGGATTTGAGAAGGAGTTTTAGGCGCGGTCCAATTCTTCACAGCTTCGATTTTGGAAGGATCAACATGGATTCCTTTTTCACTAACAACGTGTCCAAGGAATTGGACTTCTTTGATCCAGAACTCGCACTTAGAAAACTTTGCGTATAGGCGTTCGACATGTAAGAGCTCGAGTATGAGGCGTAGATGACGTTCATGATCGGCTTGAGTTTTAGAATAAATGAGAATATCGTCAATGAAGACGATCACGAAACGATCCAAGTAAGGCTTACAAACGCGATTCATAAGATCCATGAACACAGCTGGTGCGTTGGTTAAACCAAAAGGCATAACCACGAACTCATAGTGTCCATAGCGAGTGCGAAATGCATTTTGGGAATGTCCTCTTCCAGAACACGAAGTTGGTGATAACCAGATCGAAGATCGATATTGGAGAAGCAGGTTGCGCCTTGAAGTTGGTCAAAGAGATCATCGATGCGCGGGAGAGGATAACGATTCTAGATGGTGAGTTTGTTAAGCTCACGATACTCGATGCACATACGAAAAGAGCCATCCTTCTTCTTGACGAAAAGCACAGGAGCACCCCAAGGTGAGGTACTTGGACGAATGAAGCCCTTATCGAGGAGTTCTTGAAGATGAGTAGATAGGTCTTGCATCTCAGAAGGTGCAAGACGATAAGGAGCTTTGGCAATAGGAGTCGAACCAGGTACGAGGTCAATACGAAAATCGACAGATCAAGGTAGAGGAGGACCAGGCAAATCTTCAGGAAAGACGTCAGGGAAGTCGCGCACCACTGGAACATCACTTATGCTCCTTCCCTTGCCCTTTTCTTCCACAACGTGGGCTAAAAAGGCAAAGTACTGTTTGCATAAATATATATTCACTTGTGTGTAGGACATCAACCTTAGTCCTTTTGAAGGTCGGTCTCCATAAACGTGTAAGGTGTCGCCAGATGGAAGAGGCAAACGAACGTACTTCTCGTGGTAAGCGATTTCAGCATGGTTCTTTCGAAGCCAGTCCATGCCTACTATGATGTCGAAACTACCCAGTTGCATGGGTATAAGGTCGATAGTGAAGACGTGTTCGTTAAGAGTAAGAAGACAATCAAGAAGAACAGAATCGACTAAGATGGATTTTCCATTGACAACTTCGACAGAAAACGACTTAGGTAGCTTAGAGCGTGTATAACTTAACAAAGATTCAAATTCAATGGACAAAAAGCTTTTGTCCGCACCAGTATCAGATAGTATCGAAGCATAAAGGTTTTTAACAAGAAACGTACTGTTAACAACTTCATTGTCGTTGCGCGCCTGATTTGCGTTGAGGTTGAAAGCTCGTCCTCGAGCAGCTTGTTGTTGTTCCTGATTCAGTTAAGGACATTGAGGACGGAGATGCGTTGTGTCACCACACTTGTAGCAGGCTCTAGCTGGTTTAGCGTTTTGAAGAGCTGGTTGAGCTTGCTGGGCTTGTGGTGTAGGTTTATTACGATAATAGGCGGTGTTATGGCCAAAACGGTTGCAAATGGTACAATGGAGACAATTGACGTTGGCAGGGTGATGATAGTTGCAAGTAGTACACTTGGGATAAATCCCAGTGTATGGCTTTCGATCAATTGCAGGCGTAACAGGGTTTGGATTGACAGCTGGTACAATCGCATTGCAACCAGGGTTCTGATGCTTACGCTTCTTCCCCTTGTTGTTATTCGATTGTTGGGTAATTTGGTTGGCTGGTTTGGAAGAAACAGGAGTTGCAGTTTGTTTATCGCGAATGCGATTGTTGTTCAGGGAAGCTGCAAGAGGGTAAACGGCTTCGATATTATCGAGTTTGGTTGCCCTGATGGTATCGCGCATTGTGGGAGGTAAGCCATTGATGTACTTGAAAATCATGCGGTCGGTGGCCAGAACAAGGTGGGGAACAATGAAACTAAGCTGTTTAAAGCGGGTGGTATAGGCTAGGTTATCTTCGCCAACTTGCTTTAGAGCTCAAAATTCTTCTTCAGATTTTGTTGCTCGTGCGGAGGACCGAATTCTTCCATCATGAGTGCCTTAACTTCCTCCCAAGGTAAAGCATAAGCCTCTTCGTTTGAACGAATGTTCCTTTCGTTTGTCCACCATTCCAAGGCCCTAGCTTGGAAGACCCTAGTGGCACTTCGAGTCTTAAGCTCTTTAGGGCACTCACTGTTGATGAACGTCACCTCTATGCTGTCAAACCACTCAAGCATAGCAGTCACCCCATCGTTTCCAGTGAATGGCTTAGGGTTTCACGATGAGAAGTGCTTGAAGTTGAAAGACACAGGCTTGCGCACCTCAACCTTTGAATCGACAGAGGAGTTTGGAGTAGCAGAAGCTTGGATCTTAGTGACGATCTTGGGGACGATACGCGCAATCTGATTGGCCATGAATGTCATCATCTTCTTTTGGGAGCTGGTCTTAGACTTCTTAGTCGAGTTGGAGAGTTGAGAAGACATCTAAGATTCAAAAAGAACGAATAGATGAGACTTGATCATAATGTTTGTTTAAAGAAAATCGTTTTCATGAATGCATCACATAGCATAATATTTCACATAGCATTTAAAGGTTCAAATTGTTTCACATAGCATAAAATGTTCAATAGGTTTCACATAGCATAATCATGAATTCCACATAGCATAACATGAATAATGAAAGCATCGTAAATTTAGTTTGTTCACGAGAGATTATTATTGTTTTTGATTGCGATAAACGTGCGAATTGTGTAACGGTTTTAAAATGAACGAAGTATCAAACATAAAATCACATATAAATTGAGATAACATAAAAGAGAGTCTCATAAAACATCGGATTGTTTCGGGTAGTGAAACATCGACTATTCCAAAGTGGTTCGAAAGTCCTTTCGAATTAGAGAAAACGTGCTTTGGCCTATAGGTAAGATACTCTCGTCGAGAAGCGATTAACGGTATCTTACCCTTCCAGTTACTACACGTCTCTAATCGATCGAAACAATCGGGACTTTGGCGAGATTGAAAATCGAGGAATGGGACTCAATCGACAAGATGCGGGTTTCACCCCTAACTTGACAATTACGTACCCTAATATGGTTGGTACTCGTCGGGTCAAAATCAAATTTCGACACTTTGACGAGGGTCCACTAGAGTTTAAAATGGAAATTACCATTAAGATGTGGATTTCACTCCTAACTTAATGGGGAAATTTCGTGCAAAAATAAAATCAAGCGGAATGAGAGTCGTTTACCAAATTGTGGGTTTCACGCCTATTTTGGTAAACTCGTCTCGTTTGTGTTACGAGTGTCTTCAAGTCTTCAAAAGTGTATTGTGTTAGCCTTAGGAAAAGCATGTAAGTTTAAGAGACAAAAAGAATAGATAAGAAGCAAGTAAGGTATAATGCATGAAATTTTAAAAGACAAATAAGAATCAAAGTTCCTAAAACTATAGACTAGGGCAAGCATTCCTACTTTTCTTAATTCCCTGTAGTTATGGCTCTAATACCAATCTGTCACACCCCAACCGATGGCGGAAACATCGGGATGAGACGAACAAATTGCTCAAAACTTCATAACACTATGTGACAATATAATTTAAATTTAAATTCAAATTTCATATCAAGACTAAAATTGTCATACAAAGATCCAAATAAAAGACAACATTGTTTCAAACAATACATCAAAATAACAACTTAATCTAGGTGCGTTTCTAAGTCCACCTAAATTACGTTTCTTCTCATAACATCATCTCATCAATCAACCTGCAACATGTATTAAAATATATCAACAAAAAGTTGGCGAGTATACAAGTTTTCATACGTAGCATAATATAGATTAAAAAGTTTCAAGTCTCATATCCAACATGAATAACCAATATGCAAGTTTACTAAATATGCTGAAACGGTGTATTATATGTTCAAACCCAAGAATAAAACGCGTTAATTTTGTCTATCCCAAAAGAGTAGCGGGAGGTTAACATGTTTAACTTAACAATACCCCAAGTTTCATGGGCGGTGCGTTAATCCTATAGCGCTATAATTGTTAAGGTATGCTAGCAAAGTGAATGAGCATATATCGACACAAATAGTTTTGATGTGTGCTAAACAAACTATAAAATATAAACTAAATTAGACTCTCTAAACTAAACACGAAAAGCTTTAAATTTATAACTAAGACTCTCTAAACCTAAACCACACAACCGGCAAGTGTACCGATCAATGTAGTATAACCTAGCAAGTCCGAGTATCGAACCCAAAGACTCTATGTATTACGTAAACTAGACTCTAATAGACACTGACTGACGCGACTCAACTTGTTTGATTGTTTTGGGGGGGGGGGGGGGGGTTACTGAAAATCTAGGAAATCTATATTAACTAAATTAATTAACTAGACTTAGACTAAGACACGAACGAAAACTGAGGTTTGTATTCAGATGAGATTAAGGACTACCTAGACTCGAATCCAGTTTGAATGGGAATGGACTTCTAATGGTATTATTGTTGTATGGAGCCGGGATCTTAAGATACTGAACCTTAAGGTATTTCAATGCTAAGACTTCCCGACCCTTCTCAGGAAGAAACCTAGGAAACCCTACAAGGCTGTTGTGATTACCGACTGTTAGACTTCCTCTCGGTCCTCTAACGATTCTAAAAGTGCCCTAATATGACTATCTACCTCTCAGCGCGATAATCTAAGGCAATTCTAGGTTCTAACTTGGTTTACTAGACACAAATGCAATTAGGGAAATAAGATCGACTTCTCTCAAAACCTATCTTAGATATATATTGCACTGCGACCTAATAACTAACTCGAGCCTCTCAGCGACAAGTTAAGCAGAACACTTGATTTTATTAAACTACCGAATGTTACTTCTAAGGTTACTTACATGATTTTCACCCTAAAGAATCAAAGGTTTATTATGTGATATAGACACTCACCAAAACCTAAAACCCTAGCCTGATTCTATTCCGTGATAAAGACCGTCACCAAGATTCAAGCGAAGCAATAAACAGTAGTAAAACAATCGTCAAGCATGCATATACACCAAATCAGAAATCCTAAAACACTTTACTTTCAGAAATCAATCCATACACAAACAATAAAAACCATTAAAAATCCAAACTTTAATCAAACATTCATCTTGTCTAGGTAGTATCTAAAAGTTTAGCCAATCATCTCAATAAACGAAAACAACGCAAAGATATCTAACAAAGAATTCATTGTAACAAGTTCTAAGAATATAATCGACAAAACAAGGGATTAGGAAACCCGATTGATTCTTCGATTCTTCAATTCTTCAACTTCGACTCGTACCAATGATTCCCGTGCTTCAAGATCTCCGATTGCTCCAAAAAGTGCTCCAAAGTCGCCTCTCAATCTCCTAATTTCGTAACTCTATTTCAATTAAGTTTATTTTCGAATTATATATGAAACCCTAGCTGCCCAACATAACAATTCGCGAACCACCTACCCGTCGCGTAGCGCGACGGGTCTCCACTTCATCCTCGCGCTACGCGAGAGCATCAGAAGTCAGCAAATCCATGTTTCATGTTAGCGTAGCGCGACTGATACTCCTTTCATGCTAGCGCTACGCGAGTGACCTTTTTTTAACAGAATGTTTCTTTCAAAATCCAGCTTTAAGTCTCCAAAAATCCCAAAAATTATTCTAACTCTTTTTAGGTCATTCCAATGCATATGATTTCAGCGTCAAGCTCGTTTCCACTCAACTTCCAGCCAATTATCGCATCAAGACCTGGAAAACCGAACTTTGATCAATAGTACGTAATTCTAAACAAAACTATACTAGACATAACGATAAAACGTACAAACTATACACGATATAAGCATGTATTTTGCAATACATCAAACATCCCCACACTTACACTTTTTTCGTCCCCGAAAAAGAATTGTGCAACGGAATCAGAGACAAATCATCACTTGAGTCAAAAAATTAGTTATATTTTATTAAAACCAATGCTTGCGTTAGCCGCGATTGCGAATATACTGATCCTCTTAAACCCGAATCTAATCCTAAGCCCTTATCATGTGAATTTAATTTAAGTGCGGTCAATCCACCTAGGGTCTCACACTAGAATCTACGGTCCATCTACTCCCACCTCAAGCTTATAGGACTAAAAGAACGATCACTGGATCAATTCCTAACCGTTTTATATCAAAACCAAGAGAGTAAACAATCAAATTTTTTTTTTCCATTTTTTTCTTCTTTTTCTTGCTTGCTTTTTTTTTTTTTCTTTTCGAATTCGTGAGACTAGACGATGCTTTCCCTAACCCAGCGGTATTCCGACTGTAGAGTCGCTATCCCCAATCACAGATTACATAGGTTTCGGTACTTTTATTCGGCAAGTCGATTTCACACATCCCAGAGGCAAACCGGCTGTAGAGTCGCTATCCCCAACTCGGAATACATAGGCCTGTGTTACTTTCATTTAGTTTCTAGCTCACTTTTATTCTATTTTTTTTTCCGCATGATCACAAACTCTAACAGTTTTAACTTATAACGGTGCCCCTTATACTATTATTGACAGTTTTGATTTCCCATATTTCCCAGGCGAAAACCCACTAGCAGACCGACAATTTAAGGTATATTAGATCAAAGGGACATAAAACCAAACCCGGGCCTATCCACATATCCCTAACTAGACGCAAGCTCGATTTATTATAATCTCATATTATTATTATTCAACCCAAGCAACAAATCACCTTTTCTATCATTTTCCGTTTTAATTTGCAAACTTCTTTTTTATTCGAAAGACATTTTCTGATTTTTTTTTTTAATTTTTTTCAATTTTTTCAATTTTTTAATTTTTTTTTAATTTTTTTTTATTTTCAATAAAAGACTCAATTATTTACATGTATCCCATCCCCACACTTAGAGATTGCATTGTCCCTAATGCAAGAACGAGAATACGACTCAACAACTACCTACGAAAGAAACTGCGAACGAAAATAAAAAATACAACAACAACAAAAAGGGAAACGACTTAGCTGGTTAGGACAAAAGTCAGTGCCAGCCGTACGAATCTTGGATCCCCCGAACGATCGTATAGCATTCCATTCGCGATCGTTGACTAGTCTGCTTGGGATTATCAATATGGCAAGCTCAGAATCACCCGAATGGCAATTGGGTACGGGTGGTACAATCCAAACCTGCATAATCAAAACAAAACAAAACCCAACGCAGTACCGACTCTAAAAACGACTCAAAACTACTAATTTAGACTCATGGTACAAAATAAACGACTCAATATACAAACTCTACAAACTACCGAAAATCCAACGAATAAAGAAAATTTAACAAACTCTACAAAACCTCCCCACACTTGAACTTAATCAGGAGGTTTTTCTTTGATTTGAACCCTATCTAACCCGTTCAATTCCACCCGGTTCTCAAAAACAGTTAAACATTTAATGGTGGAATAATAAAATATTTTAAAATTCTTAAATGAGTCAGACCACCAGAATTTGTACTTACCTGGAAGAAACCGATTGCGCGACATGTAATGCGAAGATTGATCGTGCGTGAACGGTAATGTCTTCTTCTTCTTCCCCATCTTGCACCCAACTTCAATCCTCTTCCGATTTCGATCCTTTCCCTTTCTTTTCTTTGCCCTCTCCCGTGGTTTTGTTGATTTTGAAGTTTCATTTATCACTAATACCACAGGCCAGCTATGGTGTTCTTCCTCTACCACCATTTTCACAGAATGATCCCGATACTTAGTTTCTTCGTCTGGTGTAGGGTTGCTCACCTCTGTTAGTTCACCTTCAAGTAGAGCATCAAAGTATGCTATATCCCCATCAGGATCCAACACCCCTACCTGTTCATAGATCGGTAAACCATCTAATTCTAACTCTAAAAACTCATCCTCCCCAGACGACCTAGTTTCAGCATCTTCAATTTCGTCCTCTACACCAAACATAAAACCTATCGAATCTTCTAATTCCACTTCCTCTTCTTCCAATCTCCTAGCCATGTCATCTACTGTACGTTTAAGATCTAATAGAGCAGACTGTTGATTTCTCATAATATTATCTTGCTCTGCTAGGATTTTCTGGGTATTGGCTTTTTGGGCAACTAATTGAACAAACAACTCCTCTAACCTGCCCCAAGCAGCAGCATCACCCCCATCATAGTTGCTACCAGAATATTGATCATAAGACTGACCCTCGTTATATTGTGGCTGCTGATATGGATCATCGTAATAAGGCTGATTATCATAATAACTCAAAGAATACCCCTGTGAAAAATATGGTTGTGACTGCACAAAAGGGTTAGTGTAACATTGTGCAGAGGACCCCTCATATTGTGGGCACTTAACAGTAAAATGAGGTCCTCCACAAATTTCACACATAATTACAAGAATCAACAAAAATAAAATACACAGAAAATTAGACTCCTACGACTCAATATACAAAAGCAAGTAGCACGTACGATGTCAATTAAGTCTATCAAAGCTAATAAACGCAATTACCAAGAGTCCCCGGCAACGGCGCCAAAAACTTGATGTGTGCTAAACAAACTATAAAATATAAACTAAATTAGACTCTCTAAACTAAACACGAAAAGCTTTAAATTTATAACTAAGACTCTCTAAACCTAAACCACACAACCGGCAAGTGTACCGATCAATGTAGTATAACCTAGCAAGTCCGAGTATCGAACCCAAAGACTCTATGTATTACGTAAACTAGACTCTAATAGACAATGACTGACGCGACTCAACTTGTTTGATTGTTTTGGGGGGGGGGGGTTACTGAAAATCTAGGAAATCTATATTAACTAAATTAATTAACTAGACTTAGACTAAGACACGAACGAAAACTGAGGTTTGTATTCAGATGAGATTAAGGACTACCTAGACTCGAATCCAGTTTGAATGGGAATGGACTTCTAATGGTATTATTGTTGTATGGAGCCGGGATCTTAAGATACTGAACCTTAAGGTATTTCAATGCTAAGACTTCCCGACCCTTCTCAGGAAGAAACCTAGGAAACCCTACAAGGCTGTTGTGATTACCGACTGTTAGACTTCCTCTCGGTCCTCTAACGATTCTAAAAGTGCCCTAATATGACTATCTACCTCTCAGCGCGATAATCTAAGGCAATTCTAGGTTCTAACTTGGTTTACTAGACACAAATGCAATTAGGGAAATAAGATCGACTTCTCTCAAAACCTATCTTAGATATATATTGCACTGCGACCTAATAACTAACTCGAGCCTCTCAGCGACAAGTTAAGCAGAACACTTGATTTTATTAAACTACCGAATGTTACTTCTAAGGTTACTTACATGATTTTCACCCTAAAGAATCAAAGGTTTATTATGTGATATAGACACTCACCAAAACCTAAAACCCTAGCCTGATTCTATTCCGTGATAAAGACCGTCACCAAGATTCAAGCGAAGCAATAAACAGTAGTAAAACAATCGTCAAGCATGCATATACACCAAATCAGAAATCCTAAAACACTTTACTTTCAGAAATCAATCCATACACAAACAATAAAAACCATTAAAAATCCAAACTTTAATCAAACATTCATCTTGTCTAGGTAGTATCTAAAAGTTTAGCCAATCATCTCAATAAACGAAAACAACGCAAAGATATCTAACAAAGAATTCATTGTAACAAGTTCTAAGAATATAATCGACAAAACAAGGGATTAGGAAACCCGATTGATTCTTCGATTCTTCAACTTCGACTCGTACCAATGATTCTCGTGCTTCAAGATCTCCGATTGCTCCAAAAAGTGCTCCAAAGTCGCCTCTCAATCTCCTAATTTCGTAACTCTATTTCAATTAAGTTTATTTTCGAATTATATATGAAACCCTAGCTGCCCAACATAACAATTCGCGAACCACCTACCCGTCGCGTAGCGCGACGGGTCTCCACTTCATCCTCGCGCTACGCGAGAGCATCAGAAGTCAGCAAATCCATGTTTCATGTTAGCATAGCGCGACTGATACTCCTTTCATGCTAGCGCTACGCGAGTGACCTTTTTTTAACAGAATGTTTCTTTCAAAATCCAGCTTTAAGTCTCCAAAAATCCCAAAAATTATTCTAACTCTTTTTAGGTCATTCCAATGCATATGATTTCAGCGTCAAGCTCGTTTCCACTCAACTTCCAGCCAATTATCGCATCAAGACCTGGAAAACCGAACTTTGATCAATAGTACGTAATTCTAAACAAAACTATACTAGACATAACGATAAAACGTACAAACTATACACGATATAAGCATGTATTTTGCAATACATCAAGTTTACATAGTATACAAGTCTAACAAGCATCATATAGTTTCATGTTAAAGCATCGATAGAGTGTGTTTAAAATAGTTTCATGTGAAGTGTGTTTTGTATAACATACATGTTGCACCTAAAAGTGATTAAAAGTAAAACGGGATCGCGTATACTCACGGTTTTGCAAGCTTTCCACTTGGTAATCCCACGAGAGTTGTTGGTTGATTAGAATGGAGCACCTTGTCCTTCTACACGAAGAAACATAGGTGTATGAGTATGGGGAGTTAACGGAAGATTAAAGATTCGAAGTTTAAATTACATGAAAATAATATATGAGAAAGTAATCATCTAGCACACATAATACTTGTTCTTGACACTATGAAACTCAAAAGAGTTTGAATGTTTTCATGGGTCAAAATGCCCATTAGAACCGTGACAAGTATCATGGTTTTAGATGATGTAACTTAACATTTGACAAATGACCATTACATCATCATCAAAAGTTTGGTTACTTAGATAATATATAGGTTATATAATATATCATAGTGTCATATAGGTCAACCATGAGGTAGGAGGATAAATCCTCCATTTAGGAACCTCTTTGTATTTCACATAAGTCATGCATGAGGTAGGAAGGACAAGTCTTCCATTTGTGTACCTCTTCACCACTTCACATGTTGTCATAGACAACAAGGAAGGTCATGAACATACAATAAAGAATAAATTAACTACAACTAATCTAAGAAATCATCAAGTAATGTGTGGATTTTCAAGTAGGATAGCCCAAGCTAACCTTATAATCATACAAACATCAAGCTTTAAGCTTGTTCATTACTTGTGGGTTAAAACCCAAACAAAACAGAATGTTTATGAGGTTTTAACCTCTGATTTTAGATGTCACAACCTTGTTTTTAAGCCCAACTAACCATAGAAGTGATTATGAGCATAAGGGCATAGGAATGTGTATGAGAAACCTCAAGTTCAAGTAGTTTAACAAAGTTTAAATCAAAACAGAAAGTTTATATCACTTTGGAGCTTGTTTTGGTGATATTCCAGGCCTTCGTTTTCCTTAGAAAACCTGTGGAAACATCCCTAAGATTGTTCCAAGTGATTTGGAAGAAGAATCAAAGAAAAAGAATGAGAAATGATGAAGTTATGCTCACTTAAGTGACTTGATATGATTCTGATCCTGTTTCTTATTTCCATCATATTTGAGAGTGAATTAAGAGTGTTTTTAGTGAGTTGTAAAGTGGAAAATGTGTGGAGGATGCTTGGTTTTTATAGGGAAGTGTTGGGGTAAGTTGTAGTTGAGTAATAAATGCAAGAAACACATTGAAAACTCAACAAAAACACAAAAATGGGCCAATGTTCGCGTTTGATCACAAAGCTACGGATCCAGGCCACCTCGCGGGCCGTGAAGGCAATGGGCCGGTGGGTCGCGGCCGATGAGCCGCACCCTTGTGTGATTTTTGTTGATTTTTAACACTTTTGCCGCCTAGACTTTCAATACTTGATGTTTTAGGCTAGTATAATGTGTTTTAAGCATAAGGAACCATATATTAAGGTATGTAACATAATTAAATCATAAAGACAATTATAATTAAGTATAATCAAGTATGTTTATAGTGATTAGCATCGGATTTGCGTAAAATGAGTATATAAGTTGCATGTTTGTAAGTTGACGCATTTTGCACAAAGTATGAATAAAGTGTCACATGTTAAATCAATCCAAGTGTATGAACAATTATGAAACGTGTATAACATGAATATGAAGAAAATACGAATTTCATTATGATCCAAGTCTCGGATTTTACAACGATTACAACGAAAAGGCGTATACAAGAATACAAGACTTCCAAAAATAGAAATACAAGTAGCACTGTAATGCCCTGCGTCCCTAAACTTTCACCTTTTGACAGGTTTAGTCCCTATACTATGTGAAACTTTACACTATGTGAAACTATGTGAATCTAGACCCTTATAAATCTTGAATCTTGAAACTTTGAATCTAGACTCTTGACTCTTGATACTTGATACTTGATTCTTGATACTTGACCCTTGATACTTGATTCTTGATACTTAATACTAGATGCTTGATTCTTGAACTAGACTCTTGATACTTGCTTCTTGACTCTTGAGACTTGTGAAACTTTGAGACTTTGTTAAACAAGAAACTAGAGACTTGACACTTATGTAAACTTAGAAACCTGGAAAATTTTGTGTTAAATATACAATATGATCATGTGAAAATATTACACAATAATACGCAACGCAACGCTTAACCTAACTCGCAAACCGAACTAAAGATGGAAAAGTAGCTGAATGGATTGGACTGTCCGAATGGACATCCGATCGGATGACCATCCGATCGGATGACCATCCTACCGGAGGGCCATCCGACCGGACGGCCATCCGACCCATCTCCCTTGCACCGCCTTTCTCACCTCTTGCACTATAAATACGAGCTGTCACATCATTCTTCACTGATGTGACAGACTCATCCGACCAGACACACGCATTCTCCGTTCTAAGGCTCTTTTCTTCTACTTTTCACGCGATTCTTGTAAGTTTTCTTCTAGATCCTTGTACAATCTTGATCATTATACAATCATTCATCTTCTTCTCGGTCGAATCACGGATTCCCACCCTGAAATCATCAAGATTTGGGCTCTTGAAGGTGACATCACCATGGTTTCAAGTGGTATGATGTGATCTCAGCAAGACCAGCCCAGATCTAAGTGATTTCACATGGATTCTACACGTTTTACTACAAATCTATACAAATCTAAACGTTTTCAACCAATTATATGTTCATTTCTTCAACTTTCTTATACTTTTTACGTGAAATGGTGAAATTCGGACCCAAACGGGCTGTAGACTTGGTATGTAGTCTGGAGTCAGCTTGGAAATGGATTATCATCGGAGAAGATGACCGGATTACGGATTCAGATAGGAACACCACCAAGAACAGACATCTGATCAGACAGGGTGATTCCCATCCGATCGGACAAGCTGAACTTTAGATGGGTTCCCGTTGTCTTGATACGTTACCATGTCACTTTCGTTAAACTCAAACTTGGAAATTTTACAAACATTTCAAAGAAACAAGAACACAAAGGATGAACGACCATCCGATCGGACGATCGTCCGATCGAATGACCATCCGACCAGGTGGGTTATCTCAGTAAACTTCAACACTTAAACTATTTTGAATCAGAATTTTGAACTTTGAAACTTACACTCGAACAGTCATTCGACCGAACGGTCATCTGATCGGATGACCATCCGATCGAACGACTTGGATTTATACTACAACGAAAACTTCAAAAGTTGAAACATTTTGGAAACACACCTTTTGGATCGAATGACCATTCGATCGAATGGTCATCTGTCCGGATGACCATCCGATCGGATGATGATCCATCTAGTCTACAGGTCATCCGACCGGATGACCATCCGTCCGGATGGCCATCCGATCAGGAGACTGGTCTGACACTTTGCACGATTCTACTATTATGTCTGACGCTTATATGTTAAACTATAATCAGGCTAATCTCAGCGCTCCCTTCAATCCAATCAGTAGGTGTCGATACTTAGCACCCACTGTGAGTATACCCGATCCCTTTTTGTTTTAACACTTTTAGGATACAACATGTATTCTATAAACTTGATACTTGAAACTTGTTTGGAAACATACTCTATCCTCTGTGAATGTAAAACTTGATACTTTTTGGATCCTTGATTCTTTATGCTATGTGAACGTTTAATCCCTGTGTGTAGTTCCGCCTCAATAGTAGCGCTATAGGAGTAATGCACCTCCCCATTATTCTCGGGGGTATTGTTAGGAGGAGTCTATTTTGCTTTCCTTGAGACTTGGGAAAGTGGTAAACGCATTGGGATACTTGGGCTATCACTTGGACTGCGTAAACTAGCATGGATGAACTTTTTATATGTTTACATGACGGATATGAGTCTTTTAAACTATTATACTATATATTCAAACTTGTATACTCGCCAGTACATTATTGTATTGACAATATTTTAATACATGTTGCAGACTGATAGGATGCTGGATCCAAGAAACAAGCTAGGATGATGCTTAGAAACTCACCTAGTTAATTATCTATTTTGAACAATATTTGGATATTTTATAATCGATACTTGTGGTTGTGAAACTTGTTTAGACAATGTTATGAATTTGGTTAATCTCTATATTGAAACCACTAGTGTTATGGAAACTTTTGAGCAATCTGAACGCTTAGTGCCGCGCCCCGATGTTTCTGCCATCGGTTGGGGTGTGACAGATTGGTATCAGAGCCATAACTATAGGGAATTAGGAGAAGTAGGAATGCTTGCCTAGTCTATAGTTCTAGGAATCTTGACTCTTATCTGTTTTTTAAGACTTATGCATTCTACCGTACTTGCTTCCTAGCAACACATTTCCTGTTAAACTTACATGCCTTTCCTAAGGCTAACACATTATACACTTGGATACTGTAAAAACACTGCTATGCAGTGTTTGTGTTTTGCACGAGATTTACCGTCAAGTCAAGAGTGACATCCGAACCTTGATGGGAAATTTGCATAATATATTCTAGTAGGACTTATCTTTTGATAAGTTCCGACAACAATTAGGGTACAAAGTTGTCAAGTTAGAGGTGAAACTCATACCTTGATAACTAGTCCCACTTTTGGATTTTCTCTCTCACCCAAAGTATCAAAATTCCCAATCAATTAGGGACGTGAAATGACCAAAAGGACAATATCGTAGGCCTAACATCGATGACGTATTTGTCTAAGTAAGTCAAGACACGCCGCCTCAATTCGAGAGGGGTTCAATTCACTTTGGTTAGTCACCGTTCCTCTACCCGGAACAATCCTATGTTTTATGAGCCTATCTTTTATGTTATCTCGATTTTTATATGTGGTTTTAAACTTGATTCTTGTTCGTTTCGAAACTTTTTACACAAATTGCACGTATGTCCGCAATATAAAACATTAATCATAATCTCTCAGGATCGAACTAAATTTATGATGCTTTATTTGTGATGATACTACGTGGAATCTTGATTAAACTATGGGAAACATAATTGAACGAGATACTATGTGAAACCATTTGGTTAATCAATGTGCTGTTATGGGTAGCAAAACACTATACGTAACATGGCACTGAATGACGGGACAGAAGTAACATGGACGAAACATGGTGGATACGCCGCTGGTACTTCCTATATATAAGTGTTTCCGACATGTTACCAACTTTCATACCACGTGCCATGCGAAATCTAGTGTTTTGCAAGCCAGTGATGCGAATGTTAAACACTAAGCTATGTGAAACTATTTGTTTAAATCTATGAGTACTCTAATGCGTATGTGTTGTTGTAAGTGGCAAAATACGACACGTAGCCTAGCACCGAAGACGGGACGGACGTGACATGTCCGAAACATGGTGGATACGCCGCTGGTACTTCCTATATATAAGTGTTTCTGGCATGTTACCGAACTTTTGTACCACGTGCTATGAGAAATTCATGGTTTTGCAGACTCGTGGTGGAAATGTTGAGGCTACTTGATTGATCTATGTGAAAATGATGGAGTCTAATGTTATGGTTGGCGAAACATGACACCAACGACGAGACGGACGTGGCATGATCGAAACATGGTGGATACGTCGTTGGTACTTCCTATATATAAGTGTTTCTATCATGTTGCCAAACTTTCGTAACACGTGCCATGTGGAATTCGTTGTTTTGTGGACTGTGGTGGGGATGTTGAACGACAAACTACGTGAAACTATTTGATTAATCTACGTGTATAGGATAATGGTGGGGTGTACTGTTATGTTTGGCAAGACGCGACATGTAACATGACACTGAATACGAGGCAGACGTGATATGCCCGAAACATGGTGGATACGCCGCTGGTACTTCCTATATATAAGTGTTTCTGACATGTCGCCAAACTTTCGTACAAAGTGCCATGCGAAAGTCGTGGGTTCGCGGATGTTGAATCTTTTGGGAACTATGTGAAACTTATTGAAACTTGAGTCTTATGCAATCACGTGTGAAACTTTATACTGTGAGACTTTGTGATCTAGACTTATACGATCCTTTTCTTCGATCTTTAGATGTCTTCCCGTAAACTATCCGACTCTCTCAAGAGATCCAGGGAGAACTCTCAGAAAAAAGATGATGTCATTCATGGCCGATCAGATCGCTCGCATCGTGCCAAAGATCGTCTCTGAGATCCAAGGATCAAACACTCCTCCTTCCTTTGTGGAATCTAAAGGCGAGAAGCTAAAGCCTACGAAGTTCAGCAATAAACACTTTGTCTCTTGCAACCCTAAGCCTTTCACGAGCAATGATGGGGTGACCGCAATGCTAGAATGGTTCGACAGCATCAAGGTTACCTTCATTAACAGCGAGTGCCCAGAGCATCTAAAGACTAGGAGTGCAATGGGAATGTTTCAAGGCAGAGCTCTGGAGTGGTGGTCGAATGAGAGAAACATCTGCTCTAACGAGGAAGCTTATGCTCTTCCATGGCCAGAGGTGCGAGAATTGATGATGCTTGAATCTGCCCTCCCCATGAACAGCTAAAGCTTGAAGAAGAGTTATGGAATCTCAAACAGATTGGTGATGACAATCTGGCTTATACTACCCGTTTTAAACAACTCAGCATTATCGTGCCTCACTTGGTTTCTACTCCGAAGCGCATGATAACCAAGTACATCAATGGGTTACCTCCTGTAATGCGTGATTCGATTGAAGCAGCTCAGCTAGAGACTATTGAGGAAGTTTATCGTCTTGCAGCAAGTTTGAATAACAACCGTGTCTGTGACAAACAGTTCGCTACTCCTGCCCCCTCAAAGTCAGCAAACCAAGTTACTCAGCAGCCTAGTGGCAACAGGAACAAGAAGAGAAAGTCTCAAGGTTCAGGGTGTAATGCGATTGTCCCTGCTGCAAACCCTGCTGTTAAGACTGCTCCTGCTGCTGCTGTTTCAAACCTTCCTGCTCCGGAGAACAAAAAGCAGTACACTGGGCCTCATCCTAAGTGTGTAACTTGTAATTTTCATCACCCTGTAACTTCTACTTGCCGTCTGTGTACCAATTGCAATCGCTATAGTCACACGACTCCTTACTGCCGTCAAGCCAACCAAGCTCAGCAAGCGCCAGCTCAGGCAGCTCTACCAGCTCCCCTAGCTCCCCAGCAGAATCCTAGGCCAGTCAACGCTGTTCGTGCATGCTTCAAGTGTGGAGACACTACTCATCTCTTTAACTAGTGTCCTCAGCTAAACCAGGAGCAACAGCCAGCCGCTCGTGGACGAGCGTTCAACATTAATGCTAACCAGTCTCGTAATGACAATGACGTTGTTAATGGTACGTTTCTATTCAATAACCTTTACACTTCGATACTATTTGAACTGGCGCCGACAGGAGCTTTGTGTCCGTAGAATTTGAATCTTTGTTAAACTGTGCACGCTCTAAGCTACCTAAGTCATTTTCGGTTGAGATTGCCAATGGCAAGTCTATTCTAGTTGATTCTAATCTCAGTGGTTGTTCCTTGACTCTTAACGACCACGTGTTTACTATTAATCTAATACCCATGCAATTGGGTAGCTTTGATGTCATAATCAGCATGGATTGGTTGCGTAAGAATCATGTCGAGATCGTTTGTCACGAGAAGTTCGTTCGTTTACCACTTCTGTCCGGTGATATTTTATACGTCTATGGAGACCGACCTTCGAGAGGACTGAAGTTGATGTCATACACTCAAGCGAACAGGTGCTTACGTAAACAGAAATTTGCCTTCTTGGCCCACGTAGTGGAACAAAAGGGCAAGGGAAAGAACATAAGCGATGTTCCAGTAGTGTGTGATTTCCCTGACGTCTTTCCTGAAGATCTTCCTGGTCTTCCTCCTAGATCTGTTGATTTTCGTATTGATCTTATACCTGGTGCGACTCATGTCGCCAAGGCTCCTTACCGACTTGCACCTTCCGAGATGCAAGAACTATCTAGTCAACTTCAGGAACTACTCGATAAAGGACACATTCATCCAAGTACCTCACCGTGGGGTGCTCCCGTACTATTCGTCAAGAAGAAAGATGGTTCGTTTCCTATGTGTATCGACTACCCAGAACTTAATAAGCTTACCGTTAAGAATCGTTATCCTCTCCCTCGTATCGATGATCTGTTTGACCAACTACAAGGAGCGTCCTGTTTCTTGAAAATCGACCTTTGATCTTATTATTGTGACAACTCAGAGTTCCAAGGTTCTTTACGTATGCGTGTTATCTCTATTAACGTTCTGTCAGATGTTGCAATTATGTGTTTATGTGTTCGTTATGTGAAACTCTAATAAAGGTGTTTGCTATGTTTGACTATTATGAATGAACAAATATGATTATTAACCACACCCTATGTCGGGTCGCACACCTCTATCACTCTCGCACACTTTTGGTCTGTGTACCCTTGGGCTCGGCCCACACACTTCATCGAACCCAACCTAGTTCTCTTATGTGTACGAGTAATGCATGTAAGAGTACGTACAATTCCCTTCTTCACTTTTGACAAACCCTAATTCCCTCAACCTTGGGTGGCGACCCTGGCCTTTCCACTTGGAGTTCGACGACAGCCTCCCTCCTTCTTCGAAGCCTCCGTTGGGTTAACATCAGCTTCTCCTTCGTTCTAGCTGCCTCGCACATTCATCACCCCTCGGTTAGTTACCGTTTTTGAAATCAAAGTTCCTTATGGTGATTGATTATATTACTACTTGTGCTTATTTGTAAGATGTGGTACTTTGGTCGCCAGTATGGATTGATGGTCATGAACTTAATTGTATGAGTTGCATGTGTGTATGTGATGATAATTGGTGTATAATTAGGGTTCCCATCAACCGTATATGATGTCGAAAATATGTTACTAGGTGCTCAAAGACTGTCGACTACGGATTAGAGTCATGATTTCAAACGATTAGATGATGATGATGATATATTTCCGGTCCATGATGCTAGTGTCAATGGTATGTATAGGTTCGATTGAATGTTGCTATGTGTAAATCGTTGTTAATGATCTGAATGCTTGATGATGGTGTTATTGTTAAATGATTAGGGTCCTTGTTCATATTGGTGTGTTACAAAAATGAACCTGACTTGGTGATTTGGATTCGTATGATGAAGAGAAATTGTTTCAATGTTTGTATTACTTCATCCGAATTAAGGTTAAGAGTATTGTTAAAATTTTGTTAATGAATTAGTAATGTTTAGGAATTTCATGATGTTATGGAAATTGTTATGAGTAAGGAAATCATGATTCGGTGATGGATTATACATGATAATATGATTGATGATGGTTCGGATATTGATGTGATTGTTTATGTGATAATGTGACTGCTAGTTGGTTAATTATTAGTGCTTAAAAATGTAAATGCATGATGATAAGTATATTGAAGTTATTTGGCTTGATTTTGAATAATGATGATGATGTAACTGTTCGATAAGTTAAGATAGTAAATTGATTAATTATGTAACTAATTCCCTGGTCTAGTGGATAGAATAGCCAATCTCGTACACCCCCTCCAATCGCACAACTTGTGAGCCGACTTTGTAAAACAGATCCCACATATTCATATCTAATGCACAAGTTCTATGGGCCTCATTTTTTAACTGGGCTTCATATGTTTGGAACCGCAAAGTGGGATGGGCCGGAGTGAACTACCTGGGGCGAGCCCCACATGTCTCACTGGTGGGCTGTTGTCAAGTTTGGGCCGACCAGTCTTGGTGGCCTGGAACGAGCCAGATCACACTCGTGATAGGCTGTCTGTCTTTGGGTCGCCCACCTCACGAGTGGGCTCATGAGCCAATACAGAGAATCTGAACCGCATACTCGAACATGCACACTGTTAGACCTTAACGTGCCTGTATGTATTGATTGATATGTCATACGCATGTGTACAACTTGCTACTACATTTATACTGTTATGTGAATTATTAGTATAGGAAGCTATGCAGTAGCTATGTGACTTTACAATAAACATTGTAGATCCATGGGTTTCATGAACAACGGTTACGACCTATAAAAGGATACAAGTTTTACTCATATGTTACTTGTGTTATGTGTATGAAAAAAAATACCTGATCAATGTGCATATAAATTTGACTGCCTTTGGTAACTATGGTAGGGTCTGGTTGATCAATTTGGAACGGGTAGTGTAACGTAACATACCGAGCAAGCTAAGGTGAGTTCATTCCTCTTGAGCATGCATCTCGGTGGTTGGGACAGTCATTGGGTATCCCTGAGAGGGATAGGTTTTTGGGTAAATCAATTGGGTATTCCTGAGAGGAATACGTCTTGTGGGTAAAAACTGTAATGTTAGATAATACACTCACTCCTATCATTTTAAGTCCCATCTTATACCGAATAGTTACCTGAGAGGTAACAGGGTGTTAGTTGATAGCGCTATTAGGCTTGGCAACCTCACACCGTACCTGAGAGGACGGGCGTGAACTAATGACCTTAAATCATGACCAATGCTTAGATAGGGGGCATTGGGGACGGGCAAAACAATCTGGTAGCCATCTTGTACGGTACTCGAGTTATTATCAACATTGAAATCAAGGAATTGAACTAAACACTTGGTAACTAACATTTTCGTAAAACTATGAACTCACCAACGTTGTCTGATACACGTGTGTGCATGCTCGTTGGTTAAAGATTATGTGGATCGTGGAACTTGCTGTCTGTGATGCTGGAGTGGTCATGGGTCATAAAGCATGGGATCGCGAGACGAGTCTAATGGTTTTGTTCATACGGTTTATGTAACATTTAACAAATGATTTATGCTTCCGCTGAATACGATGAGTTATGTTTTATGTAATGCAATACTTTACCTTAATAAATGAAAGTTTTTATTTAAAACATGTATGGGTTCAATGTGATTGGTGGCTAGATCCTGGTACGTCACACGCCTCACGGGGGTTCTCGCATGTGGTATTTTGGGGGTGTGACAGTTTGGTATCAGAGCCACTGGTTATAGTGAACTTGGTTTTAAAACGTTTTTTTTTGTAAAACTAGACTATAACCGAACAGTTCTGAATACGTGAATACGACCATGACACTTAGTCCAGATTGCAAGGTTCGTCTTTCTCACTTGTTGCATACATTACATGACTAGTACACATTTGTTTATGACGTAACATATGAACACACACTCGTCAATATAGCATGATTGCATGAATTGCTTGCTTACATTATGACGTGTTTTGAAACCGTGAGGGGTGGACGCCGAGGGCGTGCTGGCCGCTAAAGCGGACAATATCATGGTGCGGTTACGCTGGGCTGTTACTACCTTGACAACCTCCGTTTGACATTTGAGTTTGAGGAACCATTTGACATGAGTTAGGAGGAACTGAGATGAGCATGCAAATTACAATATTATTGTGGGTGCACACATAATAATATTGTGGGGTGCATGCGAGTCCCAGTGAGCCTTAATAAGTGAAAAAGGGGTTCTGTTCCGTTATTAGATCAGTGTGAGACATAACAAACCTATAGGGGTCATCACAGCGATTGCCTTCCACTCGAACGTGATCTTTTCACTCCTCTCTGAATCCTTTCGAATCTCGATGCTATCGAGTATTACTTGAACATCCATCTGAACGCCTAGCGAACTGTGTAGAATGTTAGGTGCTAGTACGAATGATTGGTCTATACCTTTCTCAATTCTCTTCGTTTGCTGGAACTCAATGTAATGACGTCTTAGATCCCGAAGTGCGATCACTTCTGCAACACTCTCGTAACATACCATGTATTACTCAATTAACTTGCTAGATCGATGGACAAGAGGATGAGCGTAGTACTTTACTGGTCCTAGTATTTGGACAACCCTGATTACCGGCAACAAACACCAGCAAACTGGTTTCAATCGAATCCTTAACCCTAGTCAGCAACTAAGGAGAGTCAACTCCTACGAATCAATCAGGACATGAACAATGACAACTGACTATAGTGTGGAACGTGTAACTACCAGCATAGTGAGTAGCGCGATAGGACGTGGCACAAAATGTGAACAGATGGACTTGGTTGGTGAAAGATCGTAGGGCTCCATTTCAAGCAACGACGTTAGAGACAACAGTCACGGTGACATCAAGGTATTTGTAACCATGGCCTACAGTATGGAAATGAAGGTGTCTACGGCATGGATTGGCCGTTAATAATTTAAGATGACAACAACCAAGGGAACGACGACAATAACAACACTGGAAATGATACTCGTGGAAGGGCATTTAGGATTGGCGTGGGCGACGCCATGATTATAGCAACCGGGTAGCTTGTATGGGTAGCTAGTCGTTTCGTCTCTATTTTGCTTAACCCTGATGTTTCTTGAAACTGAACCTGTTGTGGAATCGACTGATGGCAAGTCAATTGAAACTTCATATGTTCGTTGGGATGCAAACTCGACCTTGTGGGACAAGTGTTCGACATCGACCTTCTTTCTACTACCCATGATAGTTTTGATGTGGTAGTTAGTATGGATTGGTTATCCAAATATCGCGCAGATATACCCTGTAAGGAGAAAGTTATCGTCTGTCATAAAGTATCCGAGTGGTGCAGAGGTTAGCATCAATTCAGCAATGAAGGCCAGAAGTGTCTACGGAGGGACTACCCCGCTATGTTTAGGCTAAGGAAAGAGGATCGAGGATCCACCAAATGTTTGTGATTCCTCTCAATGTGCTACTCGAGGAACTTTCAGATTTACTTCCACGGCCGATAGGTAGAATCTCAGTTCGATCTCATGACCAGAGGCAGCCTTGATTTCTCGTACTCCTTATCTTCTGGCGCCTGGAAAGTCGCAAGAACTATCCAAACAACTTCAGGAAACAACAGGATGGGAGTTTTATAGATCTAGCTCCTCGTTTTGGGGAAACGTGCTCTACAGCGGAAACGAAGGACGAGCCCTTTCGTACCTGTACAGACTACCACAAGGTGGCTACCATAGACCGTCACCTTCCATCTCGCATCAATGACCTGCTTGATCTGTTGCGATGATCAAGCTTCTATCCGGAAACTGACTTAAGGACGGACTGTCACCTGATGGAATACCATGGGGAGGATGATTCCCAACGCGGCGATTACAGACCCAGTACGGTCACTACAATTTTCTGTTCAAGTTATTTAAGATATCCAACACACCAGCAGCCTCAGGGATCACATCAGTAGTGTGCGTCAACCTCGTTTCGCAAGATTCGTCGACCGCATTCATCTGTGATGTTTAGAATGACTACCAGGGGAAAAGGGGCACCATGAATGGCATCGGTATTTTATCCTAGAGCTCCTAGGGGAGGAGCAACTCCACGCGAAGTCTACCTAAGTGTGACTTCAGGATTTGGGAGGTACACTTTCTTGGTCACATAGTCAACGAAGGGGGGATACACGTGGATATCGCTAAGGTCCACTTTATTAGAACTTGATCGGCACCAGAGAGTCTTTTGGGGATACAGTAATTTCTTAGTCACGCTAGATGCCATCGCGGATTCATCAAGGGATTTTCGAAGATCGCGCAGCTTTAATCTCTTTAGCACAACAGGGTGGTGTGCATTCGTGGGAGACAAACAGGAGAGCGTCTTTTCGGATTTTGAGACCCAATACTACAATGTACTGAGCATCGTCTTCGCCTTTTGTATACCATGATGGTTTGAATCAGAGTCCCAGTTACACGCCAATGCAACACGAGAAGGTGATGGCTCATGTGGTGGATTAACAAGAAGGATTGCACGACTTACAGCCTGGGGGTGGAAACCATGGTCTTGGATTTAAGTTAGAGGCATTACTTGGGCGGTACCAAATGCACTACGTAGACCGATCACAAGGGGCTCCCGTGTATCGTTGTTTCGAAGAGCTAAAACATGTAATAGCATCGCTGGATGGAACCTTTGAATGATTTCGACTGTGAAACCTAGACGTGTACGAGCCTCGCAGTACACCGTCGACTATATCCTATCTGATCAGATTTGCTCTGCTCGAACCGAAGTACTGAAGGAAGAGAATTTTCCAGTTGGGTCCATGCGGGGCATGGAGACGTAATTTTTGACAAGTGGGATAATATTCGCTACTTCATGGAACGAATAAGGATTCCACTATACAGCAGTCCAAAGGAACTTTTGTTGAGCGAAGCACACCAGCCTCGATATTTTAGTCATCTGGATTTTGATGGGATATATTGGGAACTAAGGACCTTGTACTGGCGACTGGGCTTGAAGGCCTACACAGCGAAGCATGTGAATGGCGTTTGACTTGTGCGAAAGTCAAGGTGGGATATCAGAAACCTTCTAGTTTATGCCAGCAACCAGAAACCCTCACTTGGAAATAAGAACAGACTGCCACGGATTTTGTCACTGGTCTACCTAAAACTCGGAATGGAAACAATATCACCTGGGTGATCGTTGATTGTCTCACACAACCAGTACACTCTCTTGCAATCAAAGAAACTGACGAGTCTTCACATCTGGTGAATATCCCTCTGAGAGAGGCGGCCTTTTGGGCACAAGGTGCCAACTCCTGTTATCTTTGATTTTAATTTATACCTGATTTATAACAGGCATTACACAACATTCTTGGCTCACGTATAGACATGAGCATTACTTATCATCACAGGACAAACGGTTAGAGTAAACACATCATCCTGACACTTGAAGACATGCTGCGAGCATGTGTGTGATTGACTTAGTAAAATTGGAAGGACACCTACCTTTGGTTGAGTTTACAGCAACAGTTACTATTCTAGTATTCAGAAAACTCTGTTTGAGGCATTGCATGGACAGTAACGCTAATCTTCTTGTTGGATTAAGGTGGGTGACAACCTAATCACAGGTCCAGGACTCGTACTCGAAACCCTTGGGAAGATTGCTTGGATCGGAAATCATTTGACGGCAACGCGTGACTGTCAGAAAAGTTGATAAGCTTAGGAAACACTGGGAGTTCGCGGTAGGCGACCGTTTCATGTTGAAAGTCTCACCCTGGGAGGGTGTGGTACGCTTGGGAAGCATGGCAAGCTTAGTTCGCGCTATGTTGGGCCATTCAAAATTCTGGAACATACTGGCGAAGTGGTGTACAAAATTGAGTTACCTGACGAATTAGGTAATGTACACAATGCCATTTATGTCTCGAATCTAAGGCAGTGTTTGTCCGATGAAACGCTTGTGACACCCTTATTAGAGTCTGAGGTTAATGACAAGTTGCAGTTGTTGAGGAATCTACTGAAATCATGGACCAGGACGTCAAGGTTCGTAAGAGTAGTTGAATTCCAATCGTGAGAGTTCGTTGGAACTCAAGACGTGGACCGAAGTCCACGTGGGAACGCGAGGATCAGATGAAGCTCAAGTACTCGCACTTATCCACAATCAACCAAATTGAATCCGATGCAACTGGTGAATTTCGGGGTGAAATTCCCTTTCAAGTTGGGGATGATATGGTACCCGGGGAAAACCCACAGTCATCCTGACCTACTCATCACTTCTTTTCCCTCTCTGACCGCTTATCAAATTTCGGGACGAAATTTCTTTCAAGTTGGGGATGATGTGCCAACTCGGAGTTCCAAGGTTCTTTACATATGCGTGTTATCTCTATTAATGTTCTGTCAGATGTTGCAATTATGTGTTTATGTGTTCGTTATGTGAAACTCTAATAAAGGTGTTTGCTATGTTTGACTGTTATGAATGAACAAATACGATTATTAACCACACCCTATGTCGGGTCGCACACCTTTATCACTCTCGCACACTTTTGGTCCGTGTACCCTTGGGCTCGGCCCACACACTTCATCGAACCCAACCTAGTTCTCTTATGTGTATGAGTAATGCATGTAAGAGTACGTACAATTCCCTTCTTCACTTTTGACAAACCCTAATTCCCTCAACCTTGGGCGGCGACCCTGGCCTTTCCACTTGGAGTTCGACAACAGCCTCCCTCCTTCTTCAAAGCCTCCGTTGGGTTAACATCAGCTTCTCCTTCGTTCTAGCTGCCTCGTACATTCATCACCCCTCGGTTAGTTACCGTTTTTGAAATCAAAGTTCCTTATGGTGATTGATTATATTACTACTTGTGCTTATTTGTAAGATGTGGTACTTTGGTCGCCAGTATGGATTGATGGTCATGAACTTAATTGTATGAGTTGCATGTGTGTATGTGATGATAATTGGTGTATAATTAGGGTTCTCATCAACCGTATATGATGTCGAAAATATGTTACCAGGTGCTCATAGACTGTCGACTACGGATTAGAGTCATGATTTCAAACGATTAGATGATGATGATGATATATTGCCAGTCCATGATGCTAGTGTCAATGGTATGTATAGGTTCGATTGAATGTTGCTATGTGCAAATCGTTGTTAATGATCTGAATGCTTGATGATGGTGTTATTGTTAAATGATTAGGGTCCTTGTTCATATTGGTGTGTTATAACAATGAACCTGACTTGGTGATTTGGATTCGTATGATGAAGAGAAATTGTTTCAATGTTTGTATTACTTCATCCGAATTAAGGTTAAGAGTATTGTTAAAATTTTGTTAATGAATTAGTAATGTTTAGGAATTTCATGATGTTATGGAAATTGTTATGAGTAAGGAAATCATGATTCGGTGATGGATTATACATGATAATATGATTGATGATGGTTCGGATATTGATGTGATTGTTTATGTGATAATGTGACTGCTAGTTGGTTAATTATTAGTGCTTAAAAATGTAAATGCATGATGATAAGTATATTGAAGTTATTTGGCTTGATTTTGAATAATGATGATGATGTAACTGTTCGATAAGTTAAGATAGTAAATTGATTAATTATGTAACTAATTCCCTGGTCTAGTGGATAGAATAGCCAATCTCGTACACCCCCTCCTATCGCACAACTTGTGGGCCGACTTTGTAAAACAGGTCCCACATATTCATATCTAATGCACAAGTTCTATGGGCTTCATTTTTGAACTGGGCTTCATATGTTTGGAACCACAAAGTGGGATGGGCCGGAGTGAACAACCCGGGGCGAGCCCCAGATGTCTCACTGGTGGGCTGTTGTCAAGTTTGGGCCGACCAGTCTTGGTGGGCTAGAATGAGCCAGATCACACTCGTGATGGGCTGTCTGTCTTTGGGCCGCACACCTCACGAGTGGGCTCATGAGCCAATACAAAGAATCTGAAGCGCATACTCGAACATGCACACTGTTAGACCTTAACGTGCCTGTATGTATTGATTGAGATGTCATTCTCATGTGTACAACTTGCTACTACATTTATACTGTTATGTGAATTATTAGTATAGGAAGCTATGCAGTAGCTATGTGACTTTACAATAAACATTGTAGATCCATGGGTTTCATGAACAACGGTTACGACCTATAAAAGGACACAAGTTTTACTCATATGTTACTTGTGTTATGTGTATGAAAAAAAAATACGTGATCAATGTGCATATAAAACTGACTGCCTTTGGTAACTACGGTAGGGTCTGGTTGATCAATTTGGAACGGGTAGTGTAACGTAACATACCGAGCAAGCTAAGGTGAGTTCATTCCTCTTGAGCATGCGTCCCGGTGGTTGGGACAGTCATTGGGTATCCCTGAGAGGGATAGGTTTTTTGGGTAAATCAATTGGGTATTCCTGAGAGGAATACGTCTTGTGGGTAAAACTGGAACGTTAGATAATACACTCACTCCTATCATTTTAAGTCCCATCTTATACCGAATAGTTACCTGAGAGGTAACGGGGTGTTAGTTGATAGCGCTATTAGGCTTGGCAACCTCACACCGTACCTGAGAGGACGGGCGTGAACTAATGACCTTAAATCATGACCAATGCTTAGATAGGGGGCATTGGGGACGGGCAAAACAATCTGGTAGCCATCTTGTACGAGTTATTATCAACATTGAAATCAAGGAATTGAACTAAACACTTGGTAACTAACGTTTTCGTAAAACTATTAACTCACCAGTGTTGTCTGATACACGTGTGTGCATGCTCGCAGGTTAAAGATTATGTGGATCGTGGAACTTGCTGTCTGGGATGCTGGAGTGGTCATGGGTCGTAAAGCATGGGATCGCGAGATGAGTCTAATGGTTTTGTTCATACGGTTTATGTAACATTTAACAAATGATTTATGCTTCCACTGAATACGATGAGTTATTTTTATGTAATGCAATACTTTACCTTAATAAATGAAAGTTTTTATTTTAAACATGTATGAGTTCAATGTGATTGGTGGCTAGATCCTGGTACGTCACACGCCTCGCGGGGGTTCTCGCATGTGGTATTTTGGGGGTGTGACAGTCATCACCAGCTCCGAGTTCTCAAAGATGATATTCCCAAAACCACTTTTCGCACTTGTTATGGGCACTACGAGTTCGTGGTTATGCCTTTTGGCTTGACCAACGCACCCGCTGTGTTCATGGATCTAATGAATCGTGTTTGTAAACCCTATTTGGATCATTTTGTGATAGTCTTTATTGATGATATTCTTATTTATTCGAAAACTAGAGCTGATCATGAACGTCATTTACGCTTAATGCTAGAACTTTTACGTGGTGAACGATTATATGCTAAATTTTCTGAGTGTGAGTTTTGGATCGATGAAGTACAAATTCTTGGACACGTTGTTAGCAAGCAAGGTATTCATGTAGACCCTTCTAAAATCGAAGCTGTGAAGAACCGGAGTACACCTAAATCTGCATCTGAGATTCGTTCCTTCTTAGGATTGGCGGGTTATTACCGCCGATTCATCTCAGACTTTTCCAAGATCGTCGTTCCTCTTACTGCTCTGACTCAGAAAGAGAAACCTTTTGCTTGGGGTCCTGAGCAAGAGGAATCCTTTCTAACTCTAAAGAATCTTCTTTCTAACGCTCCTGTGCTTACTCTCCCTGATGGGAATGACGACTTCGTGGTATATTGTGATACCTCGAACCGTGGCTTGGGCTGTGTGCTCATGCAGCGGGACAAGGTTATTGTTTATGCCTCTCGCCAACTCAAAATACATGAGAAAAACTATACTACTCACGATCTGGAGCTTGGTGCAGTTGTGTTTGCGTTAAAGATTTGGCGACACTACCTATATGGAACTAAGTGTGTGGTTTTCACTGACCATAAGAGCCTCCAACACATCTTTAACCAAAAGGAACTGAACATGCGACAGAGACGTTGGGTGGAATTGCTTAACGACTATGACTGTGAGATTCGCTATCACCCTGGCAAAGCGAATGTCGTGGCCAACGCTCTTAGTCGTAAGACTCATGTTAATACTATCCGTTGTTTTCATATCTCTAGTGATCTTCATACTTGTATCCATGAAGCTCAGTATTCGTTAGCTAATGAAGGTAGTCTAGTTATCGAAGTACGAGGTGCTACTGTGGATCAACTCGAAACTAAGTCTGATGGACTTCAATACTATCTAAATCGCATCTGGGTGCCAGATCGCGACAACCTTCATGAGCTCATTATGAATGAGGCTCACAAATCTCGATACTTGATGTGTGTAAAATGCAACATATAAATTACATCAAATGAGGCATAAAACTAACCCTTTTATAGTACTAATGTTGGAAAAAGTGTGCTTTTGTATTCCTTTTGTATTTTCAGGACCAAATGAGCTTAAATGAACAAAAGGATCAAATATGCAGCAAAAACTAACATAAATACAAGAAAAGGAATAAACGTGGCATGCCCGACCCCTCGACAACATCTTCCCAAGCAAAAACAAGAAACAGAAGGCTGACCACGGCCCCGTGCCCAGCGGACATGGGGGCGTGGCCAGGTATCTGCAGAAAAGACAAAGTTGTAGAAGCTTCTTTTCCCAGCACGGGGGCGTGCCCAGATCCAAGTGATTCATCTTGTCTATCTGTTTTTATTTTTATTTTCAGCATTTTAGTTTTTATTTTCATGTTTAAAACCTTTTTCTAAAACTTTTGATTTGATTAGACGTTGAGGATAAACCGGTACTAAAAGCTCTTGTGTCCTTGGACGACCTCGGTATCTTACCAACGCTATACTACGCTCACGATGGGTGCACTTGCCCATATGTGTGTTTAGTGTTAGTAGAATATCGTGTTTTATAAATTTAAAACTTGACTAAAGTGTTAAAAGGGCTTAAAATATCAATAAAAATATATAACGCTACACACGCATCAAGTTTTTGGCACCGTTGCCGGGGACACGAGGATTTTAAGAAAGCTTAAAATCGACGGCCTAATCAGTTTTTCAAAAACTTTTTTAAAAAAATCGCGCGCACATTGTAGGATCGTTTGCACGACCAAAACGAGTCGTTCAGAAGAGTTCTAATCAATACGAGAGGCGGAAACAAACGTATCGACTTTGAATCAGCTTGATATACACTCTAATTGTCTTGTTTATTGATATAACAACTTTTTACAGCCTGGAGACACTTCGGCAGCACCTCGGTACCGGAATCAGAAAAGTTACAAATGAAATGACAAGGCAGCTATATATAGGAGTGGCATTTCGCATGGAATGGACAAGATCCATTTCGTGCGAAATGGACAATGTCCATTTCGTGCGAAATGGCTCTTGCCATTTCGTGCGGAATGGTCCATCATCACTAACACCTTATTATCTAGCCTACCGAGCTCCATTCTATCCAATCTAAACACAAGACTCGATACAAGACGAAGTCGACATATATATGCACCAACAGACTCCCCCTTGGATGTTGACGAAGTCTTCAGTTTCGAGTCTCCGGTATGTCACTTCTTCAGTCTTTATCAGTCTTCGTGCTCTTCCCAAAGTATCTGACAGTGTAAGCATCCTTCAATCTTTTTCTCTTCTCCAGGATCTCAACCTGGCTCTTTACCATTCAAACTCCCCCTTGAATGTTGATCTGATAATCTTCAATCTCCTCTTTCTCTTACTCATCAGCAACAACAACTGGCTCGGACAGCAAGATTCGAAACTGGCTCTACTATCTTCAGACTCCCCTTTGCTAGCAGACTCTCCCTTAATTTGTTCCGGGGTCGTAATCTGACATAGCATATCCACAAGTTCAGGTCGTCTCCTGGCTCTCCGTAGCAACAGGATCAGGAACCTGGCTCAAATCTGCATCAGGCTTTATACGGATAGTAAAGTTGTTTCCTGCACAATCCCCTACCTCAAAATAAATTTCACAAATTTAATAATTTGACAAATTTATAAATCTCTTACAAGTATCGTTCAAAATGATTTAACATTTATAATCTATGATGATCACTTTGTAAGAATATCATTTTTCTAAACAAACTTTCCCAACCTGTTCATCATGTTTAGCACCCGGAATTTTGAAAATCAGCTTTCCAACATCAGTTGTCGAAAATAAGAAGAAATAAAATCTTTTTGAATTTTCAAAAATTTATGCTAAAACACTCCGAAAATCTTTTTGGATTTTGTTACGAAAAGCAGTAAAAAAATATTTACAGACAATATTTTTTGTGAGTTTGTGTAAGAGGATCATATCAGTTTTTGAGACAAATCACTAACACCGTTAAGCTTTAAACATTTTAAGTTCTAAACGATTCACTTAGATTGTCATTATACTAATCCACTTAAATTTTCACACAAAGTTCAACTGTTTCGAGATACGAGATTAGTGTTTTAAGCACTTAAACTTATTCGCGTGTCCCACCTCAGAATATACTCCCGTATCCAGACTCCTATATTCAGTCTTACAGGGGAATGTACACTAATGATATCTGTAAGGGGTTAAATGCGAGACCATGAGAGCTCGGGCTATTGCTTCCGCAAAATCAGAGAGATGATGGTTCGACTTTAGGTGTGTCCCCCTTGGGGACCTTCTTTTCAACAGCACATGATTAGCATTTTTCAATGTTTCATCATTTTTTATGCTGAGGGTGGGCTTTATGAATAAAGTTGTGCAAAGTATTATACGAGGACTAGGCTATTGCTCCCGCAAAATCAGAAGTCCAGGTATAATTCCCCAGATATCACCACGCACAAAGACCTAATATATCAGATATAGAAAGCCCTTCAAACAAGATTTCAGGGGTTACCTATATATCCGAGAGATGTTCCCCACGAAATAAACAAGTTTGATATTTAGGTTTATATCTC
Organism: Helianthus tuberosus; assembly: GCA_030545235.1. Lineage (NCBI taxonomy): Eukaryota > Viridiplantae > Streptophyta > Magnoliopsida > Asterales > Asteraceae > Helianthus > Helianthus tuberosus. The sequence continues at coordinate 85,993,404 of CM060377.1, read as the reverse complement.
GAATACAATCTACTGAATCTATAAAAACCTACTGGCATATCATCAGTGAGACCGTTTATCACATTTGACTTTTCAATTCTTTAGCGTGTTGTGATAGTCCACTGATGTACTATCATTTCCTCTTTTTTCACAACAAAACTCATTTTCATTTTCTCATGTTTTTTGCTTTTTAGATTTTATCATGTTTTTGGCTTTTTCAAATTTTCGAAATTTCTAAAATTTTTACTCCCCCTAAAATCAAAAATATGTTTCAATTTTTGATTTTCAAGATTTGAAAACAAACTGTATAATCAGTTTGACCTTTTATTTGTACAGTTTAAATGACAACATGATGTGAATTGCATCAATTCGCTATCCACTTGACATAAACAATCAGAACTCCCCCTGACAACAAACTATTTTCCCATTATGATTTCAAAACACTTAAGTTTGTTTTAATCAAAATGGTTTTTCCGGAAAATTAGTTTTGTTGATTTTACCATTGTAAGATCGGGGATATGTTCATCACTTTGTTCTTTCAATCATTTGAATGAAAGTTAAATCAAGTTCAACTTAATGACCTTGATTAACCACTTGTCGGTTAAAACCCATTTTTTTCAACTACTTGTAGGTTCAACCATACTATTTGAAAATTGAAATATGACAATATTAAGAATACAACCACTTGTAGGTCGAAATATCAAGAAAGATGCCGATTCCTACTCCACAATTACCAACCTGGGAGTTCCGACAAGTCATCACTTGTAAAAATTTAACACTTTTTAGATTTTTCACAAAAAACAATTTTTTTTAAGAATGATGCCGATTCATGCTCCACGATTACCAACTTAGGAGCTCCGGCAAGTCAGGATTTTAAGTAAACGTTGTCACCCAAGCCTGACCAGCCTTGGGTGATTGTGAATCCTCTTCAACCCACCATCTTTTTTATTTATAAAACTCTTTTGCTCCTTTCACCTTTCTGTCAACCATCTTCCCAAAAATATATTTTACTTTTCCCTTAAACGCCTTTTCAGCATCAAATTCTTCCTTACCAGAGAAGAATTGATCTGAAATCTCAATCTTTCCAACTTTGGATTTCAGGTTTTCTCTTGTCAATGACGGAAAGTTTTCTTCGTTCATTTCTGGAACGGAATTCTCATCATTTTTCTCAACAAATGACTCCTCTGACTTTGACGAGTCAGATTTATTGTCAGAACTACTCTCTGATTTAACAACCCATTTCTGTTTGTTCAAATCGACTTTTCTTTTATAAAAACGTTTCGAACTTTCACCAATTTCGAAAGTCGAATTTTTGAACTCTTTGAATTTTTTCATTGGTTGTTCTGTTTTATCAACATTTTTCTTTTTCAATTTTGAGTTAGAAGTAACTCCCTGTTTTGTATAAGTGGACTTTGGGCAATTCCAAGCGATGTGTCCAACTTCTTGGCATTTGAAACAGGTTCTTCGTTCAAATCTCTTCTCAGATTCCTTCACCATATTCTTCCTTTTTTCGGCGAGAAACTCTTTATTTGTCTGTCTCTAGAATGGTTTCTTCTCTTCTTCTACTGAACTTATACCTGAAACAAATTTAGTTTTTGGTTTATAAGTTTTCTCATTTTTATGATTTTCTAGGGGAATGAAACCTAAACCCTTCTTTTTGAAATTACTGTTATGGTTTGGTTTCTTTTGAAAACCTGAACCAGAACTGTAACCTTTCTTCTTGTTCAATCTCTGTTGAACTCTTGAAGTGTATTTTTTAGGTTTTTCAGCAAGATTTAAATCTTTTATTTCAGAAATATTAATTTCCGTTAATTTGAAAACATGTTTGATCATTTTAGTTTTGACACTTCTTATTGGAAATTCTTCATCAGAAAATAATTTGTCAGAATCATTCAAAGTATATGCTACTTTAAATGTTTCGTCTTTCAAATTATTTTTCGACATAAAAATTCTTTATTGTAAACCCATTTGACAGGTGAACTCGGACTCTTGTCTGATGAACTCGAACTTTCAGATTTAGACTCCGACTTTGACTCTTCATCCATATCCAACACCTGATCAACCACTTTCTTTAATAACTCAGACTCATGATCAGTGTCAGACGCTGTGAATGTGACGTCAATGTTGTCTGGTAACTCATCAATGGTTTCAGACTTTAACTTTATGTTGACTGCTTTTTTTAATTGCTCCTCATTTGGTTTTCTGGGAGAATAACTTTCCCAGATCGGAGTCGGACACTTGTTATACTTGACACTTTGTTTCTTACCAGTATCCTCTTCCGTCTTTTTATCTTGAAAAACTTCAAGACCTGCAACAGTAGGATAAACTCTATCAATCAAATAATCAGAAGATGTATAATTCATCAGCAATCGTCTGATTCTTTCATTCTTAATCCTTTCAGTTTCCAACTCCTGTTTCAGCTTTGCACAATCTTCAATATACTCATTGATGACCTTCTGCTTAGTCATTAATGTTGAACTCATCATCGTTTCAGCAGCTCCCATTTCTAGGTTTGTTTTGTTCAAACTATCAACCGTTCTGTTCAGCACATCATATGATTCTTTTAGATACTTCACATCAAACAACAATTTTTCTTTCAACTCTTCTAGTTCACGATACTTCTTGTCTTTCTCCTCACAATCTTTGCATGGTTTCAAACATTTTAGACAAGGTTTCGTGATCTCAACGATCTTTTCAACTTTGATAATCTTTTCAACTTCGACTATTTTTTCAACTTCGACGATTTTTTCAACTTCAACAATTTTCTCAACTATTTTCTCAATCACCTTTTCACTCATCGGTTCTTCATCAAATTCTATTTTTACTTCACTTTCTTCAACTCCGGCTTTTTCTGTTGAATTTTCTTCAACTTTTGCCTTTTCAGCTTCCATCTGAACTTGAATCTGTTCTTCAGCAATCCTTTTTGCTTCCAATTCTTTCTCCAGTCTAGCAGCCTTTTTCTTATTCAACATCTCGATCTTATCTGCAAAAAACAAATTAAAACTAAATGAGTCCAAATTTTGTCTAGCTGTATTAATATACTCTTCCTCATCATCAGTATCTTCATCACTTTCTGATGATCTAAAAATCTTCTCTCTTTTTGGCTTAGATTTGATTGACTCTTCTTCCAAGATTCGAGCAACAAATGCTGAATCAGCAGGAACGTATTTGTCCCAGCTAAATCCCTCTGCCAATCTTTCATCATCTTGATTTACTAGATAAGCTTTCTTCTTTCCATCTTCAATAGCACGAGATGATGACGATTGTTGAGCAATCTGATGATAAATCGCTTTTCGATGATAATTGTTGTTTCCAAACGGATCTTGTCTTCCTGTTGCTTCTTTGTTTGTACACTCTCGTTTAAAATGCCCCTTTTCTCTGCAACGAAAACAAGTAACCTTTGATTTATCAAACCCTAACGGGGATGTTGCAGCATCACGAAGATCATCTCTACCGGTGATTTGTTTGAATTTTTCTGCTCTTCTTACAGCACTAGCTAAACACCACTTGAGGTCCATCAACTCAAGTTCCTCAGAATCAATCTGGTCATAATTGTAACGCCCAGCGTCCCTAAACCTTAGACACTTGGCAGGATCAGTCCCTGAACTCCTATAAACTGTTGATCCTAGTCCTTGTGGTTATGTAATGTTGATACTTGATACTTTAATCTAGATGCTTGATTCTTGAAACATAAACTATGAGACTTGATACAGATACTAGACTCTTGATGCTTGACCCATGATGCTTAATCTAGATACTTGAATCTTCATGATTAAACTAGATACTTGATCCTTTATACTATGAAAACTAGATTCTTATTGTTGATACTTGATACTTGGACTCTTGATACTTAGACACTTGATTCTTGAGCAGCGCTGACTCTTGACCCTTGAAACTTAAACTGGTGCTTGACTCCTTAGACTCCTGAAGCTTGATTCTTGGTTTAACGAGAGACTGGAGCCTTGGCACTGGCAGAATCTATGAAACCGTGAGACTTCGGTGCTTATGATGTAATCTAATAAAATACTTTACATAATCTATACGCAACACAACGCCTATCATTACGTGAAAATCAAATCAGAAACGGAACGCGAAAGGATGGGTTGGCCAGAGTGGCCGAACGATCGGATGACCAGCCGATAGGATGACCAGCCGATCGGATGGCCAGCCGATCGGACGGCTCCCAGCCGAACCACCTTCCTCTCCTTTCTCTCCTTCACCTATAAATAGGCTGTCACATCACCATTTCAAGTGATGTGACAGCTCTGACCGAACCAGACGCAGGCGCACACTAATCTCTCATTTTCTCATCGATTTCGGTACGTTTCAAGCTAGATTTTTGTACTTTCTTGATCTATGCATCATTCTCTACGTGATTCTCACTTGAAATCACACTTTTCACCGTGAAATCTTTCAGATCTGAGCTCTTGAGGGTGATGTCATCATGGTGATTTGTACAAACTGCCATGTGATGTCATTCTGAGCAAGATCTAGCTTAGATCTAAGGTATTTCATACGATTTTACACTAAATCTAAGTTAAATCTAAGAGTTTTTGTACTAAAACATGAGTTTCTTCACTTCTACTTCAAAATTTCAGGTTTGTTTCGGTGATAAACGTGACTGAACGGACTGTAGACTTGATCGGTGGTCTAGAGTTAGTTTAAGAATGGATTGTTCACTGATTAAGACGATCACGGGATGGATTCCGGCATAAAACCGTCACCAACGGACAAACGGGTCGGACTGGGGTGATTCCCGACCGACCAGAATGTCGGTGAAATGATGTGTAACTGTTGCCTCAATACGTACCGTGACGTCACCATTAAATTCCAAACTTAACAATTTTACAAAAATTGTGAACAAGAAACAATAGGCCAGCCGATCGGACTGCTATCCGATCGGACAGCCTCACTCCACGATAGGCCAGCCGATCGGACTGACATCCGATCGGACAGCCTTACTCCACAATAGGCCAGCCGATCAGACAGCCGTCCGATCGGACGGCCTCCTTTACACACAAGGCCAGCCGATCGGACATCCATCCGATCGGACAACCTTTCATCCCTAGAGGCCAGCCGATCGGACAGCCATCCGATCGGACAGCCTCGCCTATTTGCACTAAGTGGCAACCCGATCGGATGGTCACCCGATCGGATGGTCACCCGATCGGGCAACCAATGCCATCTTACTTGTATGTGTTATCCGGTCGACTGGACATCCGATCGGACAGCCGTCCGATCGGACAACCATCTGACCCAGTGACCTGTTAGACACTTTATTCTATCTCGATACTTCGCCCGACTCTTACCCTATTGCAATCTAATCAGGCTAATCTCAAAAGAGCTCCCTTTGATCCAATAACAGTTGCGACTGTTAAGCAATCACTGTGAGTATACTCGATCCCCTTTACTTTTACTTTTGGGGTGTAACATGTATTCTATGAAACTTAAACTTGAATCTTTGAAAACTTATGCTCTATCCTATGTGAAACTTGTGATTCTTGATTCTTGACTCTTTGTGCTATGTGACGTTTAATCCAGAGTGTGTAGTTCCGCCTTAACAATAGTAGCGCTATAGGGGGTGCACCTCTCCCATTATTCTTCGGGGGTATTGTTAGGAGGATTCTAGTTTACCTTGAGTCTTGGATAGACACTAAAGCGCCGGGATACTTGGGCTATCACTGCGTGGACTGCGACACTAGCACGGCTGTAAACTATTTTATTGTTTACACTATGGATATGAGTGGTTTAAATCTATTATTCTAGTAACAAACTTGTATACTCGCCTATACTTTTGGTATTGATATTTTAATACATGTTGCAGGTTGAAAGGTAGCGATAGATCATGGAAATCAAGCTAGGGGAATGCCTAGAAACGTCACCTAGTGAACTTAGTGACTTATTGAATAATTTGAACAATCTTTGTTATGTTTTGTACTTGACGTTGATGTTGGGATTGTTTAGACAAATTTATGCATGAAACCTATTAATCTCTATCGACGCAATAGTGTTATGGTATTTTCCTGAGCAATCTGAACGCTTAGTGCTCGCACCCCGATGTTTCCGCCATCGGTTGGGGTGTGACAGATTGGTATCAGAGCCATAATTATAGGGAATTAGGATGAGTAGGAATACTTGCCCTAGTCTATAGTTCTAGAAACTTGATTCTTATTTGTTGTTTAAGACTATGCATTCTACCGTATCTGCTTCCTAGCAGCACATGTTCCTATTAAACTTACATGCCTTTCCTAAGGCTGATATAACATACACTTTATACTATGAAAACATTGTTACACAGTGTTTATCTTAGCACGAGATTTGCCCACAGGATAGGAGTGACATCCGAACCTTGAGGGAAATCTCCATACTATTCTTGGTCGATTTTGTCTGTGGATGAAAGCCGACAACGCTTAGGGTACGATGTTGTCAAGCTAGAGGTGAAACTCAGACCTTGATAACTAGTCCCACTCCTTGATGATTTTATGTCTCGCCAAAGTCTCGTAACTGCCAATCAGTTGAGTACGTGAAATGACTAAAGGGACGAATATCGTAGGCCTAACATCGATGACGTATTTGTCCAAGTAAGTCAAGACACGCTGCCTTGACTCGAATGGAGTTCGAATCACTTTGATTAGTCGCCGTTCCTCTACCCGGAACAATCTTATGTTTTAAAAGCCTATCTCGTTTTTATGTTACCTCGATTTTATAAATGTGGTTTTATCTATAAGGCTTTGAACATTAATCTTTATTCATTTCTAAAATGCTTTACACAAGATCTGCACGTAGTCCGCAATCTAAAACATTAATTCTTAATCCCAGATCAAACTAAATTTAAGAAGCTTTATACTATGTGTCATCTATGTGGTAAATCCTGAATCGACTAACTATGATATTATGTGTTGTGGTGGTATGAAACACTAAGATGACATGGAAGTACGGGACAGAAGTGGTGTGTCTGAAGCATGGTGGATACGCCGCTGGTACGTCCTATATATAAGTGTTTCCGGCATACTACCAACTTCCGTATCAAGTGCCATGTGAGATTTAGTGTTTGCAGGCCATAGTGGAATGACTATGTAATCGATAGTAAGTCTATGAATGCCTATGGAAAGTCTATGTAATCTAAGAAAATTCTAGCATGATCTAAGATCGATCTATTGTGTTAATCTATGATAATCTAGCGCGTTAAACTATTTTGAGCTAACCTATGTTAAACTACTTTGGTCTGTTGGTTTAATCTATGATCATCTACTTGGTTAGTCTATGTTAAACTATCTACTTGAGCAAGTTATGATAATCTATCAATATAATCTATGCCAATCCATGACATGATCTATGTTAATCTACTTGAGTATTCTACGCTGATCTATTTTGAGAATTCTGTGTGAATCATATTGAGTAACCCCTGAGTAATCTACGATAATCTATTAATCTATGTGAGACTATTTGGCAATATATGATGATGAGGATATTGATGGGTAAATGGCTATGTGTGGTGATTGCGACACGTAGCATGACACCGAGTACGAGGCCAGGCGACGTGTCCGAAGCGTGGTGGATACGCCACTGGTACTTCCTATATATAAGCGTTTTTAGCATGTTGACCAAACTTCGTACAAACGTGCCATGTGAAGGTCGAGAATTTTGAGATGGTTCAATCTAGATTCTTAAGTCTATCGTGTGGATAATCTACATTGTGAAGAATTCGTAATTTAGACTTATACAACCCCGTTTGTCGGATCTGTAGATGTCTACTCGTAGAACATCAGACGCTCTCAGGAGATCCAGAGAGAAGTCTCAAAAGAAGATGATGTCTTTCATGGCCGATCAGATCGCTCGAGTCATGCCAAGAATCTTCACTGAGCTTCAGGGATCAAACACTCTGCCATCTTTTGCGGACTCCAAGGCTGAGAAGCAGAAGCCTACTAAGTTCAACTACAAAGATTTCATCTCTTGCAGCCCTAAGTCCTTCACGGGCAGTGATGGGGTGACTGCTATGCTCGAGTGGTTCGATAGCATCGAAGTTACCTTCATTAACAGCGAATGCCCAGATCATCTGAAAACTAGGAGTGCAACTGGAATGTTTTAGGGCAGAGCATTGGAGTGGTGGTCCAATGAGAGAAACATCCGTTCAAATGAAGAAGCCTATGCTCTTACATGGGCTGAGGTGCGAGAACTCATGATGCTCGAGTTCTGCCCTCCTCATGAACAATTGAAGCTTGAAGAAGAATTCTGGCATCTGAAGCAAGTTGGGGATGACAACCTGGCATATACTACTCGTTTTAAGCAGCTGACTCTCATCGTTCCTCACCTGGTTTCGACTCCTAATCGGATGATAACCAAGTACATCAACGGCCTACCGTCTGGAATGCGTGATTCTATCGAAGCGGCTTAGTTGGATACTATTGAAGAAGTCTATCGTTTGGCAGCAAGTTTGAACAACAACCATGTGCGTGATAAGCAGTTTGCTACCCCTGCACCTTCAAAATCTGTTAACCAAGTGACCCAGCAGCCTAGTGGCAGCAAGAACAAGAAAAGGAAGGCTCAGGGTTCGGGATGCAATGCTATTGTCCCTGCTGCTAAACCTGTTATTACCCCTGCTGCCGACCCTGCTGCCCCCGAAGCTAAGAAGCAATACACTGGGCCTCATCCCAAGTGTGCAACTTGCAACTACCACCATCCTGCTACTTCTGCATGTCGTCTGTGCACCAACTGTAATCGTTATGGTCACACGACTCCCTACTGCCGTCAAACTAACATAGCCCAGCCAGCTCAGCAAGCCCCAGCTCAGGCAACTCTACCTGCACCTCCAGCTCCTCTACAAAACCCTAGTCCAGTTAATGTTGTTTGTGCATGCTACAAGTGTGGAGATACTACCCACCTCCGTAACCAATGTCCTCAGCTGAACCAGGACCAGCAATCAGCCGCTCGTGGACGAGTGTTCAACCTTAACGCGAATCAGGCTCGAAATGACAATGACGTTGTCAATGGTATGTTCCTTGTTAATAACCTCTATGCTTCGATTCTATTTGATACTGGTGCCGATAAAAGCTTTGTGTCCGTGGAATTTGAGTCTTTGATAAACTGTACACGCTCCAAGTTACCAGAGTCGTTCTCTATCGAGGTTGCCAATGGTAAGTCGGTTCTTGTTAATTCGATCATGCGTGATTGCTTCCTGACTCTTAACGATCACGTGTTTTCTATTGATCTCATACCCATGCGTTTGGGTAGTTTTGATGTCATTGTTGGCATGGATTGGTTGCGTAAAAACCATGCCGAAATTATTTGTCATGAGAAACTTGTTCGTCTTCCTCTTCCCTCTGGTGATACTTTGATCGTCTATGGGGACCGACCCTCGAAGGGACTAAGGCTGATGTCATGCACGCAAGCGAGCAGAAGTTTGCGTAAATAGAACCCTGCCTTCTTGGCCCACGTGGTGGAACAAAAGGGCAAGGGGAATAGCATAAACGATGTTCCAGTTGTGTGTGACTTCCCTGATGTCTTTCCCGAGGATCTACCTGGTCTTCCTCCTCCCAGATCCGTTGATTTTCGTATTGATCTCGTACCTGGTGCGACTCCTGTCGCCAGGGCTCCTTACCGTCTTGCACCTTCCGAGAGGCAAGAATTATCCAGCCAGCTATAGGAATTGCTCGATAAAGGTTTTATTCGTCCAAGTACCTCCCCGTGGGGTGCTCCCGTGTTATTTGTCAAGAAGAAGGATGGTTCGTTCCGTATGTGTATCGACTACCGTGAACTTAATAAGCTTACCTTGAAGAATCGCTACCCTTTGCCTCGTATTGATGATTTATTTGACCAACTACAAGGCGCGTCCTGCTTCTCTAAAATTGACCTATGTTCTGGATATCATCAACTACGTGTCCTCGAAGATGATATTCCAAAAACTGCGTTTCGTACTCGATATGGGCACTACGAGTTCATGGTCATGCCTTTTGGTTTGACTAACGCACCCGCCGTGTTCATGGACCTTATGAATCGCGTTTGTAAGCCCTATTTGGATCGTTTTGTTATAGTCTTTATTGACGATATTCTTATTTACTCTAAGTCTAAAGCTAATCATGCTCGCCATCTTCGTCTTATGCTGGAACTTCTGCGGGGTGAACGTTTGTATGCTAAGTTTTCTAAATGTGAGTTTTGGATTGACGAAGTGCAATTTCTTGGTCATATTGTTAGTAGTCAGGGTATTCATGTTGACCCTTCGAAAATTGAGGCCGTGAAAAATTGGTGTACGCCCAAATCCGTGTCTGAGATTCGTTCCTTTCTAGGATTGGCAGGTTATTACCGCCGGTTCATCACGGATTTCTCTAAAATCGATGTTCCTCTTACTACGCTAACTCAGAAGGAGAAACCTTTTGTTTGGGGTCCCGAGCAAGAGAACTCCTTTCAAACCCTTAAGAATCTTTTGTGTAATGCCCCTGTGTTAACTCTACCTGATGGCAACGACGATTTCGTGGTGTATTGCGATGCCTCGAACTGTGGATTGGGCTGCGTGCTCATGCAGTGGGACAGGGTCATTGCTTACGCTTCTCGACAACTCAAGGTGCATGAGAAAAACTATACTACTCATGACCTAGAGCTTGGTGCAGTTGTTTTTACGTTAAAGATTTGGCGACACTACCTTTATGGTACTAAGTGTGTGGTTTTCACCGACCATAGGAGCCTTCAACATATCTTTGACCAGAAAGAACTAAACATGCGACAGAGGCGATGGGTGGAATTGCTTAATGACTACGACTGTGAAATTCGCTACCACCCTGGTAAGGCGAATGTAGTGGCCGACGCGCTTAGTCGTAAAACTCATGTCAAGGTTATTCGTATCTCTAGCAATTTGCATGTCTGTATTCGTGAAGCTCAGTATTCAGCAGCAAATGAAGGAAGTCTAGAAGAAGAAGTTCACGGCACTATAATGGACCAGCTCGAAACTAAATCTGATGGCCTGCAGTATTATCTAAATCGTATCTGGGTGCCAGATTATGACTGAGGCTCACAAATCTCGTTACTCTATCCATCCAGGTGCCGATAAGATGTACCAGGATCTGCGTACAACTTATTGGTGGCCCAGTATGAAGAGGGACATTGCTATATATGTTTCTAAATGTCTTACCTGCTCGAAGGTAAAGGCTAAACACCAGCGTCCTTCCGGACTGTTAGAATAACCAAAAATCCCTGTTTGGAAATGGGATAGCATTGCTATGGACTTAATTACCAAACTACCCCGTACTGCTAAAGGTCACGATAGTATCTGGGTGATTATTGATCGTTTGACCAAATCCGCTCATTTTCTTCCTATCCGTGAGGATTACAAAGTAAGGAGACTTGCTCGAATCTATACCGATGAGATTATAAGCCGTCATGGCGTACCTTTTGACATAATCTCTGACCGTGATGGTCGCTTTACTTCTCGCCTTTGGCAAACGTTCCAATCCGCTATGGGTACGCACTTGAATCTTAGCACGGCCTTTCATCCTCAGACAGATGGTCAGACTGAGCGTACTATTTAGACCCTCGAAGATATGCTTCGTTCTTGTGTCAATGACTTTGGTGGTAACTGGGATGTACATTTACCATTGATAGAATTCTCTTACAACAATAGCTACCATTCCAATATTCAGATGGCTCCTTTCGAAGCCTTATATGGGCGAAAATGCCGATCTCCTCTCAGCTGGCATAAGTTTGGGGAAAAGCAGTTCACCGGCCCAGAGATTGTTCAAGAGGCAACGGATAAAATTCTTCAGATCCATGATAACTTGATCAAGGCTAGGAACAGACAAAAGAGCTATGCTGATAATAGGCGGAAGCCTCTGGAATTTGCTATTGGTGACCGAGTTCTACTCAAGGTATCTCCCTGGAAGGGAGTAGTTCGTTTTGGGAAGAGGGGAAAGCTTGCGCCTCGCTATGTGGGTCCTTTCGTGATACTTGAAAGGATCGGCAAGGTAGCATAACGACTCGACTTGCCACAAGAGTTAAACAACGTGCATCCAGTGTTCCACGTGTCTAATCTGCGAAAATGTCTAGCCGATGAGGGACTGCAAGTTCCTCTGGAGGACTTGCAAATAAACGAAGCTGTTCAGTTTGTGGAGAAACCGGTCGAAATCATGGATCAGACTGTCAAGCTTTTGAGGCGCAGCAAAATTCCCATTGTTAAGGTTCGATGGGAAGGAAAGCGTGGCGTTGAATTTACTTGGGAGTTGAAAAGTGATATGAAGGCCAAGTACCCGCACCTCTTTGAGCAGTCTTCTTCTAAGATTTCGGGGATGAAATCTCCTAAAGGAGGGGAGACTGTAACGCCCAGCGTCCCTAAACCTTAGACACTTGGCAGGATCAGTCCCTGAACTCCTATAAACTGTTGATCCTAGTCCTTGTGGTTATGTAATGTTGATACTTGATACTTTAATCTAGATGCTTGATTCTTGAAACATAAACTATGAGACTTGATACAGATACTAGACTCTTGCTGCTTGACCCATGATGCTTAATCTAGATACTTGAATCTTCATGATTAAACTAGATACTTGATCCTTTATACTATGAAAACTAGATTCTTATTGTTGATACTTGATACTTGGACTCTTGATACTTAGACACTTGATTCTTGAGCAGCGCTGACTCTTGACCCTTGAAACTTAAACTGGTGCTTGACTCCTTAGACTCGTGAAGCTTGATTCTTGGTTTAACGAGAGACTGGAGCCTTGGCACTGGCGGAATCTATGAAACCGTGAGACTTCGGTGCTTATGAAGTAATCTAATAAAATACTTTACATAATCTATACGCAACACAATGCCTATCATTACGCGAAAATCGAATCAGAAACGGAACGCGAAAGGATGGGTTGGCCAGAGTGGCCGACCGATCGGATGACCAGCCGATCGGATGGCCAGCCGATCGGACGGCTCCCAACCGAACCCCCTTCCTCTCCTTTCTCTCCTTCACCTATAAATAGGCTGTCACATCACCATTTCAAGTGATGTGACAGCTCTGACCGAACCAGACGCACGCGCACACTAATCTCTCATTTTCTCATCGATTTTGGTACGTTTCAAGCTAGATTTTTGTACTTTCTTGATCTATGCATCATTTTCTACGTGATTCTCACTTGAAATCACACTTTTCACCGTGAAATCTCTCAGATCTGAGCTCTTGAGGGTGATGTCATCATGGTGATTTGTACAAACTGCCATGTGATGTCATTCTGAGCAAGATCTAGCTTTGATCTAAGGTATTTCATACGATTTTACACTAAATCTAAGTTAAATCTAAGAGTTTTTGTACTAAAACATGAGTTTCTTCACTTCTACTTCAAAATTTCTGGTTTGTTTCGGTGATAAACGTGACTGAACGGACTGTAGACTTGATCGGTGGTCTAGAGTTAGTTTAAGAACGGATTGTTCACTGATTAAGACGATCACGGGATGGATTCCGGCATTAAACCGTCACCAACGGACAAACGGGTCAGACTGGGGTGATTCCTGACCGACCAGAATGTCAGTGAAATGATGTGTAACTGTTGCCTCAATACGTACCGAGACGTCACCATTAAATTCCAAACTTAACAATTTTACGAAAATTATGAACAAGAAACAATAGGCCAGCCAATCGGACTGCTATCCGATCGGACAGCCTTACTCCACGATAGGCCAGCCGATTGGACTGACATCCGATCGGACAACCTTACTCCACAATAGGCCAGCCGATCGGACAGCTGTCCGATCGGACAACCTCCTTTACACACAAGGCCAGCCGATCGGACATCCATCCGATCAGACAACCTTTCATCCCTAGAGGCCAGCCGATCGGACAGCATCCCCTATTTGCACTAAGTGGCAACCCGATCGGATGGTCACCCGATCGGATGGTCACCCGATCGGGCAACCATTGCCATCTTACTTGTATGTGTTATCCGGTCGACTGGACATCCGATCGGACAGCCGTCCGATCGGACAAGCATCCGACCCAGTGACCTGTTAGACACTTTATTCTATCTTGATACTTCGCCCGACTCTTACCCTATTGCAATCTAATCAGGCTAATCTCAAAAGAGCTCCCTTTGATCCAATAACAGTTGCGACTATTAAGCAATCACTGTGAGTATACTCGATCCCCTTTACTTTAACTTTTGGGGTGTAACATGTATTCTATGAAACTTAAACTTGAATCTTTGAAAACTTATGCTCTATCCTATGTGAAACTTGTGATTCTTGATTCTTGACTCTTTGTGCTATGTGACGTTTAATCCAGAGTGTGTAGTTCCGCCTTAACAATAGTAGCGCTATAGGGGTGCACCTCTCCCATTATTCTTCGGGGGTATTGTTAGGAGGATTCTAGTTTACCTTGAGTCTTGGGTAGATACTAAAGCGCCGGGATACTTGGGCTATCACTGCGTGGACTGCGACACTAGCACGGCTGTAAACTATTTTATTGTTTACACTATGGATATGAGTGGTTTAAATCTATTATTCTAGTAACAAACTTGTATACTCGCCAATACTTTTGGTATTGATATTTTAATACATGTTGCAGGTTGAAAGGTAGCGATAGATCCTGGAAATCAAGCTAGGGGAATGCCTAGAAACGTCACCTAGTGAACTTAGTGACTTATTGACTAATTTGAACAATCTTTGTTATGTTTTGTACTTGACGTTGATGTTGGGATTGTTTAGACAAATTTATGCATGAAACCTATTAATCTCTATCGACGCAATAGTGTTATGGTATTTTCCTGAGCAATCTGAACGCTTAGTGCTCGCACCCCGATGTTTCCGCCATCGCTTGGGGTGTGACAATAATCCTCCTTAGTGAGCATCGGATTTCCAATTCTTCTAGAAACTAAGCTTTCATAAGACTCTAACATAGTAACAAGTGATGCCATGTGTTGCTTAGCAAATTCTGGGGAGAGATTTTGACCATTTTGTATGTTTAATGTCACATTGCATTGCAGATTTGTTGAACTCTGTCGTTGAGAACTTGGTGTTGAGAAATTCGGATCAAAACTTGAATACGATGATGAATATCCCCCACTCTGAGTTGTAGTGCTAACATTTGTTCCGGAAGTACCATCAGCACTGAATGCAGTCTGAATTTTCGGACTCAGAGTAGTCTCAACTATGCTTCCTCTATAGTATAAACTATCATCTTGTTGAGCATTTGGATTATTCATGATAGCTGTTTTCTGAACTTCCAATTCATGATCTTCGATCTTCTGTATGAACTTACACAAATTCATGCTTTTAGATTTTCTCATATGTTTTAAAATCAATAGATAAGTTCCCCATTTGTCTTGTGGTAACGCATCAGATAGCTTATCAACCCATTCATCATCTTCCTTTTTGATCTCTAATCTTTTCATTTCCTGGACAAGATGACAGTATCTATCGACAGTCCTCTTAGTCGTTTCACCTTTATAAGCTGTAAACATATCAAAAGATTTCTTTAGTAATGCACATTTATTTTTTATCATATCAGCACTTCCCTTAAACTTTTGAATCAACGCCAACCAAATTGATCTAGCAGTGTCCTCATGTTGAAGCAAAACAAAGATATCTTCTTTTACTGCTTGTTGGAGAATGCTAATCATCATTTTTTCACTGGTGTATTTTAACTTCTCAGCCGCTGAATAATCACTTAAAGATTTTTCATTTCCACGGTCATCTGTCGGTTTAACGTAATCTTTGTCCAACGAAACCCATGCATCAAACTTATAAGCTTGCACCCAAGTTTCAAAACGGTTTTGCTATCCTTTAAAATCCTCGATGTACATAAGCTTTGGAGGCTTTTGAGACGTTCCCGTTTCATTTTCAATTTCAAGAGTCTCGGCAACTGTAATTAGAGCAGCTGGAGTAGTAGCAAACGCGTTGTAAAACTCTTCTTCCATGTTTCGGTGTTGAAAGTTCACAAAAACACAATGTTCAAGCGAATTGGACTTTGATAAGAAATGACTTTGGTGCGAAATAGATTTTGATGCGAAATGTCCCTTTTCAAACGAACTGGTGATGATTTTGTCCAAATCGTGCGAAATGGACGTTCAATTCAAGCGAAATGGCAACTTTCAAGCGGAATGGGTCCAATCCGTGCGAAATAAAGGTCTCAAGATGCAATTTCGTGTGAAATGGGAGGTCACAAGGTTCAATTCGTGCGAAATGAGGTTCTGATTCACACGAAATGGGCTATTTCGTACGAAATGCTGCTGATGTCACACAATCGAGTGGATTTTTGACAAATTGATCAAGATTTAGGCCGATTTTAAGTCTGATTCTTTCAAGGATTGTTTAAAACTGTGTTTCGCACGTTATATGTGAAATTCAATCCATTTTAACTGTAAAATCTTGTTTAATTTTGAAAAATGTTGTAAAAGAAGGTGTAGAAGTCAGAATTTTGATGAAATCAAGCTGATTTGGTAAGAACTCTTCCTCCTGAGCTCTGATACCATTTATAGGATCGTTAAAACGAGTCGTTCAGAAGAGTTCTAATCAATACGAGAGGCGGAAAAAACGTATCGACTTTGAATCAGCTTGATATACACTCTAATTGTCTTGTTTATTGATATAACAACGTTTTACAGCCTGGAGACACTTAGGCAGCACCTCGGTACCGGAATCAGAAAAGTTACAAATGAAATGACAAGGCAGCTATATATAGGAGTGGCATTTCGCATGGAATGGACAAGATCCATTTCGTGCGAAATGGACAATGTCCATTTCGTGCGAAATGGCTCTTGCCATTTCGTGCGGAATGGTCCATCATCACTAACACCCTATTATCTAGCCTACCGAGCTCCATTATATCAAATCTAGACACAAGACTCGATATAAGACGAAGTCGACAGACATATGCACCAACACACATTTTTTCATTCTTAGGTAGTTTTTGCATTACAGTAGACTGGACACGGGGTCGTGCTCGCTGAACATGCCCATGTGCTGCACAATTTTTTTCAAAACTCCCAGATACAGAGTCTGAACACGGGGTCGTGTTCGCTGAACATGCCCCCGTGCTGAACAAAACCTGTCACATTTTTAAAACGCCTAGATACAGAACATGACCACGGGGCCGTGCTCACTGAACACGGGGCCGTGCTCAGCCTTTGTTTCCGTTTTTATTTTTGTTTTCTGGTCCCGAGACTCTGTTGTGATCTGCTGAGTGATTCTTATGGATCAATACTCAGGAAGTTACAACTACCCCTATGAGGAGGATGATTATAGGGAACACTATTTGTAACACCTCTCAAAATCAAGAACAATGAAGTGAAGACACGTGTCATAAACCCTAATCATATAATAAGTTGACTTTGAGGGACTAATGTTGACAAACAAGGAAAATATGTACGTGAAAGGACAAAAAGTGCCAACATGTGAAAACTAATTTTTTAAATAACCATATACGGTGTTCATATCATTAAACGGTTGAAATATTGGACGTGAGAAGCCATTTGTGATAAGCAAGTGAAACTTATAAGACGGAGGGGTTAAATGTGTCAACATGTTAATTCTTACCTCTAAGTGACCTTTTAACGAATCCGGAGCTTCGTAATGTCTAATTATACTTCCAAGAATGCCAAATGATAAATGTATGTGGTTTCGGTATTTCAATTTAAAAGTTGTGCAAAATTTCAAGAAAAAGGGTTAAAAGCGTCAACATCTGAAAATAGTACCTTTCGGGTGATCTCCTAACTGATCGAAGGCCTAACGATGTTTGTTAATGTCCCAAGATACTTAAAAGTTAACTTTGGGGGTCAAAAGTGCAATAAATAGAAGTTATTTGGAGTAATTAAAGGCCAGGGACTGAAACTGCCAAGTTTCAAAGTTTTGTAACCGAAACCAAGGAGTGTCGCGGGGCATGTAGGCACCCCTTTAACACCTACCCGGGACGCGAGGGTGTTGCCAGCGTCCAAAAGCTGGACAGCCGCATGTTGCAGCTTTCAAACCGCCATTGCATGGCTTCTGATCGATACCATGGGCTATTTAATGGTTTTTGCTGACACAATAACACTTGGAATCATCTCGTAACTCCTCACAACAGCTGGAATCATCTCAAGGACCCTCAAATCTCTATAAATAGGTTCTTGTTTGATCATTTTGAACTTGCACTCTCAATTTTTCACTCATATCTTCTTCTCTGGAGCATCCTGGTCTTAAAGGAAGCTCTCTAAGTTCAAACTTTCTTGCTAAGGACCCTTGTAAGTGTTCTTAGCTCCTGTAGTTCAGTTTTTATATGTCTAAGGACCGAAAGCAAAGATATCGTAATTATGCTTTGACTTTCAGTTTAATCTTTTTCGGTCTAGCCATTATTCGAATCGAAAGTGGCTATATGTTGGTAATTAAGTAGGTGATAATCCCTCAAAAGGGCATCTCCTAATTACCACGTTTACTTAGTTAATTGTCAGGTCAAAGTAATTAAAATAAAAGTCAAACGGGTCAGTTTTTAAATAAAATTCATAACTGATAATGTAGAAGCTATAAAATATGTTTTGTCACTTTAATAACTTGGTAAATATTATTAGAACATGTCTAGACATGTTCAACCCGACAATTATGAGTTTAGGCTCGGTTCGCAACCGAAAGTCGCAAAAGTTGACTTTTGCTTTGACTTTCAGTTCTGACCCGAATTAGCTTAGTTTCTTTAGGCATTAAGGTTTCTTTGTGACCATATTATATGTTAGTATAACCCTCTGAGGTTATACTACCTGATCCCTTAGTAATCTGAGTTTATTGCATGT